>CM061538.1:293548095-294748095 GCA_030864215.1 Capsicum pubescens | reverse complement strand
GAGATAATGTCAAGGTAGTAGGGTCCCATCCCTTATTAAAAAGTTAGTGCCGTAACTGGATTAACCTCTTGGAGAATTCATACCGTTAGACACGCTTTAAGCTCGAAAGAGTTAAAGTGAAATAATCCTCGAATAGGTCGAAAGACGCCTGGATTTACCATCGAATACAATTCTCTATAAGCACATGCATGTCTGAATTCAACACACTCATAGTCAATAGAGACGTATAACTCAGAAGGTGGACATAACCCCAACTCCTCAATTCTCATTGTTTCACAACCTACTAAACATTCTTTCTTTTTACTTTGCTATTTTCAGTTTTTGCTTTAATAATTTGGTTACACATTACAAACCCCCCTTCTTACGAGACATGCACTAAAAGTCTAGTAATCGTTGCTTACTTGTTGACCAACCTATTCCCTGTGGGATCGATACCCAACCCAGGTTGGGTTCTATATTTGACAAACGACCGCTTTACACTCCTACGAGAGCTGTAGATTGAGCGTTATCACTAGGTTATGACTTTTTGGTCCCTTCTCCAGCTGCCACATCTATTCACTTACTTGTATTCTTACTCCTTCTTGTAACCGGCATCTTTACTATAATAAGAGAAAAAAATAGATTCAATGGTTAAATATGACTTCACCTACAACATGGAATCTATTGCACGATCTAAGATATGAAGAAAAAGGGACAACCCCTAAATGTCCCATAGCCTCTTGTTTATAGATGTGGTGCATAACACACCCATAAGCAAGACTTTATGTAGACACGACTTTGTAGACTCCCTAGGAAGACTGGCTCTGATACCACTTTTGTCACGCCTCAATTCCTATTAGGGCGGACAGGTACTCGTAGCCGTGAAGGCCCGAGAGAACCAATCCGTGACTTTGTATTCCTCATGCATGTAACTATAATAACCAAAGGTTTTACCATACATAGATATAATGCATTGATGAGAAATAAATGATATGCCCAAAATTATATATATACCAGACTTGGCCGTTGGGGCCATAACATCTAAAAGATAAGACACTATCATGCTTAACTTTACATTGGTCTACAAAGCCTCTAAAAGACACATAGATATCTGGAAATCCCCGAATCAATCTGAAGCTCACTAATAGCCGTTGGATATCCTGGGATCCTACTGAGAAGGTGTATTTACTGAAGCACCTATGCTTGTAGCATGAAATGTAGGTCCCCTATAAGGGGCTTCAGTATGAAAGTATGTACTGGATATGTAAGGCTAAAGGCTAAAAGTAACCACACATGATATAGGAGCTCAACAAAAATCAGATATAAGTGTACAAATAGTGCTAGTAGACCACCTTTATATATACTTGTAGGGTCAGGTACATTACAGTTCTTTCTTCATTTTATCTTTCTTACTTCATAATATTTGTAAGTCATATGATACAAATAACCAGCTGATCAGTGGTAAATAGACAAATCGAGATCGGCCGACCAGCTGATCAGTGGTAAATAGACAAATCGAGATCGTCCTATGCTAGGCTTACGCCCCTGAGTTGCCACCCATAAATAAACATTAGGATTCTCCCATTCTAGGCTTACTCCCCTGAGCTTCCACCCACATAAAGTATCAGGATCGGCCTATACTAGGCTTATGTCCCTGAGCTGCCACCCGTTTAATACAAATTTGTGTTACATAGTTTATTTAGCCTTTAAGATTGTTACTTCGGTGGTCATAACATTATGGTACCTTGAAACAATAATCTACCAATAAGAGACATGTAAATGGGAACTTAATGCAACAACAATGAGGTAGGGAGTTGTTAGCACACAATTGAAGTGTTTAGGAGCTGAAAATAACAAATGGGTCTTATTTGAGTAAACAGAGAACTCCTGAAATTTTCTAGTGAAAATAAACGTTCAAGATTAATAATAAGCATGTATTGAGTGTTTTAACACGTTAGAGAGTGGGAACAAGGTCATTGGCTACATGGGATATAATACGCTGCGATTATGTATCACTTGTTATAGGATAACCTTGGAAGCTCACTTGATGGAACAAATGTCCAATTTCATGCCAAAAAGTGCATAATAGAGTATGCCGTACATACATGGTCGTACAACTCCGATAATAACCCAACTTGACTTCCCACTTTTTGGATTACTTATCTACAATAAAATATATGGTAAACTAATATTAGCAACCAACCGACACATTTGTGCTATTTAACTTCACCAAAATAGTGGCCGGGCAGTAAGCCCTTAATTTATCAATTAAGGGTGTTATTTTAACCTTTTTCTTCTCCATTACATCCACATACCACACATATTATTATAAGATCCCCCAACATAACTTTGGGTTCATTACACCCTCCAAACAATACATGAAACAGAATGGGCAGTAGACGTATACAACCATTAGTTCAGTGGTATACCACCATACCCTTCTTCTATATCTCAATACAAACTACTTACAACTTTCCCCAACATCAACCTGGCATCCCCCGACATATACACTCAAAAAAGTCCACAAAAAAGCCCCAAATCCCTTTTTGTTGTAGCAATTTATTATTGAACTCATCATCTCTTGAGTTCTCAATAACAATACATCCATAATTCTTTCCCAAATTCATATATAAGGAGAACAAAATAGGGCAGTCACCTTACCTCAATTCTACAACTTATCCTTTAAATTTTTAACTCCTCAAGAACTTCAACTTTCAGTTTCCTTCACACTTTAAACCAAAGAAGAAAAGAGATATCTTAATAACAAAGAAAAAGTGAGCAAGTAACTTGTTCCATATTCTGCCATGAATCAATAATTAAGCACTTATAGCATGTTTTCCTAATCTTCCATGAGATAATTAAGCTAAACCATAAGTTTTTTCACTTATCTTGGCTTGCGAAGGTTGGGGTTTCTTCAAGAACCCTAGAAAAGAAAATAGGGTTGCTCCTTGTTGTTTTAGAGAGAGTGGAGAGAATTGGTGAAATATAATCTTTTTTGTGACTTAGAAATGAAGGAAAATGACCAGCAACTTGGCCTTATAAAGGCCCTATTTTGGCCACCTCCTTAGCTGCATTTTGGACCTTAAAATTGGTCAAATTGGTCCACGTAGGTGATGCACCTACTTAAGGAGTTCAAGTTGCTCAAAAGGTCAAAGTAGGGATGCACCTACTTGCTTAGTTTCTTAGTTGGGCTCAATTATATTTGGACCTTGGCAGATTTGTGTATTGGGCCATTTCTTCATTTTTCGTCCTCTTTTATTCAATTTGGGCCCAAATGAGTACATTAGTATAGGACCAAATCTGATCTATAGCCATGGGCCTATTAACTTGGTCCAAATAGCATAAGTAGGTGACTCACCTACTAGCTTAATTAAGTCAAATAAGAACCTCAATATTTTATTCCATTTCCAGCTCCTAATCCCTTTAATCCAACTTAAAACTTGTATATACTTGGTCACTTTAAACTTTAGATTCAAATACTAGCTTACGATCCCAAGTTTAAGTAGTTGTATCGACATTAACTTGGTCGCATCTCATTAAAATGTACGGGCAGCATCTATAATTCCATCTACACCATTAATACTCGCATAACAAATCTCATCTGTTACCTATACAACAAGGCTATACCAAGTTCCATATAATTAGAACAAGTACAAGCAAAATACGGGATGTTACATTAGGCACCCTTCAGGATACACAAATGTGGTATCCGGCTAGACTAAATTTATCAAAGAGGGAGAAGGTATATTTAAAATAACTCGTCAAGTGTACATTATTTGCACGTATGTCCCGTGTTGATAAATATAATTATATATAAAGAAATAAAATTAGTAAAAAATAACAATTGAGTTGCATAAATGTTGTATCTATTTAAAAGATATAATTTGACACTAAAAGTTTTTTATCTTAATTAATAAAACTATACATAAAATGAAAAAAATTAATGAATTAAAAAAAAATTGTTCATCAAAGAAAAAGATTTAGAGGAAAATTTAAGTCACCAAGGAGCATTTGTTGTACATATATGTCAAGTTAAATTAAAATATAAATGTTATTAGTACTATACGATCCAATTTAGGGTTGAGACTAATATTCATAATATAAAATATAACAGAAAGAGAGAAAAAAAAGTCATAAAATTAAGAAAATATAGATAAAAAATACTTTATTAGAATATATTATTATCTTTCGATTTTGTCCAACATCACTCCTTTACCTTGCTACGCTAATGATGGTACATGGACAAACTTTTTACTTTCTTATATTGTATATATCTTTAATAAAAGAACTTACATAATTAGATGTAAATATTTAATGATACACTTACGACAACATAATGATGTATATTAAAAGCTTTAACGTCAATTTCTTTGTGACTGATTAACTGACCCACATATGATCGATCAAAAAAGTTATTGCGAGAATTGTTTCCTGCTAAATAATAAATGTAGATAGATCATCTAACTTTCAAAAATAATAAATTATATGCTAATTAAATTGATAAAAGTTATACCTCAATTATTTGTGTTCTTTTGAAGCTTAGAATTTGAATTGAAATTTTTATCCTTACCGCATTCTTCCGGGCGAGGTCGCAACCTATCAATCATGAATTATGATAGAATCTCAAAAATTAAGGATAGAATCTCAAAATATGATAAAGCACACAAAAAATTACATAATTAGGCAATCAAATCAATATTTAAAAGCAACAAATAACCAATAACTGATAAAAAGAATTTCAAAGTGCAAAGAAAATACAAATACAAATACAAATACAATTAAATAGAAAAGTAAAGAGACAAAGATTCATACATTACTTGGATGCTAACATTAAATAATAGAATTTACTTAATATGTTTTCTATTTTAAGTAAAATTCTTGCCAAAACAACCTACCTAATTTTGTTAAATTAATGTTAAAAAGGGACTCACAAATTCGATCAACAAATAACTACTAAAGTAGTATTTTGTTTGTACTTAAAGTTAATATTTGGTTAGTTTTCCTGGAAGGTGAATTAATAATTAAAAATTAATAGTATTTTTAATTATGTTTAAATAAGAAAGGTGAATTAATAATTGAAAATCAATAGTATTTTTAATTATGTTTAAATAAAGAAAGATTAATAACCAAATTTTAATGGGACACCTAAAGTATTACAAAATAATTAATTAATAATTTAGTAAAATGGTAAATGACAGTTTTGTCTATTGTGGAGTCTTTTATTGAAGGGCAAAAAGCTCAAATCAATTTTAATATATTATAAATTATAGATATAGATTATAGAAACACATATAGATTATAGATTATAGATTATAAATATTTATATTCTTGTGGTGTAGTCGCCCAAGCACCCAACGTGTAACACTTCAATTATTTTATTTCAACTATAGCTTCACCGATTGCATGCAATACCTCATCACCTTCCACTTGCTGTTGTTGCACTTCAAGAACGGGAGTACTTAGGAATCTTAATTAATTCTAATTATCTCTAATAAAGGACATAGCTAAATAATTAAGCATTTGTTCAAACTTGAATTGAGAATCATATGCATGCCTGATGTTGAATTCGTTTGTAAAAGGATTAGGACACTGCATATTATCTCTGTCAAGTTAATTAACATAAATATATTTTATACTTTTGTTTGTAACAGCTAAATTAAATGAAAGATAAACGTCAAATGTTAGTATACATAATATAACAAATCTCGATATAGCAAGCCATGAATTTTTTAGACAAACGTTAGATATCACTATAAAGAGGTTTGGTGGTATTTTAAACCGTTATGAATATTGGATGAGCTTATTTGGCATTGATATGGTTAAAGCGGATAACATAATTACCAATCACGCACCAAATGTGCGTGAATTAATACTTTTACTTTGTTAAAAAAATCAAAAACATGAATAAAGAAAAGAAATGACATGAACCCTCCTTCTTCTCTCTTCTTATGCAAGAACTTATTCCTACTCTCCATTCTTAAAATTTATTTCCAGCGTAAAGGTACTTTAAATCTAAAGTTGTCAACTAATGTAAAGTAGCAATGTATAATTGTTTTCTATGAAAAATAATGTATTATCTAACTTCTTTATAGCTACAAACAACATCCCTCTTTTGCATGTTTTCAGTTTGTAAGATGGGACAGAGAGGAAAGCAAAAATCGAGATTTGAACTCTGAACCGTCAACACGAAAATAGTTGCTAAGCAAGAATTTCGGTCCAAAGCCCTGATATTAGGACTTTGATGTTTTAGAAGGAAATAATATTTTAGATGATAAATATTAAGGAAATAAATTTCAATTTTTCCGTCTACTTCATTCGACAATAATATGCTTATTCTCGTTCAAATTTAAAAAAAAAAATCAACTGAAAGAAAAACATGATAAATTATAAGTCCCAAACCAATATAAATTTTGGTATTATTAGAATCTTCACCCTTAAACCAATATCACAAATTCTTAAACTTAATATATGCAAGACAAATTAAACAAAAAAGAGACCTCTAAAATTGATTTATATGAATAGAGTTGTAATACCCACATATAATAAAACATGAACCTTTTCAATATTGACAACATATATATTGTTCATCAACAAAATATATAATCAGGAGAAAAAGAGATCGACAATCGAATCATAAATTCACGATAATAACATAATTATATAGTGTCACCTTAAAAAGCTGGGATCATATATTATTTGTTTATAAAATAAATATACATAAAAACCAACAAAATAATAGAGTTGCATAGATTCTGAAAGCAAATTTCTCTCATCAAGTCCAGGCTCAAGATAAAAAAAAAAATGTAACAATCCTCAAATAAAATTATAAGTCGGAATAATTTATACTTTGTATTAACATGGAACATTAAAAATTATAAGGTCATTATTTATAGGAATCTTTTGCTTTAATTCTCCTACTTACGTTTTACCATATAATTATTTTTTACCATATATTATTGGATTCAATGAATAATTTATTTTCATAAAAATGTATCTTTTCAAGCAAATAAAGTCATCAGATTATATTTTTAGATATACGTGTAGTAATTTTATTTCAACATAGAACATGGATTTTAATTTTAGTAGTACGTCCTTCATTCATTCCTAAATATATTATTTTCTTACCATATATTTTAGGATTCCTTAATTATTAATTCTTCTAATATTTCTCACCGTATGTGTTTCTCTTATTGTATTGTTTTAGGATTCCTTAATTTTAAATATCATAAAATAATTAATTAATAATTTGAGAAAAATAATAAAAAGACGATTTTGTCTATTGTAAATGATATGGATTTAATAATAATTGATCTCATTTAATATTGAAGGGGTTACAGCTGTATATATAGAGAACTGAAGAATAACTAATTACAGAATAACCCAGATGTATTTAATAATTATATATGTAGTCTATTATCCCCCCGCAAGCTGATCAGCGGTAACGAGGGGCAGCTTGGAGCAGAGAGACTGAAAAGGCTGTAACGGAAGAGGCTTGGTGAGAATATCAGCAAGCTGGTCAGTAGATGGGACATAGTGCGTGGCCATCGCTCCTGCAAGTACCTCATCGCGAACAAAATGACAGTCAGACCCAACATGCTTCATACGATCATGAAGGACTGGATTTTTGGTAACACAAATAGTGGACTGATTGTCACAATAAATCTGTGGTTTCGTCGGGGGAATGCCAAGTGCATCCGTAAGGTATCGTAACCACATGGCTTCAGCAACACCCGCAGCCATGGCACGATATTCTGCTTCTGTGGAGGAACGGGACACTCGCGTTTGCTTCTTGGTGCACCAGGAAATCAGATTCGGTCCCATCATAACAATATATCCAGTAGTGGACTTTCGATCATCTTTGTCGTTAGCCCAATCCGAATCAGAAAAAACAGATATATCAAACGAGCCCTTTTGAAATAAAATTCCACAGTGAAGAGTACCTTGAAGATAGCGCAGAATGCGTTTCAAGGCCTGAAAGTGTTGTTCTGTGGGAGCATGCATTGATTGGGAGACTCGATTGACTGCATATTGGATGTCCGGACGAGTAACAGCAAGATAATGAAGTCCACCGACGAGGCTCCGATATAGTGTAGGATCGGCAAAGGGAGTATTCGGCCCTGGGGATTGGCGGACTGCCATGGGAGTGACCGCGGGTTTGCAGTCTGTCATTCCAGCCCGATTTAGAAGTTCAAGGGTATATTTTGTCTGATGCATCAATATGGTTCCCGATTTGCGGATGAGTTCGAGGCCAAGAAAGAACTCCAGAGGACCGAGGTCCTTAAGTTTGAAGTCACGATGCATAGCTTCAGTAATTTCAGTGATGAGTGACGACGAGCTGCCTGTAATAACAATATCATCCACATAGATAAGAATGATGACTGTCCCTCGAGAACAGTGAAGGGTGAAGAGGCTGTTGTCATGATAGTAGGTGCGAAAACCAAGACCCTGCAGAAAAGTAGAGAGACGTGTGTACCAGGCACGAGGGGCCTGTTTCAGGCCATACAGTGATTTGCGAAGCTTGCAAACATAGTGAGGACGGTTGGGATTAACATATCCCGGTGGCTGAACCATATAGATTTCTTCCTCAAGATGACCATGAAGAAAGGCATTGCTGACGTCTAGCTGATGAAGCGGCCAATCATAGTGAAGAGCAAGAGACAAGACCAGACGAATAGTCTGTTGCTTAACAACAGGGCTGAAGGTCTCCTTATAATCCACACCATACTCCTGATGATACCCTTTTGCAACCAGACGTGCTTTATAGCGAGAAAGAGATCCATCTGAATTTCGTTTGATGCGAAACACCCATTTGCACCCAATAGACTTTCGGTTACTAGGCAGAGGTACCAAATCCCATGTACGTTGTTCATTCAGAGCCTGAAATTCCTCATCCATAGCTTGGCACCAGAAACTATTTTTGGAGGCTTGGTTGTAGGTAGTAGGCTCAGTTGTGGGATGTGCATCAAAGGGTATTTGAGTGTGGTAGGCTTTTGGTTTGAAGGTACCGGCCTTGGCTCGGGTTGTCATAGGATGAGTGTTGAGTGGAGGGTGATTAGGAAGGGGTGGTGGAGTTGTATGATGTGTGGGCGGGGGTTGGGTGGGGCTGCCGTGGGAGCTGGGATGTGCAGCGGTGGATGTTTGGGGTTTCGGGTGGGTAGTGGTGTAGTGGGGTACCGGGTTAGGTGCCGAGTGAGCCGGAGCATGAGCGTGAGAAAAGGACGGAAATAATGGCACAACGCCAAGTGGATTGGGGGAGTATGGAGTAGAGGAAAGACTTGTGTAAGGAAATTGTTCCTCCACAAAACGAACATGACAGGAAACATATATTTTCTGAGATACAGGATCGAAACATTTGTAACCTTTGATAGTGGGATGATAGCCTAGAAAGACACAAGGGGTGGACCGAGGTTGAAGTTTATGTTGAGTGTGCGGACGCAACCAGGGATAAACTAGACACCCAAACGGGCGGAGATGGATATAGTCGGGTGGATGATTGTAGAGACGGGCATATGGAGTGGAGTTGGAGAGAGTGTGAGTGGGCATGCGATTTATGAGGTAGTTGGCAGTAGCAAGGGCATCAACCCAAAAGGAAACAGGTAAGGTGGAATCATGGAGGAGCGCAACAACTGTTTCTATTAGGTGACGGTGTTTGCGCTCAGCAACGCCATTTTGTTCAGGGGTATATGGACATGAAGTGTGATGAAGAGCCCCTAGATTTTGAAGAAAAACACCAAATGCATTGTTGACAAATTCTTTGCCATTGTCACTTCGAAAAATTTTGATTTTGGCATTAAATTGATTTTGAACCATTCGGTCAAAGTTTACAAAAATAGTATAAGCTTCGGATTTAAATTTCAGAGGATAAAGCCAAGTGAATTTACTGTAATCATCAACAAAACAGATATAATAACGAAAACCTTGAACAGAAGGAACTGAGGTTGGACCCCAAACATCAGAATGAATTAATTGAAATGGCGCAGTGGCCTTGTGTTCAGACAGTGAAAAAGGTAAACGACAAGATTTAGACACTGAACAGGACTCGCAATGTAATTTTTCTGAAAAATTAAAACCTAAGGAAGATAAAATGGATTTGGTGATGGCGGATGATGGGTGCCCAAGCCGGCGATGCCAGGTTGACGAGAGAATGGCTTGACTCACAACAGACGGAGACCTGGATGGAAGAGTGTATAGCCCATGCTCACAGCGGCCCGTGTACCGCACCCGGTTCGTGGTATTGTCCACTATCTGGAAATTGGTGTCATTAAAAATGAGGGTGCAGTTATTTTCTTTAGTAAAGCGATAAACAGATAAAAGATTGGATGTGAGGGAAGGGACGTGGTGAAGGGTTGAGAGATGAAATTTACCATTTGGGGTATAGACATACCCAGAGCCGGTGTTTGTGATGGGAAGGGATTGACCATTGCCTACTGTAATAGTTTCTGAGCCATGATACGGATGAGGAGCTTGAAGTTGTGAATAATCCGACGTCACATGGGTGTTAGCACCTGTGTCTAGATACCAATCGCCAGATTGAGCGTTTGTGGACGCATGCATCGCCCTTGATCCTCCGGACTGGCTATTTACATTCTGCGAGTCATCATAACGATACCAGCAATTAGCCGCAGAATGGCCCCGTTTAGCACAAATTTGGCACGTCGGAAGATCTCGTGTGGGCATCCGCTGGTTTCCTCGTCCCTGTCCGCGGCCTGACTGGAAGCCGTCCCTCGGTGGAGGCCCGCCTCTGCCTTGCTGCCCGGTGTTTCGACGGTCACCGCCGCCGCTGCCTCGCCCTTGGTTACGGCGATCGTCACCGCGACCCCTGGCCGAGCCTCCGCTGCCAGCCGAGTAAAGAGCCGTGACGCCAGGGGTGGAACTGGCTTCTCCGAGCAGTAATTTGTGTTCCATGTCTAGATTCAATTCTTCTGCATTAAGCCATCCAGACAGTTGATTCAGAGTGATTTCGACAGGCGAGAGGCGAATATGTTGTTTGAGAGAGGAATAGCCAGCCGGAAGACCACGTATCACGGCATTCACCACGTCTCGTTCAGGAATAATCTCGTTCACAGCATCTAGGTCAGACAGAATAGAGGCCACATCATCAAGGTATTGAGTCATCGTCTTCGTTCCCTTCCGAAGAGTATGCAATTTGTCACGCAACTGAAAAATATGAGCCGTGGACACAGAGTTGTACCTTGTGGCTAGTGCGTCCCAAAGTGAAGCCGATGTGAGAAAACCCCGGGCGTGTTTGTGCACAGAGGGGCTAATAACTGCGAGAAGACAGGCTCGGATCTGAGTGTCTACGATCATCCACGGAAGGTAGTCGGGATTTGGGAGCTTGACGTCGTCCTTCTCGGCTGTCTCGGGCTGCGGCTTCTCCGCACCGTCAATCCATCCGAGCAGCAAGTTGGCTGCGAGGGCGGTGCGGACGTTAAGTGCCCAGGCCGGGTAGTTGTTGTCAGATAATTTTTCGGGGATGAGATTGTGGAGATTCCTGAGCAGTAATTTTACTCCAGACGGTAATTTTGACAGAGGATCAATAACCTTGTCCATGGCGCCGACCTACGGCGGAGGAGGGAGGCCGTGCGGCGTGGTGTAGACGGTGGCGGCGGCGCACACACGTCGGAAAATAGGAGAGATTAGGGTTTGGGCGGAAGAAGAAACCCTAGCTTTGATACCATGATACGGATTTAATAATAATTGATCTCATTTAATATTGAAGGGGTTACAGCTGTATATATAGAGAACTGAAGAATAACTAATTACAGAATAACCCAGATGTATTTAATAATTATATATGTAGTCTATTAGTAAAAAAATTTAATAAAGGGCAAAAAGTTCAAACAATATTTTTAAAGTGCTTCACACTTTTAATAGATTATATACGTGCCTTGCGTGTATATTTCACTTTAATGAGTTCAATTTTATAGATTTGTTTGAACATAAAAATCTTAGTAGTTATCACATAATTATTATACTGAAGTTAATAATAATGAGAATAAGCGAGACAATGTTAGCTTAACTATATAACAGACCTTCTATAATAAATTTAGTTATAACAAATCAAAGCAAGGGAAAATCAAAAGAGCAATGTTTTGACACTAACTCAACATTACAAGAGTGGTGCTTTGATACTAACATACATCACAATACATTTAATATATAATAGTT
The DNA here is from genome assembly GCA_030864215.1 of Capsicum pubescens. Taxonomy (NCBI): domain Eukaryota; kingdom Viridiplantae; phylum Streptophyta; class Magnoliopsida; order Solanales; family Solanaceae; genus Capsicum; species Capsicum pubescens. The sequence continues at coordinate 294,735,948 of CM061538.1, read as the reverse complement.
AACAACTTATCTTACAATCAAAAGAAAAAATACAAAATCAAATACAAATGAATTTTTATTCGTTTAGTTAAGTGCATGATAAAATAAAAACAAACAAAATATAGGAAATTCAATTGAGCAAACAAAGTAACAAAGCATCAATCTAAAAAATAACACCTTTTACAATTAAATTTTTACTAATTCAAATATAAGGAGGCAAAGAAGGACAAAATTAAAAAACCTCAAATATAATTTGATATGGCATTTTAAAACATCTCACCAAATATTTATATATTTTTGAACTTTCATGCAAAGAACCTCATGATGTTTGAAACATCAGGGCATAATATTTTTAACAAAATTGAGAAAATAGTGAAATTACTTACAACAAACAAACACACAACAATAAAATATAAGGTAGAGTTATTTTGAGGTTAATCTATACATTCAGATTTAACACTTAATTATAACCTTATACTTTTAAATTCAACAAATAAGTTTAATAAATAATGTATCAAGTATAATTAAATAATATAATCAAAATTAAGTCATAATTACACAAAGAACAAAAAAAAAGGAAAAGAGATAACCTTAGACTTTTGGCTATTTCTAAAATATTATAATTTAGATCAACTGAATTTAAAAATTTTAAGTATTAGGACTGTGTAGTTTAAATGGGTAAAGGATTCAAAAATTAAAATGGTTTTGGTAAAAATTTTACCCACACGTGACTTTACGAACAAAAACATATTTTACATACATTAAATGTAAAAAAGTTTCAATACCTTCAAAATATTTAAATATTAAATTATTTTTTTAACCTAATTCAAATAAAGAACTACATTATTCAAATAAATAAGAATTTAATACATAAAATTTATTTGCACCATATATTTTAGGATACCTTAATTACAAATTATTCTAATAGCTCTTACCATATATTTTTAGACTCCTTAATTAGTAAATCTTTACCATATATTTTTAGACCCCTTAATTAGTAATTTTTCCTAATACATATATTATCCTTAATTTAAATATTATAATATAATAATTAATTAATAATTATATGATAGTAAAAAGACGATTTTGTCTAAAGGAGAGACTTTAATTGAATGGCAAAAAGTTCAAATCACTTTTCAAAGGGTCTTCACACTTTTAATATATTATAGATTATAGATATAGATATAGATATAGATGTAAAAGGTGTATGTGTATTAAGTATAATTTTTTTTTTTTTTTGAAAAATATAAATACTGAAACTATGTAAAGATGTATGTATATTATGTATATAAATAAAACTTATTGTTATGAAAACATGTAAGAGATATGTATAAAATGTACAAATTACATGTGAAAAAAGAATAGTATTTTGTGATGTATGAAAAGAAAAGTGTCTTTTGTATACTATAAAAAGAAAAGTATTTTGCAAATATAACCTACTTGACCGAAATCACGGAGAGAGAAATAAAGATTTTATTTAAAGAGAAAAGACTATACAATGTTTATGATATAATTGTGTGAATTAATTAATTATTTTAATTTATTAGTATAAACGGACTAAGTTTGCCTAAACATGCATTAATAAACATGTAAGTAAAGAATTTCCCTGCCCGACACCTCAAAAGTAAAGTTCACTATGTTGTTATCTTTTGTACAATTATACATATTAGAACTAAAATACAAACATAAAGCTCGGGACACCCTTTCACATAGCACTTCGGGATGTGTTACCGAGAGCATGTACAAATGTTTGATAGAAGATTAAAAAATAAACAATTAATCACTAAAGTAAATGAAATTATGTGTACATGTACGTATATGTGGATGTATAAAAAATAATATTTTATTACAAAGTGGGCTTGGATTAAGTTTTAGATGCGTCATGGCTACGAAGTGGTTGCTCGATTAATCGATCGTCCTAAATTTCCTTGCCAAGATACGAATCGTAAAATCCGTTGTGTTGTCGTGAATTTGCAAAGATTTTGTCAGAGCCCAAGTTAATTTATTTTTGTTACATATCTGTATACGTAATGTTTGTCTTTTATTTGGGGAGACCTCAAAAATCGACGGAGAATTTCTTCATCGGCCAAGTGTCTATTTTTGATATAAAATAAATAACTTAGAAAGTAAAGATCCGTCTTTTGTATTGGAGTGGCCTCGAAAATTCGACGATGAGATAATGTCATCGGTCAAGTGTTATGTAGTGTCTATTTGTTAACAGTCAAGCACATAAAACTGTCCCAAACTTCTGAATACAGTAATGGAGCTAAATAGGTTGACAAAGTCATCAACAAGAATCAATCCGGATATCGAACCAGTATGCAAAATATAGCAACAATCAGCTAGATCATAAATGTAGTCCAAAATAGTGATGCTCATCGGAGAAGCCAAAAATAACGCAATAAATCACAGTAAAAAAAATATATGAATGTTGAAATCAAAGAGAGTTTGCCGGAGGCGGCCTCTTTCTAGATAGATCTGTGTAACATAATTTTCACAACCACAATAATTAACTCAAAAAATGAAAATAAAACATCAAAACAGTGACGGTAATAGCATAGTGACAGCAACATAATGGTGTTGCTTCAACGGCATTCACCGAAGCAATGCTGGATAATCAAATCCAGCCAGACCTACAAAACACACAAAATATAAAGTACAAAATGGGATTGAGGGTGGAAATACAGTGGAAGTGATTGAATGCTTCGCCGGTCATCACCTCCGATGAAGCGGGGACGAAAAAGAGGGGAAATAAGACATTCCAGCCAGATCTGGAAATGAGCACACGAAAATGAAATTTTTTGGCCATATCTAGCCCACTTTTCGGCGAAAAATATTGATGTGGTGTGTCATAAATCTCCGGTAGTCAAATCCGACGAGACATCGGCGAAGGATGAAAAAGAGAAAGGGAGCAGTAGCGACGGTAGTGCATCGGACTTGCCAATCGTCACTTTTGGCAAGCCGAAGGCGGTGAGGGAATAGAGGAGAAGGGGAAGAGGCGTGTGATATTGGTGGAGTTGTTGGTTGTCGGCCATCCGGTGGATAATGCCGGTGCCGAAAATGATGGAGAGAAGGGAGAAAAGGGGCGTGAGGTGTGTGTGTTTATTTTTTTGAGAGAACGAAAAATCTGGTATGGCAGTATGTGTGGGTGTGTAAATTGTATGTATGTTGAGTATTTAAAAAAGAATAAAAGGCAATTCATCAAATTTATTTTTTCCAGCAAATCCTTTAAATTTGGGTAGTAGGTGAAACAAAGTCAAGTGTTATCTTTTTAAAAATCATGAAATCTTGACTTGACTAATTTATTGCTCTGTGTATTAAAATATGCCGATATTATTTCTTTAGACTGTATTAAATAAGGTAAAAAAAATAAAAATATTGATATATAGCTACAAAAAAAATGTAAACAGATATAATTATCTTTGAAAAATGTATTACGCTATAAACAATTAAAATTAGAGAAAAGACATCTTTTCCCCCCTGAACTTATCCTCTAAACTCACTTTAGCACTTAAACTTAACTTCCGTTTATTTACCCCCTTAACATCTTTAAAGTGTATTTATTTCACCCCTTAATATATAATACCACTCTCACACGGAGAGTGTCTTACACTCGCCCACACATCAGCACCACGTCAGCGCCACGTCGGAGCCACACAAGCAAAATATTTATTAAATATATATATAATATATATAAATATATATACATATTATATATATATTTAAATATATATGTAAAATATTTTTAAATAAAGAAAATACCCCCCTCCTAATTCTCCATCTTCTTCAAACCACCCCACCTTCAGTCCCCCCCCCCTCCTCCCCACACCAGTTCTTTCTTTCTCTCGATCCAACCCTCACCCCGTCCACTCCCGTCCCTCCAAACATGTTTTTCCCTTTACTTTGCCCCTCCCCAGCCCCTCTCTTTCTTGTTTAGATCTGCCCCCACCCCATCCCCTGTCGGTCCAGCCTCCACCCCTGCAAACTCTCGATGCAAAGCATAATTCTGTAGCCAAAGTTTGTTTTCATTTTTAATTAATTATTTTTTGGGATAGTTTCATGTGAAAGTTGTAAAGATTTTTTCTTTAACATATGAATCTGAGTGAGGTGAGGAAAAGATTATTTTGAGTGTTTCTTTAACAAATGGATCTAACAAGTTTGAATGAAAATTGAATAGTTTATCTTCAAGATGAAAGTTGGGTGTTTAATGGAGGAAATTTTTTAATTTAGTGTCTTAGTGGTTATTTTTTGGTGGTTTTAATGGAGGAATATGAAAAAATTGAAGGAGAGAAGTGGTGAAGAATGGATTAGAGGTTGTTAATGGAGGAATTTGAGTATTGTTGTTGAAGATGTTTTGAAGAAGAAGAAGAAGAAGAAGAAGGAGGAGGAGAAAGTGTCTATTTTTTATTTTTTTATTTTTTTATTATATTTTAAATATAATATTACTAAAATTCATTTTTTTAATAAATAAATGCGCCCTTTTTTAAAGAAAATGCCATGTCAGCTGATAACGCTCAATCTACAGCTCTCGTAGGAGTGTAAAGCGGTCGTTAGCAAATATAGAACCCAACAGGGTTGGGTGTCGATCCCACAGGGAATAGCTTGGCCAACAAGTAAGCAAAATTACTAAACTTTTGGTGCAAGTCTCGTAAAAAGGGGGGATTGTAATGTGTTACCAAAACAATTAAATAAAAGCTGAAAATAGCAAAGTAAAAGAGAAATATTGTTACGTAAGTTGTAAACAATGAGAATTGAGGCGTTGGGGTTATGTCCACCTTCTGAGGTATACGTCTCTATTGGCTATGAGTGTGTAGAATTCTGGCATGCAACTGCTTATAGAGAATTGTATTCGATGGTAAATCCAGGCGCCTTTCGACCTATTCGAGGATTATTTCACTTTAACTCTTTCGAGCTTAAAGCGTGTCTAACGGTACGAATTCTCCAAGAGGTTAGTCCAGTTACGGCACTAGCTTTTTAGTAGGGAATTTTAGGGGGTGACCCTACTACCTTGACATTATCTCTTTTCCAGACAGATAACCTTTCTTTCGAACAAGTTAAATGTTATACTGGCGTATTCTTGCATTTGAAACCACAAAGAATGTAGACTAAGATGAAGAGAATAATGATATAAGCAGTATACGTGTCACGAATTCACAAACTCACAGCAATAGATAGTATCTCATATGGCTTCCATAACCCCAACAGAGAAGTTTAGTTACCCATGAATGCGAAGGAGATCACGATTGACATTGTTGTTATACCACAAGATTGAGTAATTTCGTGTAGCTTAGGTGGTAGGCGTGAGGCGTGAATTCCTAGGCAAAGTAACGATTCTCTTGTTGTGGAATTTAAGAATAGAAGAGTAGAAGAAGAAAAATAGAATTAATGGGAAGATTAGAAGAGTTGTAGAATTGTTTGTAGTGGAAGATGAGAGGGATGGAAGAAAGTATTGTGGTCTCCCTCCTCCCAAATTCCTTGAAAATCTCTAGCATGATAGGGTATTTATAATACCCATATCCTAATCCTACTAGATAAATAAAATATCTAACCAAATCCTACTAGGCTAATGTAATACTTAACTCAATTATACTAGGTTAATGTAACATTATCATAATCCAAATAAACTAATGAAATACATAACCCAATTGTACTAGGTTAATGTATCATTGTCCAAATCCAACTAAGTTACTGCAAATCCCCAAAGTCTTCAGAAATGTTGTTTTAGCCCGGGACAGATTTTCCATGCAGCAGTTTTGGTCCTTAGGCGTGTAAACTCCCTTCCCTTCCTTCGTGAGCTTTCTTTTGCGTCTAGTAAGCCATAAAATGCTGAATTCTGCATTATTTATACCTGAAACTTTACTAATCATGTTTGTTAGCTCATTTACAGGAAAAAGGACTAAAAGTGCATGAAATATATACTTTTTTCTCAAAACTAGGCTAAAATATGGGCAAAATATATTGATATAGGCGTGTAAATTCGCCTATCATCATCAGCATTACGGGTGAAATAAATAAACTTTAATGATGTTAAGGGGGGTAAATAAATGGAAGTTAAGTTTAACTGCTAAAGTGAGTTTGAAGGACAAGTTCAGGGAGGGAAATATGGTGATCACACACCTCGGGGTCGCAATGGCGACTCCTGAGAACCTGGACTAGGTATAAATTAAGCCTTTTTCCATGATTTTTGTCATTATTCATCTCCCCCCTCTAGATTTAACCTTAAAATAGTGAGAGATCTTAAAATTGAAGTTTGTTGGAGATTGGGAAGCTAGAGTAACATTTATTTTTGCAATTATCTTCTGATTTGAGGTAAGAATTCACCCTTTTCTTGGTGAAATTTCTTGTGTTATTGCTCAAAACAACAAAAATCTTAGGGCTTGATTTTAAACCCCAATTTCACTCCTTTTCACTTGAATAATGTTCATAATCCTATAATTACTATTTTTTCCTCAATTTCACCTTCAAAACAACCTCAATTCTCTATTTTAAATGGATTTCAAAACGTTTACCCAGTAAAGCTTAAAAATGAGTTTTCTTTGATTTGAACCTCATTTTAAACTCATTTTCTCCTGTTTTTTCATCTGTAGACTCCAAAAAATATAGGAAACATATTTTTTGAAACAAACTTCCAATTTTGCCTTCTTTTTTTGAAAACTTATTTTGGAGGTTCGTTTTGACCCCAAACTAAAAATAGATAATATGGGTATTGTTGGCTTCCTTTTGAGGCATATATTCTATATTTTGATGTTTTAGTTAATCTTGGGTCCGTTCATGAGGAGTGAGGCTTCGGTTTGAAGTGTATCAGACCAATTTTGGAATTCAAGGTAGGTTATGGCTTAACTCTTTCAGACTGGATTGGATAGTTAATTGGTATAAAAAATGCATGTTAAGGGGATGGAAATTAATCATGAAATTTTCTATCTTAATGTGTTGGGTTCGTGTGGGGGCCAATATGTGATATAATTATTAGTTTTGAGATATTATGTGATATTTGTGACCGTGTAGGGTCTCATGTGAAATTAATAGCCTTGTATACATGATGATAAATGTATTTTGTTTGATAAAAATTTGTGGTGTGGTACCATTTATGTATTGTGATATATTCACACTCTATTGTCATATGAAACATGTGGAAATTTATGGATGGTTGAAAATAATGAGTGGATATTAGCTTACGTGGTTGTGGAAATGTATCATTGTGGTTGGTTGTAGAAACACATCATATGGTTAGTCGTGGAATATTAATTGTGATTGATTGTGACCATTACATCCTCATATTATAATCATTCATGAAACATTAGTACCATTGTGGCGACACTTGAGAAACATTGGTAACATCTTTTCAAAACCCTCCTAAGGGGATGTACTGGGGGGATATACTGGATATCTTATAAAACCCTCCTCGAGGGATGTGTCGGGGAGAACATATGATATATGGATTGTATATAGGTTGGCAAACCCTCCATAGGTCCTACGTCGGAAATCTTTAGCTTCGTAGGTGTATACAAATACTGTGTGACAGTCTCGGAGGTTGTACGACAACCTTGTACATCATCATTATCATCATCATCACCATAATCATCACCACCATCATTATTCTCATTGTGTTTACTTCATTATGTTTGTGATGTGATTGTACTTCTGCTTTGACTTGTTACTTATCTAATTGTTGTATCTTCTTATACGTGTGCTCAACGATCTTGTATGTATATTATCCTTCCTTATCCTACTTATATGTGGAATATCATATATTTGTGCTCTTTTCTGGTGTTTGTTGCAATATATGTGATATATTAGAACTATTAGTACAAGCGGTTTGGGCTATCGTTATGGGATATTTTTTTATTGTAGGTCATGTGTCCTTAGTATGTGTTTTCTATGTCTTATTTTCTACTTTGCTCAATCAACCTATGATACCTACTGAGTACAAGTGGATTGTACTCACTCATACTGTACCCTTCTGGTGAAGATTCAGGTTCGAGTATGCCCCATGTTGCTTGACTTGGGCAATCCGAATGTCTTCTACTATCTTTCTATATCATTAGACTATGTCTTTAAAAGTTTTTAGAGATAGAGTTGTATCTATTGGATTTGTTATGTATTTCATTTGGATTAGAGTTGTACTATATATGTTCTTATGTTGTTGACATTAGGTTTTGGGAGTTATGGTGGAATTGTTGATTATATTCTTTCCGCATTTGTTATACTTATATGGTTCAGCTTCATTCTAAAAGCCTTACCTTGGGGGTATTTCTATTTTTCCCCTTTGTGTATGAGTTAGGTGATAGGCATACTTGTCAAGGTACGCCGCGATAAGTACCATCATGACCCTTGAATTTTGGGTTGTGATAAGTGCCCTATTACAGTCCTCTATAAGGTTACTTTAGCAAATTTAATAGAGCTAGAGATGATAGATTTTGATGTCATTCTTGGTATGGATTGGATCCATTCATGTTATGCCTTAGTTGATTGTCTCACCCGAGTGATGAAGTTTAAGTTTCCTGACGAGTCAGTCCTCGAGTGGGAGGGTAGTTCAGTAACTTGTAAGGGTCGTTTTATCTCCTATATTAAAGCCAAAAATTTAACCTCAAAAGGGTGTATCTATCACCTGGTTCGAGATAAAAATACTAAATCTGAGACCCCAACCATCCAGTCAGTTCGTGTAGTCAATGAGTCTCCTAAAGTCTTCCTAGAGGATATACTCGGGGTAACCACCCATTCCTCCCTACCAGATGACTTCAACTGAACTTAAGGAGTTGAAGGAGCAGCTTAACGACCGCTTAAATAAGGGCTTCATCAGACCTAATGTTTCTCCATGGAGTGTTCTAGTTTTATTCGTGTGCAAAAAAGATGGTACTGATATGACCCGAAATAGGGCCTTGTCGTAATGGGCATCCCAAGTCCAAGCAGGACCGGAGACCTCCACAGATACCCAACCCAACCAACCTAAACATACCTTGAGTCAGGTGAATTTTGAACATTTAACAAGATAGCATAATAAATCATATGAAGACTTTGGGATAGGATTACGACCGTGACTGACCCGATTGAGTCCAACCGTCCCATACAAACCGTCCAACCATACCAAACCAAACCAAAACCATAACACAAATAATAACCAAACCAAGTATCATAACATAGCATAAAAGGATGGAACAGTGAGAAATTTAGTCCAACGGTATCAGCCCCAATACCAATGCCAATACTAAGGCTGACACCAATACCGATCCCACCCATGCCAACCCATAGTAGTCCCACAAAAACCTCTAACCAAAAGAATACCAAAAACCAGTAGGGGCATGCCCCCAACTATAGACAAAACCAATATCCATAAGTAAACCAAAGTATGAAATAACATCCATGAAACGGAGACTTCTGGAAAGATGGAAGCTCACCACTTCAATCTAGTAGTTGATCCTGAATGTCCATATGCTAAGCAGGAAGAGTAGAACGGTCGGTTCCTGCATCGCGTGGGGACACAGCACCCAAAGATAGGTTATCGAGTAAACGCTAGCATGAACTAAGGATAAGGATAAAATAATGTCATTTAATAAAACCTAGTAAACCATCCATATGCAAGCAAACCATACATATATATAACCATGCCGGTAAAGAAAACTGTGTTTAGCGTGCATTTAAAACCATTAACCTGAGGATATGAAGCTTAACAGTCCTAAAATAACCCACGGTCTATATGGGTCCAGTATAAGCCCATGAACGGGCCCTGATGCATGTAGCCGCACGAACCGGAGATACCATAAGAGCCGGGGATTCCCATGTACCCTTCACTCTCTATGATACATATGTACAGTGTACTTAGAGGATTCCCTTGTACCTCATAGTATCATATAAGGTCGCTAAGACCTACCCCTCATATCAACAAACATGAGTTTTCGGAGTTCGTCCATTGGACTCCCACCTTCACTGTTAGCTTTCACAACTCGCCTTATTGCCCAATTAAAACCATTTTCAACCAAACCATTATATTATTATCATTAACCAAGCTTAATAGATAGTGGTATCGTCATACCGACTATAACTTACAAGTATTGTCCTTAGCCAAACCTTTTTAAAGATCAAGGGATTCCCATGTACCCATAGATCATATTGTCCAATTAGCTTGGGGGATTCCCATGTACCCCACAAGTATTCATTACCATATTAACTTGGCGGATTCCCTTGTACCCCATAAGTATGTTTATTAAACCAAACCATTTCTTTAAACCATTAGGGTTCCATCACCAAGTTTAAACCATGCATAAGTTCCATAAAAGTTCAACAATGTAGAGAAAATATTCTTATAGGCATTTTATCAAACACATTGGGGCATAGTATTCACAAAAACAAAATCCATTACCAAATACCCATTTCCATGCAACCAATTATCCAAAGACACCATTAAAGCATATAAAAGCAAAAGTATAACATGGGAAAACCATAACCAAGCATTTATAACTAAAACCCCCAATTTATATTTGAAAACCCAAAACCATACAATAATCAAACCATGAAAACATTGTATAGAAACCATGCCTTTAGTTGTAACTAACAATGAAGGAAGAGAACATGCCTTAATTGACAAATTTGATGGAGAGAAATCACCAACAAAAGCCCCAAATTAATCCATAAGATGAAACCCTAGATTCCTAGCTTTAAAGAGGATTAGAGAGTGTTTTCTAAGTGCTAATGAATAGAATAGCAGGGCAAATAACCTTCCAAGTATGTACTAGTCGTGGGGCCTTATTAGGATAAGTGGGAAAATATCCAAATTACCCTCACTTATACTGCACCAAAATCCTGTCAGAAGGGTACAACTATCCATACTAGTTGTACCCTCCGATACGAGTGGTACCCACCACTCGTACCCAAGGCTATCTCCCTTGAACCCAATACTTTCCAAGGTATGACTCACCCTAAACCCTATTGTATCTAAGTGTACGACTAGTACTCATGATCTGTACCCCTGGCAGAATAGAATCCTAAGAGGATTGAACACTGTCCACCGTACGAGTCCATGGTATGACTTGTAACCTGGCTTACAGCTCAAGATGAGCCACTCGTACTCAGATCCAACTTAAGTTACCAATCCTAAGATTAAGTGAAGTAACCAAACCACTCGTATCCCCCGATACGACTCATACCACCCAAGTCGTATCCATTCCAGAAACCAAATCCAACCCACCAACCAACTCTGGTCAGCATACGACTAACCCATACCTCTCTTATCCTAGTGTATGAGTCATTTCCCTTAGCCGTACCCAGTCCAAAGACCAGAAATACAGGAAATTTTTGAAGGGTAGAAACCCAGGGTATTTCAGTCTCCCCCACTAGGAACATTCATCCCTGAATGATGGACAAGGTAGTGCATGCATGACTTACTCCCCTTAGATGCCTTTACTCTTACCTTTAAGATAGAAAACAAAGATGCAAGGAAATCGACCTTTCCTTTAACAAACTCAGAAAATAAAGGTGTGTTTTTAAGAACACATACCTTCCACACGAATATATAGAACAAAAAATAATTGTGGATACTTGGACTTCATCTCCACTTTCATTTCACATGTAGCCTCTTCCACCTTGTGGTTCCACCATAGAACCTGAATCAAGGCCACATCCTTGGTCCGCAACCAATGAACCTGCCTATCCAATATCTTAACCAGGACCTCTTCATAGGACAGAGAACCCATGATACTTAATCCTTCAAAAGGAACAACCAAAAAAGGATTACCAATGCATTTCCTCAACATGGAAACATGAAATACTGGATAAATGGAGCTCAAGATAGAAGGAAGCTCTAATTCATAAGAAATATTTCCAACCCTCCACAAAACCTCATAAGGACCAATATATCGGGGACTGGGCTTCCCCTTTTTGCCAAACCATATTACTCCCTTCATGGGAGACACCTTGAGGAATACCTTATCCCCAACCTCAAACTCTAAGTCTCTATGCCTTACATCCACATAGGATTTTTGGTGACTTTAGGTAGCCTTAACCCTATCCCAAATCACCTTCACCTTTTTCATAGCCTGATAAAGAAAATCCAGATCAAACATGTCCGCCTCACTAAGCTCAAACCATCCAATAGGAGATCTACACCTCCTATCATACAAAGCTTTAAAAGGGGCCATACTAATACTAGAATGACAACTATTGTTGTAAGAAAACTCTACCAAAGGTAGATACTCAACCCAATTTCCACTATAATCAATCACGCAAGACCGAAGCATGTCGTCCAATGTCTGAATAGTCATCTCTGCTTACCCATCTGTCTAAGGATGAAAAGCAGTATTTAGACTAACCTTAGTACCCAACCTTTTCTAGAAAGACCACCAGAACTGAGCTGGAAATTTTGTACCATGATCAGAGATAATCGAAATAGGTTCCCCATGCAGCTTCACAATCTCCAAAGGTAAAACTTTGTATAATCCTCTGCCGAAAAGGTAGTCCTCACTGGCAAGAAGTGAGCAGACTTTGTCATCCTATCAATGATGAATCAAACTGAATCAAATTAATTTCAAGATCAAGGAAAATCAATAATAAAATCCATATTGATCAGCTCCCATTTACATTCGGGCAAATCAATTTCTTGCTACAACCTACCTAGCCTCATGTGGTCAACCTTAACTTGTTGACACACCATGCACTTGGCCACAAAATCAGCCACATCCCTCTTCATACCATTTCACCAATAAATCTCCTTAAGATCATGATATATTTTAGTTAAAATGGGATGAACAACATAGCGCAATTTGTGCTCCTCTGCCAAAATCCTTCATCGCAAACCATCGATATCAGGAACGCACAACCTCCCTTAGTACCGTAAAGTACCATCACCAGTGATCTCAAATACCATTACTTTTTGTCCACCAACAACACTCTTGATTTTTATCAAGTTAGGAAATAGCACTTGTTTCTCCTTAATATCTATGCCAAGAGACAACCGAACCACTCCCTATACCATCACACCACCATTCTCGGAGTCCAAAAGATGAACTTTAAGATTATCCAAACAGTGAATATCTTTCACCAATTCCCATTTCTCCTCATTTATATGAGCTAAACTCCCTATGGATAACCTGCTAAGAGCATCAGCAACTACGTTAGCTTTACTTGGGTGGCAGTGGAGACTCGTATCATAATCCTTGAGAAGCTCCAACTATCTCCTTTGCTTGAGATTTAGCTTCTTCTGAGTGAACACATATTGTAGGCTCTTATGATCAGAAAAGATATCTACGTGAACACCACACAAATAATGCCTCCAGATCTTTGAAGAAAAAATCGCCACTAAAAGCTCCAAATCATGAGTAGGATAATTCCTCTCATCCACCTTCAACTGCCTTGAAGCATAGGTAATCACCTTCCCATGTTGCATTAAAACACAACCAAGGCCCACCTGAGATGCATCAAAATAAACCATAAATCCATTATTGCCTTCAGGCAATGTCAAAATTGGAGCCGAAGTTAGATTATTCTTTAACTTCTTAAAACTCCCTTCACAAGCATCTGACCAAGAAACTTCACCTTCTTCTGAGTCAACTTAGTCAAAGGAGCAGCTATAGTTGAGAAACTTTCCATAAATTACCGATAATACCTAGCCAAACCCAGGAAGCTCTGAATGTCAGTTAGAGTCATGGTTCTAGGCCACCTTTTAACCACCGCAACCTTTTGATGATCCACCATTATCCCCTTACTAGAAATAATGACCTAAGAAAGTTATAGCATTCAACCAAAACTCACACTTAGAGAACTTGGCATACAATTGTTGTTCTTTTATGGTCTGCAACACCACATGAAGGTGATTAGTATGATCCATCTCACTCTTAGAATAAACCAAGTTGTCATCAATATACACTGTGACAAAGAGATCCAAAGCTACCTGAAAACTCTGTTCATCAGATCCATAAACATCGCCAGGGCATTAGTCAAGCTGAATGACAAACCAAGAATTCAAAGTACCCATATCGAGTATGAAACGTCATCTTAGGGATACCTTCCTCCCTAATCTTAAGCTAATGATACCTAAACCAAAGATCTATCTTAGAAAAGAACTTGTCACCTTGTAATTGGTCAAGAAAATCATCAATCCTTGGAAGGGAATACTTGTTCTTGACCGTCACCTTATTCAACTGTTGATAGTCAATGCACATCTGAAGGAAACCATCCTTTTTATGCACAAACAAACTCGGTGCACCCCATGGAGATACACAAGGATGAATAAACCCCTTACCCAGAAGATCCTTAAGTTGCTCCTTGAGTTCCCTCAACTCAGTCGGAGCCATTCTATAAGGAGGAATAGATATTGGATGAATGTTTGAAATCAAATCAATACCAAACTCAATTTTCCTATCCAGAGGCATACAAGGAAGATCATCCATAAAGACCTCGGGAAACTCATAAACCACCAGAACTAACTGTAAAGAAGGACCTTTCGAGTTAGAATCCTTAACTCAAACCAAATGATAGAGACAACCTTTAGAGGCCAATCTTCAAGATCCAAAATAATAAATAAACCTCCCCCTAAGATCTAGGGAACCACCACCCCACTCTATAACTGGTTCACCAAGGAACCTAAAGATAACCTTACGGGTCTGACAATCTAAGGATGTGTAGCAAGAGTGTAACCAATCCATTTCTAAAATAACATCAAAATCTACCATATCCAGTTCAAATAGATCTACCAAGGTCTGTTTTCTACCAACAGCTACCACACCCCCTATAGACTCGTTTAGCAATAACTGACTTACCTATCGAGGTATAAATAGAAAAAGGGTCAGAAATAACCTCAGGATCAGAATCAATACAAATAGCCACATATGGGGTCACATAAGATAGAGTAGACCCTGGATCAAGCAAACAATACACGTCATGAGAACAGAGTTGTAACATACCAGTAACAACATTAGGTGATGCCTCATATTCCTACCAAAATACAAGAGAAAATAATTAATTTCATCATGTGACAGTACCAGAAGCAGGAGCAGATATAGAAGTCGCACCATAGGGTGCAAGAGCAGAAGATGAAGCAGTCAGAGCTTTGATCATTCCCGAAGCACCCTTACCAATCGAACAATTTCTGAGCATATGGCCTGGCTGGCCATATTTAAAATACTTGTCTCTTTTTCATCATAAAACCCTAATGAAAACAACTACAAAACCGGCAAGGAGGTAATAAAGAAGCCGACTGACCCCACTCTCCTGAGATTGGGCACTCTTTGCTCAGAACTTATTGCAACCTTGCGAACACCCATCACCCGACTTCCTCGAGTAAGGAGAATTAGCAAAAGAGAAGGAACCAGAACTTTCCCCTTATTTTTCATCCATTTACCTCCATCCTGACTTCTCTACTGCTGAGCACCTCCCTACTCAAAGAACCTGCTCTTCTTACCTTGCCTCTCCCCAAACTCTGCCTGTTTCCTCTTTTCTTTCTCCACCTTCTGTATGTGAACAACTAACCTCAAAATATCCATATACTTAATCAGCAAAGCAATCTTGCTTTTAAGGATCAAATCTCGAGACAGACCGAAAGTGAACTTTCTCATTCTCGCCATCATGCCATCCACCAAATCCGGAGCATACCTTGACAGCTGATGAAATTTCAAGGCATATTTCTTGACAGATATTCTTTCCTTCTTAAGATTCACAAACTCCTCCATCTTTGCTTCCCTTAGCTTATGAGAAAAGAAGCAATCCAAGAAGGCATTAGAAAAGGCCTCCCACAAAGACAACTTCACCACATTACCTCTATCTCTATCCCACTCCGCATACCACGGGTACGTAACATCTTTGAGCTGATAAACTGCAAAGTTCACACCTTCCACATTTGTGGCCTGCATCACTAAGAATATCTTCTCAATTTCATCTAAGAATCCCTAAGGATCCTCCTCTACCTTTACACCAATAAAATTAGAAGGATTCATCTTCATAAACTGGCCAACCCTTGTGGCCTCGGTAGATAAGACACCAGACATATCCCGGTCAGCCTGAGCAGCAACTAACTGAGCGATTGAAAAAAATCTGCATTAGTCGCCTCACCCTGAAGAGGACTAGTAGAAACCGGGGGAACTCCAGAAACATTAGAGATAGGACCCTAAGATCGAGTGCAAACTCCAGGTGTAGGACGTACCCCATCAACATCGTCCCTAAATAGGACAAAAGGATTTCCTTGTGTTCCAGATCATCAAGGCATGATCTAAAAGGTGAACAAATAAGGATTAGAGAATATTCCAGGAATCAGACTCCAAGCTTGAAAATAGAGTGCCAAGAAAGTGAAATATTGCTATATGTCTATAGCCTCTCCCTTATGAGTATGGTGCATTTTACACCCCTAAAAGAGACTCTACTAAACACGGCTTTGTAGACTCCCAATAGACCATGAACCTAAAGCTCTGATACCAACTTGACATGACCCAAACCAGGTCCTTGTCGTAATGGGCATCCCAAGTCCAACCAGGATTGTAGACCGCCCCTAATACCCAACCCAACCAACCTACATGTACCTTGAGTCGGCTGAATTCCAAATATTTAACAAGATAGCATAATAGATCACATGAAGACTCTAGGATAAGATCACGACCGTGACCGACCCGACCGAGTCCAACTGTCCCATACCAACCATCCAACCATACCAAACCAAACCAAAACCATAACCCAAATAATAACCAAACCAAGTTCCATAACATAATATAAAAGGATAGAACAGTGAGAAATTTAGTCCAACGATATCATCCCAAATACCAATGCCAATAGTAAGGCTGACACCAATATCGATTCGGACCATGCCAACCCATAGTAGTCCCACAAAAGCCTCTAACCAAAAGAATACCAAAATTTGGTTGGGACATAGCCCCAATCATAGCCAAAACCATTATCCATAAATAGACCAAATTATGAAATAACATCCATGAAATGGAGCCTTCTGAAAAGATGAAAGATCACCATTTTAATCCAGTACCTGATCTTGAATGTCTAAATACTAAGAAGGAAGAGTAAAACAGTCGATTCTTGCATCACGTGGGGATACAACGTCCAAATACGGGTTATCAGGTAAACGCTAGCATGAACTTAGGATAAGACTAAAATAATGTTATTTAATAAAACCAACTAAACCATCCATATGCAAGTAAACCATACATATATATATAACCATGCCGGTAAAGAAAACTGTGTTTAGCATGTATTTAAAACCATTAACCTAGGGATATGAAGCTTAACAGTCCTAAAACAACCCACAGGCTATATGGGTCCAGTATAACCCCCTGAACGGGCCCCGATGCGTGTACCCGCACGAACCAGAGATACCATAAGAGTCGGGGATTCCCATGTACCCTTCACTCTCTATGATACATATGTATAGTGTACTTAGAGGATTCCCGTGTACCTCATAGTATTATATAAGGTCGCTAAGACCTACCCCTCATATCGACAAACATAAGTTTCCGGTGTTCGTTCATTGGACTCCCACCTTCACTGTTAACTTTCACACCTCACCTAATTGCCTAATTAAAACCATTTTCAACCAAACCATTATATTATTATCATTAACCAAGGTTAATAGATAGTGGTATCATCATACCTATAACTTACAAGTATTGTCCTTAGCCAAAACTTTTTAAAGATCAAGGGATTCCCATGTACCCATGGATTATATTGTCCAATTAGCTTGGGGGATTCCCATGTACCCCACAAGTATTTATTACCATATTCACTTGGCTGATTCCCTTGTACCCCATAAGTATGTTTATTTAACCAAACCATTTATTTAAACCATTTCAAACCATTTAAACTATTAGGGTTCCATCACCAAGTTTAAACCATGCATAAGTTCCATAAAAGTTCAACAATGTAGAGAAAACATTCTTATAGGCATTTTATCAAACACAATGGGGGCATAGTATTACCAAAACCAAAATCCATTACCAAATAACTATTTCCATGCAACCAATTATCCAAAGCCACCATTAAAGCATATAAAAGCATAAGTAAAACATGGGAAAAACATAACCAAGCATTTATAACTAAAACCCCCAATTTATATTTGAAAACCCAAAACCATACAATAATCAAACCATGAAAACATTGTATAGAAACCATGCCTTTAGTTGGAAATAACAATAAGGGAAGAGAACATGCCTTAATTAACAAAGTTGATGGAGAGAAATCACCAATAAAAGCCCTAAATTAATCCTTAAGATGAAACCCTAGCTTACTTTGCCCAAGAGTTTTAGAGAGGATTAGAGAGTTTTTTCTAAGTTCTAATGAATAGAATAATAGGGCAATAACCTTCCAAGTAAGTTAATAGTCGTGGGGCCTTATTAGGATAAGTGGCAAAATATCCAGATTACCCTGACTTATACTGCACCAAAATCCCGTTAGAGGGGTACGACTATCCATACCAGTCGTACTATTCGATACGAGTGGTACCCACCACTCGTACCTAAGGACATCTCTCTTGGACATAATACTGTCCAAGGTATGACTCACCCCAAACCCTATCGTATCATAGTGTATGACTAGTACCCATGATCTTTACCCCTGGCAGAATAGAATCCCAAGCGGATTGAATATTGTCTACCATATGAGTCCATGGTACGACTCGTACCCTGGATTACGGCTCAATATGAGTCACCCATACTTATATCCATCTCAAGTTACCAATCCTAAGATTAAGTGAACTAACTAAACCACCTGTATCCCCCGATACGAATCGTACCACCCAAGTCGTATCCATTCCAGAAACTAAATCCAACCCACCAACCAACTCTGGTCAGCATATGACTAACCCATACTACTCATATCCTAGTGTACGAGTTATTTCCCTTAGTCGTACCCAGTCTAGAGATCGAAAATCCAGGAAATTTCATAAGGGTCAAAACCCAGGGTGTTTCAAGTACTTTTAGAATGTGTATAGATTATAGATAGCTAAACAAGCTCTCCATCTAGAATAAGTACCATATCCCCAAAATTGATGACTTGTTTGATCAGTTTTATGGTGCTAGTTGGTTTTCAAAAACTAATCTCAGGTTGTGAGTTTAAGTTCAGAGAATGTGACATTTTGAACACTACTTTTAGAACTTAGTATGGTCACTTTGAGTTTGTGGTTATGTCTTTTGGGCTAAAAAATGCTCTTGCAGCCTTTATGGAATTAATGAATAGGATTTTCAAGTAGTATTTAGTCATATTTATCATTGTCTTCATAGATGACATATTTGTCGATTCTTAGAGTGAGGATGAGCATGTAGACCACTTGAGAATAGTATTGCATACCCTCAAAGATCAACAGTTGTTTGCAAAGTTTAGTAAGTGTGTATTTTGGTTGGAGTCCGTAACCTTTTTGAGGCATGTGGTTTTGGGTGGTGGTATTCATGTAAACCCTCAGAAAATAGATGTAGTGAAGCATTGGCCTACGCCCATTACTCCATCCGATATTAAGAGCTTTCTAGGTTTAGCTGGTTATAGGAGATTTATTGAGGGTTTTTTCGCAATAGCTTCACAATTGACCAAGTTGACACAAAATAAGAGGAAGTTCCAATGGTCAGACAAATGCGAGAAAAGTTTTCAAGAGTTGAAGGATAGATTGACTTCAGCACTCGTATTAGCTTTACCAGATAGGCTAGATGGATTTTTTCTGTACAGTGATGCCTCCAGAGTTGAGTTAGGTTTTGTTTTGATGCAGAATAGAATAGTAATAGCTTATGCCTCTAGGCAACTTAAATATTATGAGAAAAATTATCCAACTCATGATTTGGAATTAGAAGCTTTTGTGTTCGCCTTGAAAATTTAGAGACTATTTTTATGGGGTATATGTGGATATATTCACTGATCATAAGAGTCTTTAATATGTGTTCACACGGTATGAGTTAAATCTTCATCAGAGAAAGTGATTAGAGTTTCTCAAAGATTATGGCATGAATGTTCTCTATCATTTAAGTAAAGTAAATATGGTAGTTGATGATTTGAGTAGATTATCTATTGGTAGTGTAGCCCATGTTGAAATAAAAAGAAGGAGCTGGACAAAGAGGTGCATTGATTAGTTCGATTGGGAGTTCATTTGCTTGAAACAGATTATGGTAGTTTAGTGGTTCAGAATGGTTTAGAGTCATCCTTGGTAGCTAAAGTGAAAAAGAAACAACGTAATGATCTTATACTTAGCTAGTTAATGGACGTTGTTTATTAGCAAAAGGTTAAAGTTTTCTGCCAAAGGGGAGAGGTGTTATTTGCTATCAAGGTTATTTATGTGTTCCCTATGTCGATGGGTTGAGATAAAGGATATTAGCATAAGCTCGTATTCTTAAGTATTCAATTCATCCTGGTGCCACCAAGATGTAGGAAGTTTATTGGTGGAATGGTATGAAAAGAGACATAGCAGAGTTGTGGCTAAGTGTCTTAATTGTCAATAAGTGAAGGTTGAGCATTAAAGACCAGGAGGTACGCTTTAGGATATCAGCATCCCTACTTAGAAGTGGGAGGTTATTAATATGGATTTTATTATAGGACTTCCTCGCACCAGATGTCATCATAATTTAATTTGGGTTATCGTGAATCGAATCACCAAGTCAACCCATTTCTTGCCAGTGAAGACCTTAGATATGACAGAAGATTATGCTAAATTATATGTTCGGGAGTTAATGAAACTTCATAGGATTCCTTTATTGATCATTTCAGATCAAGGTATTCAGTATACTTCTCAATTTTGGCAATTATTTTAGAAAGGCCTTGGAACAAAGGTAAAGCTCAATACTGCTTTCCACCCTCAGATAGTGGTTAGTCAGAGCATACTATTCAAACTCTAGAAGACATATTGAGATCTTGTGTGATTGACGTCAAAGTAAATTGGGATGGCATCTCCCTTTGAATGAGTTTTCTTATAATAATAGTCACTATGCTAGTATTCAGATAGCTCCACTCGAGGACTATATGGGTATAGATGTAGATCACCTATAGGGTGGTTTGAAGGTTTAGTTGATTTTTTGAGGTTTAAAACTGCTCAAAGTAATTAGAAATCGTATCCAGGTGTGAGTAGGAGAGGACTAAAGCTCATTGTGGGTGATTGGGTATTTTTAAACTTGTCTCCCATAAAGGGAGTTATAGGGTTTGGAAGAAAAAGAAAGCTTAGTCCCTAGGATATTTGTCCATATAAAATTTTAGTTTGTGTTAAGATATCGCTTATGAGCTAGATCTTTCATCAGAATTAGCCGTCGTACATCTAGTTTTCCATGTGTCAATGTTGAAGAAATGTATTGGAGATCCATCTTTAGTAGTGCCCATAGAAAGTATTGGAGGGAAGCATATTTTATCCTATGAGGAGATTCCAATTGAAATTCTTGATCGCCAAGTTCGAAGGTTAAGGAATGAGGAAAGTGGCTTCAGTAAAAGTTCTATGGAGGAATTAGTCAGTTGAGGAAGCAACGTGGGAAGCAGAGGAAGACATAATGCGTAGATACCCCCACCTAGGGGTGGCAATTTCAGCCCATAATAGTGAAAGGAGTCTATTTAACCCATATTTATGGAGTTGGATCACTCATATTTTAACGTGTGAAAGAGTTCATTTAACGTAAAAATGATGATCCATCAACCACTTGAAACTTTTGGTGGTAAAATATGATGTGTATATGTTTATATTTACATTATTATATTAAAGTGTGGAAGATTTTTGAAAACTGATTTGAACTTTTACACTTTATTAAAAATCTCCACAATAGATAAAATTATTTAATTTTAAATAATCAAATTTTACACCTGTGAGGCACGTGCAGTTCAACTAGTTAAGAAGAGACGTGTGATATTGGCAAAAAAATATTGTTCCAATAAAGTTATTTAAAAAAAAAAAAACATGAGACTTTTTGAAAAAGGTAAGAAGGATAATAAATGAAGATATAATATTGACAAGATTTTACTCCTATAATTATCAACACATTTATTTTGGAGGAATTGAATACTAAACCCTAAAAAAGGAGTTAATTATTCTTTAAAATATTTTATCAATTTTTTAAAAATAATTAAATAAATTATATTAAAAAAAAGGTTGCTACAACTTGCAATTAAAACCTTAATAAAATAATTATCTAAAAATGTTACTACAACTTGCAATAAACAATCTAATAAATTGGAAAAAAAAAATCAAATAACCTTCCTTAGATGGTTAATTGCGATTTATAGCAAAACTTTTAAGTTTGCAAGCTATAGCAAAATTCAATTTAAAAAATTTAAAAAAATATTTCTTCTTATAAACTAAAAAAAATATAAATTTTATATAAGAAAAAAAAAGAATTTCATACCCACAAAAAGGGATGATAGTTATTATCAGGATATTTGTTATCCCTTTTTTTCTCTGTGAAACAGTTTTACACCTCCTTCAAAACATCTATATGATTTTTTTCATTAATACCCCATTATCAAATAAAGTTTTCTTCTTCATCATCTCAATTTTGTTTAAAATTTTCTCTTACTTCTTATTAAAAATCAATATATATATATATATATATATATATATATATATGATTTATTATTTTTTATTGAACTTTTATTATTTAAATTAATTATTTTTTTGTAAAATTAAATAAATTACTTTTTTATTATAATTAAATATTTTATTAATGAAGGAAAATTTACAACAAAAACTCCTCACATATCAATTGAAATGAGTAATTATTCATAACTCACATCTCTTTAATAAACTCTTAATAAATTTATTTATTTATTTATTTTCACCTTCTTATAATTACAAAATGACAATATCTTTAAATATTGTAAGTATTTATTTTTATGATTTATTATTTTTTTATTCATTTATTGGCCTTTTTTCTTATTTAAATCAACTATTTTATAATAAAATTAAATAAATTACTTAATTTATTATAATTAAATATTTTATTAATGAAGGAACATTTACAACAAAAAATCTTCACATATCAATTGAAATGAGTAATTATTCATAACTCACATCTCTTTAATATAAACTCTTAATAAATTTATTTATTTATTTATTTATTTATTTATTTTCACATTCTTCTAATTACAAAATGACAATATCTTTTAATATTGTAAGTATTTATTTTTACGATTTATTAACTTTTCTTCTTTTATTGTCCTTTTTCATTATTTAAATCAATTATTTTATTATAAAATTAAATAAATTACTTAACTTATTACAATTAAATATTTTTTTAATGAAGGAACATTTACAACAAAAACTCTTCACATATCAATTGAAATGAGTAATTATTCATAACTCACATCTCTTTGACATAAAATCTTAATAATTTATTTATTTATTTATTTATTTCCACCTTCTTCTAATTACAAAATGACAATATCTTTTAATATTGTAAGTATTTATTTTTTATTATTTAAATATATTTACAATGAGTAATTACACATGATTCACACCTTTAATTTTTATCTTTAATAATATTCATAACTCCCATTATGTTCATGTCCATAACCTCCAACCTTTAATTTGTAAGTTTATCATGTCTTATAGTATTCTATTACTTTGCCTATATAAATTTATGTTTAGTTTCATGAAAACTCTCATTCATCTTGTGTTCTCTTTCAAGTTTTAGTTTTCCTTTTCTTCTTTCTTCATTTAGGTAAATTTTATGTTTTAGATATGTATCTCAAATCTTTTTCATTGTTACTATATAATTTCTTTTTCATTCTTTCTTTACTATATCAATTGTTCCTATTTATTTTTTTTGTTTTTTTTTCTATTTCATTAATTTAGTTAGATATGTTATGCTATTGATCTTTGTGTTTTAGATATGTATCTAAGGCTTTCTTTTCTTCTAATTAGAAATGCTTAAAATTACAATATTAATTATTAGTACTACTTTCTTTTGTCATTATTTCCTATTCCATTAATTTGAATAGAATATGTTATGTTATTGATTTTTGTTTAAGGCCTCTTCTAGTTGAATGATTTAAAACTGAAATAGTAAATCACTTGAATTGTCATTTTTTAGGGTTTTTTGTGATAATTACGGTGTTCAAATTAACTTTCACTTGATTGGTATATGATTAGATTTGAGTTATTTTATTTTTGAAGGTATGACAAGTGTTTATAGTGATCTATAAATATAATAAAATGAGACATATAAGTGATGGGGTAACACATTTCTTAGGCTATGACCATGACTCGTACTTGTCTTTTTTATCTTTTTCTTCTTTATTTCTCTACAAAATTATTTAATTGCTTTTTTCATCATGAAAATGAGTTGTTGTTCATGAGTCAAGGAGATTCAATTTGCGTGATTAAGTTCTTTGCTTTCTTGATTCACTTTCAGTTACAAATCCTCCATTATAAGTTTTAATTTTTAAATAACACTAAAGGCTATACACATAATTACTTAAGTCCTGGAGTCTCCTATCTACATGTCTAGGTTATAATAATAGTATTTTTTTCATTGATCTTTCACCTTATCTTTTTTAATTATTATTCGATTTTAACTGCTTACAGACTCACTGGTTAACTATTAAAATAATATAAAAAAAATAAGAGACGCCTTTTCAAATATTGAAGAAGTATTTCTGGCTTCTTTAATATAATATTTATGAATCCACTTTACTCTTTACAAATTTCATTCTTTAATTTTTACACTTCACAAATATTTAATATATTATGATTGATGATATGATAAATACGCATGCAGAAACAACAAAATTGAATGTTGTCATTTGATTTGCAAACTAGGAAGAGAAATCCACGACAATTATCTACAGGTCATGAATTTATAAGAGGGACATAACAATAAATATATTTTTTAGTAGTATTATTTTTTTTTCATATTGTTATTATTTTTTATTTCAATGGAGTAGTTTCAAAATAAAGATGTGTTAGTAGTACATCATGTGAATTTTACTAAAAAATTTTAGAGTAATTTATAGAAAATTTGAGTTTTTGAAGAAATTCACTGCAATCTTTATCTATAGCAGGAGAATGGCTAAGAAGTTATCACATTAATTGTTATATTACTTCTAATTTTTATTTTTTCCTCCGATATTGCCTTTTATTAAACATGGTATTAAGTTTTGAATAAATTAGAATTTAGAATCTAATTTATTTGAATTTGAAGATTGAAAAAAATCTTTAAAATTTCATGAATCTAATTTATCTCTTTAATACCGCACGAACCACGGCCAAATTTACTAGTTATTACTATAACTATATTCTTTTCTTTATTTGATGGATGGGGATATTTCTACAACTATAATATTTTCTCAAAACCTCATTATCAAGCATTGAATTTTTCTTCTTATTCATTATTTTCTCTTAAATTAATTCGCAATAGTTTTCTTCTTCTTCTTTTAAAAAAATACTGATATAAATATTTTACTTGATTCGAAATTAAAATGGATGATGATAGCTTGCATTCCCTGCTTGTGATGCATGGAGGAAGATAAGATATAATTGATATTTAGCAATTTCTGTATATGAATCAGAACACGACAAACCGTGGCTTCATCATCAGAATTCAATAATTTCACTAAGTAAACTATGGTTTTGTAATATCATTACTTCACACCACTTTCTATATTTTTATCATACAATATTTCTAAAAAAAATAGTTAAATAACTAATCGGGACACGAATTTGTGTATCCTTTTCATATCACATTCTTATTTGCTAATTAAATAACCATTCAGGACATTAATTTCTATACCTTTTCGATGTTTGTAGAAGGTAATCAAATCACCATTCGGCACATCAACTTTTATATCCTTTTCATACCATATTTGTAGGAGGTAAGCAAATAACCATTTGGGACACCAGTTTCGATACTCTTTTTATATCATGGTTCTAGGCACTAATTAAATAACCATACGAGACAAAAACTTTTATACCTTTTCATATGATGCTTCTAGAAGGTAACAAAATAAGAATCTGAGACACTAGAATCTATACTCTTTTCATACTATGTTTTTATACCTTTTTCACGCCATATTTTTAAAATACATATGTCATACCAAATTCTATATCATTTTCATACAATGTTTGAACATATTTCTATATCATTTTCATACAATATTTGGGATTGAAAGTTGCTTCAATTTGAATGAGTATATAAACTGAACATATTACTCAAAAAAATTCTTAGAATTATCGTGTATAAAACCTGTATAAAATCAATATGAAATATCAATATTTCGCTCGAGGTTTATAAAATAGTTTCTTACATGTTATATTTGTATGGAATGAGTATAATGATTGTAGAAGTTGGTACAAAAATGCTATCCTTTTTGTTGTACTTATTCTATCATTTATTATTTCTAAATCTTCTTCTATATCTATGTCTTTGTAACTATAATCATTGTTATCAATTATTTTTACAAATTGTTCAAAAGGACTTTCAATTTGTATTTTATTAATTTTATTTTTTCCTGTTATTTTATGTTTTATTGTTAATACATATAGATTTTTACATCTTGCTGTAAATATTTTACTTCCTGGGGTTAGTTCTATTCCTGATATTTTCCAATATAATACTAATGATTTATCTATGTTTTTATCTGTTATTGCTACTGAATAATTCGCACTTATTATAAATTTAAATTTTTGGTATATTAAATTTCCTCTTATAGCAGTTATTATACTTTTTTCTATTGGTTTTATAATTCTATCATCTGTTAAATATGATTCTATTGGTGTATCTATTCCTTCTTTAAAACATGCTTTTATTAATATTTCCATTCCTCCAAGGTGTACGTATTTTATTGGGTCTTTACTTTTTATATCGTTTATTTCTTTATTAATTATTCTTTTTGTTACTAGTGGTATACTAGCTCTACCTTTTGCATATCTACAGCCTATTACATGTTCTTTTTGGCTTACTACATAGTATTCTTCTTTTCGTCTACTAAATATGTTTTTTATTGTTGGTATTTTAAATATTTTTTCTACACTTAAATCTAATTCTTTTCCTTTTATCTCTCAAATATATTATTATCAAATATTATTTTCTGATCTGTTCCTTCTTCATTTAAATATTCTTCCTTTGTTATTATTTTTATATCTTCTTCAGTCATTTGATTCATCTGATTTACTATCTATTTCATTATCAATTTCATTTTTTAAAATTTCATATATACTATCGTCACTTTCTAATTCGTAACAATTGTAGGGGGTACGGATAGTGCGGATAACTTATGTTTGTTAAAATGCTAATGTCATAGAATTCCTTAATTATTTGTTTTAACCTTATTAATTCTTCTATATTATTTTTAAGGTATACTATATTCTCCATATTTCTGGTTTTTATGTAGTTATTTTTCATTAGTGTTTCTATTAATCTTATTTGTTTCATATCTTTTCTCCAATATTCTAAGTATTCGTAGTTTATCATTTTATCCAATTGTAGTTGTAATTTTATAAAAAAAATTGTAATAATTTATTCTAATTGTGCTATATTTGATATGTAATTCTATGTTATCTATGCGGTCAATTAACAGTTGTTGCTCATGTATAGATAATTTTCCACATGGATTATATAAACTATCATTTGTACCTCAATTTTCTAAGGTTGGCTTTATTCCAAGTAATTTTTCTTCTAATTGTCTTCTTTCTCTTCTAAGCTGATTTCTGTAATTAATTTTTTCATATAGCCAACTTTGTCTTTCTCTAATTCTTCTAATATGTTCTAACATTTGTTAATCTGTATAATATCCGTCTGAATAGTAATTATATAGGTATGAATAATAGCTATCATCATTTAAGTGTATTTGTTCTAATTCATTTTCTATCCAATTTTCTAATTCTTCATCTTCAATATCAAATACCTTTTCCCATATAATTTTCTTTATATCTACTATCTCTATATCCTTAAGTACATATAAAACAAGTATCTTAAATTAATCAATCATTTTATCAAGTAAATAATTATTCATTTTTCATATGATGTTATTTTTCAAAATATTCCCTCCAATCATATACATAACAAAATATGATCATCTTAGATCACTATTTACTAGATTATTCTTAAATAACATGTTCTTCGGTCACTATTAGCATGGTAATCTGGATACTTTTTTCCTAAACAGCACCTCTACTCTGGTTACTCCCCTATTACGGCTTCTTTGCCTTACCGGTTTCACCTTTAGGATGACATAGTTCTTGAAAATTTTTCTCCTTTTCCACTTTGCTAATAAACTTCTTAGCATGCTATTCTTCAAATAATTCTACTATAAAGTAACTAATATGAGCTTATTTTAATATATCATGATTGTCAGGAATTTATGAATTTAGCTATTCATAATTATAAATGAAAATACCTGTTCCGGTAGATTTGATAAATCTGTGCTTTGTTCATCCATAGCTTAGTGTAAAACTGAATATCTTTATTGATTATATGAGAGAATATTTTTTGTGTACAAGAAGACTTGCTTTCCATGTAGAAAGTCTTGCTGTAAATATTTTACTTCCTGAGGTTAGTTCTATTCCTGATATTTTCCAATATAATCCTAATGATTTATCTATGTTTTTATCTGTTATTGCTACTGAATAATTCGTACTTATTATAAATTTAAATTTTTGGTATATTAAATTTCCTCGTATAACAGTTATTATACTTTTTTCTATAGGTTTTATAATTCTATCATCTGCTAAATATAATTCTATTGGTGTATCTATTCCTTCTCTAAAACATGCTTTTATTAATATTTACGTTCCTCCTAGGAGTACGTATTTTATTGGGTCTTTACTTTTTATATCATTTATTTCTTTATTAATTATTCTTTTTGTTACTAGTGGTATACTAGCTCTACCTTTTGCATATCTACAGCCTATTACATGTTGTTTTTGGCTTACTACGTAGTATTCTTCTTTTCGTCTACTAAATATGTTTTTTATTATTGGTATTTTACATATTTTTTCTACACTTAAATCTAATTCTTTTCCTTTTATCTCGTCAAATATATTATTATCAAATATTATTTTCTGATTTGTTCCTTCTTCATTTAAATATTCTTCCTTTGTTATTATTTTTATATATTCTTCAGTCATTTGATTCATCGGATTTACTATCTATTTCATTATTTGTTTCATTTTTTTAAATTTCATATATACTATCGTCACTTTCTAATTCGTAATCTATATAATCTATTTGCATATATTCTGCATTTTCTATCTTTATTTCTGATATTTGTTTCTTTTTTGGGTCTTTAGGCATTTTACAATCTCTAGCTAAATGTCCTAGTTTTCCACAATTATAACAAGTACATTCTTTTATAGATTTCTTTCTCCTATATGGTCTTTTATATTTATAATATTTTACATAATATCTTTTTCTTGGTTTCTTGTACTTATATTTTAATTTTTTGTATTTCTTATATTTCTTATGTCTTTTTCTTTTCTTATAATATTTTTCTTCAAATCCAAATTGAGGTGCTATTTTATCCTTGCAACATGCTAAATTCCTTATTAATGTTTTTTCCATTTTTATTTCTTCTCTATATTTTTCACATATATTCCTATACCATTGTTGTAGAAATTTTATTCTTGCTCCTAGGGTATCTACTATTTTTGCTTCATCCCAACTCTTTATTATTTTTGAGCTAAATGGTTCAGGTAATTTACTAAAATATAATCTTCTTACTTCTTTATTTTCTTTTGTATTATATGCTCCCTTATAGTAGTTTTCTATAAATGCACGCGTATATTCATCTATATAGCACATATTACATATTGCTAGTTTTAACATTAAATTTCTATTTGTATCTTTTTCTTTGTTTTGTTCTTCTTCTTCTGTTGTCATACTGCTAAATTCATCTTTTATAGCTATTTCATATTTTTTTCAATATGTCTATAGGTGTTAGTTTAGTTACTGTTGTTCCTTCTGTTTTTTATCAGCCCTTAATACCTTTTTACTTTCTTCAGTTAAATTTAAAAACCATAATTTTGTTGTTCCTATTAGTGTTCTTTCTATATATTCTGGTGTATCTGTTGCATTTATACCATTGTCTAATAATTATTTTGTTATATATCCTATCCATAATTGTATCATTTTATCTACATCTATTACACAGTCTAAGTCTAAGAAGTTATAATTTTTATTAATTATTTGTTTCGGTGTCCATTTGTTATATTCATCCTTTGGATTATACCTTTTAAACCTATCTTTATAATAATATGTAGGTTTTTTATTTCTGATGTACTAGGTACTATATTTTGATCGTCCTTTTTATCAAGAGTGTTTATTTCCGTGTTTGTATTTCCTAAGTTTTCTTTATTAATTACTTCTTGTTTTTCATTAATTTCTAGCTTTTCTATATTTGTTAAGATTTTTGTATATGTTTCACTATCTTCTGAATCATAATTATTTTTTTCTTCAGCATCTATTGTATTTATTTCTATTTCATTAGTTTCTAATTCTTTATTTTTTAATTTTTCTTTAAATTGATTTATCTCAATTAATAATTTTTGTTCTTTTTCTTCTTTTTCTTTTTATCTTTTTTTCATACAGCTCTTTTAGCATTGGCGGTTCTTTTTCTAATTCAGTAATCCTATTATTTTTAGTTTCTTCTATTTTTCGTATTTCTTCTGTAGTCTGTTGTTTTATTTTATCTATTTCTTTTTTTCCTGTCTATTTCTTCATTTTCTCTTGCTATTCTTACCATGGCTGTTAATTTATCTTCTAATTTTAGTTCTTCTTTTTCTAGCATTAAGTATAAATGTTCACCTATTTTCTTGTATCGTCTTGCCAGATTAGAAAATATTATTCTTATCTTTAATCCTTCATGATTTTCATATATTTTTTCATCTATTATAAATTCTTTCTTGTTCATTTTATCTATTTGATAGTGTATAGATCATGTTGATATATATATTCTAGACTATCTATTTGTGATTCTAAATATGATATTTCTTCTTTTTGTGCTTTTATTGATTTTTGGCATACTCCAACAATCATGTTATATTGTAGTCTTTCTTTTCTTATTTTTAATTCTTTTCGTTTTTCAGATATTATTTGTTTTAGTTCTTTATATTTTTGTGATTTTGTTATGTTATTCATTTGTACAATATTTATAATATTTTGGTGGATACCGAAATCTGATGTTATCATAATTAGGTGGTATGTATCTCATTCTTCTATATTTTAAATGAATTATTAATTTTTCCTCATTGCTAGATATTAAGGTAATTAAGTAAGCTAATATGTGGGGGGGGGGGGGGGGGGGTTCTTTTGTTTTATTTAACTTCTTATATTCTGGGTAGTAACTAGTTAAAATTCTTTTAATTTCTCTTAGATACAAAAAAGAAATTATAATTATTTTTAGGATTAGTAAACCAAGTAAGAGAATATATACCAAAATTAGCAGAAAATCTAAAGCCATTACAGAAAAAATTAAAAAAGAATGTAGAGTATAATTACAACGAAGAAGATAAAAAACAAGTTCAGAAAATAAAAATACTTCGTAAAGAATTGCCAAGATTACAATTTCCAGACGAAAATAAAAAATTTACATATATAGTAGAAGCAGATGCAAGTGAATATAGTTATGGAGGAGTACTTAAGTATAGATATAAAGAAGAAAAATTAGAACATCATTGTAGATACTACTCAGGAACGTTTAATGAAACAGAAATAAAATGGGAAATAAATAGAAAAGAATTATGCTTATTATATAAATGTTTATTAGCATTTGAGCCATATATTGTATATAACAAGTTTATTATACGAACAGATAATACACAGGTCCGATGGTGGTTAACAAGAAAAATACAAAATTCAGTTACAACAAAGGAAATTTGGAGATTAGTATTGAATATATTAAATTTTACATTTACAATTGAAGTAATCAAGACTAACAAGAATGTTATTGCAGATTACATATCAAGACAAAGCTACCCAAACTGATATTACAAAAGACGATGCTTTAGAAAAGATACTCAAAACCCTAACTACGCTTTCACTAAAAGTGGATAGTATGGGAAATGAGATAGAAAAGCTAAAGACTAATGAAGTTAAACTGAAGTTTGAAGGTATGACTCAGATAACTCAGCAGTGTGCAAAGAAATGTCGATCGGAAGACAGTAAAATTTCAGAGATAAAAGGAGACGTTGGGATACTCCAAAAAATCCATAACGTTTATCAATCTACTTCTGCAGGTACAAGCAAATGAGTTAGAAGGAACCCAAATATGAACTTGAACAAAATATTTGACAAGCCATTTATACCAAAAACACCAAAAGACCCTTTGTTCATACCCTCACAAACTACCACATATCTAGAAAGCCTAAACCAAGAAAAGAAAGCCTATAATCACATAACCAGATCATATATTGAAAACATCCACAAAATACAAACACATTTAAACCTTAGACCCAGAGCATTAAATATCCAAGAACCAAATACAGATTATATAACCCAAAAACTACAAGGATATAATAAGTTAATTGCATTACCAAAAACTAACCCCAATCTAGTTAGAACATGTTTCAATTATGGATTATTCAACACCGTATATACCCAAGACAGAAGTGAGTTAGCAGCTATACCAGAGATATATAAAACAATTACCACTTACAAAAAGATAACCAAAGGCAACTTATTTTTTATAAAGTTTTATATAGCACCAGCAGAGATATTGTATGATGAGATTAAACCAGTTATACAAGTCGTGAAAATAGGAATGACAAAAGATATGATCATACCAGAAGATATTGAACCACAGACAGAAATACCAAAAATAGATATACCAGATTTTTACGCAAATAAATGAATTATTGGAATATCCACAATCATCCAAGAGTTAGCAAATAATTACTTAAATGGAAACCCAATTTGGAGTTACTATTCAAGAGACCAGCTAATGATTTATTCAAATTCAAGAGAGTTAAGATGAGTAGATATAGAGGAAATTCAAAGATGGATTATGACACTACTTAATCCAGAAAGGCAACCAACTACCAGAGCCATTAAAGAAAAATTTATTTCAAAAGAGTTATTGACTAGATATTGTAAGATAATTGGACATAAATATTCAGACCATCTATGTTCAAGGTGTAATGGTGAAGACAATATTATACCAGATATACAGTTAGAATGAAGATAAGGGACAATCAAAGCAAATAACGGATGGAGTAATGACAAAGAAGAAACCAAGTAGATAAGGACACAAGGAGATAGAAATGGACAAGTTAATAAGAAGATAAAGAAGATTCAGAAAAGGACAAGTGCATTATTAAAATTACGCAAATTATTTAAGCTTTTAGTCTTTTCTATTTAATGTAAAGTTGCTTTAAGTCTTTTCTTTCATAAAGCTATTTTGACTTTTATAAAGATATTTTCTACTTTTTGTAAAGATTAGTACAAGTGTAAAGTAGGAATAGTATAGGAATAGTATAAAGTAGTAATAGTGTAAATAATTTACGTGTTTTGTAGATTATAAAAAGGCAAGGCATTTGCCAAGATAAGGCAAGACTTTCTACATGGAAAGCAAGCCTTCTTGTACACAAAAAATATTCTCTCATATAATCAATAAAGATATTCAGTTTTACACTAAGCTATGGATGAGCAAAGCAGAGATTTATCAAATCTACCAGAACAGGTATTTTTATTTATAATTATGAATAGCTAAATTCATAAATTCCTGACAATCATGATATAATAAAATAAGCTCATATTAGTTACTTTATAGTAGAATTATTCGAAGAATAGCATGTTAAGAAGTTTATTAGCAAAGTGGAAAAGGAGAAAAAATTTCAAGAACTATGCCATCCTAAAGGTGAAACAGGTAAGGCAAAGAAGTCGAGATAGGGGAGTAACCAGAGTAGAGGCGTTGTTTAGGGAAAAAGTATCCAAATTACCATGCTAAAAGTGACCGAAGTTATTTAAGAATAATCTAGTATATAGTGATCTAAGATGATCATATTTTGTTATGTCTATGATTGGAGGGAATATTTTGAAAAATAGCATCATATGAAAAATGAATATTTACTTACATACTGAAATGATAGATGAATTTAAGATACTTGTTTTATATGTACTTAAGGACATAGAGATAGATATAAAGAAGATTATATGGGAAAAGGTATTTGATATTGAAGATGAAAATTGGATAGAAGATGAATTAGAACGAATACACTTAAATGACGACGATAGCTACTATTCATACCTAGATAATTATTATTCAGATGGATATTATACAGATTAAAAATGTTAGAATGTATTAAAAGAGTTAGAGAAAAACAAAGTTGGCTATATGAAGAAATTAATTACAGGAATCAGCTTAAAAGAGAAAAAAGACAATTAGAAGAAAGATTACTTAGAATAAAATCAACCTAGAAAAAGGAGATACAAACGATAGTTCATATAATACTATACATAAACAACAAATGTTAATGGATCACATAGATAACATAGAATTACATATCAAATATAGTACGATTAGAATAAGTTATTACACAAAAATTTGTAAAATTACAACTACTATAGAATAAAATGATAAACTACGAATACTTAGAATATTGGAGAAAAGATATGGAGCAAATAATATTAATAGAAATACTTATGAAAAAGAATCTACTTGACTACATAAAAACTAGAAATATGGAACATATAGTATACCTTAAAAATAATATAGAACAATTAATAAGGTTAAAACAAATAACTAAGGAATGCTATGACATAGCATTTCAACAAACATAAGTTATCCGCACTATCCGCACCCCCTACAATTGGTATCAAAGCCATGTTATTTAAAAAATGTACAAGTAGATATGTGTTAATTATGAGAAATGTTAGAAATGTTAACTTAATTAATTTTATTAATTACGTTATCTTGTTAACTATGTTGTTATTTATTTGTTAAATATGAGAAGACCATTTAAAAATACACAAGCTTTTAGAGAAATTAAAAGAATTTTAACTAGTTACTACCCAGAATATAAGAAGTTAAATAAAACAAAAGAAAACCCCCACAGATTAGCTTACTTAATTACCTTAATATCTAGCAATGAGGCAAAATTAATAATTCATTTAAAATCTTGAAGAATGAGATATATACCACCTAATTATGATAAAATCAGATTTCGGTATCCACCAAAATATTATAAATATTGTACAGATGAATAACATAACAAAATCACAAAATATAACGAACTAAAACAAAAAATATCTGAAAAATGAAGAGAATTAAAAATAAGAAAAGAAAGACCACAATATAACATAATTGTTGGAGTATGTCCAAAATCAATAAAAGCACAAAAGGAGGAAATATCATATTTAGAATCACAAATAGATAACCTAGAATACATATATCAACATGATTTATATATCATTAAATAGATAAAATGAATAAAGAAGAATTCATAATAGATGAAAAAACATATGAAAATCACGAAGGATTAAAAATAAGAATAGTATTTTCTAATTTAGGAAGAAGATATAAGAAAATAGGTGAACATTTATATTTAATGTTAGAAAAGAAGAATTAAAATTAGAAGATAAATAACAACTATGGTAAGAATAGCAAGAAAAAATGAAGAAATAGACAGGAAAAAAGAAATAGATAAAATAAAACAACAGACTAAAGAAGAAACTAAAAATAATAGGATTGCTGAATTAGAAAAAGAACTACAAATGCTAAAAGATCTGTATGAAAAAAGATAGAAATAAAAAGAGAAAAAGGATAAAGAACAAAAATTATTAATTGAGATAAATTAATTTAAAGAAAAATTAGAAAATAAAGGATTAGAAACTAATGAAATAGAAATAAATACAATAGATGCTGAAGAAACAGATAATTATGATTCAGAAGATAGTGAAACATATACAAAAATCTTAACAAATATAGAAAAGCTAGAAATTAATGAAAAACAAGAAGTAATTAATAAAGAAAACTTGGGAAATACAAACACGAAAATAAACACTCTTGATAAAAAGGACGATGAAAATATAATACCTAGTACATCAGAAATAAAAAAATCTACATATTATGATAAAGATAGGTTTAAAAGGTATAATCTAAAGGATGAATATAGCAAATGGACACCAAAACAAATAATTAATAAAAATTATAACTTCTTAGACTTAGACTGTGTAATAGATGTAGATAAAACGATACAATTATGGATAGGATATATAACAAAATAATTATTAGACAATGGTATAAATGCAACAGATACACCAGAATATATAGAAAGAACACTAATAGGAATAGCAAAATTATGGTTTTCAAATTTAACTGAAGAAAGTAAAAAGGTATTAAGGGCTGATAAAAAAACGGAAGGAACAACAGTAACTAAACTAACACCTATAGACATATTGAAAAAATATGAAATAGCTATAAAAGATGAATTTAGCAGTATGACAACAGAAGAAGAAGAATAAAACAAAGAAAAAGATACAAATAAGAATTTAATGTTAAAACTAGCAATATGTAATATGTGTTATATAGATGAATATACGTGTGCATTTAAAGAATACTA
The DNA here is from genome assembly GCA_030864215.1 of Capsicum pubescens. Classification (NCBI taxonomy): domain Eukaryota; kingdom Viridiplantae; phylum Streptophyta; class Magnoliopsida; order Solanales; family Solanaceae; genus Capsicum; species Capsicum pubescens. The sequence continues at coordinate 294,699,545 of CM061538.1, read as the reverse complement.
CTATAAGGGAACATATAATACAGAAGAAAGTAAAGAAGTAAGAAGGTTATATTTTAGTAAATTACCTGAAACATTTAGCTCAAAAATAATAAAGAGTTGGGATGAAAAAAAAATAGTAGATACCCTAGGAGCAAGAATAAAATTTCTACAACAATGGTATAGGAATATATGTGAAAAATATAGAGAAGAAATAAAAATGAAAAAAACATTAATAAGGAATTTAGCATGTTGCAATGATAAAATAGCACCTAAATTTGGATGTGAAGAAAAATATTATAAGAAAAGAAAAAGACATATGAAATATAATAAATACAAAAAATCAAAATATAAGTATAAGAAACCAAGAAAAAGATATTATGTAAAAAATTATAAATATAAAAGACCATACAGAAAGAAGAAATCTATAAAAGAATGTACTTGTTATAATTGTGGAAAACTAGGACATTTAGCTAGAGATTGTAAAATGCCTAAAGACCCAAAAAAGAAAACAATATCAGAAATAAAGATAGAAAATGCAGAATATATGCAAATAGATTATATAGATTGCGAATTAGAAAGTGACAATAATATATATGAAATTTCGGAAAATGAAACAGATAATGAAATAGATAGTAAATCAGATGAATCAAATGACTAAAGAAGATATAAAAATAATAACAAAGGAAGAATATTTAAATGAAGAAGGAACAAATAAGAAAATAATATTTGATAATAATATATTTGACGAGATAAAAGGAAAAGAATTAGATTTAAGTGTAGAAAAAATATTTAAAATACCAACAATAAAAAACATATTTAGTAGATGAAAAGAAGAATTCTACGTAGTAAGCCAAAAAGAACATGTAATAGACTGTAGATATGCAAAAGGTAAAGCTAGTATACCACTAGTAACAAAAAGAATAATTAATAAAGAAATAAACGATATAAAAAGTAAAGACCCAATAAAATACGTACACCTTGGAGGAATGGAAATATTAATAAAAGCATGTTTTAAAGAAGGAATAGATACACCAATAGAATCATATTTAACAGATGATAGAATTATAAAACCAATAGAAAAAAAGTATAATAACTACTATAAGAGGAAATTTAATATACCAAAAATTTAAATTTATAATAAGTGTGAATTACTCAGTAGCAATAATAGATAAAAACATAGATAAATCATTAGTATTATATTGAAAAATATCTGGAATAGAATTAACCCCAGGAAGTAAAAATATTTACAGCAAGATGTAAAAATCGATATATATTAACAATAAAAACATGGATATAGAAGAAGATTTAGAAATAATAAATGGTAGAATAAGTACAACAAAAAGGATAGCTTTTGAAAAACCAGAATCATCAGGATCATCGAAAAGAACAAATTATGAAATAAGTTCAACAGTTAATTTAACTCAATATTACATAACGGGAACAATAAATGGAAAAAATATATTTAATACTCCTAAACACAAGACAAGAAGAAAATCATATAGCAAAATACCTAGTGAAAAATGAAGAAATAAAATCTAATAGTAATGTATGCCCAGATCTACCAAGAAATTTAATAACTACTAAAGAATCAACAGAAAAGGAAATAATAATAGGAGTTAGAAAAATAAAAATAGAATTTGAAATAAAGGAAGATATGCAAAAAAACAGACATAATATTAGGAATAAAATGGTTAGAACAAGTAAAACCCTACAATATAGAACATACACAATTAACCATAACCTACTATAAGGAAAGATTATTAATAAAAAGAGCTTTAACATGAAAATATATGTACTTATGAAAATAATAGTAGAAGGATATTATAATAGATATTATACACCTATGATAGATACAGGAGCAGAAGCCAACTTATGTAGATATAATTGTTTACTAGAAGACAAATGGGATAAGCTAAAAACACCAATAGTAGTCAAAGGATTTAATAATGAAGGAAGCGTAATTACCTATAAAGCTAGAAATATAAAAATACAAGTATGGGATAAGATATTAACAATAGAAGAGATCTATAATAATGAACTAACATCAAAAGATATGCTTTTAGGAATGTCGTTTTTAGATAAACTATACCCACATATAATAACTAAAACACTCTGGTGGTTTACAACACCATGCAAACAAAAGGTAAGAGCAAAAAGAGTTATTAATAAAATAAGAAAGAAAACTGATTGGATAAAAGGAAGTGAAAAAATCACACAAAAATTAGAAAATATAAAAAATACTGAAGACACAATAGAACTAGTTATATTTTCAATAAATAAAGAAGAAATAACTATATTTTCAATAGATAAGGTAGAAATAATAAAGAAAATATTAAGACAACTATATAGTGAAGATCCATTAAAAGAATGGGAAAAACATAAAACGATTGTAAAAATTGAGTTAATAGATAAAAATAGTATAATAACCCAAAAACCATTAACATATAACTTTGATGATTTAAAAGAATTTAAAATGCATATAGATGAATTATTAGAAAAATAATACATACAAAAAAATAATAGTAAACACAATAGCCCAGCATTTATAGTAAATAAACACAGTGAATAAAAAGGAGAAAAAAGTAAAATGGTTATTGATTATAGAAATCTAAATGCAAACACTATGTCACATAATTATTCAATACCAAATAAGATATTAAAAATAAGACAGATACAAGGATATAATTATTTTAGTAAGTTTGATTGTAAATCGGGATTTTACCATTTAAAGAAGAATCTAAAAAATTAACTGCATTTACAGTACCACAAGGATTTTACGAATGGAGTGTATTACCATTTGGATATAAAAATGCACTAGGTAGATATCAACATTTTATGGATAACTATTTCAAACAGTTACCTAATTGTATAGTATACATAGACGATATATTATTATATACAAAAACTAAAGAGGCAGGATCATCGAAAAGAACAAATTATGAAATAACTTCAACAGTTAATTTAACTCAATATTATATAACGGGAACAATAAATAAAAAAAAATATTTAATACTCCTAAACACAGGACAAGAAGAAAACCATATAGCAATACCTAGTGAAAAATGAAGAAATAAAATCTAATAGTAATATATGCCCAGATCTAATTAGACGTGTCTGCTTCGCTGTTTCAATCGTGATTTTACTATGTCACTCCTAATTAATTATTATTAAAGATTACTAATAGGGACAATAATCGAAAGAGAAAATTCATTATCAATTGTTAATTATTTATAACTCATATATAATCTTTAAATTCATGACTAAAAGAAATAAATAAAAACAGAAAGAATGATGATAATAAATATAAGGAGAAGACTTGAATCGTAACCAAAAGGAATCACATTATACCTCATAACAAGAGTTATGTCAATAAGAAGTCGCCCGCCCTTCCAACCATGCAACAAGTCCACAAGACAATGTACTTGTACACAAATTGTAACTACCAAGATGAAGACATATGTTTTCTCCTAAAGACATGTTTGGAACTGTCTTCATGACAGAAGCAAAATATAGAGAGCTCATAAAAAATGTATGCTTTGCAAAATAACATATCAAGTACTCCGCTCGTTAGATCATTATTCCTTTGAGCACGATATAATATTAAATCTTGAGGGATGAATTAGGTGTACATAGATCATATCCTTATATTCATGAGGTAGAAAAGTTATTTTTTATAGATCCTTGGCTCAAAAGTGAAGTATGGTAGAAAAGTTATTTTTAATAGACTCCCGCTTTAAAAATAAAGTGTGCCACACGTGATTGTAATAATAGAGATTGCAAAATAGCAAAATAGCAAAATATAATGTAGCAACAATAGGAATACACTGTGACTTGAATCAAATTCTCTATTGTGTTGAAGAAGAAGAATATTGGAAGAGGAAGAGCTGCACCAAAAAACAAATAAAAGACAATGCTGTCTAATTGCTCCAGAATACCAAATTTTATAAGAAAAATTTGATAAACAACAAATTTAACTCCTAAATCTAACATGAGTCTTGCTACATTATTATTATTTTTTTACTAAATTAATAAAACATATTGTTTATTGCTCCAAATACCAAATTTTATAAGTAAAACTTGTATAAGATAGATACAAATTTAATTCCTAAATCTAATATGGGTCACTACACGATTTTTTTCTTTCTTTTTTATCAAAGTAGTCAAACAATTAAAAATAGGAATGTTATAAATTAGTAAAATTGTAACTGATTTGAAAGTGTTAAATGTTAAGAATTTTAATATAGTTTAAATAAGGAAAAATTGAATGAATTAACGATTTATTTAAGACAAAAATTTTGCCCAGTATATTAGGTACACAATTCAAATAAGGAAGGGTTAAATAATTAAATTTTAAGGAATTTTCAGCTTTTAAAAATTAGAAAAATATAGTAAAAAGACGATCGTTTCTAAAACAGATTCTTTTAACGACGGCAAAAAGTTCAAACAACATTTCTAAGGCCCTTCACACTTTTAATATACTATAGATATAGATATAGATATAGATATAGATATAGATATAGATATAGATATAGATATAGATATAGATATAGATATAGATATAGATATAGATTATAGATTATAGATACAGATTATAGATATAGATTATAAATTATAGATTATAGATTATAGATATAGATGTATCCAGAGTAAAATATTAAATTCAAAATTTTAAGTAATTATTTAAAAAATAAGAAATTTTGAATAATAAGGTGTTTGTAATTTCGTGTAATTTATCTTTTAGATAAATTTTCTAAGTCAAAAAGTTTTGCCACTTCTCATATTAGGGGAAGTGGGCCAAAGGTTCAACAATATTATAGCTCAGAAGACCCACCTCAATCAGCCGTTATGGCAAATTTCATAATATTGACGGAGTCTCATTAGGAATTGAAGCTATTCCAAATATTTAGAACGTGTCCAATCCTCACAGTTGCAGCATCTCGCATACCCAACTACTCAATCCAACATCATATAACATCATGTTATATCAATAAAGAAAAAAAACATATTTTTCTTCTTAAAGCTGTGACCAAAATTTACTTTAACCATTAAATTTAACTTGTAATTATTTACTTTCATATAAATTTTAAAGTGTATTATTTTACTTCCTTAACGATTGATGTGACAAATAAATAAAAAACTAAAAGCGTATTTTAATAATAAAAAAGTATAAAAAAATTAAGTGAAATCTACTTTAAAAATTTTAACCATTATTTTTTTCCCTTCTTTCTCACACCCCACCATCCCCATTTCTTCTTCTTCCTCACACTCACCACCCCCATGTCTTCAATCATGGAGCATCAAAAATTTCTTTTCTTTTTTCACTCTTATCCATCAAAAATCTTCAATCAAATACACAATAATAAAACACACAAATTATACAACAAATAAACTTTCCTATAAAATTCAAGAATCAACAAATTAAATCCAAAAAATACATAAAAATCAAATCTTTCAGGTAGCATTCTCCAAGAATTTACTAAATTCCAACACTCAAAAAATTCAAAAACAGTAAAATGGGGCATCAAAACAATGGGAAAGGAAAGAAAGAATAGGGACTGGGGAGAACTGCTGGATAGCTTCTACAACTTGAGAATAGGGAGGGGGAATTGGGTGGGGTTAGGGGCGTTGGGGTGGGGTGGGGGATAGCAACGTCGGGGGGGGGGTCAAGAATAGGAACTGGGGGTTTGTAGGGGAGGTTGAAGAAGAAGGTGGAAAATGTGTGGGGGGGGGGGGAGGCATTTTATATATGTATATGTATATATATATATATTAATTATATCTAATAAGAGGGAAAGGGTGGGAGGAGCAGACAGGTCTCCGTCAACATGCCTGCTTCATAAGCTGCTTCATCCGTAATTTTATTATATCATGTCTAATTAATTATTAAAAAACTATATAAAGCTATATAAGTATTTAAAAATTAATAATATTTAATGCTAAATTGACTTGACGTTTTATATGAGACCCATTTAATTTTTTTCCGCAAGTTTATTTGTGTAGTAATTTAGTTATATCACTTCTAATTAGATGTGTCTGCTTCGCTGTTTCAATCATGATTTTACTATGTCGCTCCTAATTAATTATTAAAAATGTACAATGAAGTTTAATAACTATTAAAGATTCAGCAGAAAAGGAAATAATAATAGGAGTTAGAAAATTTAAAAAACGAGAAGTTGTATGTATTTATTTAAGGAATGCATATTATGATAGAACTAAATTTAGAAATTCACTTCCTTTTATCCAACCAGTTTTCTTTCTTATTTTATTAATAACTTTTTTTTCTCTTATCTTTTGTTTATATGGTGTTGTAAACCACCAGTGTGTTTTAATTATTATATGTGGGTATAGTTTATCTAAAAACGGCATTCCTAAAAGCATATCTTTTGATGTTAGTTCATAATTATAGATCTCTTCTATTGTTAATAGCTTATCTCTTACTTGTATTTTTATATTTCTAGCTTTATAGGTAATTAAGCTTCCTTCATTATTAAATCCTTTGACTGCTATTGGTGTTTTTAGCTTATCCCATTTGTCTTCTGGTAAACAATTATATCTACATAAGTTGACTTCTGCTCCTGTATCTATCATAGGTGTATAATATCTATTATAATATCCTTCTACTATTATTTTCATAAGTACATATACTTTCATGTTAAAGCTCTTTTTATTAATAATTTTTCCTTATTGTAGGTTATGGTTAATTGTGTATGTTCTATATTGTAGGGTTTTACTTGTTCTAACCATTTTATTCTTAATATTATGTCTGCTTTTTTATATATATAAATGTTTACTATTCTCTATTGTATATAAATGTTTACTATTCTCTATTATATATAAATGTTTACTATTCTCTATTAGTCTAGAGCTCCTACGCGAGTAGAATCAAACTTAAATTTAGACATGCTTCTTGAAATTCTATCACAAACAAAAATAGAAGACGAGAAAATTTAATTGAAAAATATACTGAGAAAACAAACGAAGATGGAGAAGAAATTCCAGCAGGAAAGCTCAATTTTGATAAAAATAAAAAACTCCAAAAATTTTTATTGTTATACCGATGAGTAAAGACATGTGAATATGGAGAAGAAATGTATTTGAGGCAAACAATACTTTGAGTATGAAAATGGAGAAGAAATGTGTTTGAGGCAAAAAAAATATTGTTTTAATAAAGTAGTTACAAAAAAGCGTGCAACTTTTTGAAATAAATAAATGTAATAATAAATGAAGATATATATTTATATCATAGGAGAAATTGAATATTATCTATATAAAGAGAGTTAATTTTATTTTATAAAAGATATTATTGAATTTTTACAAAAAAGAAAAATAAATTAATTTTTAAAAAGTTTTTGCAACTTGCAATTAAAAAGTTATTAATGCAATTATCTAAAAGTATTGTTATAACTTGCAATTTTCACTCTAATAAATGTATAGGGAATAATTTTCACTTGTTTTTAAGTTAAAGTAACAAATAAATCAAAAGTTATAAGTAAGAAATCCTAACTTATGCCTTTTGACTTATAAGCTACAAAAGCAATAGGGCAATCCAAACAGGCTCTAAATTAACATTTGCTAATAAATTTGTTTTTCCAGTTTACTTAACTAAAATATTGAAAAATTGAAGACGAAACTGAATGATCGTATTTTCAAAAATGAAATCGAAACCAACTGAACAAACATAAAATTGCAATTGAATTTAAGAAAAAGAAAATCAGTTCAATTGATTTTTTCAGTTTGAATTGAAATATGCTCAACCCTAACCAAGCTACTATTTCTTTAGTTAAGTAGTTCTTCCCTCTTTTCCCCTTTACTTGGTTTGGCATTTATTTTTTATTTTTTTTAAAATGAAATTAAAGTGCTTTAACTAGGTTATTTTCTTTGGGAGTTGGTTAAGATGATGAGTTAAAGGTGTATTCATGCTTTGTCTAAGCATTTTTTTCCCTTTAAATATCACTTGCTAAACTCTTTTAAATAGTTTGACTGATCAAGATTTTTATAGACTTACTGAAAACTTTTCAACTGCGTCCTTTTTTATAAGTGAGCGTGTTTCTAGTGTCCAGTCACTATTGATTCAAGTGAAGGATACATCTTTTGTAAGAACAGGTGATAGAGAAGCTTAGCATAATAGATAACCATTTGTTTGTAAGCATAAGAATCGAATCTGTCATAAGTCCTTCGTTTTATTTTATTTGATCTCTGTTGATTTGACACATTTTTCAATAAAATTTTAATTAAAAATGTATTTTACTAAACTAATTTTATTAATGATACTTTTGAACTCTAAATTAATTACTGCTTTATGTAGTTATTTAATGCTATCAGTAGTCTGATATAGAACTAATAAAATTAAAGTCAAAAGTTTGGTACTAATAATTCCTCCCTACTTCCTAATCCCTCTCTTTTTTTTTCTTTATGGATGAACTCATCCTTCATCTGGACTCAAAATCTCATTTGCATCTTCTGTCAGGCTAAAAGCCCAACCCAGAATTACCTTTTCAAGTTGAATAAATTTTTTATATATTTGGGTATTTTTTATAAAATATTTACTGTTTTTAAATATATTTTTATTTATTATCTAGATAAATCATATTTAAAAAATATTTATCTTATATAACAACTGCCTGTACTATGTATTAAAATTGAATTATGTTTGCAATATATATGAATTAGAAGTGTATTAAAATATATTATACTTATTTTGGTTAAAAAAATGAACTATATATTAAAAACGAATTATGAATATAATATAGATGTATTACACTATGTACTGTCACACCCCTTTTTACGCACTCCAAAAAATGTATATTTTAAGTCCGAAAGGGTTTTATTATTTAAGTGACAAGAAATAAAAATTTGTTTCGGAAAAGGATTATTTACATTTTTTATTCAGAGTCGCCACTTGGCATAATCTGGTGTGCCAAGTCACCTTTGAAAAATCCTTTTCGAAACCATTTGACTCTTAAACTGGTTTGCGAACAGAGATTCCGGTTAAGGAATTCTGTTGACCGAGGGGAAGTGTTAGGCACCCCTCGATCCCGTGGTTCAACCACGGTCGCTTGGGTAGAGTGTATCAACTACTTTGGCATTACGAAATGTACAAACCACACGAAAGCAAGCAAAATTTTCAAACAATAACAAAACAAAACCAAAATGTAAAGTCCAGTCCAATTATTACAACCCGAAATAAAAATACTGAAATAACCTACACTAGTCCTAAACCATGCTTTACCCGATGCCTCGGGCCTTGATCACGAACATCCTTAGCGTACAAAATTCCTCGGGGGATTCCCCGGTGAATAAATATATACAGATACTTCGGGGCATTCCCCGGACAAATTATACAATTGAATTAAATACGATAAACTAGAAAGAAACGTTCACACGCACATTCTAACATTCACCCAAAATAACAAGTTTTAAAATTTGCCTACCCGGACCCATATTGCCTATCCGTTTCAAACCGTCGTAAATCTATCACGATTCATACCAACAATAAATCAAATTGAACCGAATCTATCCTTTTTGTCAATTTTTCAATTCCACCCCCAAATTTGTTTCAACCAACATGATTAAATAAATCTCAATTAAATCAACCAATCACACTACAGTAATTAAAGAAGTTCAAACACACAATCACAAAATAACCATCAAACTCAAAACACGAATTACACGAATCAGTGACGTCACCACAGATAAAATGAGAGAGATAGAGTTGAAGAATTTGGACCTTAATTTTTATTTCAAATCAGATCGTTCGACTGAAGCTGCTTCACGGACTCAACGAATCTCGACTCTACAACCCGTTAGCCCATCGAATAGGATCAACTCGGCCACGAGATGAAACCTCGATAAGTATCCGAAATTGAGACTAAGAAAAAAAAGAAACCCACAACCCCGAATGACGATTCAATGGTCGGAACTGACGCTAACCGGTGGGATTTGACCGAAAAATAAGAAGCACGATCTTAGAACGTGATTTCAGATCGTAATAGAGTCGGTGATACTGTTTTCCGTCAGGTTTCATCGGAACAGTAGCCAGGCCATGGCTATTGACGTTTGAGCAGTGATTCCGGTGGATTTCCGGCGATAACCCACCGGAAAAATACCTCTTACCTCGACTTCGTTCTCGTCTCTGCTTTCTCTCTCGATTTTTTCCAATCTCTCTCTCGCAGCTTTCTGTCGCTCTCTTATGCTCAAGTCTCTCTCGATCCGATCTCACTGTTTTCTCGGTGCCGGAGCTCCGGCGAAGTATGGTCGCCGGAACGGACCTCTCCTCGCCGTTTTTCTCTCAATCGCGATCTCTCTCTCACTCGAGCCTCTTGATCCCTCAATCTGTCTTCTCTCAGGCCAACTCACTCAATCTTTCCCTCTCTATCTTCTCCATCTGCGCGTGTGTTGAAATCGTAGGAGATGCGACTGTGTTACTGAGTAGTGAAGTCTGTGTGTGTTGTGTGAATCGTGAGGTGAGTGGTCCTTGTGGGAGTGATGATGGATTTTGGATGGTTTACCTGAAAGATGATGAAGAAGAAGCAAAAAAGAATTAAAAAAAATGGCCTCCGTGTGGGTGTATCTTTTGAAGAAGAAAAGGAAATTTCAATGTTCTCCCTTTTTTTGGTTTCCTGATCGTACCCCTCTAGTGTGTATTCTATGTATATATATATTGTATTTTTTTTTCTCTTTTTTTGGTCCTTTCTTTTTGGATAAGAAAAAAAAGGGGGGTGTGACGTGGGGTAGGGTTAGGTAGGGGTAGGGAGGTAGGGTATGGGGTGGTGAGGTGGTGATTTGTTATTTTCTTATTGGAGAGGGTTGTTAGGGTGTTAAAAGAATAAAAGTTTGTTAGGGATTTTGTTGAGATTTATTTTTTTATATTTTTGGTGGGATGTAATCACGTGGGTGAGGGTACATGATATGACAAGGTAGAAATGAATAAAATTGAACTTTTGAGTGGGACAAAATTACGTGTCTACATCATGCCCCCTTTGAATGTAAACATGCAGTGTTTTCAGACAAAGAAGTAGACAACGAGACATAATTTTGTCCCGACCATTATTCAAAGGAAGAAACAGAAGAAAGAAGGACTACCGGGTCTTGAATTAGGACAGTCTACCCACCCAAGTTATGAGGGGATCAAGTGACAAGTATTTCAAAGGATTGGAAGAGGTGAACTATACTGAGTTGGACAGTCGAGTGAGGTTCCATCGAGGTTCCGGTCCGCGGCTCTGTTATTACATCAAAATGAAAATTACAAGTTAAAACATAAATGGAATTACAAAAATCCTATCTATACAACTTTTGTTGGTTCTTGACTCGACTTTCATCACCCTATTCTTCAGGCGGGTTCCTGACTTGCAATTTCTTCCAACTTGTTGCTTGACTTTTCGTTTCTTCATCCTATTCTCCAGGCGGGCTCCTGACTTGTTATTTCATCACTCTGTTCTTCAGGCGGGCTCCTGAAACCCAAAATTAAAACTAGAACGAAAATTATCCCAAACAAGAATTATAATAAAGTAGTATTTCATTTTTGAAAGCGTTGTCCCATTTTTCAGGGGGGTCCTGAACATAAAGTAAAATTCCATTTTTCAGGAGGGTCCTGTCATAAAGTAAATTCTCATTTTTCAGGAGGTTTCTGAACATAAAGTAAATTCCCATTTTTCAGGAGGGTCCTGAACAGAAAGTAAATTTCCATTTTTCAGGAGGGTCCTGAACAGAAAGTAAAATTCGATTTTTCAGGAGGGTCCTAAGCAGAAAGTAAAATCCCATTTTTCAGGAGGGTCCTGAACATAAAGTAAAATCCCATTTTTCAGGAGGGTCCTGTCATAAAGTAAATTCCCATTTTTCAGGAGGGTCCTGAACAGAAAGTAAATTCCCATTTTTCAGGAGGGTCCTGAACATAAAGTAAGATCCCATTTTTCAGGAGGGTCCTGAACTGAAAGAAAAATCCCATTTTTCAGGAGGGTCCTGAACATAAAGTAAATTCCCATTTTTCAGGAGGGTCCTGAACAGAAAGTAAATTCCCATTTTTCAGGAGGGTCCCGAACAGAAAGTAAATTCCCATTTTTCAGGAGGGTCCTGAACATAAAGTAAGATCCTATTTTTCAGGAGGGTCCTGAACTGAAAGAAAAATCCTATTTTTCAGGAGGGTCCTGAGCATAAAGTAAATTCCCATTTTTCAGGAGGGTCCTGAACAGAAAGTAAATTACCATTTTTCAGGAGTGTCCTGAGCATAAAGTAAAATCCCATTTTTCAGGAGGGTTCTGAACATAAAGTAAATTTCCATTTTTCAGGAGGGTCCTGAACAGAATGTAAATTCCCATTTTTCAGGAGGGTCCTGAACATAAAGTAAAATTCCATTTTTCAGGAGGGTCCTGAACTGAAAGTAAAATCCCATTTTTCAGGAGGGTCCTGAACATAAAATAAAATCCCATTTTCCAGGAGGGTCCTGAACTGAAAGAAAAATCTCATTTTTCAGGAGGGTCCTGAACTGAAAGTAAAATCCCATTTTTCAGGAGGGTCCTGAACAGAAAGTAAAATCCCATTTTTCAGGAGGGTCCTGAACATAAAATAAAATCCCATTTTCCAGGAGGGTCCTGATCATAAAGTAAAATCCCATTTTTTAGAAGGGTCCTGAACATAAAATAAAATACCTTGGATGTGCATTTCCAATGATAGCTGAATTAAGTGAAGTGAATTTGCCCCTATATCAACAAAGAAAATTTGTCAGTTAAAAACTTAGTGGTGGCTTGCAACTCTTGGCTTCTCAGGTATCTGCCCCAGCATTCGTTTCTTTCATCTTTCTTCTAAATCGCTGACACTTGTCCTTTATTGCCACATCATTGACCCGGATCCATATTGAGGGAAGTGATTTCTGACTCAAATAATGGGTTTCCATTTTACCATGCCCCTGAGGTGCACTTTTTCCCCAAATCTGAATGTTTCTACGAATCCAATAGCCTATCGGTTGATAGCCTTCCTTTGCTTCGTGTTGAATTACGATCATATTTCTTCCTGTGCTGTTCCTTGGCTTTTCCTCATATAATTGGAAAGACTGGTAGTAAATTTTGAAATCCTTTCTCGCTTGTTTTGACACAGACTTGACTTAAAATCTAAAGAAATGATGGTGACTTTTATTTTTGATAAATGACATAAAAAAACAAAAAAAATGAATATGTAAATGAAAGAAAAGGGCAATGTCCCATATTCAAAAAGAAAACTTATCTGAATACGACAACCAACTCTAATGAGTATGACATGCATTTTGGATTGAGCTGTCTGATCTTCCTATCCAAACTCCCCATTTGTTGTTGAGTTCGTGCCTTTTGCAGCTGAGCCGCTTCTTCAAATCCATTGGACTCATACATCACATTCGATTGACGATATCTTAAAAGACTTTCGTCAATAAATATCTTTCTTTTCACTTTTTGCTTTTCTTTTAAACTCTCTATCGCCTTACGGTGCCTGTGAGGATTTTCACCAATAAGACTCTCTCATTTTATTTCTCTCCACTCACCATCGCCTTATGGTTCCTGCAAAGGTTTTCACCAATAAGACTCTCTCATTTTCATTTCTCTCAACTCACCATCGCCTTATGGTGCCTGCAAAGGTTTTTACCAATAAGACTCTCTCATTTTCATTTCTCTCAACTCACCATTGCCTTATGATGCCCACGGGGGTTTTCACCAATAAGACTCTCTCATTTTCATTTCTCTCAACTCACCATCGCCTTATGATGCCCACGGGGGTTTTCACCAATAAGACTCTCTTATTTTTATTTCTTTCCTGATTTCTTATGCTGAGGGAGACAAGCGGTACTTCACAATGTATCATCATATCCATTGCATGCTTAGCCTTAACATTATCAAAAATTGATCTGAAGGACTTTCTTTGGTTGTAACTTGGCTTTTGGTTAAGGTTAGAAAAGATGGTAAGGGGCTCAAACGATACTTGAAGGGGGGGTGGGACTTACAACTTTTGGAATCGACTCAACAACACATTAACTCATGCCCCAGTTTTGAAGACTGGGTGAATCTTAAATCTTTATTTGGTTGGACCGAGCCCTAAATAGGGCAGCCTACGTATCTCACTCCCGAGAGAGGAGAATCAGGTCGTACGTAGTTCTATCAGCTTGTTCTTTGTTTTGACTTGATTTTTTTTCTTTTATTTTCGAACTCTTTCTTTTATTCTTATTTTCTTGACATTTATCTTTGACTCTATTTTGATTCCAAAAGAGGGATATGAAAGAAAAATAAACAAAGCTCAAATAGGTAAACAAAGGATGACACAATATTTGGATAGAATAATAAAATTCCTTCATCATATCAATCTTCAAAAATGCAAGTACTAATCATGCAATAAATTCAACAAAGGATCAAATATCATACATAGTATCTTTTGACCGCATCAGAATTGATAGCCATTTCTGCCATTTTGCCTTCAATATCTATCAAATATAAGGCCCCATTGGGCAACACTTTCTTCACAACAAAGAGACCTTGCCAGTTAGGGGAGAAGTTGCCTTTCGCTTCAACCTGGTGAGGAAGGATACGTCTCAATTCCAACTGACCAACTTCAAAATTCCTGGGACGGACCTTTTTGTTATACGCTTGAGCCATCCTCCTCTGATACAACTGGACATGACACACAGACGTTAGCCTTTTTCCTCAATCAAACTCAAATGTTCCAGTCGGGTTTTTACCCATTCTTCATCATCAATCTCTGCTTCTACAATGACTCGAAGAAAGGGAATTTCAACTTCCGCAGGGATGACTGCTTCTGTCCTATACACCAATAAATATAGAGTTGCCCCTGTTGAAGTGCGAATAGTGGTGCGATAACCTAGCAATGCAAACGATAACTTTTCATGCCACTGTCTAGATCCTTGTACCATTTTTCGCAGTATCTTCTTTATATTCTTATTGGCGGCTTCTACAGCACCATTGGCCTTTGGGCGATATGGAGTAGAATTTCGATGTACGATCTTAAACTGTTGACATACTTCTTGCATCAAATGACTATTGAGATCGGCAGCATTGTCTGTAATGATCATCCTAGGAATTCCAAATCTACAAATGATATTGGCATAAACAAAGTCTACCACCGCCTTCTTTGTCACTGACTTAAAAGTTACTGCTTCTACCCACTTTGTGAAGTAGTCAATGGCTACCAAAATGAATCTATGCCCATTTGATGCCTTCGGCTCAATCGGTTCAATCACATTCATTCCCCAAGCCACGAACGGCCATGGAGCGTCCATTGCATACAACTCAACAGGAGGAGAACGTATCAGATCACCATGTATCTGACATTGATGACACTTTCGAACAAATTGAATAGAATCCCTTTCCATAGTAAGCTAGTAATAACCTGCTCGAAGAATATTCTTTGACAAGACATGACCGTTCATATGCGACCCGCATATTCCAGAGTGTATTTCAACCATAATTGCCGAGGCTTCTCTCGCATCTACACACCTTAAAAGTCCCAGATCTGGGGTCCTCTTATACAAGATTCCCCCACTCAAGAAAAATCCACTAGCCAAATGCCTAATAGTCCTCTTTTGATCGTTGGTGGCATATGCTGGGTATTCTCCTGACTAAATGTACCGCTTGATATCCAAGAACCAAGGTTCTCCATCGAGCTCTTCTTTAACTGCATTACAGTAAGAATGCTGATCACGACTCTGTATATGCACTGGATCGATGTAGGCTTTGTCAGGATGTTGGAGCATTGAAGACAGAGTGTCTAAAACATCAGCAATTTTATTACGAATCCTTGGAATATGCCTAAATTTTACTAATACAAACCGTTGACATAGCTCCTGCAAGCATTGTCGATACGAGATGAGCTTCAAATCTCGCGTCTCCCAATTACCTTGAATCTGATAGACGAGCAAATCCGAATCTCCCAACACCAATAATTCTTGGACTCCCATATCAACAGCTAACCTCAAACCAAGAATGCAGGCTTCATACTCTGCCACATTGTTAGTACAGTAGAATCAAAGTTGTGCTGTTACCGGGAAATGTTGTCCCGATTCAGAGATAAGAATCGAACCTATTCCGACTCCTTTAATATTGACAGCTCCATCGAAGAATAACCTCCAACCTGGATCAGCATCTTTAACGACTTCATCGACACACGACACTTCTTCGTCAGGAAAATATGTCTTTAATGGCTCGTACTCTTCATCGATGGGATTCTCAGCAAGATGATCTGCCAAGGCTTGGGCTTTCATGGCGGTCCGAGTCACATATACAATGTCGAACTCGGTAAGCAATATTTTCCACTTTGCCAATCGACCTGTCTGCATAGTCTTCTGAAAGATACACTTCAAAGGATCCATGCGGGAGATGAGATAAGTAGTATAGGATGAGAGATAGTTCTTCAAATTTTGTGCTACCCAAGTTAGGGCACAACACGTCCTTTCAAGAAGAGTATACCTGGCCTCATATGCGGTGAACTTCTTGCTATGATAATAAATAGCCTGCTCCTTTTTGCCTGTAACATCATGTTGACCCAGTACACAACCGAAAGAATTGTCCATGACTGATAAATATAAGATCAAAGGCCTACCAGGCTCCGGGGGTACCAGCACTAGCGGATTTGACAAATATTTTTTGATTCGATCGAACGCTTCCTGACATTCTTCAATCCATTTTACCGCAATAATCTTTTTCAACAACTTGAATATGGGCTCAGAAATGGTTGTGAGTTGAGCAATAAACCTTCTAATGTAGTTCAGTCTACCAAGAAAACTCATCACCTCCGTTCTATTCTTGGGCGGGGGCAAATCCTGAATGGCTTTGATTTTTGAGGGATCCAATTCAATTCCCCGACGGCTGACTACAAACCCCAATAGCTTTCCAGATGGAACTCCAAATACACATTTGGCCGGGTTGAGTTTGAGATTATACCTGTGAAGCCTCTCAAAGAACTTTCTTAAATCTTTAACATGGTCGGCCTGACTTTTTGACTTAATAATCACATCATCCACGTAGACCTCAATCTCCTTATGCGTCATGTCATGAAACATAGTGGTCATGGCTCTCATGTATGTTGCTCCAGCATTCTTCAAACCGAACGGCATCACTCGATAACAATAAGTCCCCCATGGTGTGATAAAAGACGTCTTCTCTGCGTCGTCATCATCCATAATGATCTGGTGATATCCGGCATAGCAATCCACAAAAGAGGCAACCTCGTGTTTAGCACAGTTGTCTAACAAAATGTGAATGTTGGGCAGTGGAAAATCATCTATCGGACTTGCTCTGTTCAAATCACGATAATCAACACACACTCGAATTTTGCCATCTTTCTTTGGTACGGGAACAACATTGGATAACCACATAGGATAACGAGACACTCGAATTACTTTGGCTTCAAGTTGTTTCATGATTTACTCTTTGATTTTAATACTCACATCGATTTTAAACTTCCTCAACTTCTATTTGATAGGGGGGAACGCGGGATCAGTTGGCAACTTGTGAGCCACTAATTCAGTGCTTAAACCGGGCATATCATCATAAGACCATGCAAAAATATCCTTATAATCAATTAATGCTTGAATCATTCCCTCTTTTAGCTGTGGAAAAGCATGTACACTGATTTTAGTTTCCCTAACATCTTCTTGATCCCCTAGATTTATTGGCTCAGTCTCATTCAAATTAGGATTCGGTTTGTCTTCAAATTGTTCCAACTCTTTGCTTATTTCTTCTAGCGCTTTTTCTTCATCATATTCCCCATCCTTCTTCATTACATCTTGATTAGTTTGGATTTTAAGATCAAGCTGAAAATTCCGCATGCATGTCATGTCATTAGAATCAGTATAAAGAGAACTGTGTAAGAAAAGAAAAAAAAATATATTAGACACAAAACAAAAGGGACATTGCATTTCATTAAATAAAAGATAGAAGGGTTTAAACACAGATGCCAACATAACATAAACAAACTAAAATCCGAATTACAACCCTGAAATGACTCGAATAAACAGAAAGAAAAACAAAATAGACTACCAAAACTCCTTCCTGACGGGGAGAAGAGTGACTTCCCAATTATTGAGCCGGACAGCTGGACCTATGAATTGCACGTCTGCCATACTGGTACCTTCTCCTTCTTCGACCATATCAACTTCAATACAAAGGTTCTGGAAGTCATCAACCAATTCAACCTCAAATTCCACATGTTTCTTGACACCGTTCTTAACAAATGATTCACTGAGTAGTGGCATTGGGCGAGGGAGTGACCATATTTCCTTTTTCCTTCCCTTGGATTTCTTCAGATCTTCAGATGTAGGCTCAAATCCCAGACCAAACATGCCCACGTTCTCACTCAAACATATGGGGTGAACTATACCGTGCAGAGACGCTCCCAAACCCTTTCCTGGCTCAAATCCGTATTTCCAAAGTTCACTCACCATCATGATAGAAGCAGAAGACAATTGCGGTCTCGGTATAGCCTGTCATTCAAGGATACGATTCACTGGCACTGTGTTAAAAAATTGATAGACGAATGTCTCTTCTACGTTATTTGCTTCAATAAGAGACAAGGGAGAATCTTCGTAGGCTGACAAATCTCCTTCACCATGAATAACTACTTCTTGCCTGTCATGCTCAAACTTAATCATTTGATGTAGTGTAGATGCAACCGCCTTGGCCTTGTGGATCCACGACCTTCCCAACAACAGATTGTAAGAGGAGTCTACATTCAATACTTGAAACTCTATGGCGAACTCAACAGGCCCTATGGTCAACGTTAGTTCTATTTCACCAATGGAATTTGATTTTGCACCATCGAAAGCCCTAACACATACATTGTTGGGCCTGATCCTGTCAGCACCAATATTCAAATTTTGCAAAGTAGAAATAGGGAAAATATTTGCACCTGAACCTCCATCAATCATAACATGAGTGACGTAGAAATCTTCACACTTCACTGTAATGTAAAGGCCCCGGTTATGCCATGTACCTTCAACAGGCAATTCATCGTCAGAAAAGCTGATCCGATTGACCTCAAAGATTTTTCCAACCATTTTCTCAAGCTGGTTGATTGTAATCTCCCTTGGAACATATGCTTCATTTAATACCTTCAGTAAAACATCACGATGCTCCTTGGAGTGCAACAACAAAGATAAAAGGGAAATTTGAGCAGGGGTTTTCTTCAGCTGGTCTAATATTGAATACTCTGGCAATTTCATCTTTTTCAAAAATTCTTCGGCTTCTTCTTTGGTGATAGGCTTTTTGATAGATGACGGTCCACTCACCGTTGGATTGTACTTTCTTAAGCTTTCAGGCACGAAGCATCTTCCTGACCTAGTCAAACCCCCTACCTCATCTACATCTTTCACTACTTCTTTCCCATGATAGGTCATCACGGTCCGCCCATAATTCCAGGGAATTCTTTTCGTATCAACTATCGGAGGTTGGGTCACCGGTTTGAGGACAATAGGCGCTGCCAGTGCTCCTTTCACCGTCAAGATGGGCTGACTCAGAGCTCCCATCACCGTTAACTTAGGTTTATCCTGACTTGAATCGATATACCTTCTGGCGCCTTGTACTGTGATCAGGGGCTTCTTTGTGCTTTCTTGGGCTTTATCTTCTCTCATTTCTTCCTGGCTCAATGATATTGCTTTCAAAGACTCCGCTACATTCATCGATTTCTCCTCAATGGTCTGTATCTTGACAATAGGCTTATAACCCCTCGAAGACTCTTTCCCATCATACATCAATTCTAACATATTGGCTTCAGCATGGGTTGTCAGCGGATTCTGGTTAATGTTTGGACCCTCCGGGGCCTGGACCAGCATCTGATTTGTGTCAATTAAATCTTGGACAACTCTCTTTAAATGCCAGCATTTCTCAATATCATGGCCTGGCATATCAGAACAGTATGCACACCTTAAAGAATAATCGAGATTCCTCGGCGGTGGATTTGAAAGCCTTCCTTGAATTGGGCTTAAAACCTTCAACTTTCTCAACCTATCAAACAAGGTAGCATATGACTCCCCAAGAGGTGTGAATTGATTTTTGACCGTCTTCTCCTTCTTATACTCGGTCCTAGGATGAAAACTGGGTCTGGAGGGGTTTTGGTAATTTGGTGGAGCGAATGGGCGATTTTGTGGAGCTTGCGCGCGCCACTGCGGGTAAGAAGGGGTTTGGGCATATGGTTGTACGCTATATACTGGGTACGGGGGTGGTGGAATGAAATATAAAGGGTTTTGTAGAGGGTAGTAATGGTGGGGAGGAATATATGGAGCTTGGGTGTAGATTTGGGCTTGGGATTGGGGATAGGGGCGAGGTGGTCTTTTGGGATAAGAATGGGTTCCAGCTACGACAGTCGCTACATCTTTTTTCTTCTTTTTACCTCCAAATGCGCCAGATCCACCTTGAATCGCTTGTGTGGTGGCTTTTAATGCAGCAAAACTCACTATTCGGCCGGTCTTAATTCCGTCCTCTATCATCTCCCCCATTTTGAGGACTTCCATAAAAGATTTTCCCATTGCCGGAAGTAAATGCTGAAAATAGGTCTCATCTTGTGCCTGAATGAAAACTTCTACCAACTTACTTTCTTTTATTGGAGGCTTTACCCTGGCGGCCTGTTCACGCCACCTTATCGCGTATTCCCTAAAACCTTCAGTGCTCTTTTTCTTCATGTTGACCAAGGATTTTTCGTCCGGAATCAAGTCGATGTTGTACTGAAAATGTTGAACAAATTCAGAAGCCAAATCATCCCAGTTGTTCCATTTATCGATATCTCAATCGATGAACCATTCTGAGGCCAGATATGAAAGACTCTCGCCAAAGAAGGCCATGGGCAGTTCTTCATTTCCTCCAGCAGCCCTTAACTGGTTGCAATAACGTCTCAAGTGTGCAACGGGATCACCGTGTCCTGCGTACTTCTCGAACTTAGGCATCTTAAAACCGGGGGGGCAGGTTGATGTCTGGGAACATGCACAGATCTTTATAGGAAACACTTCTATAATCTCCGATTCCTTGCAAATTCCTCATAGCTTGTTCTAAACTTTTCAATTTTCGGGCTATGATATCCTGTTCCTCTGCTGCGACAGGTTTCTCCGTATCAAATGGAAATGCAGACGGCTGAGTGTACCCATACGGTTCATTCATTTGCAAGGTAGGCTCCGGGGCATAATACTAATTACCTGGAACCTTCAGTACTGGCTCACTGGCAGACCTAGGAAGCCTCATTCCAGGACGCACAACATATATGGGAGTTCCTTGTGGCAGCGGAGCCACGAATACCGGTGTGGTCGGTGGAGCTAGCTGAGCAGCGGGTCTTGATTGGGAAGCTGCCAAGGGCACACCAGAACTGCCAGGATAATAATGTTGCGGAGTGAATCCTGGCGCATACTCAGGTGACTCAGTAGGAGCAGAGAATTGCGCCTAAGAGAGCGGTGGGAAGTTAGAGATATTCCCAAGACCTTCAGGGAGCGGAGGAGGAGGCATTCCGCTGGCCCATGCCCGGTGTAAATCTATCAATTATTGTCTGAGCCTTACTACCTCATCATTGTGTTCAGAACTTTCTTCCCTGTGATCCTGATCCGAGTCAATGCGCGAATTTTCAATCTCCCTGCTAGCCATGGCGAGCTTTGCTTTGGATCTAGTGAAGTATGGGTGACTAGCCAGAGTGCTGCAAACCTACCACTGTTATCTGAAAGAACATGCTCATCAAAGACGACATCCGTTAGGATTAGGGCACACAACAAGCATGGGAATCACATTGGTAAAATTGTCCTAAATTCATGTTCATTTCTACCAGCTTTCGAGGGTAGCGAGGTCATTTTAATATCATCCCGATTTTATCTACACTTATTTTTATCTACACCTATTATTATTATTATTATTTTTTATTCTTTTCTCTCTTTTTTTTTCTTTTTTTTTCGTATCAATCTCTGCTCTTTTTCTCACGTTATCTACCTTTATTTTATCATTCCTTATGGCTTTTGTTTTTTCTTAAAGAGTAAAAATAATGAAAAACAACGAAACAAAATGATTAGATCGAACCCAAAAGTAGGTTGCCTACGTATCATGTTGTACATGAATCAGATCTTGCGTAGTTTGGGCAACTTATGCATAAACATCACACAATTGAAGGTTTTTTTTTTAACAAGTAAACAAAAGACAGACATAACATCCTAACATTTCGATGAAAGACAGCAAAACATACAACGAATTTAGGACCACTAAACAACAAATACAAAACAACATTCTAAACCCCTAACGACATGCGTGCAATAAAGACCCGAATATCAAAAACAATTTAACTCCGACTTAACACAGACACCAACCTATAATGACAAAAACATAAAAGACTCAAAACTACATAAAGATAAGACATGCTCTTTCAAACTGGTGCTCTGTGTGACGTCCCCGGCTGAAATGAACTCATCTGTGAAGTCCCCACTTTTCCACTCAGACTTTGCAACATATCCTGCAACGATGTTTTGATACCCGGAAACAAATTTCTTACCCGCATCCCCGTCTCTTGAAGAGTACACTGATAACGCTCAATCTACAGCTCTCGTAGGAGTGTAAAGCGGTCGTTAGCAAATATAGAACCCAACTGGGTTGGGTATCGATCCCACAGGGAATAGCTTGGTCAACAAGTAAGTAAAGATTACTAGACTTTTAGTGCAAGTCTCGTAAAAAGGGGGGATTCTTTTCTAGCAAGTAATGTGAACAAAATAAGATCTAAAAACGACAATAGCAAAGTAAAAAGAGAAAGAATGTTACGTTGGTTGTAAATAATGAGAATTGAAGCGTTGGGGTTATGTCCACCTTCTGAGGTATACGTCTCTATTGGCTATGAGTGTGTAGAATTCTGACATGCAATTGCTTATAGAGGATTGTAGTCGATGGTAAATCCAAGCGTCTCTCGACCTAAACAAGGACTATTTCACTTTAACTCTCTCGAGCTTAAAGCGTATCTAACGGTACGAATTCTCCAAGAGGTTAGTCCAGTTACGGCACTAGCTTTTTAATAGGAAAGGGTGTCCTACTACCTTGACATTATCTCTTTTCCAGACAAATAACTTTTCTCTCGAACAAGTTAAATGTTAGACTGGTGTATTCTTGCGTTTGCAACCGCAAAGAATGTAGATTAAGATGAAGAGAATAATGATATAAGCAATATACGTGCCTCGAACTCACAAACTCACAGCAATAGATAGTATCTCATACGACTTCCATAACCCCAACAGAGAAGTTTAGTTACCCATGAATACGAAGGAGATCACGATTGACATTGTTGTTATACCACAAGATTGAGTAATTTCGTGTAGCTTAGGTGGTAGGCGTGAGGCGTGAATTCCTAGGCAAAGTAACGATTCTCTTGTTGTGGAATTTAAGAATAGAAGAGTAGAAGAGGAAAAATAGAATTGACTTGTAAGATGAGATGTTGAGAGATGTGAGGGATGGAAGGAAGTATTGTGTTCTCCCTCCTTCCTCCCTCCTTGTTCTCTAAAATCTCTAGCATGATAGGGTATTTATAATACCCATATCCTAATCCTACTAAGCTAATGAAATAAATAACCAAATCCTACTAGACTAATGAAATCCTTAACCCAAATGTACTAGGTTAAGGTAACATTATCATAATCCACATAAAATAATGAAATACATAACCTAATTGTACTAGGTTAATGTATCATTGTCAAAATCCAGCTTTGTGTCTGTAAGTCCCCAAAGTCTTCAGAATTGCTGTTTTAGCCCGGGACAGATTTTCCATGCAGCAGTTTTGGTCCCCCAAAGTCTTCAGAAATGCTGTTTTAGCCCGGGACAGATTTTCCATGCAGCAGTTTTGGTCCTTAGGCGTGTAAACTCCCTTCCCTTCCTTCGTGAGCTTTCTTTAGCGTCAAGTAAGCCATAAAATGCTGAATTATGCATCATTTATACCTGAAACTTTACTAATCATGTTCGTTAGCTCATTTACAGGAAAAAGGACTAAAAGTGCATGAAATATATAATTTGTTCTCAAAACTAGGCTAAAATATGGGCAAAATATATTGATATAGGCGCGTAAATTCGCCTATCATCAACACCCCACACTTAGAGCTTTGTTCGTCCTCGAACAACATATCATGTCCTTCTAAGCATCAACTTAAGGTTTTTACAGAGTCAACACAAAACATTTATTAAGACAAGCACAACGATTATCAACCAAGAGTAGCTTTCCGATTATAAGTAGAAACAATTTAACCTCAAGTATAGACTCGTGATGGTGATCAACTCGCATGCAAACGTTAAGGTACAAGGAATCATATATAACTACCCAAAACTCATCAACCATGTGTGTCTCACCATATAGTACCCATAATCACTCACAAATATAGCATATTTTTCAAACATGGGTATCAAAATGTCCTTGCTCTCACTCTCACAAAGAATTCATATGTAGCGACTGATGACCATAGGCTTGCCCTTAATGTAATACTCTACTAAATGTTGGAATGTTAAGATTAGGATCAAGTAGGTCTTTTGATGGTTGTAATGTAGGCTAAGGGACGGGTAGGACTATTTTGGCCAGGAATAGTGACTAAGTTCCTAAGCGCTTTAATACATCACTTTGTATGATTGACACTTTTTTCTTTCAACCTTTCTTCTTTCTTTTTTCTACCACCCTTGTTCTCCTCTTTTTTCAATTTTAAGCACAACTCACTTTTCAGCTTTCTTTTCCTTTTTCTTTTCACAACATACCTCTTATGATAGCATTTTTTTTTTCTTTTTCATAACACATTCAAGAACCATTCCAATTTATAGCATTATACTCACTCAATTTCCTTTTATGTTGTCACATGACTTTTTCACTTGAAAGCACTTAGAGATTTTGGGATCAAATTACGGTCTTGAAAGAAATGGATTAGGCTTACATACAAGGTTGTCAAAGAAATAGGCTAAAGGCTCAAAAGGGCTAACTAGGATGATGTCCATGGGTAGGTAAAACTGAAGGTAAACATGTATAGGTTGCCAAAGAAATGCCTAAATCATATCCTAAACTTACACTCCTTATTTTCGCTTTGCATACATACCAGGCAAGTTCTAGCATCAGCCACATACATAGAATATACTATTATCTCACACACACAAGGCACATGGTCGACTTGATTGGGAGTAGTATAGACTCTCGACCCAATAAGTGAAGGAATTGAACCACACAATATCACATAATAAGTCACAACTAGAGCCTAAACGTCTCAATAGTCACAATTGTAGCACATACTCTTGTTATAATCTCATGCTGCCTATCAAAATAATTTCATGCGAAGCTAGAAAAAATTTTCTACTAAAAAAAATGAAACAAAAACAACGCAAGAAAACATAGATGCGATAGAGAAGTATAGCATACGATACCGCCACCCCACACTTAGTCGGGACACTGTCCTCAGTGGAAAATAAATACGAGGAACCTGGTTGGTCGGACTTATCCTCTATGTCTGGGGTCATACCCCTTGCATTGGAATCATCATCAGAGTCGTCATCCTCAGAAGTTCCTCATAAGTATCCCACTTAATTCCAAGCGTGAGTCGAGGTATTTGCAGCGAGGAGGGTTCTCCTTGGTCCTTGCGACTTCTCTTTTTGCCCTTTTTAGGAGGTGGTAGCCTTCTCCTTGCCTTGTCTCGCTTTAGGTGCCATTGTATCTGAGACTAGAAATAGTGTTAGTGGTAGCACAATATCAATGGATACAATCTATGCACAAGCAGTAGGGGTACCACCCCACACTTAGTTTTGTTGACACAAATCAGTGAAGTGAAAGTGGTCGATTACTCAGATTTCGTCGACATACGTTTTAGGAGTTGTATTCCGGCAAGAAAATCAGTGATGTATCACTACTTGCAGCCATTGCATTACTTTCATGTTAGATATAACAACACTACTACATAGGGGTTACCACATAATATAGTTACTTTCAACAATCACAACCTCCTATGTCGGCAGGCACTATAAGTCTTATCCCGATGAACGGGATAGCCTAACATGTAAGTATCCAAGTAGCAATTTTAAGCAATGTTCAAGACTATAGCAATTCCGCAAGTAGTATAACAATGCATCAAAATCAATTTCTAGTTGGAAACAAGTTAAGAGTATCCTAACGTTCATGTTCACTCACTTGGTTTTGTATCAACAATTCAAACACATTAACATCACCAATATTTCTTCAAGATGTAGCAATTCGTAATAGACATAGCAACGTAGCACTTACGAAAAATAGATGAAGAACAAAAGAGTACTTACGTGATTGAAGCCTTTGGAGATGTTCTTGTGAAGTGGGAGAGCAAAAAGAAAAGTTTTGAGATGATTTGGAGAGTATATGCGGCACCTTTAGGTCACTTTGCAATGTGTTGTGTTATAAAACTAAGTCCCCTTTATATAGGAAGAGAATGGGTCGGGTTATGACCCATTTACAATCGGTTTTGGAGACAAAAATCCCACATATGCGACGCATAATGCTTGGCATAGATATGACATATGCGGCGCATTGTCTATGGCATAATGGGACATATGCGCCGCATAGTCTATGGCATATGAGATACTGAGACCAAATGCCATAGCATAGGCGGCGCATAGTCAAAAGCATACCTAGGAATAAGCGGCGCATAGTGTATAGCACACTAGATTCCGAGACCTTAGGCTATAGGATAGGTTGTGCATCGTTCGTGGCCTAGTTTTACCAAGGACTAGCCTTCCTCGAAGCCTATTTTGTCGTGAGAAAGGCTCAATCCATAGCCTTATGCATCACCCTTCCTAACTTACCAACTTTACCATACAATGCGTCCAAATCATCAATTGAAATCAATCTCTTCGTTGACTACTTCTTGCACCTACATTTGCTCAAAAACAATAAAAACGATTAGTATGATGGGTTGCCTCCCATCTAGCGCTTGATTTATTGTCGCGGCACGACATAGTTACCTCGAGTACTTAGACTTCATCGAGATAGATGGTGGATCGTTTTCTGAATGGATTCAGACGACAATGAGGCTTGCTTGTAGGAGGGATACCAATTATATCATCAATAGTCCAACCCATAGCTCTCATGTATCTCTTCAGAGCAGAGATGAGAGCGTCTACGTGCTGTTTACTTAAATCATCCGCACTCACCGGAAGTATCTTTATACTTTCCAAGAACACATACCTTAGATAATTGGGGAGCTCTTTCGATTCTAGCATTGGTAGCTCTTCAAGGGAAGTCTTCGCTGTAGGTGAAGGCTGATTCTTAAGATCACGGTCCGGTTGCTTAGGAGTATGGGAATAGGACTCTATTTCTGTTAGAGCACCCATAAGTTCTTCATAATCTTCATCGTCCTCATGCTCAACCTTCAGCAGCGCAGCAGACAATGGCTCAACAGTAAGCTGTTTCTCTACAGATAATGCTTTCTTATCTTCACAATGAACATCATCTACAGAGAACACATCCATATCTTTTGGCTGCTTCATCGCTTTGCATATATCAAAGCGGACCACTTCGTCATTAATTCGAAACAAAAGCTCATTATCTTTCATGTCAATAAGCACACTTCCAGTTGCGAGGAAGGGGCGTCCCAAGATTATGGGAACATCAGAATCCACCTCACAGTCCAGAATAACGAAGTCTGCAGGAAAGATAAATGAAGATACCTTCACTAACACATCATTCAAGATACCCACAGGTCGTTTTACCGTCCTATCAGCCATCACGAGCCTCATATTGGTTGGTGTTGGATCTCCTAGCCCCAACTTCTTGTAGACGGATAGTGGCATCAAATTGATGCTAGCACCCAGATCGCACAATGCCTTAGCAAAATTCATAGATCCAACCGTGCAAGGAATAGTGAAAGCACCAGGGTCTGCCTTCTTTTGTACTAAGGACCTTGTGGCAATTGCACTGCAATGATGAATATTATCTGCCGGCTCATAGCTTACTGCCCTCTTCTTTGTCAAAAGATCCTTCATAAATTTCGCATACCCAGGCATTTGTTCAAGTGCCTCCACCAATGGAACATTAATGGTCAGCTGCTTTAACATAGTCATGAATTTGCTGAACTTAGTGTCATCCGCCACCTTCTTCAATCTTTGGGGAAAAGGTGGTGGTGGGTATGGAAGTGTTCTCTCCGTGGCTTTCTTCTCCTCTTGCTTCCGTTTTTCCATTTTTTCAGGCTGCACGTCACTGGGCGTGACATCCTTGACGTCAGGGCTAGTTGTTGCGACATCTTCTCCTTTTACGTTATCATCCATGTCTGCAACTTCGTCAACCACTTGCTTGCCTTTTTTTGAAGGTTCCAGCACCTTACCACTTCTGGTAGTGATGGCCATGCATGACCCATCATTCCTTGGGTTTTGCACAGTATCGCTAGGTAAAGTGCCAGCCTTTCTTTGATTGAGTGCTGCTGAAAGTTGGCTCAGTTGCTGCTCTATTTGCTTGATTGAAGTGGAATGTGAATCAACTAATTGCTTCATAGAGGACAAATCATGTATTACCTCCGTTACTCCCGCGCTCGTTGCTTCCACTCCTTTCAATAATTTAGCCATCATGTCTTCCATACTTCCAGAATTAGATGTGGTGGTGTCACGTCTTCCAGGGGGAACGTACAAACCACTCTTTTCATTGTTTTTCTTCCAACTACCTTGGTCTATGCTTCCATATTTATCATAATAGTTCCGACCTTGGTTTCCTTGGGTATTCCCACGGAAACCCCCCTGATTGTTCAAGTAGTTGGCCTCTTCTTCCGAATCATATTCGTCTCTTCCTTTTAGCGCCACAGCTTTCACTTTTTCGGTCTTCCCTGATAATAAATGCTTTGTAAGAAGATCCATCTGTGTTTTCATGTGCGCCATATCTTGATCACGTTCTTCTTGTCTTCTTCTTTGGTCTGCAGTCATGCCTATAGATAAAGTGGGGCTTGTTACCTCAGAATCCCTGGTATGCCAAGCTCTACTTTGTTTCGTCATGCGATCTAGCATATTGCTTGTTTGACCAAAGGTGAGGTCCATAAAAGATCCTCCAGCTGCGTTATCCACAACTGGCTTAGTTATTGAATTCAAGGCTCTATACAATATCTCCATGAGGTGATCATTAGTCATGTGATGGTTTGGGCATCTCGCTAGCTTTGTCTTGAACCTCTCCCATGTTTCATGAAGAGCTTCAGTGGGAAGCTGACGAAAGTTGCTGATTTCATCTCTCAATTGTGCCCTTTTGGAAGGCGGAAAAAATCTTTCTAGGAAAGCGTCTCTCAATTGCCTCCAATTTGTAATTGAATCAGGAGTCAGCCCATTCAACCATAGTGTTGCCTCCCCAGACAGAGACAATGGGAATAGATGTAATCGAATTGCATTCTGACCAACACCAGGATTGTCAAAAGACTTGCATGTAGAAATAAAGTTGATGAGATGCATATTCGGATCATCGCCTGCTAGTCCACCAAATAATCCCTTGAGTTGCAATAACTGAATCATGGTGCTTGTGATGTTGAACTTGGCTCCGGGCACTAATGGTGGAGGAATAATGGCTCCTGTGGCTCCGGCTCCATCAAGATCATCATCATCATCATCGAACGGTATTTCACGTTGTACATCCATTGATGCACTGAACAAAAACCTGCAGTAAACAAAAACAAAAACTAAAAGTAAAAGTACGAGAGTCTTCGACCAAAGGGTCTAGTAATTATTACGAACTTAATTGACACTTGTATTCCCCGACAACGACGCCAATTTTTGATAACGCTCAATCTACAGCTCTCGTAGGAGTGTAAAGCGGTCGTTAGCAAATATAGAACCCAACTGGGTTGGGTATCGATCCCACAGGGAATAGCTTGGTCAACAAGTAAGTAAAGATTACTAGACTTTTAGTGCAAGTCTCGTAAAAAGGGGGGATTCTTTTCTAGCAAGTAATGTGAACAAAATAAGATCTAAAAACGGCAATAGCAAAGTAAAAAGAGAAAGAATGTTACGTTGGTTGTAAATAATGAGAATTGAAGCGTTGGGGTTATGTCCACCTTCTGAGGTATACGTCTCTATTGGCTATGAGTGTGTAGAATTCTGACATGCAATTGCTTATAGAGGATTGTAGTCGATGGTAAATCCAAGCGTCTCTCGACCTAAACAAGGACTATTTCACTTTAACTCTCTCGAGCTTAAAGCGTATCTAACGGTACGAATTCTCCAAGAGGTTAGTCCAGTTACGGCACTAGCTTTTTAATAGAAAAGGGTGTCCTACTACCTTGACATTATCTCTTTTCCAGACAAATAACTTTTCTCTCGAACAAGTTAAATGTTAGACTGGTGTATTCTTGCGTTTGCAACCGCAAAGAATGTAGATTAAGATGAAGAGAATAATGATATAAGCAATATACGTGCCTCGAACTCACAAACTCACAGCAATAGATAGTATCTCATACGACTTCCATAACCCCAACAGAGAAGTTTAGTTACCCATGAATGCGAAGGAGATCACGATTGACATTGTTGTTATACCATAAGATTGAGTAATTTCGTGTAGCTTAGGTGGTAGGCGTGAGGCGTGAATTCCTAGGCAAAGTAACGATTCTCTTGTTGTGGAATTTAAGAATAGAAGAGTAGAAGAGGAAAAATAGAATTGACTTGTAAGATGAGATGTTGAGAGATGTGAGGGATGGAAGGAAGTATTGTTTTCTCCCTCCTTCCTCCCTCCTTGTTCTCTAAAATCTCTAGCATGATAGGGTATTTATAATACCCATATCCTAATCCTACTAAGCTAATGAAATAAATAACCAAATCCTACTAGACTAATGAAATCCTTAACCCAAATGTACTAGGTTAAGGTAACATTATCATAATCCACATAAAATAATGAAATACATAACCTAATTGTACTAGGTTAATGTATCATTGTCAAAATCCAGCTTTGTGTCTGTAAGTCCCCAAAGTCTTCAGAATTGCTGTTTTAGCCCGGGACAGATTTTCCATGCAGCAGTTTTGGTCCCCCAAAGTCTTCAGAAATGCTGTTTTAGCCCGGGACAGATTTTCCATGCAGCAGTTTTGGTCCTTAGGCGTGTAAACTCCCTTCCCTTCCTTCGTGAGCTTTCTTTAGCGTCAAGTAAGCCATAAAATGCTGAATTATGCATCATTTATACCTGAAACTTTACTAATCATGTTCGTTAGCTCATTTACAGGAAAAAGGACTAAAAGTGCATGAAATATATAATTTGTTCTCAAAACTAGGCTAAAATATGGGCAAAATATATTGATATAGGCGCGTAAATTCGCCTATCATCATACACCCACAAAGGTTTCTCTGATACCCATCCATAGTTGTGATCAAACGTGACAACTGAACTCTCAAAAACTCCACCTTGGCACCCGTATCTTCCTGCTCATCATCCTCTACCATGATTGCTTCCCGTATTCGCCCTCTAAGTTGGGCTGGTACGGGTCTACTAATGCCACGGGGTAGAGATCGTAGCCAGATTTCATAGTTTTGAGTGCATCCTGGATTTTCCTTGAGAGTATCGACACCTCGCTTTATCGCGTTATTCCAGAATTGCTCATATTTGCTTTCCCCCACGGCTTGGTCTTTAAAGTACTCTACATCCTTTAAAAGGTCTATTATTGGGGGGACGTCTTGCATCCTACTCAACTGACGCATCACCCTTCTTGGACTGTAAGGCCTAGTGCAATTAAGTCCTATCAAAACTAGAAAGAGTTGCATTTGAGATCCAATCAAGATTTTCTTAGGACGAAACCACATGTAGCACTAAAGAATGTTGTTCGGAGTTCTTGATTCGAGAAATTCGATCCAAGAATTGACTCCAATAGGAAAAGAAAATTTGTCAAAACGCATTCTTTCTTGCATGGCTTGCACTCGATCATTCAGACAACGGTCGATCACATCTTCTCTAATCAAAGAAGGCGTATGCAAGTGATCCATCATCCACAACTGCAATATCAGATTACTCCCCTCAAAAAATCGTACCCCTCCTTTCACTTCAGTTAAAGCCTTATATATTTCTGTTAAGATCATTGGTACAATGGTGACCTCATCTTTTTTCTTGAATAAAGCTATCACCACTGATTGTAGACGAGTATTGATACACCTCTCATCTAACGGGAATAATAAGATACCCAATAAAGCCAGACAGAAAACCTCAAGACGACGTTGTTCCCAGATTTTTTTGGTAGTACAGAATTCATCCCAAAAGCAGTCGAAACC
Organism: Capsicum pubescens; assembly: GCA_030864215.1. Classification (NCBI taxonomy): domain Eukaryota; kingdom Viridiplantae; phylum Streptophyta; class Magnoliopsida; order Solanales; family Solanaceae; genus Capsicum; species Capsicum pubescens. The sequence continues at coordinate 294,667,397 of CM061538.1, read as the reverse complement.
CTCTAAAGACTCAAATCTAGCAAACAAATAGTCCAAGGAAATCCAAGATTGTTTGAGACATCCCAGATGCTTGTTATCTTTTAATCCACAGAGTCGAAGGAATTTCTTACGAGTATGATTGCGGGCTAAAATCATCTGTTGACCCATGTAAGTCAACCGAAACAAACGAGACACTTCTGTCAGGGTAGGTGTCAATTCACAACTTCCGAACCTAAACACCAAATTATTTGGATCCCAGAAAGTCAACACAACTTCTATTAGATCCGGACGAGGCTGAGATCCATAAGTGCTACAAGATTGCCTAACACTTTCCTCACTTCGTGCTTTTCAGAGTAATTGAACGTGCCCCACCACTTGATCAGCTTTTTGGGTACCTTGACAACCATAAGGACTCTAGACTTTGTGGACAGATCCATCCTGTAGTAGCAGATAAGGAATTATCTCAAAATTTGATAAGAGCGAAAGGTTCCCAACTAATGGGAATTTGATGCGGACATACGTCGATGGGACAGACCGCTTCATGACTCCAAATCGCCGAACAGTAATGCTGAATAAAATCAGCCTACTTGGCTAACAACTCTAGGTTACGGAGTAAAAGACCTAGCCTAAGACTAAGACGAAGGCCAAAATAAAAGTTACCGGACCCACCGAGGGTTGCCTACGTATCCCGCCCCGAGGGACGGAAATCAGGTATGCGTAGTTCGTCCAGATTGGACAATTAACGATTAACTAATAAATTGACCCTAACTTAAGAGACACAACCAAAAACAAACGAATAAAAACTTTTTGGATTTTCAATTAGACACTTTAACTAAGACTGACACCATCAATTATGGAAAAAATCTTTTTGGTATTTTTGCTTATGACAAATAAGTAGAAAAGGCAAACAAAAAATCTTTTTTTTTTTGAATTTACGGTTCTTTGAGAAGACAAATGCAAAAATGTAAAAAAAAATCTTTTGAGTTTTTGGATCGTGAAGAACAAAAGTCATAAAGAATTCTAAAATAAACTACGACATTCCTTTTGATTCATTCTTTTCGACTCGCATTCTATATTTTTCAAAAAAAATTCAGTCCGTCAAATGACCACGTTACCCTCAAATATGCAACAGTTAGCACGTAGAGATGCTTTAAAGGTGAGTCTCCTACAAAGGACCGTGTAGGCCCGCTAGGTCTCAATATGATGCACATAAGAATGACCTAAAGGCTGACCTACGTTGTGGTTTACTAACAAGGCCGTTCGGGGGAGCATATGGTCGATAGTGGCTGCTTTGCTTTCCACCTACTCCATACATCCAACGGCTCCCCCCCTAAAATAAAGGTGACTCAACTAGAGTTCGTGCGCACGACGTGCGCTCTGAGACTTGTTGCAGAAAGAATGACTCGGGTTATGCACATGATGTCAGATATAAAAGCGGTAACACATAGGATAAATATTGTAACAAAGAGCACGAAAATACACAAAAGTGAAAACACAAACAAAAATTACAAACAACGCTTATGCACTCATAATGCCAAACAAAGACGATACGACTCCAAAAAAGCTCGGATTCTGAAACTTCCCCAGCAGAGTCGCCAGAGCTGTCACACCCCTTTTTACGCACTCCAAAAAATGTATATTTTAAGTCCGAAAGGGTTTTATTATTTAAGTGACAAGAAATAAAAATTTGTTTCGGAAAAGGATTATTTACATTTTTTATTCAGAGTCGACACTTGGCATAATCCGGTGTGCCAAGTCACCTTTGAAAAATTCTTTTCGAAACCATTTGACTCTTAAACTGGTTTGCGAATAGAGATTCCGGTTAAGGAATTCTGTTGACCGAGGGGAAGGTGTTAGGCACCCCTCGATCCCGTGGTTCAACCACAGTCGCTTGGGTAGAGTGTATCAACTACTTTGGCATTACGAAATGTACAAACCACACGAAAGCACGCAAAATAATCAAACAATAACAAAACAAAACCAAAATGTAAAGTCCAGTCCAATTATTACAACCCGAAATAAAAATACTGAAATAACCTACACTAGTCCTTAACCATGCTTTACCCGATGCCTCGGGCCTTGATCACGAACATCCTTAGCGTACAAAATTCCTCGGGGGATTCCCCGGTGAATAAATATATACAGATACTTCGGGGCATTCCCCGGCCAAATTATACAATTGAATTAAATACGATAAACTAGAAAGAAACGTTCACACGCACATTCTAACATTCACCCAAAATAACAAGTTTTAAAATTTGCCTACCCGGACCTATATTGCCTATCTGTTTCAAACCGTCGTAAATCTATCACGATTCATACCAACAATAAATCAAATTGAACCGAATCTATCCTTTTTGTCAATTTTTCAATTCCACCACCAAATTTGTTTCAACCAACATGATTAAATAAATCTCAATTAAATCAACCAATCACACTACAGTAATTAAAGAAGTTCAAACACACAATCACAAAATAACCATCAAACCCAAAACACGAATTACACGAATCAGTGACGTCACCACAGATAAAATGAGAGAGATAGAGTTGAAGAATTTGGACCTTAATTTTTATTTCAAATCAGATCGTTCGACTGAAGCTGTTTCACGAACTCAACGAATCTCGACTCTACAACCCGTTAGCCCATCGAATAGGATCAACTCGGCCACGAGACGAAACCCCGATAAGTATCCGAAATTGAGACTAAGAAAAAAAAGAAAACCACAACCCCGAATGACGATTCAATGGTCGGAACTGACGCTAACCGGTGGGATTTAACCGAAAAATAAGAGGCACGAGCTTAGAACGTGATTTCAGATCGTAATAGAGCAGGTGATACTGTTTTCCATCAGGTTTCGTCGGAACAGTATCCAGGCCATGGCTATTGACGTTTGAGCAGTGATTCCGGTGGATCTCCGGTGATAACCCACCGGAAAAATACCTCTTACCTCGACTTCATTCTCGTCTCCGCTTTCTCTCTCGATTTTTTCCAATATCTCTCTCTCGTAGCTTTCTGTCGCTCTCTTACGCTCAAGTCTCTCTCGATACGATCTCACTGTTTTCTCGGTGCCGGAGCTCCGGTGAAGTATGGTCGCCGGAACGGACCTCTCCTCGCCGTTTTTCTCTCAATCGCGATCTCTCTCTCACTCGATCCTCTTGATCCCTCAATCTGTCTTCTCTCAGGCCAACTCACTCGATCTTTCCCTCTCTATCTTCTCCATCTGCGCGTGTGTCAAAATCGTAGGAGATGCGAGTGTGTTACTGAGTAGTGAAGTCTGTGTGTGTTGTGTGAATCGTGAGGTGAGTGGTCCTTGTGGGAGTGATGATGGATTTTGGATGGTCTACCTGAAAGATGATGAAGAAGAAGAAAAAAGGAATAAAAAAAAAATGGCCTCCGTGTGGGTGTATCTTTTGAAGAAGAAAAGGAAATTTCAATGTTCTCCCTTTTTTTGGTTTCCTGATCGTACCCCTCTAGTGTGTATTCTGTGTATATATATATTGTATTATATTTATTTTCTTTTTTTTGGTCCTTTCTTTTTGGACAAGAAAAAAAGGGGGGGTGTGACGTGGGGTAGGGTTAGGTAGGGGTAGGGAGGTAGGGTATGGGGTGGTGAGGTGGTGATTTGTCATTTTTTTATTGGAGAGGGTTGTTAGGGTGTTAAAAGAATAAAAGTTTGTTATGGATTTTGTTGAGATTTATTTTTTTGTATTTTTGGTGGGATGCAATCACGTGGGTGAGGGTACATGATATGACAAGGTAGAAATGAATAAAATCGAACTTTTGAGGGGGACAAAATTACGTGTCTACATGTACTAAAAGTGATTTATGCATGCAATATAGATATATTATAAGTGTTTTAAAAGTATTATGCTTGTTTGGGCAAAAAATTTACATGTTTGTATTAAAAGTAAATTATGCATGTAAAATTATATAGCTATAAATGGTGAATATTTGTAAAGTGAAAATTATCTTGTATGCATTTTTTAGATTGTTTATTGCAAGTGTGTAACTGTAATTTTTTTATAATTATGAATTAAGCTTTTAATTGCAAGTTGTAGTAGTTTTCAAAAAAACTATTTAAAAATATTTATTTAAAATTTATCTATCAAATATATATCAATTAAAATCTCTCTTAAATATTTGCATTTATCTTTCCCACTCTCCTTAATTACATAACAATAGATTTTTAACAAAACCTGACAAAAATTAGAAGAAAAAAAATGATATAAATGATTGATAACAAATTCTTAATTTTCTCCCTCTCCTAGTTCGTTGACTAAAGAATTGATAAAAAATTCTTAATTTTCTCCCTATTGTTTCTTATTTATTTTTTTATCGTGTAGTTCTTCCAAATTCTCCACCTAAAAGGGTAAAAAAAAAAAAATACGGTAAAAGGATTATAAGAAATCCATTTTCTCCTCCTATCATTTTCTTCAAAAAGGTTATTTTTAATATTAGTTAATCCTTCCAAATTTTTTAATAGTGTTTTCTTTTCATATATTTCTCTTATATACTTTCCTTAATTCTTTCATGTTTTCTTTTCTTTGATTTAAATTGCCTCGTATAAACTTCTATCAAATTATTGAAATTTATATTTTTTTCTTGATATTTTTATACATTAATATTTATTTTTTCTTATTTTTTGGCAAAATAAATTTTATTCGTGAATCAAATTTTATTCATTAGTCAATGTTAACTTCAAGTTTTCGTTCATGATTTTTTTTTTTCAAGAAATAACAAATTCAGTGAATAACTTTTCATACACAGTTAATACAAAAATGTTGTTTGAATTTTTTTGGACAAACCATGTTTTATACCTTTTTATGTGTATTTATTAACGAATAATACAACTTGATAAGTAACTAATAACACCGAAAGGCACAACACCTTTTATACAAAATTTAGAATTCAGAAAATAAAAGTACACCTAAACTAGTTAAGTTTAGCATATTTTGACACAATTCATACGTAAAACATGTTTGTATATATCCATGATTTTTTTAAAAATGAATAGAAAATTCAGTGAACAACCTCGCATTCATGATTCATATCAGTTTGTATACAAATTTCTTACATACAAACATGTATAAACGAAAAAAAATAAAAATACACAAATTTATATATAAATTTTAGACATGTAACAAATAAAAGCAAACTTAAGCTAATTAAGTGTACCAATTTTATACACAATTCATATACTAAAATATGTACAAGTAATTCTTGAGTGGAATATTGATATTTTCATATTGATTATACGTGTCTCATACAAGAAAATTCTGAGAAAAATTCTATGTAATATGTATATGAATTATATATAAATCATTCTTAAAATATTAAAAATATTGAAATATTTTTATTTTGTATAGATAATATTGTGATTAACGTAGCATTTTTTTTTCTTTTGTGCGGTTAATATTGGTTATATAAATTATAGTAAATAATATTTTAGATGTATTGTTCTCTCATCGGTTATAACCTGCAATATGAAAATTATTTGTGAGATTTGTGTATTAATCAGTATATGTTTGTTGATTTGTTGAAGAAATAAGAGTAAGGACAGTCTTAAGAAGAAGAAGGCACAACTTTTGTTTGAAATAGGGAAAAAATCATTTAAGACAGAAATTAGGAATGATCGATATCTTTTGATAATCAATATCTTATTTTAAAGGTATTTTTTTTGTTTTAAAAGTCAATGTAATTTGCAATCTAAGAAGTATTCTTATGATTTGTAATATACAATCTAAGGTTGTATATTTTATTTTTATTTTTATTTTTCTCAATGTAATATATTTAGATAAGGGTAACTTACATAAATCCTGGATTTTTAATGGGTTCTAACACTTTTTTTCATAAATTTATTTAATTACATGATATCTCGGATTTTGATATTTGTGATACATATTTTTAGCCTTGATACATATGTGTTGTGATGCATTTGTAATTTAGTGGTTAATTAAATAAGGAAGTAACTAATTTTCAATTATTACAGAGAGTAAAATTAGGCACAAATCGTGGTATAAAAAATCTGGTTCCAGATGTATCAAAATGATACATCTGGTCCAGATGCTTTGATACATCTGGAACCAGATGCATCAAAATGATACATCTGGTTCCAGATATATCATAATGATACATTTAGTAAAATTACTCATTACCCATTAAAAATTCAATCTCACACAAAAATAAATAGTTTACGTATGTCAAACATATGTTAAATGTATCAAACATTTATAAATAAATCAAAAATATGAATCACTATCACAAAGTATATATCATATGTATCATCAGTATTCCAATAACAAATGTATCATATTGATAATTTATATATTTTTGATAACTGATTAACAACACTAATACATATTTTTTATACTATTATATCAGTGTTACACATGTTGTTTTTCACGGGATAAAATGTATTAATGGTGCACGTATAACATATATCACAAAATTAAATAAAATACCATATGTATCAATTGAAAAATATCCAAACTGAATGAGTGCAGTGAAATTATTAAATGACCAAAAAATATATACATCATCCTTAAAATTATGAAAAGAGTACACAAGTTCTTGATATGTATCTATATATATATTAAATATATTTATTTGATACATATGTATATGTGTTGATACTTATGATTGATACATATAATCCACCATTACCACCCCTCCGCCGTTCTTTCGCTAGTCATATATAACAACAAATCTATACACTAATTATGTATTATATTATGGAAAAATTATTATGTATTATATTAAAATCTCAAGAAAAGTACATAAAAAAGCTCTCTTTGATGAAGGACTAAATTAGCAAAATGTAAATGTTTTTATGAAATTACAATTACTTTCCTTTCGTTAAATAATTTTGTAGAAGACGTTAGTTTTTACAATATCATTTTCTAAGCAAAGTTAATGAATTATAGTATACCACCTATTCTACTTTATGGATACTTAATAAGCAAAGAATGGTTTAAAATAAAATAAAAGGATGGTAGAAAGTAGGAAGGACACGGTGATGGTGGAGTGGTTATCGTAACTTAGGCGAATTTAGTGCAATAATCATGGATTCATTTGAGATAATAAATAAATTCGTGGATTGCATATGTTAATTGTGGAGTAAAAGTAGGATGAAATTTTTATTCATACTAGTATAAGGGAACGTGCGTTGCACGTTTATTCTAAAATGCTTAGTATAAAATTTTATTTTATAATTGATACTTGTTGTTGCAATATATTTTCAAAAAATTAACAACAACTGAACCAGTAAAACAAAATCATAAATCTGCAAAATATATTTCCAAGTGAAATATAAAATCATACAGATACATCCGAATCAGATAAGTTTTTCCCTTGTGGTGAAGGATCTAATTCTTTGATCACCTATACAAGATAATTCCATCACTTAATTCATTTTCACATATGTTAAAAATTCATCAAAAATTGCAAACAAGGGATCGATGATCGATGAGGGGAAGAAGTACTTGTGTTTCTACATCTGAGTTACTATCCAAAGAAGGGACAATAATCGAAAGAGAAAATTCATTATCAATTGTTAATTATTTATAATTCATATATAATCTTTAAATTCATGACTAAAAGAAAGAAATAAAAACAGAAAGAATTATGATAATAAATATAAAGAGAAGACTTGAATTGTAACCAAAAGGTATCACATTATACCTCATCACAAGAGTTATGTCAATAAGAAGCCGCCCGCCCTACCAACCATGCAACAAGTCCACAAGACAATGTACTTGTACCCAAATTGTAACTACCAAGATGAAGACATATGTTTGCTCCTAAAGACATGTTTGGGACTGTCTTCATGACAGAAGCAAAATATAGAGAGCAGATAAAAAAAGTATGCTTTGCAAAATAACATATCAAGTACTCCGCTCGTTAGATCATTATTCCCTTGAGCACGGTATAATACTAAATCTTCAGGGATGAATTAGGTGTACATAGATCATATCCTTATATTCATGAGGTAGAAAAGTTATTTTTTATAGATCCTTGGCTCAAAAGTGAAGTATGGTAAAAAAGTTATTTTCAATAAACTCCCGTCTTAAAAATAAAGTGTGCCACACGTGATTGTAATAATAGAGATTGCAAAATAGCAAAATATAATGTAGCAACAATAGGAATACACTGTGACTTGAATCAAATTCTCCATTGTGTTGAAGAAGAAGAATATTGGAAGAGGAAGAGCTATACCAAAAAGAAATAAAAGACAATGTTGTCTAATTGCTCCAGAATACCAAATTTTATAAGTAAAAATTTGATAAACAACAAATTTAACTCCTAAATCTAACATGAGTCTTGCTACATTATTATTTTTTTTTTACTAAATTAATAAAACATATTGTTTATTGCTCCAAATACCAAATTTTATAAGTAAAGCTTGTATAAGATGGATACAAACTTAATTCCTAAATCTAATATGAGTCACTACACGATATTTTCTTTCTTTTTTATCAAAGTAGTCAAACAATTAAAAATAAGATTGTTATAAATTAGTAAAATTGTAACTGATTTGAAAGTGTTAAATGTTAAGACTTTTAATATAGTTTAAATAAGAAAAAATTGAATGAATTAACGATTTATTTAAGACAAAAAATTCCGTTTAGGTACACAATTCAAAAAAGGAAAGGTTAAATAATTAAATTTTAAGGAATTTTAAGCTTTTAAGAATTAGAAAAATATAGTAAAACGATGATCGTTTCTAAAACAGATTCTTTTAACAAAGGCAAAAAGTTCAAACAACATTTCTAAGGCCCTTCACACTTTTAATATAGATATAGATATAGATATAGATATAGATATAGATATAGATATAGATATAGATATAGATATAGATATAGATATAGATATAGATATAGATATAGATTATAGATTTAAATTATAGATACAGATTATAGACATAGATATAGATTATAAATTATAGATATAGATGTATCAAGAGTGAAATATTAAATTTAAAATTTTAAATAATTATTTAAAAAATAAGAAATTTTGAATAATAAGATCTCTTAGATTTATAATTTCGTGTAATTTATCTTTTAGATAAATTTTCTAAGTCAAAAAGTTTTGCCACTTCTCATATTAGGGGAAGTGGGCCAAAGGTTCAACAATTTTATATCTCAGAAGACCCACCTCAATCAGCCGTTATGGCAAATTTCATAATATTGACGGAGTCTCATTAGGAATTGAAGCTATTCCAAATATTTAGAACGTGTCCAATCCTCACAGTTGCAGCATCTCGCATACTCAACTACTCAATCCAACATCATATAACATCATGTTATATCAATATAGAGAAAAAATATATTTTTGTTTCTAAAGTTGTCAGCAAATTTTTAAATTTAATCTGTAATTATTTATTCTCATATAAATTTTAAAATATATTATTTTACTTCCTTAATAACTGCCGTGACAAACAAACAAAAAATTAAAAGCACGTTTTAATAATAAAAAAGTATTAAAAAAATTAAGTGGGGTCTACTTTAAAAATTTTAACCATTTTTTTTTTTCCTTCTTCCTCACACCCCACCATCTCCATTTCTTCTTCTTCCTCACACTTACCACCCCCATGTCTTCAATCATAGGGCATCAAAAATCTTCAATCAAAAATTTCTTTTCTTTTTTCATTCCTATCCACCAAAAATCTTCAATCAAATACACAATAATAAAATACACAAATTGTACAACAAATAAACTTTCCTATAAAGATCAAGAATCAACAAATTAAATCCAAAAAATACATAAAAATCAAATCTTCCAGATAGCATTCTCCAAGAATTTACTAAATTCCAACACTCAAAAATTCCAAAAAACAGTAAAATGGGGCATCAAAACAATGGGAAAGGAAAGAAAGAATAGGGACTGGGGGAACTGCTGGATCGTTTCTACAACTTGGAGAATAGGGAGGGGGAATTGGGTGGGGTTAGGGGCGTTGGGGTGGGGTGGGGTGGGGGACAGCAATGTATATATATATATATATATATATATATATATATATTATATCTAATAAGAGGGAAAGGGTGGGAGGAGCAGATAAGTCTCTGTCAACGTGCCTGCTTCATAAGCTGTTTTCTTCGTAATTTTATTATATCATGTCTAATTAATTATTTAAAAATTATATAAAGTTATCTAAGCATTTAAAAATTAATAATATTTAATGCTAAATTTACTTGACGTTTTATATGAGACCCATTTAATTTTTTTCCGCAAGTATATTTGTGTAGTAATTTTGTTATATCACTTTTAATTAGACGTGTCTGCTTCGCTGTTTCAATCGTGATTTTACTATGTCACTCCTAATTAATTATTATGACCATTTAAGCATTGTGTCAATTATTATTTATATCTAATAAGAGGGAAAGGGTGGGAGGAGCAGACAGGTCTCCGTCAACATGCTTGCTTCTCGTGCCTGCTTCATAAGCTGCTTCCTCCGTAATTTCATTATATCATGTCTAATTAATTATTAAAAAAATATTATACAGTTATCTAAGTATTTAAAAATTAATAATATTTAATGTTAAATTTACTTGACGTTTTATATGAGACTCATTTAATTTTTTTCCGCAAGAATTTTTGTGTAGTAATTTTGTTATATCACCTCTAATTAGACATGTCTGCTTCACTTTTTCAATCGTGTTTTTACTATGTCGCTCCTAATTAATTATTATGACCATTTAAGTATTGTGTCAATTAATAATATTTGATAAAAAGGTAAGATAGATATAAAATGATAAGTTAATCAAAAAAATTTCACAGGTATTTTTTATAGTAATTTTTCTATATCACTTTTAATTAGTTGTTGTGAGTCATTAAGACACGTAAATTTACTATATCACCCATAATTAATTATTGTGTTCATCTAAGCATCATGAGACTTAAATTGAAACAGAAGAAAAAATATCATACATCACAATAATGTAAAACTTAAACTATTTAAAACATATAATTGACTATCAATACCACAAAAGTATGGACAACGAGAGCGATATATACTATTTGAAAATTACATAAAAAGTATTATAAATTACAATAGTAACAACTTAAAAAATTTATTAAAAAAATTGTTATGTATTTTAAAAAATATTATAAATTATAATAATTAAAATAAATTTTTAAAAAATATTCATTGAGCCCGTGCCTTGCACGGGCTATTGGTGACTAGTGTGTGTGTGTGTATGTATATATATATATATATATATATGTTTTATTTTTAAAAAAAAATATATATAAATAGTATGTGTGTGGGATTACTTTTTTTAAAAAAAAATTATAATTTCTTACGTGTCAATGACATGGCACTGATTTGGCAATGACATGACGCGTGTGTAGTGCATTCTCCGTTGTGAGAGTGGGATTATGATTTTGAGGTTGTATTTAATTCACTTGAAAGTTGTTAAAGGGGTAAACAATTACAGGTTCAGTTTAACGGCTAAAGTGAGTTTTTGTTACAACTTTAGCGGAAAAAACATGTCTTTACATAACAATAAGAAGAAATATTAAATAACACCAAAATTTAGTAGCTGCATTTGTTCTAGCAACAATATTCTTATGTGATACGAGAATTAAATAGCTAAATGCAGCTTACAAACTCCCTCCCTCCCCAACCCCCACCCCACCCCACCCCACCCCATCCATAAAAAAAACTTGTCTAACTGTGTCCTAAAACAATTCACATCCAACCATTGCATAAAAGGGAAAATGACATAAATAGCATTTAGGATGAAACTATTGATACGAAAAATGCTCATTGAATTTTAATTTCATTTTCTAATCATTTGTTGACAACTTTATACAGTATTGTTACGAATTTGATACATATCTTATACAAATATGTATGCTATACAATAAAAATACAACTTATATAAAAATGCATATTTCATATTAAAATGATACAAGTTTTATCCATAAATTCGTTGCTCTTTTTTTTACGAGTTGTATCAGTATGATATACGAATTGTATCAGTATGCTATATGAATTATATCTGAACTACCTGGACCAACATGTAGAGCTGTCAATACGGGTCAGTCCAGCCCATTCGGGCTAGCTCACACGGACTTTGGAGTTTGACAGGCTAGGCTGGCTGACCCATCAACATGACAGGCTAGAAAATAGCAAGCCCAATCCATCAAACAGTGGGTTGCGAGCCTCCACGAGCCAACCAACTTTTTAAAATATATTATTTTTATAATTTAAATTTAAATTTTAAAATGTTAATTACATAAATATTTGCAATGTAATATTACATGAAGTTACTACTTGCTAATAAGTCTCAAATTTACAAAAAAATATATTCTAATAATCTGTGAAATTAAATAACTTTTGACACCAAATTCAAACCAAGTAGAGATGTTGAAAAACAAACGAAATCGTTAATGAGTAATAATATAACTAGCTAAAAAGTAATATTAACCTAATTTTATTTTAATTGATCAAAATAAAATACAAAGAAATGTCAATATTTAGTCCATTAAAAGTGACAATAAACTCCACTAAAAAAAATCTCATGGCACTTATGGCGTGTTCAACATCGTCACGTCATCTTCACCAAATATATTTGATTCCTTAAAAAATTTAGTATTTTGTATTTTAATTATTTATATATTTTATAGACATAATTAATATTTAAATATCTATAATAGTCCAAATAGACTTTGAATTTAGAATTTTTTTTAATTCTTAGTACTCTATTCTATTTTTAATTATTTTTTGGCCCACGGGTCATCCCAACCCATATTACTGAAGCCCCACAAGTCAACGGACTTATCGGATCGGGCTAAAAAGTCATGTTCTTAAATGGACTGTAAAAATCATAGCCCAACCCTATCAAATTATAGATTGGGTCGGGCCAGCACAATGGACCTGACCTATATTTACGACTCTACCAAAATGATATAAATTATGAAATGACCATAATATGAAATATATTTGAGCCGACTGCTCATGAATGTCCAATGGCCCAAACATGGACCAATTATTTTGAAAGATTAGTCCATGTCCTTTTCCCTTGCATAAAATGATGAGTTGGGCTCATTGCTGGGCTCATTGAGTGTAGATCGAACATACAACTGGGCTTGGCCCACTTGTCAATCAATCCAATATATCAACTCCATCAGTTATATATAAGGAAAAGGACACACTATAACACTTTTTAAAATAAATTGTTCAAGTTTGAAAACTTTTCAAAAAGTGGCCAATCGGATATACTATTTTTCGCTTTATAGCCATTTTCTAATTTGAGTCATTTTGGCCTACATAGTCCATATACAGTCCATATACTATACTGATACAGTATATATACAATACTGATACAGTATTCAACTTGAGCAATTCATCCCTTTTAAAAATATTTCAATTTTTTTGTAATAAATTTTTTAACTGATCAAATATTCTGCTTCTTTTTATTGTTTAGAAATAATAATTAAATTATATAAAAACGATATAATTGTTAAATAGATATGTATCTATATAAGATATATGTATAGAAATTGTATAGTTCTATCAAATATGTATATGTATAAAATATATATAAAAATATATGGAAAGCATATGAAAATTATATAATTGTTGTATAAAACGTGTAAAAAAAATACAGTTATTGTATAAATTGTGTATTAAAACTGTATAATTTTCGTATAAAATATTTATATGTATAAGATATGTATAGAAACTGTATAGACGGTATGTAGAAACAGTATAGAACAAGCCAGTAAATTGAAATGACTAGAAAGTGAAATTTAAATTCCATGACCATTTTCATGAAAATAGTTTAATTTGAAGTGTCGTTTGTGTCCTTTCCCCTTATATATACTTCCTAGAGTAAATCCGTGGCTAACCAACGAACTTGTTATATTATGTAATTATGAAACTGTTATATTATTTGTATTTTTGTAGCAACAGTTTGCAAAAATACAAAATACAACTTGTTATATTATGTAATTATGAAACTGTTGCTATGAAACTCATAATTAAGGGGATAAGTATGTTATTTCTGAATTTTGCCCTTTATAAAATTACTATTAACATTATGTTGGCCAAATTACCTTCTAAAATGATTAAATCAAGCTATCGTTACGCTAAAGATTGGCAAAAAGAATTCGGCTAAGTGCAGATATTTAGAGTTTCTTGTCTGAATAAATTATGACATTATTTACAAACTTATATTTTGGTTTAAAAAGTTATTAATGGATTGGCTACATATGTTTTCCCTCGTAAGAAAAAAACATAAGTAGCCACTTTTATAAAAATAATCACATATAGATGACTTCAATTATGACATATATAATATTTACTTCACTAGCCATTTCCTTTTATTTGAAATTTGTAAATACAAAAATCAAAAGAAGCACTACTTCCTATTTTTTAGGTAACAGTTATTATCTTCAATACAAATTTATTTTTTAAATGATTTGTTTAACTTATTTTTTTAATTGTAACGTGCCTAAATTAGGGAATAATGAGCTGATACTGTTATCTCTATCTATAATCTATATCTATATCTATATCTATATCTATATCTATATCTATATCTATATCTATATCTATATCTATATCTATATCTATATCTATATCTATATCTATATCTATATCTATATCTATATCTATATCTATATCTATATCTATATCTATATCTATATCTATATCTATAATGTATTAAAAGTGTGAAGGGCCTTAAAAATATCGTTTGACTTTTTTGCCCTACATTAAAAGTCTTTGCTTTAGACAAAATCATTTTTTCACTATTTTTTCCTAATATATAAGAGTTGAAAATTAATTAAACATATTATGGTAAAACCTTTCCTTATTAGAAGTCATCAAGATTAATAATCAAAAGTTACACGTGCGAGGCACGTGCGGCTAAACTAGTTATATTAAAAGTGTGAAGACCCTTATAATTGCCGTTTGCCATTTTTACCCTTCATTAAAAGTCTTCCCTATAAACAAAATCGTCTTTTTGCAAAGTCCTATATTAATTTTTTATATTTATTTGCAAAGTCCTATATTATTATTATTTTTTTAAAATAACGTCCAATGTTGGACCCAAAAATAATTTTTTTTTTTTTAAAATAACGTCCAATGTTGGACCCAAAAATAGCAAATTCAAGGACTTTTTTTGTAAAGTCCTATACATGGCAAAATCATTAGAATTTTTTCCATTACACATACCGTAAGAATATTTTCCATTGTTGAAATGACAATTCACATACTTCTTTTGCAAAGTCCTATACATAGCAAAATCGTAAGAATTTAAAATGGCAAATTCACATAGTTATTTTCCAAAGTCCTATACATGGCAAAATTCTTCTCTAATTAAATTAGGACAATCCTATTAAGGTAGTTAATTTGCAAAGTCCTATACATGGCAAAATCCTTCTCTAATTTAATCTGGACCATCCTATATTTAACCCATTTTTTTTTTATACAATCCAAATTAAATTAGGACAAGCCCTTCTATAAATACGATTGTAGTTTGCTATTTTCTTTGTCTCTTCCTTTCTCGCTCCTGCTCTCGTGTTGTTTTCTTCATCACGATCAAACTGTTTCCTGCATCACCATCAATTTCTTCTCAATTTTTTTTGCTATAATTTCTTTCAACAATTCACCTTTTCACTTACGTTAAACACAATATTAATTGCTATGCCAGCTTAAAAGCTATTTTGCTTTCGTTTGTTTGTTTGTGGTTTATTGTTCACTTACCATTGCTTACATTCTTAG
Source organism: Capsicum pubescens (assembly GCA_030864215.1). Taxonomy (NCBI): domain Eukaryota; kingdom Viridiplantae; phylum Streptophyta; class Magnoliopsida; order Solanales; family Solanaceae; genus Capsicum; species Capsicum pubescens. The sequence continues at coordinate 294,651,684 of CM061538.1, read as the reverse complement.
TTCATCTACTTTTTCTGTTCCTGTTTGCTTCTATTTAGTATCTCTTGTTTCTTCTCCTACTATTTTGTTAATCTACCAACAAGATTCACATATTCAGGTAAAATTATCTCATCTCATATAATACATTTAATTATATAATCATTTGTTACTGTTATCATAACTTTGTTTTTTAAGGATATTAGTGCAATGGACTCAAATATCGAATCAACAGACTCAATGACTGAATCAACGAACTCAATGACAATAATTACCGAATTAATTGATTCAATTATCGAAGTGGTGCCTCTTAACACAGTGAAGCTCAATGATCGCACCTCCATAATAAAGATCTTGGTTATAGGATGTCAAGCAACAAAAGAATTTACTCGATCAACGAGTGGTACTAAAAAAACTTTCACATTCGTCAATGAAGAGGTACTTAATTCATCAACCACACCACTTATTTATGGATAATGTTCTCCTAATGTTCTACTTATCAAGAACCATCTATATTATCAAATCAAGTGTTGTCGTTTTTCGTTACTTAAAGCATTCTCAACAATAAACGATCTAAAGAGAAGATTTTCTTTATACTGTATCAAGTTTAAAGACGTAAATAAGGGTATGAGGAAGAGCCCTTCGTGCCTTATGACTTCTTTCAATAACCTTCCTTAGTGTTGTAGACCCAAAGGATACTTGAAATTTGCTCAAATATAAAGAAAAAATTCAAAACAAAACAACAAAAGGTCGAGGAGAGGAAAAAGCAACCCATTCTCAATCAAGCAGCTATGCTCATTAAGAGTTTTTGGCAGTGTAATCCAAAGCAGTACAGAAAACCATCAATAGTGGATATCTGGCCCCTATATCTCTATTTTCAAGTTTACTAATGTTTCTTTATTTTTTTTTATGAAAAGCAACAATGATTGCAACTTAATTATACAAGGAAAATAAACATAAGAAGACATATACACTATGTAAAAAAATAAAAGAAAATGTGTTTAAAGTAGAATTTTCAAGTGTGTTATACCTACCTATTCTTTGTTAATTTTTTATTTGTCTTGAGTCTCTTGGATGCTTGGACGGATCCCACAATTACCTGCAACTCGTCCAATTACTTCACCCGAAAAAAAAAGATAAATGCAACAGTCAGTAGAGTGTGTAATTTGGTAAACCAGGAGCATAATATGACCTAAGCACAGGACCAACAAAGTGTTTACATGTATCAAGAACGATAATGTGAAAGAACATTATGCAAAAATTGACTAATCACTTTAGATGGCATACTTAACAGAAGTTGACACAATATAAGCACCAGATTTCTTATACTAAGAATATGGTGAAACATGAAAGGAAAACTATGAACAGAAGTACAGAAGGATACCTAAAACTCATGTTTTATGGAAGTTCCAGGAAATTATCAAGCGCGATGAACATCACATTAAAATATATCAAATAAAGAACATACACAGCAGCAGCATGCAGGTAATTAAGAATGTACCTGGGATGTGAAATGCCTTTGGACAACATCAATTAGTTGCTCCTTTAAGGGGTTAGGTATGACTTCCCTCTATTCAGATGACCAGAAAAGAAGTTGGAAATGAAGTTACTCTCACTTACTAATAAAAATGATGATCAACAAACTAATGGTTACTGTAATCAACTTACAAGGTTAAAGTGTCGCCAATATCTCCACAGTGCAGCCATCTCGAGTTTGCTTAGGTCAACCTTCTGTTAGATGAAGTATAATTTTCTTTAGATGATTATTGAAATTTAATGGAAAAGTCAAAGTAATGTCTATAAAAAAGACACCTTCATACCATAGACCCACGGTGAGTAGAAATAGATCCTTTCGACTGTGAGACACATGAAAGGGAGCGGCCCATGGCCTTGTGAGATGACCCAAATAATTTATGGGTGCGATGTCTTGACCTATGAGACTTCTGTGTATCATCGGATGCTAAAGAAATGGAAATAAAATAAATCACATTACTTTACATAAGGGGCGGGCTAAATGACAATGATCACAACAAAGAAAAAAAGAACTAGACAAACTAGGTTAGATCTGTTTATTATCTTTTTCTTACTCGAGATAGATCAACATATCTGCTGACGAAAACACCTTCTCTACCTCCAAGGTAGGAATTACACTCTACTGTCGCAGATCCATTTTGTAGGATTACATTGAGTATGTTATTGTCATCGTTGTTAGTTTTTCTTTGTAGATAACGCACCTCAATCAAAGAATATCAATTATGATCTCTACATAGAAAAGGAAAAAATTAGGAAAAAAAGAAAATCGGCCAAGAACGAAATAATTTAAACCACCATCTTATTATTTTAGTTTTAATCAATAGCAAATATACCATAGGACAAAGAAATCAATTATAGGCTCGATATTTTACCGTATTTGTTTGCTTTAGTATATGATCAACCCATCAATCGATGTTGAAATCATGCAAAGCAACTGCAGCTTCAAACTTTTTCGAACAATAAATAGCTTTTGATGTAAGTGAGAATATAAAATGGAATGAACAGTTATCATCTTAACTTTATATTAGAGATTTCATTAAGCTTGGATCAAGAATATGTTCCAAAAAGAAAGCCATTATCTTGGTTTGAAAATTACAAATCCTTTTAAGACTTATCTCCAAGAGACGCACAAAAATTAAGATAAGAATATCAAAGTAACTGCTACCTTATAATAAGCAAGAATCCACTCAAAAAGTTTATATCACTATGGACTATCACAAGTGCACTAACATGTGGATACTATAGCCATCTCTGAAGAGACACATAAGGTTTTAAAATTTCATATTATAAAGAAACTGCAACAAAGGACTGCAACATACAACAAAAAATACTCAGTGCAATCCCAAAGGTGGGGTTTGGGACGGGAAGGGTAAGACGTACACATACCTTACTCCTACCTTTGAAGGGTAGAGAGGTGGTTTCGATCTATCCTCGGCTCGAAAGAGAAGTTATTCGGATAAGGGTTGCAGGAAGAAAGAAATAACACCAAAATATCAAGATACAGAAAGGACTGCGTCATGTTTACATAAAATATCCATACCTTATGAAATACCCATGTTCAACAACTATTTCGAGCCTTTCACATGGTACAAGCCATTCACTTAATGAACTCCTTCCTTTTCCACTAACAATAAATACTGTGTTTTTAGGATCATTGCTTAAAAAACTCAACAACGTAATAACTTCAGTACTTGGAGCTTTAATCAATAATGACTGAGGTACTACAGTGCCATCATAGTCCAAGAATATTGCCCTTCTCTGTGTCTTCCTATATGAGGAGACCATGTCATCAATAGACAACTTTCTAAAAATTAGAGAAAGAGAATAATAATATATTGATATTTATACTAAAAAGAGAATAAGAGACACTTGTTGTAATTTGACATAACAGAAAGGATAAGGAACCTGTGAGACAACTTGAATTTAAATGGGGGTCCTTCATAAAAGTTCACCAGAAAGTCTTCTCCGCATGTGGCTATGTGAAATGGTCTTGTAGGCTTAAATGAAAAACTCAAAACTCTCCTCGAATGACCATCAAATTCACCCACATTTGTTCCCGAGTCCCATCTGCCCAAGATAGTTTATCAAACAAAGATATTGAATATGCATAGATAAAAATCTTAGGACATGAAATACAAATAGGGCACTTAAAAAATGTGCTCACTACACCATTGTCGACTGAAGGAATATGGTATAAAAATTAAAGTGATTGAGCGATATACAAAAGAAAATAAGTTCTCAAACAAAATGAAGAATCTCAAATGTAACTATTCTTTTACCACCATACTGATTCTTGTAAACATGTACCAACTTGTCAATTAATAGTCGTTAACCATTATAATATGAGTCCATCTTGAATTTAAGAAGAGCTCGGTAATGGAGCTGGCTTGGTTAAACAACCTAACTTCCCTTCGTTTTTCTACTAAACAAGTTTATGCAGTCTTTAGAAAACTTCACTGTTCTATGAACTAATAAATTGGATCAAAGATTGGAACCTCTTTTGCTTGGACAATCTCTTCTAGTAGCAAGGTTCCATCTAAACCTATTAAACCTTCAATTACAAAACTCAAACCTTTATTGTATGAACGACTAAAACAATGTGACATAAGGCATAACATAACTCAAGAAAGAGTAAAAAAGGAGAAAGTACAGTAATATCTGAAGAATATGACTTCAAATAAGTACAATGATATATGTAAGAAACCAAGAATGTGGATAAGTTCCTTGTCATCTATTCCACAATGTGAGAGACACTTATACGTTTACTGCTATGCTTATTACAGAATAATCAAAAGAGAAACTCTACCTATCACTAAAGATAGGCTATGCTATGTACATTATACAAAAGTGTCCTTATGCATTCTCTAATACTACATAAGTCAAAACCACCTAAATCAGCTATAACTCAGAGATACATTTACAACATAAAAAGAAAATGTTCTTCTATTGCTAATTAACTCTATTAGCAAAAATAGAGTTAATGTCCTTAGACAATGCAGGAAAAATAAAACAGGCAATGAAAAGACTCAGAAAACAAAAGGCAAGTGAATGCTTAAAAAAATCGTAACAATTGGCAGTAAACATTAGAATATCATACCGAGGCATGAAATACTATTTAATATAAACACACTAAGACTTGAGATTGAATGCATTTCAAAGAATTAGTACCAACTCCTAGAATTGGTGATGCCGACCTAAATGTCTCGAAGAATGTAACCACACCCTTCAACACTTGCCTTTCAGGCTTATTGGGAACAACATCACCCATTTGACTACATGCACAAATCAAAACTTTGTCAATCTAGCAACTCCCCCCCCCCCCCCCCCCAATTTTTATGTGAGCAAATTTTGGCTTGGACAAACACAAATACTATACAAATTACAACAACAACATACCTAATAAAGTGCACATAATCGATACCACTACCTCAAATAAAGTAGAGAGGTTGTTTTCGACATACTCCGACTCAAGACAAATAAGGAAAACACAAAACGAATAAACAAAAATGAAATAACACCCCAATAAAAATAAATAAATAAACAACCACAAAATCATGTTATACAATATACTACACAAACTTAGAAAAATAAATCTATTCATCTAAACACAAGTTAATTACCTGCTTGCTGGTAACACCAAACAAAGAAGTGCATGCATAAATAAATGTCGAAACATTTCAAAAAATAATTTCTAAAATGACATGCAAACATCAACACATTCATGAAGTACTCAAAACAAATCCAAAATCTCCAAACCAAGATGCTTATGTACACACTACACACCAATACAAGCTCACAAAACAGATATAAACAACTACACAAAAAGAAATCAACGCCTTTTTGACCCTAATTGCAGTAAATCGAAACAAATCGAGGTTGAAGAAAAAGAAAGCTCACAGTGAATAAATGTTAAATCTCACTGAGAAATTGAAGATCCTAAACCCAAAATGACTTATTTCTTTCATCGATCAGGACAAGATCTCCAATATAGCAAAATGACGGTTTACAAATAAAGTAAACTTGGTTGTTCTGTCATCCCCTGAATTAGCTAAAGAAGTTTTACACACTCAAAGAGTTGAATTTGGATCAAGAACAAGAAATGTTGTTTTGGATATCTTTACTGGAAAAAGGTCAAGATATGGTTTTTACTATTTATGCTGAGCATTGGAGGAAAATGAGAAGGGTTATGACTGTACCCTTTTCACTCTCAACTTGTATTGGTGCCCAGAAATGAGGATGAACCTTCATGATTTTAAGCTTAGTAAAAAAGGATAAATATTAAAAACCCTTTTATAAATATTGGGTCAAGAAAGTTTTTAAAATTTAATATGAAAGAATGGAAATTGTGGAAGGATAAAGCTATGTAGAATTTGCACGGAATATTTTTTTTGTATGGATAAAGTGTAGTGAAAATTCTTGGCTTTGTAAGGAAGAAAAAGAAGAGTAACAAAAGGAAGAAAAAGAAGAGTAACAAAAGGAGTTTCTGGAGTACTTCAGACAAAATACTAATTTCATTTGTTTACTTTCCTATTTGTGTTTTTTTTAATCTGCTTAAGTTATTGGGCCGGCGGGTTTGGGCCATACTTTACTTATTGTTTTGCTTTTCAAAATATATGTTTATATATTTGAAATTTAATATAAATTTTAGGAAAAAGGATATTTTATAGCACTTATTAAAACAAATAGCCCAATTTTAAAAACTTTTCAAAGAGTGGCCAGTCGGATATACTATTACCATTTTATAGTCATTTTCTAATTTGAGTCATTTTGGCCTACGTATTTCATATACAGTCCATATATAATACTGATACAGTCTATATACAATATTGATACAGTATTCAACTTGGGCAATTCAATCCTTTTAAAAATATTTCAATTTTTTTTTGCTATAAATTTTTTAACTGATCAAATATTCTACTTTTTTTAATTTTTTAGAAATAATAATTAAATTATATAAAAATGATATAATTGTTAAATAGAATATGTATCTATATAAGATATATGTATACAAATTGTATAGTTCTATCAAATATGTATATGTATAAAATATATATAAAAAATATATAGAAAGTGTATGAAAATTATATAATTGTTGTAGAAAACATGTAAAAAAATGTATAGTTATTATATAAATTGTGTATCAAAACTGTATAATTTTCGTATAGAATATTTATATGTATAAGATATGTATAGAACTGTATAGAATGTGTGTAGAAACGGTATAGAACAAGCCAGTAAATTGAAATGGCTAAAAAGTGAAATTTAAATTTCATGACCATTTTCATGGAAATAGTTTAATTTGAAATGTCATTTCTATCCTCTCCCCTAAATTTTATTCTCTACTTATAAACTTATATGAAGTGTTTTAAATCTATATAAATTTTTAAAACTAATTGTTACGATTTATGTTTGAATAAACTTATAGGAATAATTGAATTTCACTTAGTTACAAGCAAGAAATGATAATGACGAAATGAAAATTATACAAAAAAAATATTCATTTTTATTATATAGGGCTATACAAACTTGAACCGTAGACCTTCTCGGTAAAAACAAATCAAACTTTTACATTTAAGAAAATAAATATAATGACTTAATTCATCTTTAATCAACTACACTGTTTATATTGAAAATTTAAAGTTATATATTTTTTTAAAAAATTGTACTTACTAAAATAACATACGCACAACTAATATATTAATATATCTTTAATTTTGTATACATTTATTCTTAATTAACGCTTCATACACGTCTACATTGGATGGATCTTACATGAAAAAAACTTCGGTTAAAGAAAATGAATTTCAAAGAATACAAGACAGGAGAATCTACATCAACATCTTATTCCGTATGCACCGACCAAATGTTCTCTCTCTCTCTATATATATATATATTTTTAATATTCTATAAATTAAATATATTTTAAATACATGAAAAAAATTTCTTCTTATCAACACAAACGTCGCTTAACATGTTATACAGTTATAATTATTTAAAATATCTAAATATTTTTTCAGAATAAAAATAATTCTTCCTAACGTGCATAAAATTAAGGAAAAAATTAGAAAAAAAGAAAATCGGCCAAGAACGACATAATTTAAACCACCATCTTATATTTGAGTTTTAATCAATAACAACTATACCATAGCACGAATTCAATTACATAATCTTGTCCCTATGTATTCGTCTTTCTTAATCAAGAATCACTAAAATGAGCATCAGTCATACATAATCAGGAATTCAATTACAATCTTGTCCCTATGTATTCGTCTTTCTTAAGACCCCTATCGTCAGTCACCCCCTGGACCGCTAAAACTTTTGGAAGGAAAACAATATATATGCACACACGACCATACTCTCTTAAGATAAATTCAAGCAACTTGGGGTTCAGACAAAGTACAAATAGTATCATGAGCTGCATACAAATGATTGAAGATTTTTTAACAGGTTAGACTATAGCTCAAACTATGTATTTGTGTTAAAAATTCATATTTGAAAAGTATAAGTTATCTGTTCCAAACAAAGAAAATAGTCCTGTCCTAGAATTCAGGTCTGTTGCTCGAACTCTTCAAGAATGCCACTGGATGCGTGTCGGATACTCCAAAAGTAGTACATTTTGGAGGATCCGACACGGGTGCCGCTGCATTTTTGGAGGATCCGAGCAACATAGAAATTCAAAAAATATAAACTTAATATCTCAAATTTGCCTCCGAATCTTAGCACAAGAAGAATTCTAGCATTTTCTCATACTGCAATGTGTGGGTCAAACAACCTCCAAACTCTGAAAGCAAATATTTTTTGAAGTGAAGTTGGGAAAAAGAGAACGGATGCACTAGGTTTCAAACACATACCTGCGCATCATACATCACAAGACTGGCGTAAACCACTGCTAAACCAAAAATTGAATCAGAGAAACCCCTGTAATTATGACACTGATAGCATGTCACTCATAGATAGAGAAAAGTAACTATTCAAGAAAACATAATTAATTGCAACACTGCAATGTTTTCTCCGAAGTTGTAATTTACGTATGACTTCCTTTAGAGGGAAAATAGAAAAGAAGTAAAATACCTTTCCAAGACAAGGGCGGTGGCTGTGACGACTACTGCCTTTCATTCAGAAGTAGATGAAGTTAAATCAGATACTCAACAGAAATGCTATGTTGCACAGACTTTTAAAAATGTCACTGGGTGCACGGATCCTCCAAAGTAGTGCATTTTTGGAGGATCTGCCACGAGTGCGACAATACTTTTGGAGAGTCCGAGCAACATAGTAGAAATGAAAAGGCCAACAAAACTGGTTTATTATGAATAACTAAATTTTTCTATTATAGACTAATCTAGGATTGAAACGTTCATCAGTTTATCTTAAAATATTAATAACCTAAAAATAGACCCTTGTCGTCCTACCCTTCCCAACATTCACGCATACCAAGATATTTAAAATGCATTGGAATGACGTTTGCAATATTATGCTACTTTCCCCTACTATGAAAGAGAAATAGGATACATTACCAGAAAATGAGAAATAGTTGCCTTTTCTGTATAAATTTTGCACCATTGAAATACTTCTCAACAATCCTATTTGGTACATCCTCGTAAAAAATAAAGTCGTACCTATTAGAGACACAATTCAATCTAGTAACGATAGCAAATTCTCTAGAATTAAAATTAAGAGAGGTGCCATTAGACATAAAATCAACATCTATGTAGATTTGACTAAATCAAATATTTATGGACATTATATAAAGAGTTATGCACCATGTCGTAGTGGGTGAAAAATATACACTCAGACTCGATTCTACACCAGGAGGAAGTGAGATCAATCTAAAATTATCTTCTCCAATATTGAATGCAGCTATGTTATTGTCTTCATAAAGGTTTACAGTGAGTAAATGACCCCATCGATATGATTGTTTGCAGGGAAGAATCTTACATCACAATGGATTTCTCTCCCTGACCTGTCTATCCCTAGAGTGAAAATACTCCAATGTAGAATTTCACCATAAGCCCTTTTTGAGCACATCTAAGTTCTAACAATATATCTAGACAATTTTTCCTCTAACAATCTTCTAGCTTCTTCTATTTCTATTCCATACCTCAAATTCAAGTATCTCAGCTAACATGCAAACATCAAGACATTAAAATTGATAAGATTAAGCATACCTAACATATATTATATGTAAATATCAAGCAAATCACACCTGAAACAAGAAATTAAACCAAAATGGATTTAAAAAATTAAATTATGGAACATGCAGAGCAAAAGGAGTAACAAAAAATCATAAAGTAAAAGTGGTTTTAAGAAATTGAACACATAGAAAATGTAAAGCAAAAATGGTTAAAGAAATTCAAATCTTCAAACGTGTTAAGTATAAAAAACGAAGGAAAAAGGAAAAAATAGGGGATTACAGTAGGAAGATAATCTTCAAAATTTGGTCTACCAAAGTTCAACTTTGACCTTGATGATTTTAGCTTATTCATCGCATAATAATATGTATAGTATCAGTAATAGAAAGAAAATGTTTTAGGGAAACAGAGAGTTTAGTGAGAAGCAACTAAAGCTTCTGTAATTCTCCTTTTTCTTGCAAAGTACAGGTAGTATTGGTTTACTTTCCTATTCATTTTTCTATTTTTTACTTTTAATGATAGGGTTTGGATCATCCATTACAATTTAACTTTTTAATATGCAGGTTTATGTATATAATTTTTTTTTAAAGTTAGTTACAAATTTTACTCTCACTTATCAATTTATATAAAGTATTTTTAAATGTGTGCAAAATTTTAAATTAATTTGTATGATTTATATTCTAAATTAAATTATGTGTTTTCTGTTATTATAAATTATTTCATTATGAGTGAAATAATTTTTTTTATTATTACTAAGTACATATATATATATGAATTTTTATAGAATAAACATATAAATATGAAATATACTTTTTCAGTTATTATGAGTGTATAAAAATGCTATTTATTAATTCATTAGGTATTAAATAAAAAGAAAAAATCTCCCATATAATAGAAACAATGGAAATACAACAACAACAAAAAAAAAATATGGAAAGTGAAATTCTCAGAATGACGATGAAAGTAGTATAGGTATGTAAATTGTTTCAAACATAATTATATTTTACATAAAGTACAAATATATAGAATTCTAAAAATAAAAATAACTTTTCACAAAAATAATTTTTTAAAAAATAGAAAATAAGTATAATGACTAAATTCTCCTTTAATCAACTACATTTTTTATCTTAAAATTTTACGTTGTTTTATTATTTTTTTCTACTTAATAAATTAACATAGTACAACTAATATATTTTTTATTATGTGTATTCTTAAAAAAAATGGATACACGTGCAACGCACGTCACTTAAACTAGTGAAATATAAAATAGAGAACAACAAGCAGAAACTATGGCTCTCTATATGGCTCTGCAAATTGCTGTCAAAATAAAGCTCTCTTATATTTCTGTGGCAACGGACTCCTTACAACTATACAATGCAATTACTGAAAATACCACATAGCACACTAACTTAATCTGTATTTGCAGGAATCTTCTGCTGCAGGTAGGGAGCCCGATGATAACCCATGAGAATCGTAGTGCTAATGTAGTTGCGGACTTGCTAGCCAAAAAAGGAGATAAGCTAGTTGATGACTATGGTAGGATAGAATGGGTAGTTCCACCTATGTTTGTTCGAAAACAGTTGGAAGCAGAAAAGGCTGAAACTTCTTTTGTCGGGCCAGTTATGCCCAAAACTAATGATGTATGTAATATAAGGCGAGATATGCCTGCTACTATGGATAGCACATCTAATGTTTTGTCTAGTAGGGATAGGACTACTTCTCCTCAGGCTAGCCTTAGGAAGCACTATTGTACTAATGTTTCTTTATAAGTCTATAATATAAATGTCTATCTTTACAAGAAAAAATAGAGAGAGAAGAGGGAGACTTCTTTATTTCTCTTGAGGGATGAGAGATCATAAGATTGAGTATACAATGAACAAAATCTCTCTATTTATAGTGCAAAAATACTCCTAGTTTCTCTCTAAAAGATAGATATTTCATATCCTAATAGATTTCAACTAGATAGATTTTATTTATATTCTTGATAGACATTCACTATAATGTGAATACATTTATAACACTCCCCTTTGAATGTCTAATTGATAGATAATGTGCCTCGTTAAAACCTTACTAGAAAAAATTCAATGGGAAAAAAAATCTAGTGAAGGAAAAAGGGTACACATCTTTAATAATACGCATTTCGACTGCCTCATTAAAAACTTACAAGGAAAACTCAGTGGGACAAAACCTTGAAAGGAAAAAAGAGTATAACGCGCATTTGCTCCCCTGACGAGAACATTAATGAACTTTGCATCCCGATTTTATGCACCATCTTCTTAAAAGTTGCAGTTGGAAGAGACTTAGTGAATAAATCAGACATTGTCACTTGAACGAACCTATTACATGTTAATATCACCATTCCTTTGTAGCTCATGTGTATAGAAAAATTTTGGTGAAATGTGCTTCGTTTTATCTCCTTTTATGCATACTCCCTTAAGTTGTGTTATCCATGCTGCATTATCTTCATATAAAATTATGGGTACTTTATCACATTTCAAACCATATTTTTCTCAAATGAGATGTATCATGGACCTCAACCACACTCTTTCTCGGCTTGCTTTATGAATAACTATTATCTCATCATGGTTCTATGAAGTGACTATCATAGACTGCTTTATAGATCTCCAAGAGATGACAGTACTGCCACATATGAACACGTAGCCTATTTGAGACCGAGCTTTATGAGGGTCAGATAAGTATCCAACATCAGAATGACAAATAAAATCAGGACTGCAATCTTTAGAATAAAATAAGATCATATCGGTAGTCTCTTTAGGTACCGTATATATGTTTGATCTCATTCCGATGTCTCCTAGTAGGAGCAGGACTATACCTTGCTAACAAATTAATTGAAAAGGCTATATCAAGCCTTGCAATATTTGCAAGATATGTGAGTGCACCAATTGCACTATGATATAATACTTCATAACCAATCTAATTTGGTATATTTTTCATTTCAACAAATAATCTATTTCTTTTGAACACTCTCTCAGAGTTCCAATAATTTTCAAGATGTAAGCTTATATGATATAAGTATTGTAAATAAGTTTCCCAGAAACTTTTATATGCTTCAAACATTTTGAATCCTTAGAAAGTTTTCATATAAATTTTGTCAAGTGATAATATTCAGTATTTCATATGTGACATATTCAGTGTCTAGACTGCAAATCAAATAAGTTTTATGCTTACCAAGATGCATCCTTTCATGTCACTTGATGAATATTTCTATGCCATCATGCTTAAATAAACCTAGAATTTAGATCCTCGTAATCTTTCACAATATTGCACTAATATTGTATCAAAGATATTGATGATATATCATTTCGTATTGGTACACAATGTGACATAATATTTTGAGGTCTCATCACTTTATTATTTTTAGGTACCTAAACCTTTCATAAGGTTTTATGAAGTGTTATGTCGTAGGCTCTTAAAAAGCATATTGCCTTCTTATTATGATTATTTTCTCTTTATCTTTTTTCAAGGATTATTTCATTTGGAACCGATTGGTCTACCACGCTTCACGCATGCATAGACTTTGTCCTTTAGGGACACAAAATAGGAGCACTTGCAGCTTAAATATAAGATGCTTTCGATATTTGACTTGAATTATCTTTTGAATGAGGATCTGATGATAATTCCTAACATATTTCATACCTGTTTATAATCTCCCCCTTATGTTAGAAAAACTAACATACATCCTCCATCTTCTTTGAGAAATCCATCTTTGTACATCATGGTATATTCATTAATCGTATACCGCACATCAAAACTATTAGATGAAATAATTGATTTCTGACCTTGAACCAATTGAGAGGAAAAGAATTATCGTAATTTATTGATCTAATGCGTACAAGTGCATATCATATTTCAGACCAACACATGAAACTTTTTTCTCATTAGAAATTGTTTAGCTATTTATCGAAGGCATTCAATGTCAAACCATCATCATCAAGATGAATTATTTTTATTACACAATCTGAAAGTTATGCTCTTAACTCAATTTTATTGAGAAAGTAACTTTATGAATGTCAAACTGCAGGTTGACAATAAATGTACAAGTGATCATCTTATATCAATGCATCTTAATAGATCACATGACTGGTGAACGGGCCCATATTCACCTTTTATACCCTCCAGATTTTGAGGGATCAAATCCCTAGATTAGTTGGTCCAACCAACTTATCATGAGAACAAATAACATCAAAAGTAATGAAGAATTTTCTAATTCTTCAATATATGTTCAATAATCAGTATGCACATCTTTGGGATGTTGTAATCGTTCATGTCAATTTATGAAATTTTATTCTAGTAAACTCCAAATTTACCATGACATGTATTTTTTTCTTTAGTAAATTTTAAATTTACTATTACATGAATAGATTTCAGATTTACTACTTTAGAAGTAGATTTCAAAATATCTCTTCTCAATTATTCTGCCTATTTCGGAGGTGAGTTGTGATACCATCACAATCAAGTGCACGTTTGTATTAATAAGCGTTACTAAATATTCTCGCATTCACCTTAGGGAATGGATATGTAATTAAAACAATTGAAATTCTCATTCCACGAGAATAAAAAATATAATTGTGCCTTAAGTTATCAAAATTTGAGAGCTTATAATCTCTTTTATGATATTGCTACTTTAGGAGCACATCGAGGTATACTTATCTTTCAGAGTATATCATATATTGCTACCACATTCACTTCAAGAATGAAATAAACTGTCATCTTTCAAACTTATCATATATTGCTACCACATTCACTTCATGGAATGAAGCATATTCAATGGATTAGATTTCATGACTTTTCGCCAAATACCCATTATTTTACCTTAACCATCAAAATATCATCAATATGGTATATTGAGATTCAAACTCAATATCTTATCCATATAAAGACATCTTAGGCTATAAATTGATGAAACTTATACCCAACATCTTTATCATGGTGCATCGGGACTCTAACCCGATGTCTTACCCTTTTTAGTGCGATGAGATTTGAATCCGTCGTCTTATAACCAATGACATAATATGTCAAATTGTATAACAAGATTCATCAATGAACCTTTAAAAGACTACTTTTCTCCTTTATGAAAACAATACATAAATTTGTAGATATCATAAATAAGCATCTTAAAGACAAACATATAAAAAAATCATGACTTTTGATACTATGTCACGTACTTAACTAATTCTTTGGTTATACCTGTGCATTAATTCCATAGCAAGTATCAAACAGTAAAAACCTTTCGACTAAAAATTTTGAAGTAATACTAATATAATGCTTTTTGAAATCCCAAGATCCTTCAAGAATTTTACATTGTGTATGCTTTTGTCATGTAATATGGCTCTTTAAAGCTATAGATTTCACGAAGAATTGACAACAGATGCGGAAAACATTTGCTTCATCTTGATTTCTACAAACTTACGGGTAGAACTATAAAAATTTTAACCACGGTATAATAACTATTAGAGACTCGTGCTGATAACGTGTTATGAAATATAAAATAGAGAACAACAAGAATAAACAGAGAGAAGAGGGAGACTTCTTTATTTCTCTTGAGGGATGAGAGATCATAAGATTGAGTATACAATGAACAAAATTCCTCTAAGATGAGAGATCATAAGATTGAGTATACAATGAACAAAATTCCTCTATTTATAGGGCAAAAACACTCCTAGTTTCTCTCTAAAAGATAGATATTTATATCCTAATAAATATCAACTAGATCTTGATAGATCTTATCTATATTCTTAATAGACATTCACTATAATGTAAATACATTTATAACATATACTAATTTTTAGGGGTTTGTTGAATTTATTTATTTTATTTTCTTATACATGATTATCTATGTGAAAAGGTTTTATTGAATAAACTTTTTCGTTGCACGTGTGTTTCATGTGAATGTGTATAAACTTGTTAGAATGATGAAAATTCTATGAAAGCATGTGTATAATGAATAATTGAATGCGATGATTACAAATAAATCTTATTAAGTGTGATAACAGATAGTTGAGATGCACATAAAGAAAAAAATATATTTACATAATTAGAATAAACAACTTGATCCAACCTACAATGAAAAAAAGAAAATACAAGTGATCTTATTAATACGTAATCTGTAACAACCTGATTTTTGTAAGTTTAATAATATCCATAACGTCTGTTCCCTTGTAATATTTATTGCAAGAAAAATAACATGAATTCTTTGTATCTAAAATGTTAAATACTTGAAACGTATATAATGAATTGTTCTTTGATACCTTAAAACTCAAGCTCTAGAACAATATTCAACATGCACGATTTCACTTCCCTATTCCCACAATTTTCTTATCCAAATCTTTGATCCCCGCATTTAGAAGATTCTTCTTGTTTAGCTCCACTGCCGCCTATACTCGAAAATCAACCATGTTCATCACTTCAAGTCTATAGTCATTCCACAATTTCTTCACAGACATTATAAATAAAAATCACAAAGAAAATTTTTGAATTAGCAATTATCTATGAAAATACATGATTATTTGTTATTGTATACTTAAGAACAGGAAAAAAAATTTAAAAACTTTATCTCAAATCAAAAATAAATTTATCTCTTCAATCATAGATTTAGTGTGGGCTTATTTATTTAACCAAATCGATGAAACTATTAAATTTTCAGCCTACCGCTACATCTATCGGGTTATTGAACTAGTTAGTAGCACCATATGAAGACATCCATAGAATGCGCAGTTGCTTACATCAGAAAGTAGCTACTTCAATGCACCTATGCACGTTTTGACACTATACTGACCTATAATATATGCATATGGAGAGATTGCTTTTAATTTTCTAATAAATACCAATTGGGGAATGACAAAACCTGGGAGAGAAAAGAAAGATATGTTCAATAATCAGATAGTGACTGGTCTAAATAATTGACCTCTTAGTGTTTTTTCATCCTTTTATTTTGCAACCTCTGAGTCAAGATTTTTAGTTAAACCAAAAAATATTGGTCGTGACTCTTAAAACTATGAATCTTCTAATAATGTATAATAGAAAAATCACCTGCAACCTTATCTAGATATTGCTGAAAAATTCCTACATATATGTCACACCCTTTTTTTTTTTTTACCAAAACGATATATTTTAATTTTGAAAGGGTTTTTATTATTAGGTCATAAAAATAAAAATTTGTTTCGAAAAGGATTGTTTAAATTCACACTCAGAGTTGCCACTTGGCATGAATCGGGTTTGCCAAGTCACCTTTGAAAATCCTTTTTCAAAATAGTTTGACTCTAAAAACTGATCCGCGAACAGAGATTCTAGTTAAGGAATTTTGTTGATCGAGGAGAAGGTGTTAGGCATCCCTCGATCCTATGGTTCGACCACGGTCGCTCCGTAGAGTATATCGGTTAGTATGACACTATGGAATGCATAAACCAACAAAACTCACAACGAGACAACAAACAATCAAAATATCCAGTTAGAAAGAAATAGTGTCTAGTCAAATTATTATAGTCCCAAAATAAAAGATACTGAAATAAACCTACACTAATCCTAAACTATGCTCTACCCAATGCCTCGGGTCTTGATTACGAACATCCTTCGCGTACAAGAAACTTTGTGGCGTACCCCGATGAATAAATACAAATGGCCTCAAGGCATTCCCCAGCTAAATGAATACATTTTCCAATTTCAGGTGACAAAATGAAACAATCTCGAGCACAAAATTCAATCATCTCACAATCATCAATTTCCACAATTTGCCTACCCAACTTAGTAGTTACCTACTAGTTTCGGCCTAAAGCATGATACTATCAAATGAGAACGCTTATCCACTTTTAATCAACAATCAACAATCAAAGCTAGTCGAATGAATCCATTCTTATCAATTTTTAATTCCCGCCCAAACAATCAATTTTAATTTTTAAATGAGACATCATTTAATCATACAACACATATCCAAGGAAACTAACAATGAATCAAAACAAACCACTATTCATCACCAACAAAAATCAGGCAACACATAACACTTAATTTGATGCATCAAATATGTTAAATAATGAAATAAAAAGAGGGGAGAAATAGAGTTGGACCTCAATTGATGATTGAAATCAAATATCACTCAATCGAAAATAAGAATTCGCGCATCGAAGAACCTTGAATCAGCCTCAACAAATGAAAAAACCAACTTGAATTGAGAGAATACAACCGGATAGATTTAAAACCAGAAGGAAAGCCTTAAAACGGACCCCAAATGTCAGAAATTTTCAAACTAACCGTAAAACCGCTGGAATCAGAGATGGTTTCAGGAGGTTTTTGTTGGGGTCAACGTCAAATCAGAGTTGTTGTTTTCCAATGAAGATGGATGGTTTCTTGATGGATTTTTGCTGCCTGAACAGTGCCAACAGTGATGGCAGTGGTCGGGTTTTGGGATTTTGGTGGAGGTGGAGTAGATCTTCATCTCGCCAGAGCTCCGGTGAGCTCAAATGGGTTGGAAAATAGAGAGAAGATCCAAACTTTAGCCGATAATGACATTTTTCTGATGAAAACTTGCTGGAACAGTCAACCTTCAACTATTTTTCTCTCCCAATCTCCCTCCTCTATCCGATTCTCTCCTTTTTATCCCTCTATTTTCTACTTCTCTCACTGTATGTATGTCTTTTCCTATGTGAGTATGTGTGTATGTATATCTGTGTATGTTTATTCCACTGTGAGGTATGAGTATATTGATAGAGGAATCTGTGATATGATGTATGTGGGTAGTATTGGTGTGAGAATTCAGTATAGAGTGTGTAAGGTGAATTCCAGTGGGGTCACCCTATTCCAATGAGAATATTATGTGTCCATTATTCTGTTGTGAAATGGGAGAAAAAATGTGATATAACACCCCAAAACTACCCCCTGGACATCAATACAACTGAATATAAGAATGATACTGAAACTATAGTTGACTCGAATCCTCGAATAAAAAAAACTCATCACCTGCTAGTTGGAAGCTGTAAATTATCTAACTATGATGTACTATAACTGGTACCTACATTATGAGATAATGTAGCACAAAGACATATATGTGGATTAGTACTTCTGGAATGTACTGAGTATGTGGGAGTTAATGCATTAGTAAAACAATAACTCAATATGCTCATAGACTTTCAAATAATGCATGCTAAGTGTAAATGACTCACCTTGGTCTTGAATAAAACAAAAGTTGTAAAATCATAAACATGAGTAATGAAGCATAAAGATAACTTTGTGAGCCATAACACTTAGTTTCTAAAAGCTTTGCTTTTACTCTTTCTTTTGGGAGGTTTTTCTAACCGATATAAATCATGTGAGCTATCATGAAGTCCAACATCTTACCTATGTTGGGGAGATCTATTCTACCCTTTCCATCGAAATAAAATCTTAACCTAAGTGATCATTATCTTTAACCTCATCCATATTGGGAATAAACTTAACCTACGTTGGACTCATAACCAACTCGGTGCTAAATAATACTCTCTTATTACTTATATGCTCATACTTTTAGGAAATCCACCTTAAAATAGAACAAGGGTTTATATAATGAAAATCAATTATGCTTCTCTTTGCTTTGAATCAAAATCAAGATAAACAATGTGGATTCCATGTCTTAGCTTAGGATCAAAAGATCACTTCTTTCTTTAAATCTTGGTATAAACTTATCAAAGAAAACTTAAGAGAATAATCTTCTTGAAATCTCAACACTTAAACTTGGAGCTTAAAATTCATACTTTAAACACATGACAATTCACGACAAACTTTATGCTCAATACAAATCTTGAAATACTCCAACAATGTCAAATCAATATAGTGCAATCTCATGTATAATATAAATCTTATAAGTTAAAATATAAACATAAGCAACTTTTGATATACTCAAACTTTAAATCTCATGATAATCACATGCTTCTGTTAAGGATAATCCTACCCTACCAGATTCAAAATTAAAAGGATAACTCAACCTTATCATAAAAGCCTCTAGAATAACTCAATCTAATGTAGACTTCTTATCTCTTGTAACTACTTTTATTTTGTATCCATAAATACATGTAATATTCATTATGAAAATACAATTTTTAGAATTATTCTCTTCTAAAACTCTTTATGGTATCGGAGTAGTGATCCAACCTGCTTCTGAATAACCGTTGATTTTTTTATTTCTCATGGCATCCTCTAGAATAATAATCTTGCTCACTTTTTTGGAAAAACTTTGATTTCCATAAATAGATCTCAACTTCCATTGAAACTCAATTCTCAAAACTACCTCACTTGGAGAACCCAAATTACTCCTTTACTTTGTGGTCACAATCTTATGGGTTATGTCACTGGTGTCAGCAAGTGTAATGCGTCGCGAGAGTACACTCTCGACGCCACACGGTGCTTACAATACCGAGGGACCACAAGATAACCCATGAGCTGGTACCTGCTGTGAGTACTAAATAATATAACAACATATGTGGAGGAACAACTGATAAGACATAAGGTTTTAGCAACTGAAATCAATACTGAATCATAAATCAAAAAACAACTATCTGAAATTGATAAGATAATGATAAACTGACTGACTGTCTGAAGTATCCGAAAGCCTCTAAACTAACTGAATAAGAGTTGATAGGACAGGCCCCAACTAACTCCAACGAGCTACTGAACTTAACTCCAACTAGCTACTGAACTGAAAGCATGAAAATAAATATAGTCTGTCCTCGAAATATGAGGAATCACCACTGCTATGGCTGATCATCTAGGATGTCTATTCTCTATCCGAGAACTAAGCGTCCGAACCTATGATATGATACATCATACCGTAAGAAAAAAGTATGCGATCAGTACTTTGAATATACTAGTATGCTAAATGAGGTAGGCTGATATGCATGGGTTATGTGCATGAATAATAACTGACGGAATGAATAGCATGGGATAACTAATAATGGAGTAATAACTGGATGAATAATATGAGATAATTGAGTAAACATGCATGAAGTAGAGACTAGCTGATTGGCATGAGATTACTGAATATAAAGCATGAAAGATGTAAAATCTGAGAATGCATGTAAATTGTAAAATTTGAGAATGCATGTAAAATGTAAAATCTGAGAATGCATGTAAACTGAAAAATCTGAGAATGCATGACCAAGCATATAATATGATTATAAAAATAGTCTGTACATTGAAAATACTAAAATACGATAACTGAATAACTGATATGTGTAGGCTATGGTCAATGCAAACCTGAACTGAAGTATACTGAATACTGGACTAAGACTATGAGAGCTATCATCTAACCGACATGCCCAAATATGAGAAAATTTAGGTCCAACCTGTGACCCCAGTTGGAAGGGTGTTAGTACCGTGCCACTAGTACTAACACGTGGCTGCGTGGATCCACTGAAGTGCTATCCCAAAGGACTAAGGGTTATCCTCAACTGGCAGGTACCCGTATGAGATAACCCCTCAACTGGTAGATGATGTGTGAGCAGACGCTAACATATTTGAGGCTTTTAATGAAGAATAATTGTAAAGTCTTAAGCAACTTTTGTCATTTTTGATTGTTTTATCTTTGATTTTGAAGTAGAAGCCAAGATGCATGAGAACCAATAAGGATGGAAGTAAAAGAGTTGAAATTGGAAGTAAATAGAAGAGAAGTGTGGCTGATGACATTTCTGATAAGTCATCCCTGTGATAAGTTATCAGCTTCATCGTTAGCCTTAGATAGAAAATGGACCTCAGCAGAAAGTTGTGACGACATTTCCTGATAAGCCGTCAAAGATTTGATAGGACGTCAAAGTTGCCGTCAGCCTAAGGCAGAACATGGGAGCTGAGGTAGAGAACTGAAAATATCTGTGATAAGTCATCAAAGATCGAATAGGCCATCATATTCCATCGTCAGCCTTAAGTAGGGAGTGCTAAAACTAAAGAAGGAGCTGATGACATTTGTGATAAGATGTCAGGCTCCTGATAAGTTGTCACGGATGTCGTCGCCTAATTTGAGGAATTATTAAACTCTGTGATTTTGTTTCCTTATTTAGGCTAAACTATTTAAAGTCTTATTTAGGGTTTTCTAAGAAGTTTCCGAACATCTTTGGAGACACGTATTTTGTTAGTTTTCTCTCTAGTTTCTTGGCTTGAAAAACAATTAACTCTGAAGAGATTTCCATCAATACTTTGGGGATTTTTATTGTGATCTAATCTGAGAATCACTAGTTATTATTCATCTTGTGGTAAGTTTATCTTTCAAATTATGAATTCATTTGGTTTTCTGATCATTACATCATGAGTGGCTAAACCCCTCTAACCCGAATTATGGGATCTATGGGTTAAGTTTTGGTAAGATGCTAAGTGTTTAAGATTCAAAAGGTAATAGGACTCCTTGATAATTCCAAGATTTTAATCATTGTCTATTGGTTGCAAACAATAGATAGCACCTGCTTTGATTTGCTTGAGATAAGAAATCAAATACAACAGGAAGTGAATTATTGACAGGGACTTGAAAACACTAAAAACTTCCATTTAATAATTGACGCTATAACAAGGTTGATTAACCTGAGGTAAAGTCTGGTCAGTGAATATAAATTCCCTAAGTTCGAGAGAATTAGGTAATTAAATGCTTAAGTAGGTCGAGAGACCTTTAGGCATAACTTCGATAAAGATAATCTATTGTCCTATTTACTGTGAGAATCTTGAATCACTATTAGCATCTGTCAAGTACCAAAACCCATAGTGAACATAATTGTGGTTTTCAATAAACTCTTGATTACAAACACTGAAGCTAAAGTGACCAACAATTATTTGTTAAACTCAAAACCCCCATTTCAGGAAATATCCAACTATCAGTTGATTAACTCACACACGATTTAAGTTCACTCCATATTCTCTGTGGGATTCGAGCCCTACCTAGTTGGGTTATATATTGAAACGATCGCTTACATTCTCATTAGAGAGGTGTAGTTTGAGTGTTATCAACGCCGTTGCCGGGGAATACGGTTGTAAATTAAAGTTTGTGTGCGCTAATTGACTGTTAGTAAAGTTTCCTAGTTTTACATTTATTTGTTGTTTTTGTTTATTGCAGGATATTTGTACTGTATGCAAAGAACCAGAAGTTCCATAGAACCATTAGTACCACTTAATCCAGAACCATAATGAATTAGAAGAATGGCAGACCAACAAGAGACTGATAGACTAGCAGCCTTAGCTAGAGCTCAGGTGAATATGCAGAATGTCGGGTAACAACCACGATATCCAAATCATGAGGATGAAGATTTGGGAGACGAGGAGTTGCTAAATCCTGGTAACCAAGGCGTGCAGAGCAAGTAGCTACACCAGTACAACGTAATGCTAACAGAAACCGTCCATTCTGAGGAAGGCAAGATTACCAGCCGGTCCAGTATGACCTCAATGATGATGATAATGGAATGGATAGAGCAGGTGAAACGGGTGCAATTATTCCTCCACCGTTGGCACCTGGAGCAAAATTCAACATTACGAGTACTATGATTAAACTCCTCAATCTGAAGGGGTTGTTTGGTGTCCTTCCTAGGGATGACCCAAACTTCCATCTGGTGAACTTTTTCACCATCTGTAAATCTTTTGATAACCCAGGACTGGATCAAAATTCTATCCGATTGAGGTTGTTTCCGTTGTCTCTGTCTGGGGAGAAAACATTGTGGCTTAATGAGATAACACCCAATTCTATAACCAACTGGAGGCAGTTGAAAAGAGCTTTCCTATAAAGGTTCTTTTCACCTTCCAGGAGTGTATAATTGAGGGATGAGATCAACAACTTTAGGAAGCTCCCATTGAAGCCTTGCATGAAACCTGGGAGATATTCAAGAAGAAGCTGACACAATGTCTGAACCACAATATGATGGACATACACTTGATGGAGACTTTGTACAGGGCTCTTAACTCTGTCACAAAACCAATTGTAGATAATTCTACTGGTGGTTCATTTGTTGATCTTACATTCCCATAGGCTTTAAAGATGCTAGAGAGAATGATCAAACAGAGTCGGGTATGGCATACCAGAGACTCTGTGGTAGCCAGCCCATTTTTTCTATGGGCATGACTTCGGAACAATGAAGAAGAGCTAAGGAGCATGACCAAGACATGGCGCACCTATAAACATAGATGGATCTGCTTACCAAGCACTTACTATCAGGCAAGACTGAAAAGGTAAAAGCTGTGGGATCTCAAGATAGAGTTGATGAGGATGCAAAAGAAGAGGCGAACTATGTTAATAATCAGGGGGGTTTCCGAGGCAATGGCCAAGGGAATCAAGGTAGGAATTATTATGATAAGCCTGGTTCTAAAGATAGGGAGCAGGGAAATTGGAGGAACAATAATGATAGGAGCGGGCTTTATGTCCCTCCTGGAAATCGTGAGGCTGCTACAATAAGTTCTTAAAAGATGTCCATGGAGGACATAATGGCTTAGTTGCTGAAAGAAGTGGAGGCTACCAACTCTGGTGTGACTACCATGAAGACCGATCTGTCATCTATTAGTCAGTTGGTAAACTCACTCTTCATTGCAATCAAATAGTTGGAGTAGCAGATGAGCCAACTCTCTGCAGCATTTAACCAGAGAAAGAGTGGAACGTTACCAAGCAATACAGTCCAGAATCTACAGAATAATGGCTCATGTATGGAGATTACCACTAAAAGTGGTAAGATATTACCTGACCCTTCTATGGGCAAAAGTTTGGTTGAAGATGAGACTGAGGCAGATGATGAATCTAAAGAAGAATGTCCAGTGGAGTTTGAGAAGCTGGATGGTGCTGATGATGCTTCAAAAAAGGGAAAGAGAAGGAGAAAGAGGTAGAGTTGAAAACTCTCCCAAGATCACCACCCCCTTTCCTCAACGATTAAGAAAAAAATTAATGATGCAAAATTCAGCAAGTTCATGGCAATGCTCAAACAATTGGGAATAAATATACCTTTGGTGGAGGAACTCGAGCAAATTCCAATATATGCAAAGTTTATGAAAGACCTTATCACGATGAAATGGAAGGTTAGCCATGAGCCGGAGGACAATCTCTTTCATTATGGGGCTATCTCCACAAGGTCTTTAGTGTAGAAAAAAGCAGACCCGGGAGCATTTACCATCCCGTGCACTATTGTGTCCCTGAACTTTACAAAAGCACTATGCGATTTTGGAGCCAGTATAAATTTGATGCCGCTGGCTATATATAGAAAGCTGGGCCTGGGAAATCCCATACCCACCAATATGTAACTCGTAATGGTGGATAGGTCGGTAAAATGACCTGTTGGTATTTTGTATGATGTGTTGGTGAAGGTAGCTAGCTTCATATTTCCTGAAGATTTGGTGATTCTGGATTGTGAGGTAGACTTAAAAGTGCCCATAATCTTGGGTCGACCTTTCCTCGCAAATGAAAGTGTATTGATTGATTTGAGAGCGAATGAATGTGTGCAAATCAATGAAGCAATATGAAGAAATGAGTGTGTTCTCATTATTTGATGTGTATTATGAGGAAGAACAAGAGATGTCAATAGAGGAGCAATGTGTTGTCGAGCCTTTAGCCGCAGTTATGATGAATTTTAATCGTGAAGGCATTGAGGAATACGAAGAGACTGTTTGTGCTTTGTTAGGATTGGGTTCATACCCTTATGCTCTTAAGAAGCTAGACCTTGATCTTACGAATCGACCAATACTATCGACTAAGCCATCCATTGAAGAGCCACCGGTATTGGAATTGAAAGAGCTGCCAGGGAATTTAAGGTACGTGTTTTCGGGCCACGAAAACACGCAACTCATTATTATTGCGGCTGATTTGGGTGAGCAGCAAGTAGAAGCACTTATTTCCATACTTCAGAGGTACAAGAGAGAAATCGGATGGACTATCGCAGATATTATTGGAATTTTCCCTGGCATCTGCACGCATAAAATACAACTGGAGGAAGATTGTATTCCAACCATCGAGCACCAACGCCGTCTTAACCCACTAATTCAAGAGGTAGTTAAGAAGGAAATTATTAAGTGGTTGGATGCATGAATGGTTTACCCTATTTCAGATAGCAAATGGGTAAGCCCAGTTCAAAGTGTGCCCAAAAAAGAGGACATGACTGTGGTTGCAAATGAAAGAAATGATCTGATTCCACTTTGTCCTATGACTGGGTGGAGAGTTTGCATGGATTACCGCAAACTAAATTCATGGACTTTGAAAGACCACTTTCCGATGCCCTTTATGGACCAAATGCTTGATCGATTAGCTGGAAGGGGATGGTATTGCTTCTTAGATGGCTATTCTGGATATAATCAGATCTGTATTGCTCCTGAAGATCAGGAAAAGATGACATTCACATGACCATATGACACCTTTGCATTTAAGAGGATGCTGTTTGGGCTGTGCAATGCACCCACCACTTTTCAACGGTGCATGATGTCTATCTTCTCGGATATGGTGGAAGACACCATAGAGGTATTCATGGATGATTTCTCTATGGTGGGAGACATGTTTGAGTTGTGTTTGGAAAACCTAAGTATGGCCTTGGAACGATGTGTTGAATTTAATTTGGTGCTTAATTGGGAGAAATGTCACTTTATGGTAAAGAAGGGCATTGTTCTCGGGCACAAAATTTTAGCAAAAGGAGTAGAAGTTGATCGAGCCAAGGTTGAAGTTATTGAGAAACTACCACCTCCCATTTCAGTGAAGGGAGTGCGTAGTTTCCTTGGGCATGCTAGCTTTTACCAAAGGTTTATAAGAGATTTCTCGAAAGTTGCAAATCTACTTTGCAAACTTTTGGAGAGACAAACTATTTTATACAATATATTATTCCAGCAAAGAATGAATGGAGCATAAAAGAAATACACTATCACTGAGAAGGAACTCCTGGTTGTAGTGTATGCTTTTGAGAAATTCAGGGCTTATCTGCTTGGGACCAAGGTGGTGGTCCACACTGACCATGCAACTTTGAGATATTTGATGGCTAAGAAGGATGCAAAACCGAGGATGATTAGATGGGTGTTGCTGCTACAAGAATTTAACTTTGAAGTCAAAGATAGGAAAGGTTGTGAAAACTAGGTTACGGATCATCTGTCTAGAATGGAAGGTGAGCAGGCAATTAGTAATGAAATGGAGATAAATAATGCATTTCCTGATGAGGAGATCTTGGCTGTTGCTGTGGAGAAATTGCCTTGGTACGCTGATTTTGCAAATTATATTGTGAGTGAGGTCATTCTAGAAAATCTTTCTTGCCATCAAAGAAAGAAATTTCTGCATGATGTGACACATTACTTCTGGGATGAGCCGTATATTTTTCGGAGATGTGCTAAAAATATTATAAGGAGATGTGTGCCAGAAGTGGATGTATTGTGTATATTGGAAGCATGTCATGCTTGTCCAGTTAGAGGTCACCATGCAGGTGATCGAACGTCTAGGAAGGTGTTGCAGAACGGCTACTATTGGCCAATATTGTTCAAGGATGCCCACGAGTTTGTGTTGATATGCGACTAATGTCAGAGGCAGGGGTCAATCTCCAAAAGACATGAGATGCCTTTGACTAAGATGCTTGAAGTGGAATTGTTTGATGTCTGGGGCATCGATTTCATGGGTCCTTTTATAAGCTCGTATGGGATGAAGTATATTTTAGTTGCTGTTGACTATGTCTCAAAATGGGTCGAAGCTATTGCAGTGTCTGATAATGAAGGAACAAGAGTTGTTGCTTTTCTCAAGAAGAACATCTTCTCTCGCTTTGGAGTATCACATACTATTATAAGCGATGAAGGATCTCATTTTTGCAACAAAGTATTTCGAGCAGATTTAGCAAAATATGAGGTGAAACAACATAAAGTAGCCACTTCATATCACCCACAGACTAGTGGGCAATTGGAGGTGTCAAATTGAGAGATTAAAGCCATCCTAGCCAAAACTGTGAATGCTAGTCGAAAAGACTGGTTTAGGAAGCTCGATGATGCCTTGTGGGCATATCGAACTACTTTTAATACATCCATTGGCATGTCACCATTTTAGCTGGTCTATGGAAAAACATACCACCTACCAATAGAGCTGGAGCACAAGTCCTTATGGGCACTCAAAAGGTTGAATTTGAGTTGGAAGAAGGCAGCAGAGATGAGACTGGGAAAATTGAATGAGATGGATGAATTTTGTCTCAGGGCATATGAACGAGCAGACCTATATAAAGAAAACATGAAAAAGTATCATGATTGGAGGATAGAAAAATGAGACTTCCAAAAAGGTGACTTGGTGCTTCTGTTCAATTCCAGACTCAAACTGTTCCCAGGTAAGCTTAAATCCAAGTGGTCAGGCCCGTTTAGAGTTAGTCAAGTCTACTCATATAGAGTAGTAGAACTTGAAAATGAAGATGCAGTACCTTCAAGGTGAATGGGCAACGAGTCAAAATTTATATTGGTCCAAAAGAATCAATGAAAAGTAGTCCTGCTCTCTATCTCGATGAAGTATGAAGTAATCGAGATACCTGATTAGTGCCGCGACATTAAAACAGGTGCTACATGGGAGGCAACCCATGATCGTCATGATTGATCTATCGCAGGTATACCCTAACCCTTAGTTCAGATTTTCTTTGATTTTAAGTTGAGGGTGTAGGGTAAATTATTGTTGTAAAATTTTGTAGCCGACTAGGATAAATACTAGTACTTGAGCTAGTTAACTTGTTTTGTAATTCTTGAGCACCTCTTTAATGGACTGAGTAGTTACTTGTGTGAATTGCATCTAAGTGTGACCACTGTGTATCTTTGTATGGCATTAGTTCTAGTGACAAAATAATCAGTGCTAAACAGCTGCATGAACTGAACGAGTAGTAACTTGTGATATACTTGTGTGCCATGTGTGTGTGAGATCTTACTCAGTTTCCATTGTATGTTGAATCCAGAACTTGCTCGATTAGTCTTACCTAGGTTGAAGGATAGGGGTTAGGAAAGGATCATAGGCTGTTTTGATATTATCTCACCTTTAGCCTAAATAACCTTCCCTGTATGTAGACTATCCCTTGATCCTTACTTTGAGCCTGAGTTGCCTATTTTTTTATAACACCTGTCACCTTCCCGTTTATATCACAATAAACCTGTTTTTCCCTTGGTCCTCTTTGGACACTTTGCACCTTGACTTAGGCAAATGGCCTAAGTTGAGGGTGGCTATCATAGAAGTGCGTAATGTAAAATGAGTAGGAAGAAAGGTAGAGTAAAAAAAAGAATAAAAAGTTGGGTGCGGTAGAAAAGAGCAAGAAAAAAAATTGTGAAAAAGAAAAAGTGATTGTAGAAAAGACCGCACCCATCCTAAATAAGTATGATCGAGAAAAAAGAAGAATAGAAAAAGGCTAATGAGTGAAACCCCAAAAAATAGTATAGTGTCAAGGAGGCTTAGTCACTTTAAATATCATTGAGTATCATACTACACCCAAGCCTACATTACAAGCCAAAGAGAAGACCTATAGTGATCCTAGCTGACCTATTTGAAGATCGGGGTAATGAAAATAAGGGAAAACCTATGGTATTTGGCATACATTGATTAGAACTTCATTCTGAGAGTGAGTGTCTTGTGATTGTCCCCATGGTTATATCTGTGATGTCTGATATGAGGAAAAGGGGATATTTTTTGTAGTGAGGGCACACTGGTTATATTGCTAGTTACTGACTTATTTGGATAGTGTAAACTTGATACATGCATGGTTGTGTTGCTGAGTTGGTGCCATATCTTGATCCCTGTGTGTTACATTGTTATTCTTCAATAATATACACAATTTTTCTTGAATAGACTGACCTTGGAGATGGTGAAGATATTTTGATATGATATAGATGATTGACTGCCAAATGTACTTTGTATTCTCTTAGTTGTGTTTGAGTTGCTTGAGGAAAAGTAATTGTTTTAAGTTGTGGGTGTTGATGTGAGCAAACGCTAACACATTTGAGGCTTTTAAACTAGAATAATTGCAAAGTCTTAAGCAATTTTTGTCGTTTTTGATTGTTTTATCTTTGATTTTGCAGTAGAATCCAAGATGCATGAGAACCAACAAGGATGGAAGCAAAAGAGTTGAAATCAAAAGAAAATAGAAGAGAAGTGTGGATGATGACATTATTGATAAGTCATCAGCCCTGTGATAAGTTATTAGCTTCATCGTCAGCCTTAGACAGAGAATGGACCTCAGCTGAAAGTTGTGATGACATTTCCTGATAAGCTGTCAAAGAGTTGATAGGATGTCAAAGTTGCCGTCAGCCTAAGGCAAAATATGGGAGCTGAGGTAGAGAAGTGACGACATCCATGATAAGTCATCAAAGATTTGATAGTCATCACATTATGTCGTCATCCTTATGCAGGGAGTGCTAACACTGAAGAAGGAGCTGACGACATTTATGATAAGTCATCAGGCTCTTGATAAGTTGTCACGAATGTCGTCACCTAATTCGAGGAATTATTCAACTCTATGATTTTGTTTCCTTATTTAGGCTAAACTATTTAAAGTCTTGTTTAGGATTTTCTAAGGAGTTTCTGAACATCTTTGGAGACACGTACTTTGTTACTTTTCTCTCTAGTTTCTTGGATTGAAAAACAATTAACTTTGAAGAGATTTCCATCAATACTTTGGGGATTCCTATTGTGATCTAATCTGAGAATCACTAGTTATTATTCATCCTGTGGTAAGTTTATTTTTCAAATTATGAATTTATCTAGTTGTTCCGATCATTACATCATGAGTGGCTAAACCCCTCTAACCTTAATTATGGGATCTATGGGTTAAGTTTTGGTAAGATGCTAAGTGTTTAAGATTCAAAAGGTAATAGGACTCCTTGATAATTCCAAGATTTTAATCATTGTCTATTGGTTGCAACCAATAGATAACACTTGCTTTGATTTGCTTGAGATAAGAAATCAAATACAGTAGGAAGTGAATTATTGAAAGGGACTTGGAAGCACTAAAAACTTCCATTTAATAATTGACGCTGTAACAAGGTTGATTAACCTGAGGTAAAGTCTGTTCAGTGAATATAAATTTCCTAAGTCTGAGAGGATTAGGTAATTAAATGCTTAAGAAGGTTGAGAGACATTTAGGCATAACTTCGATAAAGATAATCTGTTTTCCTATTTACTGTGAGAATCTTGAATCACTATTAGCATCTGTCAAGTACCAAAACCCTTAGTGAACATAATTCAGGTTTTTCATAAACTCTTGATTACAAACACTTAAGCTAAAGTGACCAACAATTATTTGTTAAACTCAAAACCCCCTATTTCAGGAAACATCCAACTATCAGTTTATTAACTCGCACACGACTTAAGTTCACACCATATTCCCTGTGGGATTCGACCCCAACCTAGTTGGGTTATATACTGACAACTATCGCTTACATTCTCAATAGAGAGGTGTTGTTTGAGTGTTATCCGTAGGTTAACATCTCAACCTACGCTGGATACATAGTTATGGAATGCGGGGACTGCTACTAAAGGTCACACCCTCAACTGGCAGGTGAGTCCCCATCCTTGGGTTCACTTGGTGCTAAATCCTACTCCCAACTGAACTGACTCAGAATACTGAACTGTTCTGAGATTTATTTGATTATGATGACTGACTGAACTGATAATGCTCAAAACATATTCTGAAACTATTCTGAAGATACTGAGACTAGGTAAACAACTACGTTTTGGGTATTCACAACCCCCAAGACTTGATAGCAATAATAGTAAAATAGTACTAAAACTTTAAGGACATAGCATGAAAATATTTATATCAAAATCCATTTTTGTAGGCATTTCATCAAACACTTGGTATTCATAGTTTAAGCTAATCATGGGAATAGTACAAAACTTAGAATAATAGCATGATTTCGACATCAATAACACTTAACCATGATTTAAATCAGTGAATAGCAACATTAAAATATGTCGGGTTTAATAAACAACAACAATTTCATGTAAGCATGGTGTAAAGTCAAGATTCATGGTTAAAATAACAATTTAAAATCATGGTAACTTGTAAAGATCACAACTTTAAATTTAAATTGGGATACTTGGACTCCATGGGTAGAAGGGACCCATGAATGAACACTTAACATACCTGGGTTGATGAATTCGTGAGAATTGATGGTGAATTCTTGAGATTTGATCTTGAATCTAGAAGTTTAGGGTTTTGTTCTTGAAAGAGACTACTTTTAATTTGGGAGAAATTGAATAAAATAATGATTTAATAGGCTATTGGGGCTTTAATTCTGTGTTTTTCATGGATTGGGGTCATGGGAAAAGACCAAACTTTCCCTGTGAGAAATTTAATTTTCATCACTAAAAATCCCGATTTTGATAATCACCACGATGCAGTGTTAACACAGTGAGTCACTGGAATTTCACTGTAAGTTTAGTCCAAGGACAAGTGCAAAATTTTACCTTGGTGTGATGCGGTGCCATCACGGTGCGTCATTGGAAAATGGATGATCGTGAAATTGCACCTTGTCGCAACGCGGCGCCATTGCGATGCTTTTCTTGAAAAGGATGAACATGAACTGAAACTCCACCGCAATGTGGATAATCGTGGTGCTACATTGGAAATCGGACAATTGCGAATTTGTCCTTCACCGCAATGTGGTACTTGTTGCAATGTTCTACTGCTCTCACTAAAATTACCATAAGTTCTCACCCGAGTATTGGATTTGGGAGAAATTGGTATCGTTGGAAAGATAATTTAATTTACTACCATTTGGTGGGTTTTTAGATGGAAAATTCTTAGTATAACAAAAGATATACTCGTTTGAAGTTGACTATAGCAACATTCTTTTAAGAAACTCAATCGGTAAGGGTTATTTTTATTCGTCTAATAGTTAGGAATTATTTGAGGCCTTAATATACATCAAACTCATGCATAAAACTACCAAATAACCATAGTTTATTTTGAATGAGACTGAAGCATGATTCTAATATTGGTCTAGAATTTTGGGGTATTACAATATCTCCCCCTTGGGAACATTCGTCCTCGAATGAAATTGGTTAGACTGAGAGTACTGTACTGAGGTATCTGTGATCATGTACTGATCATGCATGATTGGGAACATTAGAACATACCTGGGTCTGAAACATGATACATGAAATGAATATCATGAACTAAACCGATTCCTTGAATACGTTCAATGACATGAGAATGGTTATAAGGTTGAGATTGGAATGAGTGAGTCAACTTACGAGTACATATTACTTCAAGCTGGATCTTGTTACGTGAAGAGAGTATGAAAGGTTTAGAACACGAAAGCTAGAAAGACTACAATACATCTCCCTCTTAGGATATTATGTCCCCCAAAAGATACTGGCTTAGCTAAAATACCGAGGAAGGGCTGAGATGATACACGGGGCACTTACGAACTGAATCATGACAGAATATCTGAAATCTAAAACTGATGCTTGATGCATGAGCTGAACTAGAGTTATGACTTTCATGGTTGTGAAGGATTTTTCTCTTGAATAGGAGAGATGAAAACCATAGGAACTTGCCTGCCTGACTGCTAAACTAAATTATTGGCTATACAAACTAACTCATATTGAGAACTTACCTTTAACTGGAGTATTTCTTTGACACTCTTTCTATGAAGTTCTAATGATTTTAAGGAACAAAGAATCTTGGCATGGTCTGAACAGGACATCTGAATAAGAAATCACAACATGGCTAAAATTCTGTAATATAGGACACAGGCCTGCGAAACATTAGCCAAGATAGAGTTACTAAGCCTTATGCATTGCAACTACTAACTTACAATCTTAGCCATACTTCTCAACTACTCCCTCAACTATACTTTCTACTTCAACACCACACTTCATTTGAGGCTACTGAAAATATTCATATGGGTACTGACAACTCTATCTACTGAGGTCTGAGCTAGACTGAATTCTCCTACAGTGTTTATTTAAGCCTACTTGAATCTATAAAATGCACACATAACACTGTAATACTAGTCTGAGTCATGAATTCAATACACTCTACATTTTCATAATTTTCCATCTCTTGAATAATTCTGATAACCCTATCTAAATACAACCTCTTACCAGCCATTCACTAACGCATAGTGCATTTATCCATTAACACACCAACATAACATTCAAGCCTATCTTCATAACTACAGTCCCATGCAAAACAAGTATGAAACAATCTTTCCTTAACATGAAAAATTTACTTTCTCTCATCTAAAAAAATTACTCATCATCACCATCATTTCATAAGCGAAGGTCACCGAAAAGTTAGAACATGAGATCCCAAAGAATGGAAGAAATACCATGCATAACTTGGACATTTAACTAGGGCCGGAGGGGTAGAGTACAAGCGACATGAATTCCTTAAAGAGATCTAAATTGGGGGCATAAATTACACAAATATGAATTTTGTTGACCATTAAGAGTATAGCATGAGTCATGGAAGCTGAGCATACTGTACAACATGAGTACATGAGTCATGAACTGCATGACCTGAGTTTGGATTTTCTGAATTCATGGAACATGATTCGTACTACTAGGTAAACTAGAACTCCTCATACTAGGGACTGGGAGAGTACATGATTTTCTATAATGTGCACGAATAAGAGCTATGATCATTGAGCTAACATGTAAGGCATAAGTAGATATCGTGATGACTGAGAAACCTTGCACTGGTATAAGAA
Source organism: Capsicum pubescens (assembly GCA_030864215.1). NCBI lineage: Eukaryota > Viridiplantae > Streptophyta > Magnoliopsida > Solanales > Solanaceae > Capsicum > Capsicum pubescens. The sequence continues at coordinate 294,617,422 of CM061538.1, read as the reverse complement.
CGGGTTGGGAATCATCCTCTCCTACTGTATTTCTACACATACTGACATCACTACTAGGATTTGAGAGTCTGACTTGATTACTTGTTCTATCATCTCCCCCTTATCTTAAAGCCAATATTCTAGGTCTAGGAACTACTCAGCCAGTATTTCTAAACTGATCTGCCACCACTTTACTCTTGAATCTGGGATATAATAATATGCGTAAATGATAACCCCACCCTAAAAAACTACACCTGATAATGTAAAACCCACTGCTAGTATTTCCTTTTTGAGATACAACTCTTGGCTTTCTATAGACCCCAGCCATCATCATATAACAACTTAAAATTGACTAACATAGAATTTTCAACTCCTCTTTCTATTAGCTCAACCTCAAAGATTCAAACTTAGGTTCTAATACTTAACATGGACATTCTCAACCTTTTAATGAACCATACTAACTACCTTTATAGCCTACTAGTATCATATCTCTAAACTTATATTTCCTTCAAACCATGAGTATTACCTTTACTCTTGGACATTCGACACCAACATGCTATAGCCTAAAACTTAGCTGGTAAGAATATCAATTTCTACATTACCCCTTTTAGACCTAGCACCCAAGGGTACTACATAAGCACACCCACACTATAATACTTAGCTCAAATTCTAGCATACACTATTTCAAGCCTACTAATTCACCTTTCATGCAATTAGCCCCATGGATAAGTAATCCACCAAATTCAGACAATATTATCCCCCACTCTATTGCTACTAAACTTTTGGGTTCATGCTTTTAATTCTATGTCATCTACTGTCGTTGGATTCTAGGGAGGGTTCTGAAAACACATCTAACCCCTAGGCACTGAGGTATTCCCCCTCTATTTCAATGACCAGTTCATTTAATAACTAAAACTGAATGACTCTATTTCTGAAATCAAGTGAAGTGATTTTCTAGGATACTGAAATTGAGCAGTTTCTGAATACCCGTCTGGCTAGGATAGATTTACCTACTGAGGTAGACACTGAGAAGGACTCTGTCGGGTCTGACACTGAACTCGAAAGCTATACCAAGAGAGGGGGTACAAAACAAGGAGAAACTCTAGGGTCTAACAAAGCATAACATGTAAATAAAAAACCTGTAACATACCCATAACTACATTAGGAGAACTTTCCTAAAATTATCGGGGCTGAGGTGTATATAGCCTATTCCAACGCTGGCCATTGGTTGCGCTGGAAGCGACACCTTACTGAGTCGGGTGACTGGATGGAACTGGAGGATGGTTGGACTGAACCTATTGACGAAAATTCTTTTCCCTCTGAGCCATTACTCTACACTCCTACATCCTATGGCTTGGCTTGCCATATCTAAAACATACATCTCTACCAACTCTACACACACCTAGGTAATTTCTACCATATTCTTCGCAAGTTGGATGGGTGTGACCCCTGCTCACACTACCTTGGGTTTTGGATCCTGGCGCCCCATCTAGACTATCACTTTTAAACTTAGGCACTAACGCACTGGTTGAAGGTGGAGTGGGGGCTGAGAATTTTTGATGGAGTTGGGAGCGGTTAATACCCATTGACCTTGGCTTAAAACTACTTGTTCTGTCCCTCTTATTCTTTCTCTCTTTCTCCTTATGTTTCCATCTTTCTCTCAGCTGAGCATGAATCAAAAGCCTAGATAGGATAATGATACGCCCAAATTACAGCTCTCGTTAGAAAGTGTAAGCGGTCGCTTTCAAATATAGAACCCAACTGGGTTGGGTATCGAATCCCACAGGGAATACTCTGGTCACTAAGTGTTGCAATTATTAGTAGACTGTTGGTCGAAAATTCCAAGGAAAAAGGGGGGTTTGGTTTAGGTGTGAACTAATATTATCAAAGTAATAATGGAACGATTTGCGTAGTAAGATTTAATCACAGAGATTGATAAGTTAGGGTTATGTCCACCTTATAAGTTCTACTTCTCTATTAACTATGAGTAACGCGGAATTTAGACATGCATGCACTTATAGAGAATCGTATTCTAATTCTAAATCCAAGTGTTTCTCAACCATCAAGGATTTATTTCGCTTTAGCTCTCTCGAGCCTAAAGTGTATAACAAATGGTACAAATTCTCCAAGAAGTTAATCCGGTTAAGGCATTAACGTGTAAATAGAGATTGGAAACCCTATTTCCTTGTCACACTCTCTTTTCCAAACATGTAACTTTTCTCTCGAACAAGTTAATGCTATAATGGCGTATTCTCTATGTTTGCAACCATAAGAATTCAATCAAAACGAAGAGAGTAATGATATAAGTAGCATAACACATCAAGAATTCACAAACTCATAGTAATAGATAGTATCTTACAAGGTTTCCATAACCCTAACAGATAAGTTTAGCTACTCATGAATACAACGAAAATCAAAGTAGACATCATCATCATACCAAAACTTAGAGAAATCTCGGCTATGAAGATGAAACGTGTTTTCCTTCTCCGTTGCTCAAGTGAGCCATTTTTTGTTCTCAAAACTAGTACCGAATCTCCCAACGTGAATTGTCAATAATAATCGAATGATAATGATGCTGAAAAATTCAGCAATAAGGTTTTTAATAGCATCCTTGTCTAATAAGTTGCTACTGCATCCTTAAGTATTTAAAAATACTGGGTTTGCCCGGGAAAAAGTTCCCATGCATCACTTTCATTCCAAAAGCTGCCTTCCCTCTTATGTGAAGTTTTCCTTTGTTGCCCACAGGTCCACAAAGTGCTGAAATCTTCATCATTAGTACCTGAAAACATGCTAATCACATAGGTCAGCTCACTTAAAGGAAAATGGACTAAAAGTGCAAGAATTATATATTTTATCCTCAAAGCTTAGCTGAAACATGGGTAAATTATGGTGCTTAGGCGTGTAAATACGCCCAACATCACCACCCCACACTTAAAGCTTTGTTTGTCCTCGAACGAAATATTACATCCATGCAAACACCTAACTAGAATTTCACAATAGCAACACGAAATTTTCTACAAGACATTCACAACAATCATTAACAAAGAGTAGGTTTCTCGATCACTACTAGAAACAACTCAACCTCCAACATAGACTCATTAGGATGGTTAATTCGCATCCACAAGTTAAGCCACAAAGAAACATATAAAACTACCCAACAACCATCAACCATGTGTGCTCACACAAGATATCACCCATAATCACTCATAGTTTTGCATTTTTCGAAACATGGGTATAAGACTCTCCTTGCTCTCGCTCTCACAAAGAATTCTTATATTGCAACTGATGACCATAGGCTTTCCCTTAGTGTAATGCTCTACTAATATCAGACTGCTAAGTTTAGGATCAAATAGGTCTTTACAGGTTGTAATGTAGGCTAAGGGACAGGTAGGACTATTTTGGCCAGAAATAGTGACTATGTTCCCTAAGCGCTTTAATACACTACAATATGCCATTTACACTATCTTTTAACAACCACTCTACCTCTCTTTCATCTACCAACCCCTTTTCACCCATTTTGTTATTCAATCCTAAACACAACTATCTTTTTGTTTTTCTAAATTTTTTATTTTATTTTATTTTATATATATATATATTTTTTTTATATTAAGCAAGCATCCCTATAATAGACACTCTTTTTCACAACAATTTCAAGTACCAATACACCCTGAGGCATCACTTTCACCATTCTCCTTTTATTTTTCCACATGATTCTACAATTTTAAAGCGCTTAGGAGTTTGGATCAAATTATGGTCTTGAAAAAAAAATGGATTAGGCTACATATGAGGCTGCCAAAGAAAATAGCTAAAGGCTCAAAGGGGGTTCACTAGGACAATGTACAAAGGTAGGTAAAAAGAAGGTAAACAATTTCAGGGCTGCTAAAGAAATGCCTAAATCATCTCCTACACTCACAATCTTTATTTCGCTTCACACACACACCAGGCAAGTTCTAGCATCAGTCACAACAAAGAATATACAATATCCTCACACACACAAGGCACATGGTCAACTTCATTGGGAGCATTATAGATTCTTGACCCAACAGATGAATGAATTAAACCACAACAATTTATCACACAGTGAGTCACAACTTAGAGCCTAAGCGTCTCAATAGTAATAATTTAGCACAAACTCTTGTTATAGTATACCATGCCATCTATCAGAACAATTTCATACAAAATCTAAAATCTAACTAACTAATTACGACTAATTCAAACAAACAAGAATAAATGTAGGCAAAGAAATACAATACAACAGACATATACCCGCACCCCACACTTAGACGGGACACACTGTCCTCAGTGGAAATAAATAAGGAAAACCTGATTAGTCGAACTCCTCTTCTATGTCTGGGGTCATACCCCCTGCGTCGGAATCATCATTAGAGTCGTCGTCATCAGAGTTGTCCTCCACATATGAGTCTAGCAGTCGGAATCTATCGTTCCATTGACCTTGATCCACACAGTGTATGTCTGATGGCCCTGTAGGGAGGTCTGTGATAAAGCTCCTTGAGCGGTGATGGATCCACAGATGGAAGGCCCAGAAAAGAGTGGAAGAACTCCGCATTCAGTTGCAAGACTTGGCCCCGAATCTTGACTTAACTTCCTGTAGTCTTTAGGGACCAATTGGCATAAAACTCTCGCGTTAGATCAAGATTGCATTCCCCCATATCTCGGAAAATGAAATCAAGATTTAGTGCCATGATTTTAGCCAAAATGCGGGGGTCTCTCTTTGCTAGACTCTCCTTCTGCATTAAATCCATGTGAACATATTTTTTTACTTTGTTGTTCTTGTACCACTCCTTCCCTTCCTCCTCTAGGACCCACTTTATCCCAAAAGTGCGTCGAGGCACTTGCAAAGAGGAGGACTCAGCCTGATCTTTTCTTGCCCTTTTCTGACCTTTTTGGGAGGTGGACACTTTTTCTTTTCCTTATCGTCCTTTTGGGGCCATTCTACTTGAGATCACAATAAAGTCATGTTAGTTTCATCATGGAAGATTTACTATATTCGAAAAAGAAAATCGTGATGGTACCACCCCACACTTAATCCGTTTGCACAACGTTAGTAATCATGTAATCTTGACTATCCTTTCCGACTTTATTTCATTGGATTAAGGCAATATTTGAACAAGACGACCACATAGAAATCTTATCAGGTTGTTGCATAGAAATAATCAAACCATCTTATGCTTATGGTCAATCATGATCAATACCTTCGATGAGCGAGTCATTCAAACATTCAAGCTTACAACTTTCAAGATTATGCATGAACTTCACAATTTTGACTCCATAAAAATAGGACAGTGAATACCAATCAAATACAAGTCGGAGTAAAGTCAAGAACACCCACAAGAATCCATTCACTCAACTAGATGCATCATAACAAACCAACCATATTCTTATCACCAAGCACCACTTCAAAATCTAATAAACCATTATAAGCGTAGTAGTGCAACAACTACGGAATATAAAAGAGTAACTTACGTGATGATGGATCAAGAAGATGAACTTGCAAGATTAGATGAGAAAAAAGAAAAACTTTGAGAGAATTTGGGAGCTTAGGCGTCACCTATCTTGAGCAAACAATGGAATTGTGTTCTAAGGTTGAGGATCTATTTAAAGACTAAGCCATGGGTCGGGTTTGATCCATGTACAATCTGGTTAGGAGACAAAAAAAAAAGATAAGTAGGCGGCGCCTAATGCTTTGCCTATGCTTAGCATAGGCGGCGCCATTAGCAATGCCTAGATAGGCATAGGCGGCACCTTGCCTATCACCTAGATTGGCATAGGAGGCGCCTTTCCTATCGCCTAGATTGGCATAGGTGGCGCCTATGGCATTGCCTATGTGAGGCAGTGAGCATAGACAATGGCATAGGCGGCGCCTATAACATTGCCTACATTGGTATAGGCCTTGCCTTGTCCATTGCCTATGTGAGGCAGTGAGCATAGGCAATGGCATAGGCATTGCCTTTTCCGTTACCTAGATTTGCATAGGCATTTCCTTGTTCGTTGCCTAGATTGGCATAGGCAATGCCTAGCCTATAGCCTTTGCTCCATCATTCCTCACTTACCACCTTTAGCATGGCTCACTTTCAAATCAAAATTTGGGACTAATCTCCTTCTTTGTATATCTTGCACCTACACTTAATCAAAAACAACAAAAATGATTAGCAGGATGGGTTGCCTCCCACCGAGCGCCTTAGTTTTGGTCGTGGCTCGACTCTTTTTTTTGAACTTTTATTTATCAAAAACAAAATCCTAACGAAAAAAACTCCTAATGATGGGTTGCCTCCCATGTAGCGCTTGATTTATTGTCGCAGCACGGCATAGTTATCTTGATTAGTCAGACTTCATCAAGATATCTGGTGGCTTTGCCGGTGGTGAGGGTCAATTCTTAAGGTCAAGGTCCAGCTTCTTGGTGTCATATAAATACGACCCCATTCCTGTCAAAGCACAGATAGTTTCTTCATTCTCTTCAACATCCTCACGCTCAAAGTTCAAAAGCACAACAGCCAATGGCTCAACAGTAAGCTGCTTCTCTAAAGATAATTCCTTCTCATCCTCATAATAAACATCAGCTATAGAGAACACATTCATATCTTTGGGCTGCTTCATTGATTTGCTTACATCAAAACATACCACTTCGTCATTCATCCGAAATAAAAGCTCATTTGCTCATAAATCAATAAGCACACTTCCTGTTGCGAGAAAAGGTCGACCCAAGATTATGGGCACCTCAAAATCCACCTCGCAATCCAAAATAACAAAGTCTGTAGGAAAAATGAAGGTAGAAACCTTCACTAACACATCATGTAAGATACCAACAGGTCGTTTTACCGACCTATCTGCCATTACCAGCCGCATGTTGGTTGGTGTAGGATCCCCCAACCCCAACTTTCTATAAAGGGCTAGTGGCATCAAATTAATGCTAGCCCCCAAATCGCACAATGCCTTAGCAAAATCTAAAGATCCAACCGTGCAAGGAATAGTGAAAGCACCCGGATCTGCCTTTTTCTGTACTAAAGACCTCGTGGCAATTGCACTGCAATGATGAAAATTATCTACCATTTCATAGCTCGCTGCCCTTTTCTTTGTCAAAAGGTCCTCCATGAATTTGGCGTACTCTGGCATTTGCTCCAGTGCCTCCACCAAAGGTACATTAATAGTCAGCTGTTTCAGTATGGTCATGAATTTACTAAACCTGGTGTCATCAGCCTTCTTCTTCAGTCTCTGAGGAAAAGGTGGTGGTGGATTTGGAAGAGTCTTTTCCACTACTTTCTTTTGTTTTTTCTTTCGATTATCAATCTTTTCAGGCTGGTGACATATAGGTGTAGTGTCATGAACGTTCTCATTCTTATTTTTAGCTTCTACAGAATCATCACAATTTGCTTCAATAACATTCTCTTCTGTATTATCAACCACCTGCTTGCCTTTGGATGGATTTTCCAACACCTTACCACTCCTAGTAGTAATAGCCATACATGATCCATCATTCTGTGGATTTTGCACAGTGTCACTAGGTAAAGTGCCAGCTTTTCTTTGATTGAATGCCGCTGATAGTTGACTCATTTGTTGTTCCAGCTATTTTATTGCAGTGGAATGCGAGTCAACCAATTGATTTATTGAGGACAAATCATTTTTTACCTCAGCTAGTCCCGTGTTGGTTGCCTCCACTCCTTTCAAAATCTTGGCCATCATGTCCTCCATGGACATCTTCCCAGAACTAGTTACAACAACTTCACGATTTCTAGGAGGGACATACAAACTGCTCCTGTCATTCTTATTCTTCCAATTCCCTTGGTCTCGGTCCTTGTATCCAAATTTTTCATAATAGTTCCGACCTTGGTTTCCTTAGGCATTGCCTCAAAAACCCCCCTAATTATTCAAATAATTTGCTTCTTCCTCATAATTGGATTCATCTCTACCCTGTGATACAACAACCTTGACCTTTTCTGTCTTCCCTGATAATAAATGCTTGGTAAGAAGGTCCATCTGCATTTTCATGTGAGCCATATCTTGGTCACGTTCCTCTTCTCTTTGCCTCTGTTCTGCTGTCATGCCAGTAGATACAGTAGAGCTTGCTACCTCAGAATCCCTGGTATGCCAAGCTCTACTCTGCTTTGTCATACGATCCAGCATATCACCAGCCTCAATAAAAGTAAGGTCCATGAATGACCCACCTGCAGCATTATCAACCACTGGCTTAGTCACCGAGTTCAAAGCCCTATATAATATTTCCATCAAGTGGACATTAGTCATCTGATGATTTGGGCACCGTGTAAGCTTCTTCTTGAACCTCTCCCATGTTTCGTGGAGAGCTTCAGTTGGAAGCTGTCTGAAATTGCTTATCTCATCTCTCAATTGTGCCCTCTTGGATGGCGGAAAGAATCTTTCTAGGAAAGCATCTTTCAGTTGCCTCCAATTGGTAATAGAGTCAGGAGTTAGCCCGTTTAACCATAGAGTTGCCTCTCCAGATAGAGACAATGGAAATAAGCGCAGCCGGATCACATTCTGTCCAACCCCTGGATTATTAAATGATTTGCATGTTGAGATAAAATTAATCAGATGCATATTCGGATCATCGCCTGCAGTCCACCAAATAACCCTTTGAGTTGTAATAGCTGGATCATGGTGCTGGTGATATTGAACTTGGCTCCGGGTGCCAAGGGTGGAGGAATAATAGCCCCTGTGGCACCAACCCCATCCAAATCGTCATCATCATCATCGAAAGAGGCCTGCACAGCTCGGCGTTCAGGTCTCATTCTAGCTTGACGATCTCTCCTGTTCACAGGTGCTGCCACCTCACCAGCACACCTTGGATTTAATAACTCATCATCACCTAGGTCCTCTTCATCAAGATTTGTTGCCCGACTTGGGTTATCAATATTCTGTTGATGCACTTGAGCAGCTGCCAATGCAGCTAATCTTTCCTGCTCCTGTTGAACAACCATCCGTTCAAGGTTTCGTTGCGCATCTATTCTTCCAATAAGATGTGGTTCAGGATTTATAGGTAATAACGGTTGACCAGAACTTCGTGTATTTGTCATGCACTCCAATAAACCTGAACAAAACAAAAACAACAAACAAAAAGTAAAATTCGAGAATATTTGACCAAAGGGTCTATTAACTATCACAAACTTAGTTGACAACCGTATTCCCCGGCAACGGCGCCAAAATTTGATACGCCCAAATTACAGCTCTCATTAGAAAGTGTAAGCGGTCGCTGTCAAATATAGAACTCAACTGGGTTGGGTGTCGAATCCCACAGGGAATACTCTGGTCACTAAGTGTTGCAATTATTAGTAGACTGTTGGTCGAAAATTCCAAGGAAAAAGGGGGGTTTGGTTTAGGCGTGAACTAATATTATCAAAGTAATAATGGAACGATTTGCGTAGTAAGATTTAATCACAGAGATTGATAAGTTAGGGTTATGTCCACCTTATAAGTTCTACTTCTCTATTAACTATGAGTAACGCGAAATTTAGACATGCATGCACTTATAGAGAATCGTATTCTAATTCTAAATCCAAGTGTTTCTCAACCATCAAGGATTTATTTTGCTTTAGCTCTCTCGAGACTAAAGTGTATAACAAATGGTACAAATTCTCTAAGAAGTTAATCCGGTTAAGGCATTAACGTGTAAATAGAGATTGGAAACCCTATTTCCTTGTCACACTCTCTTTTCCAAACATGTAACTTTTCTCTCGAACAAGTTAATGCTATAATGGCGTATTCTCTATGTTTGCAACCATAAGAATTCAATCAAAACGAAGAGAGTAATGATATAAGTAGCATAACACATCAAGAATTCATAAACTCATAGTTATAGATAGTATCTTACAAGGTTTCCATAACCCTAACAGATAAGTTTAGCTACTCATGAATACAACGGAAATCAAAGTAGACATCATCATCATACCAAAACTTAGAGAAATCTCGTCTATGAAGATGAAACGTGTTTTCCTTCTCCGTTGCTCAAGTGAGCCATTTTTTGTTCTCAAAACTAGTACCGAATCTCCCAACGTGAATTGTCAATAATAATCGAATGATAATGATGCTGAAAAATTCAGCAATAAGGTTTTTAATAGCATCCTTGTCTAATAAGTTGCTACTGCATCCTTAAGTATTTAAAAATACTGGGTTTGCCCGGGAAAAAGTTCCCATGCATCACTTTCAGTCCAAAAGCTGCCTTCCCTCTTATGTGAAGTTTTCCTTTGTTGCCCACAGGTCCACAAAGTGCTGAAATCTTCATCATTAGTACCTGAAAACATGCTAATCACATAGGTCAGCTCACTTAAAGGAAAATGGACTAAAAGTGCAAGAATTATATATTTTATCCTCAAAACTTAGCTGAAACATGGGTAAATTATGGTGCTTAGGCGTGTAAATACGCCCAACATCAGATAACAAATTGTAGATTTCTCCAAGAAACTACTGAATAGATAAGGTAGTGAAAGCAGTTCTGAATTCAATGTGAGAGATATGCTTATTCAGGGGATCTTCCTGAATAGGCAGAAGTGTGGGCTGATTCCCATTTCTTCTTTCGTTGTCCTTTTTGGGAGGCATTTTCTATACACCAAAGTATGAATGAGTTAGGAAGTGAGTTTGAATAGAGATCATGCTTTTTTTCATGACATAAACACTGAAAGAAGGGAAACTTTTCCTAAATCATCTTATAGCCTCTTGTACATAAGTGTGGCGCTCTTCACACCCTTGCACAAGACTCTACTTGATGCGGCTTTTAGACTTCCTAGGACACTTTAAAATATTAGGCTCTGATACCAAGTTTGTAACGCTCCGAGAGTACACTCTGGGTGCCACATAGTGCTTACAGTCCAGAGGGACCACAAGCTAACCCATGAGCTGGTACCTACTGTGAGCATTAAATAATATAACAACATATATGGAAGAACAAATGATAAGCCATAAGGTTTTAGCAAAAAAATCAATACTGAATCATAAATTTAAAAACAATTGTCTGAAATTAATAAGATAAGGATAAACTGACTGATTGTATGAAGTGTCTGAAATCCTCTAAAATGACTGAATAAGAGTTGATGGGACATGCCCCAACTAACTCCAACTAGCTACTGAACTGAAAGCATGAAAATAAATATAATTTGTTCTCAAAATATGAGGACTCACCATTGCTACGGCTGATAATCTGGGATTTTTATGCGCGATCTGGGAACTGAGCATCCGAACCTATGATATGATATATCATAGCACATGGAAAGAGTATGCGATCAGTACTTTGAATATACTGGTATGCTAAATGAGGTAGGTTGATATGCATGGGTTATGTGCATGAATAATAACTGACTTGATGAATAGAATGGGATAACTGATCATGGATTAATAACTGGCTGAATAATATGATATAATTGAGTAAACATGCTTGAAGTAGAGACTAGATGATTAGCATGAGATTACTGAACATAAAAGTGTGAAAGCTGTAAAATCTGAGAATGTATGTAAATTGTAAAATCTAAGAATGATTGTAAATTATAAAATCTGAGAATGCATGTAAATTGTGAAATCTGAGAATGCATGACCAAGCATATAATATGATTCTAAAAATAGTCTGTACACTAAAAATATTGAAATCTGATAACTGAATAATTGATATCTGTAGGCTATGTCAATGCAAACCTGAACTGAGGTATACTGAATACTGGACTGCAACTGTGGGAGCTATTATCTAACCAATATTCCCCAATATGAGAAAATTAGGGTCCAACCTGTGACCCCAGTTAGAAGGGTTCAGTATTGTGCCATGGGTACTAACACATGGCTGCGTGGATCCACTAAAGTGCAATCCTAAAGGACTAAGGGTTATCCTCAACTGGAAGGTACCGTATGAGATCAACCCTCAACTGGCAGGTTAATGTCTCAACCTATGCTGGCTACATAGTTATAGAATGAGGGGACTGCTACTAAAGGTCACAACCTCAACTGGCAGGTGAGCCCCCATCCCTAGGTTTGCTCGGTGCTAAATCCTACTCCCAAAAGCTTTTAACTCTAAATAATTGCAAAGTATTGAGCAACTTTAGTCATTTTTGATTAGTTTACTTTGATTTTGCAGTAAAAGTAGAGAAGAAGGGGAACCACAAATAAAGAAAGAAAAAAGCATGAAATCGGAAGCAAATAAAGAACAAAGGATGGCTGACGGCATCCATGACACGCCGTCATCTTGGTGATAGGCTGTCAAGGATGCCATCAACCTTAACCAGAGAATGGGATTTGCTGTAGCGTTGTGACGGCATATTATGATAAGGCGTCAGAGATGTGATAAGGCATCAGGATCACCGTCAACCTTAGGCATAAATTCTCAAAATGGAAGTGGAGCTGACGACATCCATGACGCGCCATCAGACTCCTGATAGGATGTCATTGTCGCCGTCAGCCTGAGACAGGAAAAACCAAACTTAAAGAGAATCTAACGATGTCCGTGATAGGCCGTCAAACTCCTGATAGGCCGTTACGAGCGTCGTCATCTATTTTGAAGAAAATTTGAACTTTAATTTTATATCCTTATTTAGGGTTAACTATTTAAAGCCTTGTTTTAGTTTTTGTTTTAGGATTGATTCGATCATTATCGATTGACATATCCCACAAGATATAAGATACAATTTTTCTCTCTCTCTCTCTCTAAGATGAGTATTTTGGAGTTTTTCCTTGTGATTTAATTCAAAGTATACTTTTGATTTTCTTCATCATTGTAAGTTAATCCTTTCAGTTATGAATTCAGTTTGCATACTTGTTTCTTGCATCATGAGTGCTAAACACTGTAACCTGGATCATGGGATCTAGGGTTAGGTCATGATAAGGTGTTAAATACTCAAGATTTAATAGGTGTTAGGATTTCTTGGTAATTCTGAGATTATAATTTACGTCTGTTGGTTACAAATAGTAGGCGTACCTACTTTGGTTTGCTTGAGAAAGAAATCATAAACAGTAGGAAGTGAATTATCAACAGGGACTCGGAAAGGCTTTGTTTAATAATCGGCGCTATAACAAGGTTGATTAACCTGAGGTAAAATCTGTACAGTGCATAGCGATTCCCTAAGTCCGAGAGGATTAGGAAATTAGACGCTTGAATAGGTCGAGAGACATTTGAGCATATCATCGATAAAGATAGTTTGTGATCCTAACCACCGTGAGAGTCTTGAGTAAATTTTAGCATCTGTCATGTACCGTAAGCCCTAGTGAACATAATCCTACTTATTTCATAAAATCTTGATTACAAATATCAAATTCAAAGTGACAATCATTTATCTGTAAAATTTAAACCCCATTTCAGGAAACAGTAAACTACCAGTGAATTAAATTGTAAATAACTTGAGTTCACACCTTATTCCCTATGGAATTCGACCCCAACCTAGTTGGGTTTTATATTGACAACGATCGCTTACACCTATTCAAGAGTGTAATTTGAGCGTTATCAAAAATGGCGCTGTTGCCAGGGAATACGATTGTAAACTGAAAGTTTGTGTACGCTAATTTGTTGTTAGTTAAGTTTCCTTGATTTATGTTTATTTGTTGTTTTTGTCTATTGCAGTTTCTTAGTTATTTATGCCAATAACAAGAAGTTCCGGAGAACCATTATTACCAATTAATCCGGAACCTCAGCTGATTGGGAGAATGGCTGAACAACAGGAGGTGGAAAGACTAGCCGCTTTGGCCAGGGCTTAGATAAACGTACAAAATTTGGGTCAACAAGTATGTCACCAGAACCCTGATGATGAAGACTTGGGTGATGAGGAATTGTTGAATCTTCAAAACCCAAGGCGAGCTGAGTAAATTGCCGCACCAGTGCAGTGAAATGTCAATAGAAACCGTCCAGTCCGAGGAAGGTATGGTCAACAGCCTGTTCAATACGAGGCTGATGAAGATGATGAAGGAATGGACGGAGATGGTACAACGGGTGCTATCATTCCTCCACTGTTGGCACCAGGTGCAAAATTCAGCATAACAAGTACCATGATCCAACTCCTGAATCCCAAAGGGTTGTTTGGAGGCTTACCTGGTGATGACCCGAACATGCATTTGGTGAACTTTATCACTATTTGAAAATCTTTTGATAATCCGGGAGTGAGCTAGAATGCGATTCAGTTGAGATTGTTTCCTTTGTCTCTGTTTGGAGAGGCAACAATGTGGTTAAATGAGCTAGAGTCCGATTCTATAACCAACCGAAGATAGTTGAAAGAGGCATTCCTACAACGGTTCTGTCCACCCTCCAGAAAGGTACAGTTGAGGGACAAAATCAGTAATTTCAGGCATCTCCCTACCAAAGCATTGCATGAAACTTAGGAGAGATTTAAGAAGAAGTTGACACAATGTTCGAACCACAATATTACAGACTTGCACTTGATAGAGACTTTGTGTAAAGCTTTTAACTCTGTGACAAAGACAATTGTAGACAATGCTGTAGGTGGTTTGTTCATTGACCTCTCTTTTCTAGATGCTTTAGACATGCTGAATAAAATGACTAAGCAAAGTCGGGCTTGGCACACCAGGGATTCTGTGGTGGCTATCCTGACTATTTCTGGTGGTATAACTACGGAGCATCACAAAAGGGATGAGGAGCGAGACCAGGACATGGCCCACTTAAAGACACAGATGGACTTGATGACCAAGCACTTGCTGTCAGGTAAGACCGAAATGGTTAAGGCTGTGGAATCTCAGGGTACTGTTGCTGCAAGTGCTGATGCAGAGACAAACTATGTAAGTAATCAGGGGGGTTTCTGAGGCAATAGCCAAGGGAACCAAGGTTGGAACTTTTATGACAAGCCTGATTATAAAGATAGGGAGCAGGGACATTGGAGAAGCAATAATGACAGGAGTGGTTTATATGTTCCTCCTAGAAGTCGAGATGCTACAACAACTGGCTCTGGTAAGATGTCCATGTAGGACATGATAGGAAAGTTGTTGAAGGGAGTGAAAGCTACCAAATCGGGGGTAACTACTATGAAGAGTGAATTCTCTACCCTCAGTCAATTGGTTAGCTCACACTCTGCTTCTATTAAGCAGTTGAAGCAGTAGATGGGCCAACATTCTGCTACACTGAATCAGAGAAAAAGTGGTACTTTACCTAGTGATATGGTTCAAAATCCGCAAAATGATGGCTCATGTATGGAGATCACCACTGGGAGTGGTAAGATGTTACTTGGCCCTTCTGTGGGCAAATCTGTAGAAGATGAGGTAATTGTTGATGAATCAGAAAAAAGTAATCCTGTAGAGTCTGAGAAGCTGGATAGTTCTGCTGATGATTCGAAGAAGGAAAATGAGAAGGAAGAATAAGTGGTGTTAAAGACTATCCCTAGACAACCACCTCCCTTTCCTCAACAATTGAAGAAAAAGGTCGATGATGCAAAATTTGGCAAGTTCATGGCAATGCTCAAGCAATTGACAATTAATGTTCCTTTAATTGAGGCACTTGAGCAAATGCCAGTCTATGCAAAGTTCATGAAAGACCTCATCACAAAGAAGAGAAAGGTCAGAAATGAGTAGGTGGACAATCTCCACCATTGCAACACGGTTTCCACACGATTCTTAGTGCAAAAGAAGGCTGACCCAGGAGCATTCACTATTTCGTGCAAAGTTGGGTATCTGGATGTTGCAAAGGCATTATGTGATTTGGGTGCTAGCGTGAATTTGATGCCACTGGCTGTATATAAGAAGCTCGGTTTAGAAGCTCCGACACCCACTAACATGCAATTGGTAATGGCAGATAGGTCGATAAAATGGTCTGTTGGAATTTTGCATGATGTGTTGGTGAAAGTAGTAGACTTTATTCTTCCTACGGATTTTGTGGTACTGGATTGTGATGTAGACTTTGAGGTACCCATCATTTTGGGGAGGCCACTCTTAGCAACAGGAAGAGTAACAGTTGACATCGAGCTGAATGAGCTTAAGTTTAAGCTTGGTAAAAAAGAGGCAAAATTCAAAATGCATCAACCCATGACCCAACAAAAAGATACGAGTGTATTCTCAATTGTTGACGTCTTTTATGATGATGGAAAAGGGGTATCAACAGGTTGTCTTGGCAAAGTCTGAGTAGTCAAGATAACCCAATCATGCTGCGACAGTAAATCAGGCGCTATTGGGAGGCAACCCAATTTTTTTATGTTTAAGCAAGTTTTTTTATTTTTTACAATTAGGATTTAGTATGGATAAGGTGTAAAAATGAGAAGGTCAGCTGAAAGGTCATGACGGCATTCGTGACAAGTCGTCACAACTATGACAAGCTATCACGATTGTCGTCAGCTAGACCAAGCTTGAGGAATTCTCTGCCTAAGGGTGATGACGTTCATGATAGGCTATCACAATCGTGATAAGCCATCACAAAACATCGTCAGCCCAAAGCTATAAAAGATGAAATCTGGGCCTAAATTAAATCAGATCCGACCCGGCCCAATAGCAAAACCTTTTCAAATTTTCGCTGCTTTTAAGTATTTTTCCTTAGTTTATTTCTTTCCTTAGTTAAAATTAGTTACCATCCTTTGAAAAACACTCCAATTAAAATAAGTTAGATTTGTGTGTGGTTTGCACTTCAAAATCACAAAAATCTTCCTATTTTACACCTCTTCTTGTGTGTGACTTTAGTTTAAGAGCTCCACCAGGTATACTCTACTTTACCTCTTCTTTTCTTATGATGTATGATGAATGAATGATAACCCAATGTCCCCAAGATGCTTGAACCAAGTTCAACTTGGAAAGTAACTAAAATCGCACCTAGGGTTGCTGTGCAAGCCCAAGTTTGAAAAGATAGCTCACAATTAGAATTCAAGTGAATCTTGAGCAATAATGGGGACCAAAAAAATTAGTTAAGATCAAAAGTGTGTTCTGATAAGTGTTGATGACATCCATGATAAGCTATCACCATCATGATGGCTTATCAGGAATGTCGTCAAAAGATGACAAAAATGAAGTTGGTTCTGGATAGAGCTGATGACAATTATGATAGGCTACCATAATTGTGATGGCCTATCATGAATGCCATCAAAAGTTGTAAATTTTTTTTTTGTAGGTTCCATCTGAGGTTGACGACAACTGTGATAAGATATCACGGTCGTGACGACTTATCAAGAATTGTCATCACACCTGGAGCCTAAAACATGAATGAGCTTAAATGATTTATGTATTTGTGTTTGTGATCTTGAGGGTTGACTAATGTTCTTCTATTGTCCCCAGGTACTTTAAAATGGCACCAAAAAGAAAGAGTCCCACAGAACCAAATAAAGCAGCCAAAGAAAGTGTAATTCGCAAGCTCATTGATGAGGAATCTGACTATGAGGAGGAGGAACCCTTGCTCAGGAAGCAAAAGAAGCAAAGTCCAAAGAAACCTCCACCACCTCCACCAATTGAGGTGGAGGACAGCGATGATACTGAGACGACTATAGTTTCTGAGCAGGAGGGGTCTGAAAAAGGTGATTCTGAACAACATGAGTCTGAACATGCTGACTCTGATAAAGAGGATCAAGAAGGGTCTGAAGAATCTAAGTCCGAGGAAACGACTTCTGGGTCCCCGTCTACTGAGCAACAAAATGATGAAGATACCCACCTCGGGTAACTCTTATCAAATGTAAGAACCCTAAAGTGCAAAACAATGCTAGATAGAAAATACCTAGAGCAGAGGACATCTACATCGCTGGGCTTCAAAAAACTGATAGAAGGAATGTGAAGAGGCCAATTCAGGAGGAAAATATAATTATCACGAAAGGGTTGAACAGGTACCCTGAAGTGGAGAAGAAGTTCAAAGAGTATGTCTTAAGACAAACCACAAAAGGGGGAGGTTTATTTTGCCCCGCACTGGTTCGGGAGTTCTAGGTGAACTACCAAGCTCAGTTAGAGAATTTATGCAAACCAGGTGATAAAGTAGCAGATCATCCCCTTCTTGATAGAGTTCAGGTGAGGGGTGTAAGAGTTGATGTCTCCACCAGAACCATCAACAGATTCTTACACAGCCCCAACTTCACTCCTTAGGCCACCGCACCATCATTCTATGCTCGGATAAAGAATCAAGACAAACAATGCCTGTGGTTGGCCAACATCATAGCTGACGAAGAACTAGCATGAGCAACAAACCCAAATGAGAGAATCTGTAAGTCATCATTGACTCAGGAGGCAAAGTTTTGGTGGGGTATAGTGCGTATCTGGATGATGACCACCGAGGGAGAAAAAATTTTAGGCGATGACTGGGCTATTTTGGTAGCAAGTTTGGTGCAACAGCTTCTCTTAAACTTTGGGGAAATCATTGCAGATGAGATAAAGATAAGGATGTTGAGGACCGACACTGTTTATCCTTTTCCTTGTCTTATTATAGAGCTGTGCAGAGCTGTTGAGGTGCCAAAGAATGCAGGAGTTGATGAAGACGTTCGTGCATAAAAGACTCACAACCCCATACAGTTTGATGAGATTCAGCCGGGGCTTAGACTTGACAGGGGGGCAGAGATAGCAAAAAACCCTCCAGTTTCAGATGTCGATGCAATACCTCATGTCGAAGTGCAGGATTCTTCAACACAAGCAGCTTCAGTGCCTGAGACTGAAGCCAACCCCTTCAGTTCCCACAACAGCAACAGGACCTGCATTTCAGCCAATTGATATAAAAAATGTGGCTAAGCAAGCCAAGTGGTGCGAGGAACAACTAAATGCTTTTGGAAAATAGTTTGCTTCTGCAGTGGACAAAAGAATCAAGGCTGCACTTGAGCCTTTTGTGACATTGTCTAGGCAGGTTGTAGAGTTGGAGAACAGATTTGATGCCCGGGAAAAAGAGATGACTGGTGCTGAGCTTGCTACATTCAGGACGGCATTGGAAAAAGTAAAAGTAGATGTTGGGGTGCTACAATAGCACCAAATTATGTTGCCAACAGGTCCTTCTTTTCCTGAATCTGAAGAAGAAATTCCCATACTTGACCTCACTGCAGATTTCCCAAAGAAAAAGAAGAAAAAGGGGGAAAAAAAGGGCAAAGATAAGAGAGAAGATCCAGACAGTGAGGAAGAAAGAAGAGTGAAAAAGAAGGCCAAGAAAAAGGCCAAAAATAAGGAGTTGAAGAAGGAAAGATTGGAGTCCCTGGTTGATACGGAGAAATGGGAGGCAGCCATTCGAGCTAGGGCTGCAGGTGCTTCATCTAGCCAGGCTCCCACCACTTCTAGTCCAGATGCTCTTGATGGGGAGATGACATCAGATGATGCAGTAGCAGGGTCAGAGACCTAGGATCCACGTGCCTTACTGTCTTCAGGTATACCCTCACCCTTAGTGCATTTTCTTTTTGAATTTTAAGTTGAGGGTGTAGGGTAGATTGTTATTGTAACATATTCTATAGATAACTAGGAGTAGTATAAGTACTTGAGGTTGTTAGCTTGCGTTGTGATTTTTGAGTACCTCTCCACTGGTCTAATCTATTGTGTACTGTGTGTATTGCATCCATTGTGACCACGGTGTATCTTTTTATGGCATTAGTATGGCAACCGAATGACCTGTGTTAAACAAGTGCACGAAACAGATAAGTAGTGATATGCGAGATACTTATGTGCCATATGTAAGGTCTTACTCAGTTCCTATTGTGCGTTGAATCTAGAACTTGTCCTGCTAGTCTTGCCATGGTCATAGGATAGGAGTTAGGAAAGGACCATAGGCCGTTTTTTATTTTAGCCCACTTTAGCCAAAATGATCTTCCCTATGTGCATAATATCTCTTGATCCCTATTTTAAGCCTAATTAGCCTATTTCGTTCTACGACACCTCTCACCTTCCCGTTTGTATCATAATGAACCTATTTTGGCCCTGGTCCTCCTTGGACACTGTGCACCTTGATTTAGGCAAACAACCTAAGTTGAGGGTGGCTATCATAGGGGTGCGTGATACAAAATGAGTATGAAGAGAGAAAGAATAAAAGAAAAGAATAAAAATTTGGGTGCGGTGGAAAAGGAATAAGAAATAAGAAAGTTGTGTAAAAGATGATAAAAAGATAATATGATAATTGAAAAGACCGCATCCATCTTGAGCATATGTGATCAATAAAAGAGAGGAAGAAAAAAAGTTTGGGATTGAAACCCCAAGAGTTTAGTGTAGTGTCAAGGAGGCATAGTCACTATGAAATATCCATGAATATCATACCATCCCCTAGCCTATGTTACAAGCTTAAGAAAAGCCCTATAGTGATCCTAACTGACCTGTCTGACGACTTGGGTACTTACTATAAGGGAAAGCCTATGGCATTTGATGCACAATGTTGGAACTTTGTTTTGAGAGTGAGTTTTGTGTTTATCCCTGTGTTTTTGTATGTAAATTCTGACATAAGTGAAAAGGGGATTTCTTTGTTGTGAGGGCACACTAGGTATGTTGCTAATCACTGCCTTATTCGGATAGTGTGATTTGGGTATTTGCTGGGTTGTTATTGCTAAAATTCTTGCCATATCTTGATCCTCATGAGTTTCATGGGTGTTTTCAATAATAGACATAGTTGCTCTTAATTTGACTGACCTTAGAGATGGTGCATGTATTCTGAACTGATATGAGTAGTTAGCTGCCAACTTGTACTTTGTATACTCTTGGTTATATTCTAGTTGCTTGAGGACAAACAATTGTTTAAGTTGAGGGTGTTGATGAGTGAACCTATGGAAACACATTTAAAGCTTTTAACTTTAAATAATTGCAAAGTCTTGAGCAACTTTAGTCATTTTTGATTAGTTTATTTTGATTTTGCAGTAAAAGTAGAGAAGAAGGGGAACCACAAATAAAGGAAGCAAAAAGCATGAAATCGGAAGTAAATAAAGAACAAAGGGTGGCTGACGACATCCATGACATGATGTCAGCCTGGTGATAGACTGCCAAGGATGCCGTCAACCTTAACAAGAGAATGAGATTTTCTGTAATGTTGTGACGGCATGTCATGATAAGGCGTCAGAGTTGTGATAAGGCATTAGGATCACCGTCAACCTTAGGCAGAAATTCTCAAAATGGAGCTGACGACATCCATGACACGCCGTCAGACTCCTGATAGGACGTCATTGTCTCCGTCAGCCTGAGACAGCAAAAGACAAACTTAAAGTGAATCTGACGATGTCCATTATAGGCCGTCAAACTCCTGATAGGCCATCATGAGCGCCGTCATCTATTTCAAAGAAAATCTGAACTTTAATTTTATTTCCTTATTTAGGGTTAACTATTTAAAGCCTTGTTTTAGTTTTTTTTTAGGATTGATTCGATCATTATCGATTGACATATCCCACAATATAGAAGATACGATTTTTCTCTCTATATATATAAGATGAATATTTTGGAGCTTTGCCTTGTGATTCAATTCAAAGTATACTTTTGATTTTCTTCATTATTGTAAGTTAATCCTTTCGGTTATGAATTCAATTTGCATACTTGTTTCTTGCATCATGAGTGGCTAAACACTGTAACCTGGATCATGGGATCTAGGGTTAGGTCATGATAAGGTGTTAAATACTCAAGATTTAATAGGTGTTAGGATTTCTTGGTAATTTTGAGATTATAATTTACGTTTGTTTGTTGCAAACAGTAGGCGTACCTACTTTGGTTTTCTTGAGAAAGAAATCATAAATAGTAGGAAGTGAATTATCAACAGGGACTTGGAAAGGCTTCATTTAATAATCAGCGCTATAACAAGGTTGATTAACCTGAGGTAAAATCTGGATAGTGCATAGCGATTTCCTAAGTCCGAAAGGATTAGAAAATTAGACGTTTGAATAGGTCGAGATACATTTGAGCATATCATCGATAAAGATAGCTTCTGATCCTAGCCATTGTGAGAGTCTTGAGTAAATTTTAGCATATTTCATGTACCTTAAGCCCTAGTGAACATAATCCTAGTTATTTCATAAAATATTGGTTACAAACAACAAATTCAAAGTGACAATCAATTATCTGCAAAACTTAAACCCCATTTCAGGAAATAGTAAACTATCAGTGAATTAAATCGTAAACAACTTGAGTTCACACCTTATTCCCTGTGGGATTCGACCCCAACCTAATTGGGTTTTATATTGACAATGATTGCTTACACCCATTCAAGTATGTAATTTGAGCGTTATCGGAATACTGAACCGTTCTGAAATTTATCTGATCATGATGACTGACTGAACTAATAATGCTCATAACATATTCTGAAACTATTCTTAAGATACTGAGACTAGGTAAACAACTAAGTTTTTGGGTATTCACAACCCCCAGGACTCGTTAGTAATAATAGTAAAATAGTACTAAAATTTTAAGGACATAACATTAAAACATTTATATCAAAATCCATTATTCTAGGCATTTCATCAAACACTTGGTATTCATAGTTTAAGCTAATTGTGGTAATGGTATAAAACTTAGAGTAATAGCATGATTTCAATATCAATAACACTTAATCATGATTTAAATCAGTGAATAGCAACATTAAAACATGTGGGGTTTGATAAACAACAATAATTTTATGTAAGCATGGTGTAAAGTCAAGATTCATGGTTAAAATCACAATTTAAAATCATGGTAACTTGTAAATATCACAACTTTAAATTTAAATTTGGATACTTGGACTACATGGGTGGAAGGGACCCATGAATGAACACTTAACATACCTGGGTTGATGAGTTCGTGAGAATTGATGGTGAATTCTTGAGATTTGATCTTGAATCTAGAAGGCTAGGGTTTTGTTCTTGAAAGAGACTACTTTTGATTTGGGAGAAATTGAATAAAATAATGACCTAATAGGTTATTGGGGCTTTAATCCCGTGATTTTCATGGATTGGGGTCATGGGAGAAAGACCAAACTGCCCTTGGGAGAAATTTAATTTTCGTTACTGAAAATCTCGATTTTGACAATCACCGTGATGTGGTGTTAATGAGGTGAGTCACTTGAATTTCACTGTAAGTGTAGTCCAAGGATGAGTGAGAAATTTCACCTTGGCGCGATGCGATGACATCGCGGTGCGTCACAAGACAATGGACGATCGTGAAATTGCACCTTGGTATGACGCGGTGCCATATGGTACTTTGATGGAAAAGGACGAACATGAACTGGAACTCCACTGCAACATGGGCTAATTGTGGTGCTACATTGGAAATCGAACAATTGCAAATTTTTCCTTCACCGCGACACGTACTTATCGCGGTGTTCTACTGCTCTAACTAAAATCGCCATAACTTCTCACCCGAGTATCGAATTTGGGCGAAATTGGTATCATTGGAAACGTAATTAAATTTCCTATCATTTGGTGGGTCTTGATCTGGAAAATTCTTAGTAGGACAAAATTTATACTCATTTGAAGTTGACTATAACAACACTCTTTACAGAAACTCAATTGGTAAGGATTATTTTGATTTGTCTAATAGCTAGGAATTATTTGAGGCCTTAATATATATCAAAATCATGAATAAAACTACCAAAACCCCATAATTTCTTTTGAATGAGCTTGAAGAATGATTCTAATAGTGGTCAGGATTTTTGGGGTGCTATAGCAAGTCACCTCCAACCACTATTGGTAAAGATGGTCAACAGGTCTCTAATCTTGATTATGAATTTTTGGACCATCAAGATCAGTTAATTTTGGTAACCATAATTGCTTCTATATCCTTTTCTACAATGAATACTATCACAGATGCCAAACCTCAGTGGAGGCATGGACCAAGTTACAAATGGCATTTGCAAATAAATCAGCCACGCAGATTTTATCCTTGCATTACAAACTTTCTAGGGAAAAGAGAGATTCACGTCCAGTTTCTAAATATCTTCATAGTATCAAATCAATTGCCGAGGAACTCTCCTTGTGTGGAAGTCCTATTAGTGATGTAGATCTTGTGGTTCACATTCTTAGTGGTGTTGGTTCTGAATTTTGAGATATTGCTGCAGCTATTCATGCTAGAGATACCATCATATCATTTTATGAAATCCAATACAAATTATTGACTCATGAATTGTATTTGAAACAAATAGATCACACATTTGACACCACTCCTATCTCAGCAAATCATGTCTGCAAGGGTATAACTACTAGATCTTCGTATCAGAAAAATAAGGTAATTCGGGGAAGAACCAGTATTTTCAATATGAAAATGCTAATGTTGGTTTTCAAGTGAACTCCTCATCATATAATCCTCAAAATTCTACACCAAGACAACAATCTTGAGGAACGGGATCTCAAGCCCAAGTTCAATGTCAATTTTGTGAAAAATTGCAGAATCATGTAAAATGGTGTTATCGAGCACGTGACTATTTTGGGGACTTGTGTTCACAGAATCCTAAAGCACACTACTCTAATTCTAATTCAGGATCCAATCAGCAATGGTTGTTAGACACTGGTGCATCTCATCATATCACTAATGACTTGGGCAACCTTTTTCTTCATTCAACATATGATGGTAGTGACGAGCTACATCAAAATGATGTCTCATGTTTGTCCATCTCGCATGTTGGTCCTAGTACTATTTCTCTTCCTAACAAAAAATTCATCTTTCTAATGTTTTATGTGTTCCCTTCGCTAAAATCAACCTCATATCTGTATCAAAGTTTTGTAATTCTAACCAAGTGTTAACTAAGTTCTTTTTTGACCATTTTCTTGTGAAGGATCAATTCACGGGGAAGAGTCAGTTCCAAGTCCCACTTGATCAATCCTTGTACAAGCTTCTGTTCTCTTTCATTTCAAATAATCCTGTCTCCTTCAATATTCAACTTTAATCAGAGTCTTGGCATCAACATCTTGGTCATCCCAATTCCAGGATCTTTAATTTTATTTTGTTGAAGTTTCAATTACCAACATCTTCTAGTAAAATATTTCTTTGTAATCCTTGACAATATAATAAAAGTCACCGTTAATCCTTTGACATTTCTTGTCTAACAAAAAGTAGACCTCTTGAGTTATTGTATTCTGATTTATGGGGTCCTGCTCCTGTGTAATCAGTTGATGGATTCCGTTATTATATTATCTTTGTGGACCATGGATTCCGTTATTATATTATATTTGTGGACCATTACACAAAATATATCTTGTTCTATCATTTAAAGGCTAAATCAGACGTGTATGTTATGTTTCCACCATTTCAAAAACTTTTCAAAAATAATTTTAATGTCAAGATAAAATCAATTTACACCGACTGGGGTAGACAATATGTTTCACTCAACAAATATTTTCAATCTTGTGGAATAAATAATCTGCAAATACCGCCTCACACCCCACAACATAATAGGGCTACGGAACGTCGCCATCGTCACTTAGTTGAAATTGGCTTTACGTTACTGTAAACTTCTTCCTTACTTTCTTTGTTTTGGTCCTTTGCATTCAAAACAACCATCTACCTTATTAATCATCTTCCCACACCACTTCTTCAGTTTTCTTCTCCTTATCAAAAGATTTTTAACCATTTTCCTAATTATAAATCCTTGCGTGTCTTTGGTTGCCTTTGTTATCCTTGCCTTTGTCCTTATACCAAGTCCAAATTTGATCTCAAGTCTGTCCCTTGTGTATTTCTTGGTTACTCTTTGGATCAATGTGCATATGTTTGTTATGACTTTAAATCTAAGAAATACATTATCTCATGTCATGTTGTCTTTCTTGACAATGTTTTTCCATATCAAACCCATCCTTCAGATTCAAAATCCAATTCAAATTGGTATGCTATCGTCTTTAGTGAATCTTCTCACACTATAATCCCATTCCAGTATAATTCTTTTCCTACCTTACCTTCGTCTTCCAATCCTCCTATTGAACAATCGTCATTACCTTGTGATTCTTTTCCCTTAATGGAAAACACTAATCCTTCTCATTCAAATGTAAGTACGAATCCTTCTCTTCCTACACAAAATAAATTCCTTCTTCTTCACTGGAAAACACTCATCCCATGGTCACTCATTCTAAGAATAACATTTATAAACCTAAATCTGTCCATCATGTAACAAAACATCCTTACCGAAAGTACTGGAACCAATAACAGTTGTACAAGCTCTGGCCCATACTGAGTGGCACTCTACAATGTATGAAGAATTTAATGTATTAGTTAAAAATGGTACTTGGATTCTTGTCCGTCTTGATTCTCAATAGAATTTAGTCAGCTATAAGTGGATTTATAGGGTCAAAATAAATGCAGATGGTTCAATTAAAAAATACAAGGCTCGGTTGGTTAAAACGGGATACAACCAACGATCTTGAATTGATTTTGGTGAGACAATCAACCCAGTGGTTAATCCGGTGACAATTTATGTGGTTCTTACTTTAGCTGTTACATATTCCTGGACTTTTATTCAATTGGATGTGAACAATGCTTTTTTACATGGTCCATTGAAAGAAAAAGTGTTCATGAAACAACCACCTGGATTCACTGATCCAGCCAAACAACACCATATTTGTAAATTAGTCAAGGCTCTTTACGGACTCAAACAAGTACCGAGGGCCTGGTACCAAGCACTACGGTTATTTACCTTGAAGTTTGTCTTTCAACAATCACAAAATGATCACTCTCATTTCATATATTGTCAAGGTACTACATGTTGCTATTTCTTAGTATATGTGGATGATCTCATTGTTACAGCTAACAACTCATCCTTCATCAAGTGGTTTATTCAATCCCTTGGAGCCTAGTTCTCATTAAAGGATCCCCATGAGTTATCTCTTTTTCGTGGTGTTGATGTTCATAAAACTTTAAAAGGAATTTTCCTTTCTCAACATCATTATGTTAAAAAGATTCTTCAGCATGCAAACATGGAGGGTGCTAAAGAATTGTCAACTCCAATTTCCATAACATGTTCTTTACTCAAGTCACGTTGCATCAAAGACGCTCTTGAACCCACTCGTTACCACCAACTGGTTGGAAGTTTGAAATATTTAAATCTTACGAGGTTTGATATTGCCTTTACTATTAACAAACTCTCCCAGTTCATGCATTTTCCTAATTATCATCATTGTTTGGATCTTAAGTATCTTCTCAGATATCTGAAATCTACTATTGCCTTTGGTCTCCATATTACTCCACAATCTCCTTTAAAGTTCCATGCTTTCTCTAATGCCGATTGGGCCTGTGATCCATCAGATAGAATATCAACCTCTGTGTTCTTTTTATATTTTTGCCATGTTCCAATCAGCTGGAGTCCCAAAAAGTAGAAGACAGTTTCTAGATCATCCACTGAAGCTGAATATAGGCCTGTTGCTGCAATAGCTGCTGAGGTTCAATGTGTTAAATCTCTTTTGAAGGAACTTGGTTATTCGATTCCACCTCCCACAATATACTGTGATAATAAATCTACCATATACACATGTCAAAATCTAGTTCTTCACTTCAAAATGAAGCACCTAGAAATCAACATCCATTTTATTAGAGATTTGGTTCAAAAGAATACTCTTCGAATATCTCTTATCTTCTCAAAGGATCAGATTACTGACCTTCTTACAAAGGCCTTGTCCAAGAATCAGTTTCAGCTCAACAGGTCCAAGATTGGTCTCTTGGATGGATCCTCAATCTTGCGGGGAGTGTTAAGGATAATCCTATCCTATCAGATTCAAAATCAAAATTATAACTCAACCTTATCATAACAACCTCTAGGATAACTCAATCTAATGTAGACTTCTTATCTCTTGTAACTACTTTTATTTTATATCCATAAATACGTGTAATCTTCATTATGTAAATACAATTTTCAGAATTATTCTCTTCTAAAACTCTTTAGCTTCAAGAATATAGAAACTTGGGTATGAACCCTACTTCAAAACAAGTAACTTGAAATCTTAAAATCATGCAATTTCGGCACAAGGGTGAAAAAATACCCTTGTTCATAACTCCACATACCTTAATAGACTTGACTTTGTCGAAAAATCTTGACCTTGAAAGATTTGGAGATGATCTTGAAAGCTTTCTTCAAATTCTTAGATTAGGTAACTTAAATTCTTGTTTTTTCTCAAAGAGAAGATGATGGAATGGATGAACTTGGGGATGATTAGGGTTTGTTCTTGAGAGGAAATTTGGAGAATATGGGCATATAATGCCCTAAATGAATCCTTAGGTCATGTTTTTATAAATTGGGTTGAGGTGGAAAAAGACCCAATTGCCCCTCCATCATTTAAACCAAATTTTTTTAACTAGAATGCCGATTAAAGGCTCATCACGATGTAGTCTTATCACGGTGGCTTACTAGTTTTGACAAAAATGATCATAACTTTTTGCTCGGGTATCAGATTAAGGCAAAACTAGTATCGTTGGAAATCTAATTCAATTATCTACAATTTGGTGGGTCTTGAGTTGAAAAATTTCACGTACATCAAAAGTTATGCACATTCAAAGTTTACCTTTGTAGAATCAAATACCAAACTTGGGACGAATCAAAGGTTCTTAGCTCAACTTTGTTCTAAGTGATTTCTATCAACACCTTTTACCTAATAAGCACTTCACACACTAGGATAAAGATCATGACACATACACTCAAATTATAAATCAAGAAATGGTCGAAAACACCTTCACCACGATGCGATGATGTGCCCATCGCTATACCCACCGCGATGCACCACTATCACTGTGAGGTTCTGGAATCGAAATCCAAAAGTGACCCAATCCTCATCCAAAAAATCCAAAACTTCCCGGAGATATACTTCTTACTTTCCTAAATAGGAATTAACTCAAAAACTAACATTTTGGGATAGGAAATACCAAAATGAAAATCCTCAAAATTTAGGGGTCTTGAAAATGACTAAATTCCCAATAATTAGTGAAAATTTCAAGCCTTAAGCCCATTAAGCATACAAATAAGAGCTGAATTGAGCTAGGATTTGTACGGTGTATTAAATGTGACAAGGAGGAGCACCTATGAGAGGGGGTATGCGGGTTAGGTGGGTAGGGGGTATGTGGGGTAGGGTAGTTAGATTATTATTTTTGTTACGGTGAGGTGTCACAGTTGTTTTGGATTTGGTTATTTTTTGTCCTTTTGGAGAAAAATTATGGAATGGGTTGGGATGTATGGTAAGGAGAATTAAATAGGTAAAATTTCCATTTCTGAGGGACAAAATTACGTGTCTATATCATGCCCCTCTTTGGATGTAAACACAAAGTGTTTTCAGACAAAGAAGTAGACAATGAGACAGAATTTTATTCCGACAATGATTCAAAAGAAAATAAGAAAAGGAAGAAAAACAATCGAGTCTTTATTTTAGAAATCTTACCCATCCTAAGTTATGAGGGGATCAAGTCACATGTGGTTCAAGGATTGAAAAGGAGGGACAATACCGAGTTGGAGAGTTAAGTGAGGTCCTGTCGAGGTTCCAGTCTGCGGCTCTGTCATTACATCAAAATAAAAATTATAAGTTTAAAATATAAATGAAATTACAAAAGTCCTAGCTATGCAACATCTCTTGATTCTTGTCTTGGGTCTCCAGTGCTTTCAAAAGTGAAAAAAGATCTGATCTTCCTTGGGTTAAACTTGAGAATAGATTCTTTCTCCATGAAAAATTTGGTGCTGGAGATGAACTCAAAAATTGACCATGTTCTGTCGGTAGTACTTTTGAATTTGAACCTAAATTTGAAAAATCTTCACCCTATTCTCCAGGCGGGCTCCTGACTTAAAATTTATTCACCTTGTCGCTTGACTTTCAATTTCTCACCATGTTTATTGACTTTCAATTTCCTCACCATGTTACATGACTTTCAATTTCTTTACACTATTCTCCAGGCGGGCTCCTGACTTGCTATTTTTTCAATCTATTGACATTGAATCTCATTACCATGTTCTTCGGATGGACTTCCGACTTGCAATTTCATTACCTTATTCTTTGCGCGGTCTCCCAACATGCAATTTCATTACCCTGTTCTCTAGGTGGGCTCCTAAAATCAACATCAAAACTAGAACAAAAATTATTCCAAACAAAGATTATAATAATAAAATATTCCATCTTTTAGAAAAATAATGTCTCATTTTCTAGGAGGGTCCTAAAGTGAAATTCCAAATAACACGAATCAAATGTTTGCCCCAGTGTATCATCAGAAAACTTTTGTGGGTGTCAAACCCAATCAAAACTACTTGCAAAATGCGTAATACAAAGGTGAATCAAGACTCTGGTCAATAAATGCATCTCTTGAGGATACAATTAGATGACCAAGACTAGGAAGTCTGTCTCCTGAAAATTAGAGTGAGGAACTCTAATTAGAAAGTGTGTCTTCTAGATATAAAGGTTTAAGTTAGGAAGTATGTCACATGACAAATGAAAATTAAAATACCCTGACAAAAAAGTGCATCTCCTAAGGGTTAAGTGGAATGACTCAGGTAGAAAATGCGGCTTCTAGGAGTGATGGTTCAATTTAGTAATTGCATCACCTAATAAATGAAACCTGAATTACTCAGATAAGAAGGTGTATCTCCTAGGGGTTGCATGGAAGGCTTAACTAGAAAGTGCATCTTCTAAGCGTAAAAGCTTAAGTTAGGAAGTATGTCACCTAGCAAGCCAAAACTTGAACTACCCTGACAAGGAATTGCGTCTCCTAAGCGTTAAATACTCAACTAGAAAGTACATTTTCTAGGAATAAAGGCTTAAGTTAGGAAGTGTGTCCTAACAAGCAAAACCTGAATACCCAATAAGGAAGTGTGTCTCCTAAGGGTCAAGTGGAATGACTCGACTAGAAAGTTCATTTTCTAGGAGTCAAGGCTTAAGTTAGAAAGCGAACCATCTAATAAGCGAAACTTAAATGTTCAACAAGGAAGTGTGTCTCCTAAGGGTCAAGTGGAATGAACTCAACTAGAAAGTGCATTTTCTAGGAGTCAAGGCTTAAGTTAGGAAGTGAATCACCTAACAAGAAAAACTTGAAATATCCTGGCAAGGAAGTGCGTCTCCTAAGGGTTAACTACTCAACTAGAAAGTGCATTTTCTAGGAGTAAAGGCTTAAGTTACGAAGTGTGTCTCCTAGCAAGTGAAACTTGAATTACCCAATCAAGGAGGTGCTCCTCCTTAAACTGTTACTTGAATTACCCAGACAAGGAAATACATCTCCTTACAAATGCCACTTAAATTACCTAGACAAGGAAATGTGTCTCCTAAAGATTGAATGGAAGGACTCAACTAGAAAGTGCGGCTTTTAGGAGTGAAAGTTCAATTTAGGAAATGCATCACCTAATAAATGAACTTGAATTACCCAAACAATGAAGTGTGTCTCCTTACAAATATACCTTGAATTACCCAAATAAGAAAATACATCTCCTTACAAATACTGCTTGAATTATATAAATAAGGAAATACATCTCCTTATAAATGCCGCTTGAATTACCCAAAAAAGGAAATGTGTCTCCTTACAAATGCCACTAAAATTATCCAACTAAGGAAATACGTCTCCTAAAAATTAAATGAAAGAACTTAACTAGAAAGTGCATCTTCTAGGAGTGAAGGTTCAATTTAGAAAGTGAATCACCTAATAAATGAACCTGAATTACCCGCACGCACAAGGAGGTGTGTCTCCTAGAGATATTGGATTATGAGTTTTATAATGGTTCTGATTACCAAACCTGTGCAACAACATTGCTTCTTGAAATTGTAGAAGTGAGAAATTACATCCTTTGATGTTTAGGGTTTGAAATCCTTCATTTAAAGGTAGCATGTGTTCCTGTTTCATACAAAGAAAACTTGTGATTTTAAAAAACATGGAGGCTGGTTTATGGCTTTAGATTTTGTGACAATCACTCTTGCACTTGTCACATTTAATCTTGCTTCCTACTAATGCCATATCACTATCTTGCTGCACCATTGATTCAAACTCAAATTATTAAGATTGACTCTAAAACAAATACAATATCTTTGTTTTGCTATGTTTCTTAGATAAACCCCTTGAATCTTGGTATTTCTATGAATTCCAAAATTTGTTTGTTGACAAAACTTTCTGCATGCCTTGTGTCAACTTACAATCATGTTTCTTTCATGTGTTGGCCTTTTGTCTTGCTTTGTGCAGTTGAAAAAGTTGGTATGAAGTTTTGAAATCTTTTCTCACTTGATTTGACATTGATTTGACTCAAAGACACAAGAAAAATGACTTTCCATATGAATAACTGACTCAAGAAAACAAAAATAAAAATATAAAAAAGAAAGAAAAGATAATGACTGTCCTCATTGAAATAGATAAAAGAAAAATTTATCTGAAAGCGACAATCAACTCTAATGATTATGACATACATTTTGGATTAAGATGCCTGATCTTTCCATCCAATCTTTCATCAATTGTTGTTGAGTTAATGAACCTGAAATTGAGTTGCTTCCTTAGGCCAATTGCATTCAGAGACCTTATTCGTCTAGTGATGACTTGAAGGGTTTTCTCCAACAAGCTTATCTGATTTTCTTTCTCTCAGCTCACCATTGTCCTATGGTGTTCGTGAGGGTTTTCACCAATGAGGCTCTTATTTTTATTTCCCTCAAATCAAAATTGTCTTACGGTGTTCGTGAGGGTTTTCACTAATAAGACTCTCTTATTTTTATTTCTCTCAACTTACCATCGCCTTACGGTGCCCATGAGGGTTTTCATCAATAAGACTCTTATTTTTATTTCTCCCCTGATTCTTTATGCTGAGGAAGATAAGTAGTTCCCAAAATATATCACCATATGCATTGCATACTTATCCTTATCATTATCAAAGATTGATCTGAATGTATTTCTTTGGTTGTAACTTGACTTTTGGATAAGGTTAGAAGAAAATATGGAATGAGGCTCAAACAACACTTGAAGTGGGGTGGGACTTACAACTTTTGGAATCAACTCAAACAATGGAAAAACCTATGGCCTAATTTCGTTTGACTGGGTAAATCTAAAATATTTATTTGGTTGGACCGAGTCCAGAGTAGTACTGCCTACGTATCTCACCCCCGAGAGAGTAGAATCAGGTCACACGTAGTTCTGACAACTAATTGCTTTGCTTGATTTTGATTTCTTTTCACCTCTTTTTCTTCTATTGAATTTTTTTCTTTGGAACTTTTCTGACTCTATTTTTCTTGACACTCATCTTTTTTCTTCCTTGTGACACATTTTTTTTCCTTTTTTTTAAAACTTTTCTGACTCTATTCATTTGCTCAACACTTTTTTTTAGATTTGCTGACTCTATCTTGATTTCAAAAGAGGGGTATGAAAGAAAATAGGACTAAATCTCAAATAGGATAAAAAAAGGATGACACAATATTTAGATAGTAGAATGAAATGCCTTCGTCATATCAATTGTTAAAAATGTAAGTACATAACATGCAATATGAAAGTGAGAGATGAAGATAATTTATGACAGTTTTTACAGCACTAACTTTACCTGAGCATGTGTGTCACTACTTCTTCTTCAATTGTCCAACATACAAATCCACCTTTATTGTACTTCCCTCACATCAAATGACTTCTGCTTCCATGGAGCTGATTATCTTCTTGTTTCTCTTGATATAGGGATCACGCGTCTACTATTTGACCTAATTGAGATATGATTTTCAATTTATGACCAAGTTATTCTCGTGATTCTCATAATAATTGCCTTAATTTTGAAAGAAGGCTTCAACTTGGTCACCGAATGTCTCGCACTCCACCTGTTTTATCTGATGCTATTTTTCTAAATGTAACATTTTGATTCAAAGTTCATGCTTAAACTGGATTTGACCTAGCTGAAAATTTTGCTAGCATGCCATATCACTAGTACCAACATAAAATGTATTGTGTAAAAAAAATAACAAACAACACAAATAAAAAATACAAAGGGAAAATGGACACTCTATTTGGTTGAAATGAAAGATAGAAGGCTTTGAACATAAATGACAAAGGGACAAAGCAAGATTGATCCCTAACTACAAGCTTGAAATAATTTGGATAACAGCAAAAAAAAACTACCAGACCTCTTCTTAGTAGGGAGATGAGTGACTTCTCAATTGTTGAGCCTGACATCTTAGCCACTGATTTGCATATCAACATGACTAGATCTTTCACCATTGTCAATGTTCTATGCCATAATTGATTTATCTTGAAATATCTTTTTTATTTCTCTTTCCAAAGCACGACAATCTTTAATACTATGACCTTGAACATCAAAATGATATGCACATCGCACATTAGGATCACAATTTTTTGAATACGGGTCAGGAGTATACCCCAGGAGAGAAGTAATCATGACCCGTGTACCTATCTCTGTAACAAACTGGTATACGATTCTCCAATTAGTGTGAAACTATCTCTAAGATTCTGCCTCTCTTTATTGTTTAGCTTGGAAGGAAGATCGAACCTAGAGGGATTTTGGTATTGTTGTGGAGTTAGATGATGACTCTGAGGAGTTGGTGTGCGCCATTGTGGATAAGGAGGAGGTTGAACATATGGTTGTGCTCTATATAGTGGATATAGAGGTGGTGGAATAAAATATATTGGATTCTGAGAGTGATTATATAGATCTTGTGTATGAACTTGGGCATTACACTAAGGGTAACGGGGACGTGGTTTTCTTAGACGTGCCCGTTGTCCATCTACAACAATAACTACATCTTCCTTATTCTTCTTCCCTCCAATATTTCTCGAAACCTTTTGAATTGCTTGAGTCATTTCTTTCAATGTTGTAAAACTTACAATGCGACCAGTCTTAATTCCATCATCTACCATCTCCCTCATTTTAAGGACCTCAATAAATGGCTTTCCTAATGCAGGTAACAAGTGTTGATAATATGTTTCATCCTGCGCTTGAATAAACACCTCCACTATCTTACTTTCTATCATTGGCATTTTTACCCTAGCAACTTGTTCACGCCATCTAATCGCATATTTTATGAAACTTTCAGTACTCTTCTTCTTCATATTAGTTAGAGATTTCTCATCAAGAATTAACTCCACATTGTATTGAAATTGTTGCATGAATTTATTAGTCAAATTATCCCAACTATTCCACTTATCGATGTCCTAATCAACAAACCATTCTGAAGCTAGATTTGAAAGACTCTCACCGAAATAAGCCATAAGTAATTCTTTATTCCCTCCAACGCCCCTTACTTGATTACAATATTGCCTCAAATATTCCACCGGGTTCCCATGCCCGTCATATTTCTCAAACTTTGACATTTTAAAATCAAGAGGGAGATTAACACGTGGAAATATGCACAGATCTTTATACAATACACTTTTATAACCCCCGAGCCCCTGCAAGTTTCTCATGGCCTATTCTAAACTCTTCAATTTGTATTCCATGACCTCCTGTTCTTCTATCACAATAGGCTTCTCAGTATTAAGAGAAAATT
Organism: Capsicum pubescens; assembly: GCA_030864215.1. Lineage (NCBI taxonomy): Eukaryota > Viridiplantae > Streptophyta > Magnoliopsida > Solanales > Solanaceae > Capsicum > Capsicum pubescens. The sequence continues at coordinate 294,582,239 of CM061538.1, read as the reverse complement.
CAGGCGGGTGAGTACAGCCGTAAGGACCAGTCAACTTAAATGTGGGATCAAGAGCATGATGTTGATAACCAAAAATATTCAATACAGGCTCACTTGCAGAGTGAGGAATCACAACCATTAGATGGACATAAAAAATAGGAGCATCAGGTGGGGGTGGCACCGCAAAAACATGAACAGCAGGTGGAGTCGAGTATGTGCTGATTTTGTGTTGAGGAGTGAGGAAATGAATATTGGAAGTGTTTGGATATTGTTGCCTTGGAGTAGATCCTGATGCATGTTGTAGCGTATCAACAAAAATAGGGAACTGTGCATGTGACACTGGAGGCAAGCTAGAAAGATATTCCATATTATCAGTGAGAAATGGAGGAGGCGGTAAGCCATTAGCCCAAGCTCGATGCATTTCTATCATTTGCTTCCTTAATTTCTGAATCTCTTCATTAGATCCTAAATTATCATTCCTCAAACTCTCTATCTGATTAGTGACAAAAACCTCGGTATCCTTGTTGGCCATAACTTTCTCTTTGACTTGGTGCAATATGGAGGACTAGCCAAAATTCCACAAACCAACCACCTTAAACTAACTGAACAAGAGAAACAACAAATGCATTAGAGGAACCAGCCACAAAATGGTCAATCAAACTCTCTTTCTTTTTCTTTCTCTTTTTCGAATCTTTAAGAAGAAACAAAAATAACAAATTGTCAAAAGAATTGACGAAAATCTTTTCAAAATTTTTAGCTTAACAATCTCTATACAAAATGAAACCTATGATTACCAAAGAAAAATCTTTTTGGGTTTTTAATCTTGAATTTCATACAAAAATGAAACTTGAAACTATTAAAGGAAAATCATTTTGTAGTTTTCTTTTAAAGATGTATATGAAACACCTACTCTAAATGAAGAGTGAAGAAAATCTTTTTAGATTTTTTAAATAAGATCACCGAACCCTAGAAGGGTTGCCTATGTATCTCACTCCCGAGAAAGGGTAATCAGGTGTGCGTAGTTCATTCAAATTGGATAATTAAGGATTAAATAATAAACTAAACTTTGACTTAAGAGACACGACCAATGACAGACTATGCAAAATGTTAATAATTTTTTTTTGGAGTTTTTAATTTGACACTTCACATAAAACTAACACCAACAACTACGAAAGAAAAATCTTTTGGTATTTTCATTATATGAAATGTACAAAACTTCTACCATCTTTTTTGAATTTTCCTTTTATAAAAGCTTCTACTGAAAAAAAAATCTTTTTAAAATTTTTGAATTATGAATGCTTGCTAAAGGAAACAAAAAGAAAATCTTTTTGATGTTTTAGGGAAATAAGTGCAAACGGTAATAAAATCTTTTTGAATTTTTGGATTGTGGAAAACAAAAGCCATAAAAAATTCTAAAAACTACGAAACTCTTTTTTTTTCCTTTTTTTTCAACCTTTCCATGCCTACACACTTTTCTTTAATTCTAACACATGTTTTTTCTCAAATCAGTCCGTCAAATGACCCTGTTACCCTAAAAATACAACAATTAGCACGTAGGGATGCTTTAGGGGTGATTCTCCTATAACGGACTAAGTGGGTCCCGCTAGGTCTCAATATGATGCAGATAAGCATGACCTAAAGCCTGACCTAGGCTGAGATCCATTAAAAAGGATGTTTGGGGGAGCATATGGTCGATAGCGGCTGCGATATATTTCCACCTAATCCATACACCCAACGGATCTCCCTCCTAAAATAAGGGTGACTCAACTAGAGGTCGTGTACACACGTGTACTACGGGACTTATTGCGAAAGAATGACTCTAGGTAATGCACATGATGTCAGGTATAAAGCGGTAACACATAAGAGAAAAACTGTAAACACGTAGCATGTAGGCACTCAAAAATGATAAAATAATAACACACGATAACACAAAGAAGGTGTCTATACACCTATAGTGTCATACTAAGCCGATATAACTCAAAAAATAAGCTAGAATTTTGAAAAGTCCCCAGCAGAGTCGCCAGAACTGTCACACCCCCCTCCCCTCCTTTTTTTTTACCAAAATAATATATTTTAAGTTTGAAAGGGTTTTTATTATTAGGTAACAAAAATAAAAATTTATTTCAAAAAGGATTGTTTACATTCAAATGCAGAGTCGCCACTTGGCATGAATTGGGTGTGCCAAGTCACCTTAGGAAATACGTTTTCAAAATAGTTTGACTCTAAAAACTGATCCGTGAACAGAGATTTTAGTTAAGGAATTCTGTTTACCGAGGGGAAGGTGTTAGGCATTCCTCGATCCCGTGGTTCGACCATGGTCTCTTCGTAGAGTATATCGGCTAGTATGAAACTATGGAATACATAAACCAATAAAACACACAACGATACAACAAATAATCAAATAGTCCAGTTTGAAAGAAATAGTGTCCAGTCCAATTATTACAGTCCCAAAATAAAAGATGCTAAAATAAACCTACGCTAACCTATAGTAGTCCTAAACTATGCCCTACCCGATGCCTCAGGCCTTGATCACGAATATCCTTCGCGTACAAGAAACTTCGGGGTATACCCCAGTGAATAAATACAAATGGCCTCAGGGCATTTCCCAGCTAAATGAATACACTTTCCAATTTCATGCAACAAAATGAAACAATCTCGAGCACAAAAATTCAATCATCCCACAATCATCAATTTCCACAATTTGCCTACCCGACTTAGTATTTGCCTACTAGTTTCGGCCTAAAGCATGATACTGTTAAATGAGAACGCTTATCCACTTTTAATCAACAATAAACAATCAAAGATAGCCGAACTAATCCATTCTTATCAATTTATAATTTCCGCCCCCAAACAATCAATTTTAATTTTTAAACGAGACATCATTTAATCACACAACACATATCCAAGGAAACTAACAACAAATCAAAACAAACCACTATTCATCACCAACAAAAATTTGGCAACACATAACACTCAATTCGATGCACCGAATGTGATAAATAATGAAATAAAAAGAGGGGAGAAATAAAGTTGGACCTCAATTGATGATTGAAATAAAATATCACTCAATTGAAAAGAAGAATCCGCATGTCGAAGAACGCCAAATCATCCTCAACAAATGAAAAAACCAACTCGAATCAAGAGAATACAACCGGACAACTTTAAAACTAGAAGGAAAAACTTAAAACGAACCCCAAATTTCAGAATTTTTTGAACTAATAGTAAACCCATTGGAATCGAAGCTGGTTTCAAGCGATTTCCATTGGGGTTAACGTCAAATATAAGTTGTTGTTTTTCGGTGAAGATGGGTGGTTTATCAATGGATTTTTTCTGCCTAAAAAATGCCAACAGTGACAACGGTGGTTGAGTTTTAGGATTTTGGTGGAGGTAGAGCCGATCTTTGTCTCACCGGAGCTCCGGTGAGCTCAAACCGGTAGGAAAATGGAGAACAGATCAAACTTCAGGCGTTAATGATATTTTTCCAGTGAAAACTCGCCGGAACAGTTAGCCTCCATCTATTTTTCTATCCCGATCTCCATCCTCTATCCGATTCTCTTTTTTTTATCCCTCTGTTTTCTGCTTCTCTCACTATATGTGTGACTTTCCCTATGTGTGTGTGTGTGTCTTTATATATTTATGTGTTCCTTCCACTGTGAGGTGTGAGTATATTGATAAAGAAATATGTGATGTGGTGTATATGGGTAGTGTTAGTGTGAGAATTCAGTGTGTAGAGTGTGTAGGGGTAAATTCCCACGGGGTCCCTCTATTCCAGTGAGAATATTGTGTGTCCATTATTTTGTTATGAAAGGAGAGCAAAAACGTGACAAGGCAGGAGGCCTAGAAGAGGGGGTACGTGGGTTAGGTGGGTAGGGGGTATGTGGGATAGGGTAGTTAGGTTGTTATTTTTGTTAGGGTGAGGTGTCAAAGTTGTTATGAATTTGGTTAGTTTTTTTTCTTTGGGAAAAAAATTACAGAATGGTGTGGGGTGTATGATAAGGAGAATTAAATAGGTAAAATTGACATTTTGGAGCAACATAATTACGTGTCTACAATAAATTTAGTAATGTTTAACAATTAGAGAGAAAAAATTTATCATTTATAACTCGAAGAGGATGAAAATAATGTAAATGGAGAGGATAAGTTCATTGAAGAAGACAAGTGATAACTACAAGGTCAACATTACAACTGCAAAAATGCTAAAAAAATAATCCTCGAATTAGGTGTAATATCCATGTAGTTCCCACAACTAAAACAAGAAAACATGTCTGGTATTTGCAAAGGTAAAGCCAGGATTTGAAGTCTGTGGGTTCTGAATTTAAAGGAAAGACAATAATTCAATCTAGTGTATAATCATAGCCAAATCAGCTAATAAGAAACAATATTTAACATATTAAAAAAATGGTGAACTTCTTAAACATTATAAATATAAATGTTATCATTACAATTGTACTCAACGAGTTGCCATGCTTTGAAAATGATCAATGATGGCATCATTAGGTACACTTTCAAATACTTCATCCTCTATATAACAAACTAAACAATCATTCAAAAAGTCATCACCAATTCTACTGTAAGACCCCGCAAAATCATAAGCTTAACTCAGTCCGTTAAAGCATGAAAAGAATCCCCAGACTTAGAAATTTTAGCTAAGTGTTTATACTTAGAATTATTTTATCCTTCATAATTTGGCGATCTTATTTTATGATTCTTATAACATTAAAATTTTTATCATTGGATTGAATCATGATTAGGTGTGTCAATAGGTTACTTCGGGTGAGATTCGGATTTTTCAGACCTCGTTTGAATCATGTTGAGATGACCAAAATAGTGGATCGACACGATCTCGATGCGTCGCATCGATGGATAATTTATCCCAAGCTTTTAGTGCAATTCCAGTGAACCAACGCAAATTTAATGCGGTGAGATGGTCGTCGCTTTGATAAAATTAACGCGGCGCGTCGCTCAACACGTCACTGGGCACATTTTCAGTCATTAAAACTCTGCATCCAGAAGGGTATTTAGGTCATTATCCCACCCTTAAACAACCTCAAAAATATGAGATTAACCTACTCTAAAGGAAAAATCTCTCATTCTCTCTCAAATTACTCAAGAGCAAACCCTAGGGCATTCAAATTTCAAGACCAATCTTCAAGAACACACCATCAATCTTCACGAATTTACTTACCAAGGTATGTTAGGTGTTCATCTGTGGGTTCCTTTCACTCATAGAGTCCAAGAATTCATTTTTTTTAAAACTACCAGATTATTGATTCATGATTTACATGCTTAAAATTGGATTGTATTCATGTTCATTTAATTGAATTTCAATCTAGGATTAATTCTAGATTACATGAAATTAAAATAGCATCCATGATTAATTGTAGATCCCATGAAATTGAAATAGCATGTCTATTGAATTGTGTAATTCTCATGTTATAATCCTTGAATTAGCAAGTTGGGTGTTGTAGTTACAATGTTACATATTGTCCATGATTATATGCATTAAGTTGTTCTCCCCATGTGTTTGATGGAATGTCCATATGAATTAAATGGTGAAATTATGACATGTTAGCATCTGTACAAGCTTATGACTTACAATTGTTTGATAAAATGTCTCTATGAATGAATTATGAACAAGTGGACATTGTTATTCTTTTCAAGATCATGCTATGCTTTACTTTTCATGCAATCGAGTCCTGGGGGTATCTAATACCCGACAATCTAGATATTTACCTAGAGCTACAGTAGTTTTAGAATAGTCTCAGTCATGTCACAAAATAGTAGTACTCAATCAGTTGTAGAACTCAGTGAACTCAGTTCAGTTCAGTCAGCTAACACGACCAGTAACAGTTCAGTCCAGCCTTGTATAGTTTAGAAATCAGTTTAGTATCTATTCAGTTGGAAGTAGGATTTAGCACCGTGTAAACCCAAGGATGGGTACTCACCTGCCAGTAGAGGGTGTGATCCTTAGAAGCAGTCCTTGCGATCCATAACTATGTAGACAGCATAGGTTGAGACATCAACCTTCCAGTTGAGGGTTGATGAGGTGTCTTACCTGCCAGTTGAGGGTTGATGAGGTGTCTTACCTGCCAGTTGAGGATACCACCAATCGCACTCATAGCACCTGCCTGATGAGGGTGACTTAGAAACTTGTCTTTACCCGTGGAACGATACTGACACCCTTCCAAATGGGGTCACAGGTTGGACCCCAATCAGTTCAGACAGATGCATGTCGGTTAGATGATTACTTCCCACAGTTTTAGTTTTCAATATCGTTATAGAACTCAGTTCAGTTCTACAGAACCAGGATTGTTAGACATAGTCACCCAGCTCAGTATAAAACTCAGTTCAGTTCTAAAAAATTAGGACTGTCAGAAACACTCACTCAGTTAATAGTAACACAGTATCAGTAAACTCAGATATCAGTCATTCAGTTTTCAGATCTCATTATCTAGTGTTAATGCGATCTCAATTATAGTATACGTAGTTATATGTATAGCATTGCATAATTAGTATTTACAGCAACTTAAGATTTATATGTACTCTCATTCAGATATACTCATATTATTCAGTCAGATATTGTTCATGCATATGAACCCATGCATTCAGCCTTACCTCATATAGCATACCAGTACATTTAAAGTACTGGCACATACCTTTTTTTATGCTTTGATATCTTATATCATAGGTTCGGACACACGGGCTCCTGACCATTCTTAGAAGCCCAGCCTATCAGCAGTAGACTTAGTGGTGAGTCCTCATAGTTCAAGGATAGTGTTGTTATTTTAGTTTATTAGTATTTCAGTAGTCGGAGTTAGTTGGGGATTTGTCCCATCAACTCTACCTCCAGATAGTTAGAGGCTTTCAGACTAGATTATTTCACACAAATGTTCAGTTTTTAGTATTTAAACTATCAGTATTCAGTATTTGTTTCTCAGTTATGAACCTTATGGTAGAATAAGCCTAATTTCTGCGTTATTATAGTATTACTATTTAGTGATTTACAGCAGGTACCAGTCATGGGTTAGGTTGTGGTCCTTCGAGATTATGAGAACCATGTGCCATCCGGGGTGCAGACTCTATGTGTTACAAAGTTGGTATCAGAGCCTAAGGTTCAATAGAGTCATAGTAAATCTGAAAGCCATGTCTAGAAGATTCTTGCAAATGAGTGTATTTTGCGCCACACTTATGAACAAAAGGCTATGAGGTATTTTAGGAAAAGTTCCCTTTTTTCTGTATTTATATCATTCGAGTGAGCATTAGCTTAAGTTAAACTCTCAGTCTAATTTTTTCCCTTCCGTTTATAGAATATGCCTCCAAAAAAGACTAACTGAAGAAGAACGGGAAACCATCCAGCACCCCCGTCCATCCAGCCAAATCCCCTAGATGAGCATGTTTTCCATGCAGAATTCATAGCATCTTTCACCACTCTATCTCATTTTGTGGCAGCATAGAATGAATGTCCAATTGTCGTTCAGGTCAACCTAGTGGAAAATACTATTGTAGCTAGAATTTGAGACTTCACCCGAATGAATCCCCCATTATTTACCGGGTCTAAATCTGAGGAAGACCCACAGAAATTCCTTGATCAGGTGCAGAAAGTCACAGATATTATGGGGGTAACTGCTTGTAAGAGTGCTGAATTAGCTGTATATTAGTTGTAGGATATGTCTTACTCATAGTTCAAGTAGTGGAAGGCAGAGAGGGTCACAGATGCAAGGCTCGTAGAATGAGAAGAGTTTGCCACTGTTTTCTGGATAGGTTCTCCCACTGGAGCTGAGGAAAGCAAAGATTTTGAAGTTTATTAACCTAAAATAGGGAAACATGACAGTGAAGGAGCATTCTCTCAAGTTTACTCAGTTAGCCAGATATGTCCCTCATGTGGTAACAAATAGCAGATCTAAGATAAGTAAGTTTATGTCGGGTGTGTCTAGTAGTGTGGTCAAAGAGTGTAGGACTGCAATGCTAATTAAGGAGATGTACATATCCAGGCTCATGGTACATGCTCAACAAATAGAGGAGGCTAAGAATAAGGAGATGGAGAAGGAGAATAAGAGAGCTAAAATAGGTAGCTTCAACTTCGCTCTGCCTAAGTCAAAGGGTGAAAATCATTCTCAGTTCTGCCCAAAATCTTCAGTTCCAGCTCTGTCCTCAGCTAGTGCTCCAGTTCTGAAATTCTGAGACACAATAAAGATAGGCCACCAGGCCCTAAACCTCAGGGTAGTGTTAGTAGTGCCCGAACAAATACTCTTTGCCAAAAGTGTGGAAAACCACCAGGGTGTCTGCAGAGCTGGAAACGATGACTGTTTTGGATATGGCAAGCCAGGCCATAGAGTCAGAGATTGTCCTTAGTCAGGTTCTCAGGGTCAGTATAGTCGTCCTTCAGCTCAGTCCGATCATCCGAATCAGCAGGGTGCCACTTCCAGTACCACTAGTGGGCAATGCCCAAACAAACTTTATGCACTTCAGTCCTGATAGGATTAGGAAAGTTCTCCTGATGTGGTCATTGGTACATTACAAGTTTATCATTAACATGTTTATGCTTTGCTAGATCCAGGAGCTTCTTTGTCCTTTGTAACTCCTTATATAGTTGTTGACTTTGGAGTCATTCCTGAAATCCTAGCAGAGCCTTTCTAAGTCTCTACCCCAGTGGGTGAATCTATCATAGCCTGATGGGTATACAGGAACTGTCCGATTATGGTATCTCATAAATACACTTTAGCAGACTTATTAGAATTAGGGATGACAGATTTGGATGTCATTCTCAGCATGGATTGGCTTCATTCATGCTATGCTTTAGTTGATTGCAGAAACAAAATTTTCCATTTTCAGTTTCCAAATGAACTTGTCCTTGAGTAGAGGGTTAGTACTTCAGCACTTAGGTGTCAACTTGTTTCCTACCTTAGGGCGAGGAAAATGATATCTAAGGGATGTATTTATCATCTTGTTCGAGTTAAGGATTCTAGTTCCAATACTCCTAGTCTTGAGTCAGTTCTAGTAGAATGTGAATTTCCAGATGTGTTTCTCAAAGATCTTCCTAGAGTCCCTCCCGAGCGGGAAATCGACTTCGGAATAGACCTTCTTCCAGATACTCAGCCTATATCTATTCCTCCATACAAAATGGCACCAAGAAAACTTAAAGAGTTAAAAGAACAATTGAAAGATCTCCTAGATAAGGGATTCATCAGACCTAGCGTATCCTCTTGGGGTGCACCAGTTCTATTCATGCTTAAGAAAGATGGTTCTCTCAGAATATATATAGACTACTATCGGCTAAATAAAGTCACAACCAAGAACAAATATCCACTTCCCTGAATCAATGACTTGTTTGACCATCTTCAGGGTGCCAATTACTTTTCTAAGATAGACCTTAGATAAGGCTATCATCAGCTCAGATTTAGAGAATGTGATATTCTGAAAATAGCTTTCAGAACTCGGTATGATCACTTTGAATTCCTAGTTATGTCATTTGTTCTTACCAATGCTCCAACAGCCTTCATGGACTTGATAAACTGCGTGTTCAAGCAGTACTTGGATATGTTCATCATAGTCTTCATTGATGACATTTTTGTCTACTCCTGCAGTGAACATGATCATACAGACCATCTCAGAATAGTATTACAAACTCTCAGAGCCCATCAGTTGTTCATCAAATTTAGTAAGTGCAAATTTTGGCTAAGGTCAGTAACTTTCCTTGGCCATATAGTTTCCGGTGATGGCATTAGAGTTGATCCTTAAAAGACCAAAGCAGTAAGAAATTGGCCCAGGCCCATCTCTCCAAAAAATATTAAGAGTTTCTTGGGTTTGCCTGGCTATTATCAACGGTTTGTTGAAGAATTCTCATCCATTGCATCCCCCATGTCCAGATTGACTTAGAAAAAAGTCAAATTCCAGTGGTTAGATTCTTGTGAGAAGAGTTTCCAGGAGTTAAAGACTCGACTTACTACAACCCCAGTTTTGACTTTACCAGATGGTTCAGACAGGTTTATGGTATATTGTGATGCTTCCAGAGTCGGTTTGGGCTGTGTTTTAATACAGAGAGGTAAGGTCATAGCCTATTCCTCTAGATAAGTTAAGCCCTATGAAAATAATTACTCCACTCATGATCTTGAGTTAGCAGTCGTAGTATTTTTCTTAAAGATATGGAGGCACTATTTGTATGGGGTACATGTTGATGTGTTCAAAGACCATAAAAGCCTGCAGTATGTATTTTCTCAAAAAGACCTGAATCTGCATCAGAGAAGGTGGTTAGAGTTGTTGAAGGACTATGACATGAATATTTTGTATCATTCGGGTAAACTCAATGTAGTAGCTGATGCTCTCAATAGGATGTCTATGGGTAGTGTTTCCCATGTGGAGGATGGTAAGAAGAATTTAGATTAGGAAGTTCATCATCTAGCCCGACTAGGTGTTCGCTTAGTCGATTCATTAGAGGGTAGCGTATGGGTACAGAATGGTTCGAAATCCTCTCTGGTTTCTGAAGTAAAAGAAAAGTAAGACAACAACTGTAACGCCCCAAGAACCTATCCCGAGATGTCACTTGGTGCTTAAGGCCACACGTGTCCTCAAGATAACCCTCTAAGCCTATCATCACTTTCAGAACCCACTATAACACTAATTATTTTAAAATAGGTAAGAATAATCATGTCATGAGCATACTGTAATACGAAGAAATACTGTCCTGTACAAACAAAATACTGAAAGTTCTCTACATACTGGTACTCTAGTCTGACAAAGCCTCTACTACAAAAGACTGAGGAGCGATTGGGATAGATCCCCAACTGACTCGCCTGAACTGAAAAGAAACAACCATCTACTATCAAGGCAAAAATCAGGGATATAGGTCCTCGAACCATGAGGACTCAGCAACTATAAAAATGTAGATGGAGGTACTCAAATATCACTGTCGCTGCTGAGACTGAACACCCGAACCTACATCACAAGAAAATGTAGAACATAGAAGAGTATGGTAATTAGTACTTGGGATTGTACTGAGTATGTGGGGGTGTATGAAACACTTTTAAACAATATCATAAATGTAAAATAAAATCATGCATGCTGACAATAATGACTCTCTTCGCTTGAATTTCCTGAAACATAATTTCCATAAATCATCGATAATAACACATGCTTCACAAATCTCATAAATCATTGGACTCAACTCAAACTCCTTAACTCATGACTTAGAGTGACTTGCTAACTCAAGAAACTTAGACTATTATGGACTTGGGAGTTTCTTATAACTGACATAAACCATGTGAGCCGTATGGAGTCCAAAATTTTGCCCTCCTAAGGAAGGAACCCCATATTGACGGGAGCATTATACTCTTGCCAGGGAGTATAACCTCAAACTCATCTCTGTGATCACAAACTAGGCTCTTTGGCCCTTAAATCTCAATCCTACGGTGGCATGTAGTTCTGGGGAAGTAGGATGCGCTGAACCCACACTTCCCACTCAGTGCTAAATACTCCTCCTAGACTCAGCTCAGAACGCGTTAGGAAATCTACCTTAATTAACTCAAGGGTCTATCATGAAGACCAAATCATAAATGTATCTCATTTGTAAATCATAAACAACTTGTGGATTCCTAACTCAACTCAAACTCAAAATAGTCTTTCCCAACATCAAGTACACTTGCTTATCAAATTGTATCAAGTATCAAAAGCTTTGAGAAAACGTCATAGGACTCATTCTTGACTCTCAAGCTCAATATCGATAAATATATTCAATACTCAAACTTCTCATGGAAAAAGCATAACTCATGACACTTGTCTTAAATCGCTTAGAAATCATCAATACGAAGTGACAATATACAACTCATGGCATAAATTCTTAATTTAATAAACGTGATGGTAAAACAATCATAAATATCAAACTTATTCAACTCAAATCTCATAAATCATCAATAAAGAAATTTGGGTGTAAACCCACTTGCAAGGATCATGAAATTCCAATAGTAAAAATAAATTTTTTGGGCACAAGAATGAAAGGATATTCTTGTTCAAGCCCTACATACCTTGATTATTATCCGGGATGAATAAATTTGCTATAGACTTCTTTTCCCACTTCTTGAGTTAGAGATCGTAAAGTTCTTGACTTGGAGGTTTTAAATCTTGAACTAATTTGTGAAAACCATGGCTTGATGTTGAGATGTTTAGACAAGAATTGGATTGAATTTTGGAGAGAAACCCTAGAATTTTGGAGAAGATGGAAGAGGAAATGAGGATTTTCATCCTCACTTGTATATATATAAAGGATAAGGACGGGTGGAAAAGACCAAAATACCCTTGAGCAAATTCTAGAACTGGAGCCCGATTTTTGGCCCTGGCATGACGTTCCAGGATCGCGGTCCTTCACTAGAATTGGAAAATTGGGAAACTTCTCAGTGGCGTGACGTGGTGAAGTCGCATTTGCTACCTTGGTCGTGACCTGGAAAGGCACCGCGACACGGTGGAATCGCGTTGGTGCACTAGAATTTGACAATACTAAAATTGAGCCTTGGCGCAACACGTCAATATTATGAAGGCTCACTGAAAAATGACAATTTCCATTTTGGCTGGCTCCACGATGTGCTAAAGTGCCAGGTGGCACACTATCTCACTAAAGTGGCAAGTGTTAGATTTGGGCGAATTTGGTATCGATAGAAATCTTATTCAATGCTCTACATGGAAAAAATTAGAAATTAGAGAAATACAACATAGTATAAACATCAATCACTTTGAAAGTCATCCATATTCACTCAAAAGGTAGATTTAGGATTAAGAAATGATCGGGGCATTACAGTAACCCCAGTCTAGTTAAGTTAAAAGAGTTAGTCAGAGATCAGAAGGTAGAGGTTTTTTCCTAAAGGGGAGATGGTGTATTATTCTTCCAGGGTAGACTATGTGTTCCATATGTGGATGGCGTGAGGCAGAGGATTATTGCAGAAGCGCATGGTGTGCACTACTCGATTCACCCAGGATCCACTAAGATGTATCGCGAGTTGCGAGAAGTTTATTGGTGGAGTGGGATAAGGAGAGACATTGTAGAGTTTTTAGCTAAGTGCTTGACATGTCATCAGGTTAAGATCAAGCACCAGAAGTCTAGTGGAACTATGCAGGAGTTCAGCATTCCCACTTGGAAGTGGGATGAGGTGACCATGGATTTTGTGACGGGCTTGCCCCGTACCCGCCATAAGCATGATTTGATTTCGGTCATTGTGGATAGGATGACCAAGTCAGCTCATTTCTTACCAGTTCATACCTCTTATTCATCTAAGGATTATACCACACTCTATGTTAGAGAGTTGGTCATATTGAACGGAGTTCCATTGTCCATCATTTCAGATAGAGGTACGCAGTTCACCTCTCATTTCTGGAAAGCCTTCCAAAAGGGTCGTGGTACCCAAGTTCACCTTAATACAACCTTTCACCCTAAAATAGATGGTCAAGTAGAAAGGACCATTTAGACCCTAGAAGATATGTTAAGGGTGTGTGTCATTTACTTTAAGGGTAGTTAGGATGACCACTTGCCCTTGATTAAGTTTGCGTATAATAACAGTTACCATTACAACATTCAGACGGCTCCGTTTGAGGCGCTCTATAGAAGGATATATAGATCTCCCATTGGTTGGTTTAAAGTGGGGGAGGCCATAGTGGTCAGTCCTGACTTAGTATTTGATACCTTAGAAAAAGTTCAGTTGATTAGGGAAAGTCTTAAGACATCTCAGAGATGACAAAAATCATATGCCGATATACGAAGAAAGGATCTCGAGTTTGAGATTGGTGGCTATGTATATTTGAAAATCTCTCCTATGAAAGGAGTGAAGAGGTTTGGCAAGAAGGGGAAGCTCAGTCCCTGATATGTCGGTCCTTATCGAATTCTCATCCTTTTCGAAAAGGTAGCTTATGAGTTGAGTTTTCTTAAGATTTAGCTTCAGTACATCCAGTGTTTCATGTCTCCTTACTAAAGAAGTGCATAGGTGACCCAGCAGTTGTAGTCTCCATAGAGGGCATTGATATCCAGAACAACATCTCTTATGAGGAAATTCCAGTCAAAATTCTTGATTATCAAGTTCGCAGATTGAGGAACAAATAAGTTCCTCTAGTCAAAGTTCTTTGGCAAAATCAGTCTGTTGAGGGTGATACTTGGGAAGATGAAGTAGATATATGGACCAAGTATCCTCATCTCTTCTCTGCAAACTCAGACTCAGCTCAAGGTAACAATTTTCCTTGAATTTACTCAGTTCCATGCTCAGATTACCTTTGCAGCTCTTTATCGGTTCAGTTGCATAGCATTCTCATATCATGCATACCTTCATGAAACAACTCAGTTATGTTCATGTCTCCAGAACTCAATCATGCTTCAGTTATGCATGTTTAGTATGATAACTCAGTATATCAGTAGTTTCAGTCATGTAATCACGCTTCAGTTGTGCATGTTCAGTATATAAATTCAGCCTATCAGTATTCTCAGCTTATTCAGTCTCATTCGAGGACGAATGTTCCCAAGGGGGGAGATATTGTAAGACCCCACAAAATCTTAAACTTAACTCAGTCCGAAAAAGCTTGAAAAGAGGTCCAGACTTAAAAATTTCTGCTAAGTGTTTATACTTAGAATTATTTTAGCCTTCATAATTTGGCGATCTTATTTTATGACTCTTATGACCTTAAAATATAGATCCTTGGATTGAATCATGATCAGGTGTGTCAATAGGATACTTTGGGTGAGATTCATATTTTTCGGACCTCATTTGAATCATGTTAAGGTTACCAAAATAGGAGTTCGATGCGATCTCGACGCATCGCATTGCCTATCGCATCGACGGATAATTTTTCCCCAGATTTTAGTGCAATTTTAGTGAACCAACGCGAACTCAACGCAGTGTGATGGTCATCGCATTGATGCTATCGATGCAGCGCGTCGCTCAATGCATCACTGGGCACGTTTTCAATCATTAAAACTCCGCGTCCAGAGGGGTATTTGAGTCATTTTTCCACCCTTAATCAACCTCAAAAATACGAGATTAACCTACTCTAAATGCAAAATCTCTCATTCTCTCTCAAATTACTCAAGATCAAACCCTAGGGCATTCAAATTTCAAGACCAATCTTCAAGAACACACCATCAATCTTCACGAATTTACTTACCAAGGTATGTTAGGTGTTCATCTATGGGTTCCTTTCACCCATAGAGTCCAAGAATCCATTTTTTTAAGAGTACAAGATTATTGATTCATGATTTACATGCTTGAAATTGGCTTGTATTCATGTTCATTTAATTGAGTTTCAATCCAGGATTAATTACAGATTACATAAAATTAAAATAGCATCCATGATTAATTGTAGATCCCATGAAATTGAAATAGCATGTATATTGAATTGTGTAATTCTCATGTTATAATCCTTGAATTAGCAAGTTGGGTGTTGTAGTTACAATGTTACATGTTGTCCATGATTATATGCATTAAGTTGTTCTCCCCATGTGTTTGATGGAATGTCCACATGAATTAAATGGTGAAATTATGACATGTTAGCATTTGTACAAGCTTATACCTTACAAGTGTTCGATTAAATATCTCTATGAATGAATTATGAACAAGTGGACATTGTTATGCTTTTCAAGATTGTGGTATGCTTTACTTTTCATGCAATTGAGTCATGGGGGTATCTAGTACCTGACAATCTAGTTGTTTACCTAGAGCTACAGTAGTTTCAGAATAGTCTCAGTCATGTCACAAAATAGTAGTACTCAATCAGTTGTAGAACTCAGTGAACTCAGTTCAGTTCAGTCAGCTAACACGACCAGTAATAGTTCAGTCCAGCCTAGTATAGTTTAGTAATCAGTTCAGTGTCTATTCAGTTGA
The DNA here is from genome assembly GCA_030864215.1 of Capsicum pubescens. Classification (NCBI taxonomy): domain Eukaryota; kingdom Viridiplantae; phylum Streptophyta; class Magnoliopsida; order Solanales; family Solanaceae; genus Capsicum; species Capsicum pubescens. The sequence goes on along the minus strand of CM061538.1, from coordinate 294,566,415 downwards.
GAGTCGAATTCAGGACCGAGTGAACCCAAGGATGGGGAATCACCTACCAGTAGAGGGTGTGATCCTTAGAAGCAGTCCTTGCATTCCAGAACTACGTAGCCAGCGTAGGTTGAGACATCAACCTACCAGTTGGGGGGTTGATGAGGTGTCTTACCTGCCAGTTGAGGGTATTACCATTCTCATTCAAAGCACCTACCAGATGAGGGTGACTCATCAACTTGTCTTTACTCGTGGCATGGTACTAACACCCTTCCAACTGGGATCACAGGTTGGACCTTAATCAGTTCAGAGAAGGGCATATCGGTTAGATGATTACTTCCCATAGTTTTAATTTTCAGTCTCGGTATAGAACTCAATTCAGTTCTACAGAACCAGGACTATTAGACACAGTCACCTAGCTTAGTATAGAACTCATTTCAGTTCTACAGAATCAGGACTGTGAGAAATAGTTACTCAGTTAATAGTAACATAGTATCAGTAAACTCAGATATCAGTCACTCAATTTTCAAAACTCATTATCTAGTGTTAATGCAATCTCAGTTACAGTATATGTAGTTATGTGCATAACATTGTATAATTAGTATTTACAACAGCTTCAGATATACATGTACTTTCATTCAGATATACTCCTATTATTCAGTCAGATATTGTTCATGCATATGAACCCATGCATTCAGCCTTACCGCATATAACATAATAGCAAACTTAGTGGTGAGTCCTCATAGTTTGAGGACAGAGTAGTTATTTTAGTTTATCAGTATTTTAGTAGTTGGAGTTAGTTGGGGACTTATCCCATCAACTCCACCTTCAGATAGTTAGAGGCATTCAGATTAGATTATTTCAGACAGATGCTCAGTTTTCAGTATTTAAACTATCAGCATTCATTATTTGTTTTTCAGTTATGAACCTTATGGCAGAATCAGCCTAATTTCTGCATTATTATAGTGTTACTATTCAGTAATTTGCCGCAGGTACCAGTCATGGGTTAGCTTATGGTCCTTCGGGATTATGGGCACCGTGTGACGTTTGGGGTGCAGATTTTTGCAAATCATTTTTACTAAACTTCATTGATGAAAAATCTCTTTCCACTGTTGCAATATCCATGGGTAATATCAAGCTTAACTTTACAAGAAGATAAACAAGTCCCCATATCTTGTGCATATTTGTTTCAACTAATTTCGTCAAAAGATCTCCAAGTCCATTCAAATTTGAGAAAGCATTATCCACATCTCTCACATAATAAATATAATTTTGAAGATCAAAACTTAGATCTTCAAGCTTGGAGGCACTGAACTCATTTGGATAGTATGTAGCAAGCTTCATGATCTTATTTTTATCATAATTCACAAAAGAATTCTCGTGACTCAAACTAGCAACTCTAAGAAGTAGATCAGTATTGACTTCATTAAAGCGATTGCTAAGCTCTAAAAGTTGCAAATCAATAATAGCATAAAAAACCTTTAACATGCAAATGATGAAAATATGTAACACTCGAGCTCTTACGCTTTGACTTTCTAAGACCATATTTTTCATTCATTTCAAGAATCTTAATATAATTCTTTTTATAAAATATGGAGATGTTTTCTATCAAAGAATTCCATTCAGATTCTCTCATCGTTTACAATTGTCTCTTAGTGAAATTAACAAGATTCATGACACTAACAATATCTTGATCTTTTTTTTTGTAAAGTCATAGTTAAATCATATGTAATTGCCAAATTTTTTAACATCAAATACAATATGTAGGTAAACTCATAAGATCTAATGTTTTCTACTAGACTTTTAACCATTGCTTTCTCATGATGATTTGCACCCTTATTTTCAAGAACTTTAAGTACATGAATAATTGATGAGAATAAGGAAATAAAGTTACGTACTGTCTTAAAATGAGACTCCCAATAGACATCACCAGGCCTTTGAAGTCCAAGTTTCTGATTTAGTCCACTTCCTGTATGAACTTCACCAAGCACTAGTAATTCCTCTAATTTTTCATCTTGATCATCTCGAAGCATCTCCCTGCGCTTAAAATAACCTCCAATAATATTCAAAATATTAACAAGAATGTCAAAAAAATTATTCATATCATAATGTTTCTTCACAATTGTTACAAGAGTCAATTGGAACTGATGAGCAAAATAATGTATCAATATGATGAAGAATTAGCGTTCAAAATCAAAATTTTAAGACCATTAAGTTCTCCTTTCATGTTACTAGCTCCATCATAACCTTTTTACCTGATATGAGGTGGATATATGCACCTTAGTGTTGTATCTTAGCTTAATTAGCCTTGTTTTGAGGACTTATTGTGTGATTAATATGTTAATGATGATTTAAATAAGCATCAAAGTATTTAAGTATGTGATTACAATATTTAAAGGTGTTTTTAAACAAGTTTAGGTTCAACTTGATCATTTAGAGACTAGACGAGAAAACTAGTTTTACTAGCTTGAGCTAGGTGATGTTCTAGTTTATCACGATGGATTCTAATGTGTTTAATGAGTTACTATTGGTTTTATTGTGTAATTATGTGTGTAAAAACTTGTTTATAGTGTTTAAAGTAAAATTGAATCAATCCAAGAGTCAAAACCAAGTGAAAGATCAAAAGGGGCAAAACTAGTATTCTTAGCTTAAGTTTCTAGTTCGTCGTCTTGGATGTTGTGTTATTTTGAGATCTAATTTGTTGTTTTTAATGATATATGATGCTTTTTAAGTTTATTATTAGTATATATTAAGTATATAAAAGCTTCAAATTAAGTGGAAACAACTCAAAAAGGCTTGGAATGGATCACTGAAAGCACAAGACACAACTTGACGCGAACTGGACACCTGGGATGTCAAGGGCGCGTCGCGGTCCCAATCCATGTACAAATGGTGATTGATACATATGGTTGGATTAATAATGGAACCAAAATATTTGGTATCCATGAAAAGTGCACATTTCATAGTTAGACACACAAAATTAGCCCCGGTGGCAGTTCTGTCCTCCTATAAATAGGACACTTGTACTTGATGTTATACACCTTAGCCGACTTTGATACTTGGATAGGGGTTGGAAAAAACTTAAATTAGGATTTTTATTCTTTTACTTTAGCCTTTTAATGGATTTTATCATGTATTCATATATCTTTATTACGGTTATCTTTATTAGCTACTAAAAGCCCCATTTCCGAGGTTAAAGTCAAGAACATGATTGTGATTGCTTGGAATTGAATTGGGTTTGTTTATTTATCATATTTAGTTGTTTATTTATCATATTTAGTTGTTTATTTACCCTTTTTATCAGTATATTAAGGATTCATGACCCTTGGGATATATTTATTGTCCTTTTTGTGAGCTTAGAAGGGGGAATAAGATGATAGAACATGGGGGTAAGTAGAGTAAGGTTCTTAGTGCTTTATGAAATGAGAAATTTGAATTAGCATCTAGGATAGGGATATACCTATAAGCCTTGCTTGGTTCACTATGGTATGAAGTATAAAAATGTTTAGTGTAGTGCTCATATCTCTTCTCAACGATGTAGTTATGGGTCTGAGTTAGATAGGTGGTTAGAGGTTGGGAGATCATGATTATAAAATAAACCCCGTAAATCATCAACCAAGATAAATAAAATAACCAATGAAGTTCGAATGCATAGTATGAATGTTCTTAGTGCTTTAACCCCGGGTCTTTATTCATTAATTGTCCAAAGTCATTACTTTTATGCATTGTTTGATTTACTATTAGTTATAACCCTCAAACTCTCTCTTGGTTGCATTGCACTCATTAATATCAATAGTAAACTATAATTGGATAGTTTTTTAACACAAGTTTATGAGGGATCGATATTCGGCTTTATTTAAGGTTACTTTACTACTTGGTGGACCACGTACACTTGTGTGTGTGCTTGGCTGCAGTAAGTTTTTGGAGCCATTACCGGGGACTTGTAAATTGGAAACTGTTTTATTTTTAGTTTTACTTTTTAGACTTCATTGGTGTTTCACACTTGGTCTTGGTATTGAATTTGCAGGAAATAGGTACAGGCTAGTAGGCTGACACCAGATAGGGAATTGGTTGAACCAAGCCCCGAACCCGAGAAACTTTATCATCAGTTGAGGAGAGAATCAAAACTTCTCCACCAATTCCTATAAATCCAAAAAGAATAAGACGATTCTGCTCTCATGGATTAATATCAACCAGCTCGCAGGACAGTGCGTGAAGTGGCAATCCCACTTTTGATAAATTTGACCTCTTATTTTCAGAAACCAACTGTTGGAAGTAATTTTAAGATGAAATAGAACATGTTGCAACTTTTGATTAGTAGTGGACAGTTTATGGGCTTTCACATGAAGATCCACAAGTCCATCTGCGAAACTTTTTGGAGATCAGTGACACATTCATCTCTAGGAGTGTGTCAACTGATTATGTTAGGCTAATACTATTCCCTTTTTCACTGCCGGGGGAAGTGAAGAAGTGGTTGAAAGCTGAGTCGTCAAATTTAATCACAATATTGGATGACTTAGCACAAAAATTTCTCATTCGATTCTTGCCATCTGGCAAGATTACGAGACTCCGCAGTGAGATTATGTACTTCAAACAGAAGCTAGATGAGAATTTATATCATTCTTAGGAGCGGTTCAAAGCTCTTCTCTGGGACTTTCCACGTTATCAGCAGTCCAACGAGGTATTAGCTCACATTTTTGTTGAAGCACTTGACCATAGCACAAAAAATTTGCTAGATTCAGCTGCAGGTGATCAAGCTTTGGAGTTAACGTATAATGAGATTTATACTTTGTTGAACCGGATTGCTCAAGGGAATCCTGAATGACATTTTGACTCAATAAATGGTACAAAGAATGTTGCAAATGTGTTGGAGGTTTACTGCTATATCTTCTCAGATTGCTTCATTACAGAATCAACTAACAACTTAATTTAGCAATATGAAGTTGGGGGTTACACAGCCTGCAACAATAGTGAATGTAATTTAGCAAATGAGAACTTGGTGTGTGGTTTATGGCAACAGTGGTCATTCTGCAGAGATGTGTACTACAAATCTTGAGTGTACTACAAATCTTGAGTCCATGATGTTTGTAGGTAATATTCAAAGGCCGAATTATGGGAACTCCTACAACCTAAAATGGAAGACTTATCCACCAAATCAACAATAGAATGCCCAATAGAAGCAGTTTTAGCAACCACAGGCTCAAGGAAATCAGTCCATTAGCAATATAGAAGAGATGCTAAAACAAATTTTAGCCTCTCAAGCACAATTAGCAACAATGAGGTGGTCCACGCACTTAGTGACTTAGGGGAATGTATCAACTTGATGCCTCTTTCTTTGTTCAACACTTTGGGCTTGGGGAAGCTGAGTCCGAGCTTTGTATTACTACAACTGGCAAACGGGACCATAGCCCATCTTGAAGGAGTCATAGAAAATGTTCTCATCAAGGTTGGTAAGTTTATTATTCCTGCTAACTTTATTATTTTAGATTTTCAGGCAGATAAAAAAGTACCAGTCATCTTGGGATGTCCATTTTTGGTGACGGGAGGAGCTTTGATAGATGAGGGAGAGGACACACTTACAATGAGGTTGGGTGATAAAGAGATGATTTTTAAAGTGTAAAAACTACTCAACACACTATCCCATTACAAAGATTTGTGCATTGTGGAGTCTATTCCACAAAAAACTTCTTTGGACTTCCTCATTGAGCTGCCCATGCCTCAAATTCCTCAGCCCTACATCATGCAGATTGATGAGCCTGAAAAGGCTAAAGTTGAGAAAGATGATGACCTTGAGAGTTCACATGAAAGAGGTCAGAAACAAATAAGAAGATGACCTCTAAGTAGGAGGAAAAAGATGAAGAAAAATGGATAAGTTGCAGATTAGGTCGTGCCGCGACACTAAATCAGGCACTGCTTGGGAGGCAACCCAAGATAAGTTAAGGTAGGTTTTATTTTTAGTATTTTTAGTTTTTACTTCACTAGTTTTTTGTTTTGTTGAGTCATAGGTTGTTGGAAAGTCTGAGTACCAAAAAACCTGAGCTAAGGAGCATGGAAAAAACTAAGTGTAGGGTCCCTGGACCCCTTTGATGTGTAACGATGCTACTAGCTAGGCCTACAGTCCTCAAGGAGTATTTATATCCCTACTTTTAAATTATACTTTAGGGACAAAGTAGATTTTAAAGTGTGGGGTGGGAAAATTCCCATTTTTAGGAGTAATTTTAAATTTTTTTGTGTTAGGAATAAGTATGGGATATTCTTGTTAGTGATATATTTGATTGCATGATGCAAGTGTTTTGGTTATAAAAGCATATTGATTATGTGAATTGCTAATTTTGAGACTACTAGGCTCATGATTATGACTTAAAGTATACTTTAGGGACAAAGTAGATTTTTAAGTGTGGGGTGGGAAAATTCCCATTTTTAGGAGTAATTTCAAAAAAATTTGTGTTAGGAATAAGTGTGAGATGTTCTTGTTAGTGATATATTTGATTGCATGATGCAAGTGTTTTGATTGTAAAATCATGTTGATTGTGTGAATTACTACTTTTGAGACTCCCAGGCTCATGATTATGACTCTTGTACTTGTTGTCTTAATGTTGAATTCATGCTATTGTTTGGTTGAGAGTCTATGATGATCCTACTTGAGTTGAGTAGGTGCCACGTGTGTGTGATTTGTTTGTATATTCTATGTTGCATTTGTTGTCTAGAACTTACCTGGTGTGTGTGCAAAGCAAAATAAAGAGTGTGGATTAGGAGATGATATAAGCATTTCTTTGATAACCATATTTCATATGTTCTTCTCACCTACCTTTGTGCATGATCCTAGTTAGTCTTGTTGAGCCTTAAACTTATTCTTTGGTAGATTTATATATAACCTGAATCTCCTTCTTTGATGATCTTAATTTGATCCAAAGCTCCTAAGCTCTTTAGTATTAAATTAATTTAGTAAAGAGTTTAAAAAAAAGGGAAAAAGTGAAAGTGGATCCCCAAAGTAGTAGATATTGGTATGTGCAATTGATGTGTTGTAGTTGGGAGTTTGAGAAATTTGTTCTGAAGAAATTCCCATTTTTAGCCCAGTTGTGTTACAATGAACCTGTTTTGGCCCTAGTCCTCCTTGGACATTGTGCACCCCAACTAAGGCAAATCGCTTAAGTTGAGGGTGGATATCATAGGGGTACGTAACATGAAATAGGTGTGAAAAGGGTAAAATAGAATGATGGGTACATAGAACACTCCCACCATATAGTATATGAATTAGCTTAATGAGATGGGGTAAAACAAAAGATAGAGGTAGATAGAAGTGGTGAAAGTTGGTTGTTGGAGATTGGTTTTAATTGTATAATGTGATTTATTAAAGCACTTAGGGAAGATAGTCACTATTACTGGCCAGAATAGTTCCTACCTATCCCTTAGCCTACATTAAAACCCTTAAAGACATACTTGATCCTGATCTCTAACATTCTAATATTAGTTGAGTACTACACTAAGGGCAAGCCTATGGTTTTTTCTTGTGTAACTTGTGAATTCTTTGGGAAAGTGAGTGTAATTTGATTCTTGTACCTATTCTATGATAAATTGCATCTATGTGAGTGTTTATGGGTAACTCTCTTATTGTGAGGGAACATGTTTGATGATAGTTGGGTGATTTATATGATGTCTTTGATTGAATAATATGTGTGAGTTTTCCAACTTGGTGAGTCAGTCCTTGAGGCTAGAATGTTTTGGAGTAGTGTTCCTGAACTTTCAATTGTGTATGTAACATGCTTAGTGTAGAAACTTGCATTATGTGCAGTCATTGTGTTACTAGCTTGAGTGTCTTGCATGTAGTAGAAGTTTAGAGTCACCTCAGATTATGATGCTTATAGTGAAGAGTAGTTCAAGTATAAAAAAGGCTTTAAGTGTATGGTGATGATCTGAGGTGGATTTATGCACCTTAGTGTTGTATCCTAGCTTAATTAGCCTTGTTTTGATGACTTATTGTGTGATTAATGTGTTAATGATGATATAAATAAGCATATAAGTATTTTAAGTATGTGATTACAATGTTTAAAGGTGTTTTCAAACAAGTTTAGGTTCAAATTGATCATTTCGAGTCTAGACGAGAAAACTAGTTTTTCTAGCTTAAGCTAGGTGATGTTGATCGCAATGGATTATAATGTGTTGAATGAGTTATTATTGGTTTTATTATGTAATTATGTGTGTAAAAACTTATTTATAGTTTTTAAAGTACAATTGAATCAAACCAAGAGTAAAAACCAAGTTAAAGGTCAAAAGGGGCAAAACTAGTATTCTTAGCTTAAGTTTCTAGTTCGTCGTCGTGGATATTGTGTTGTTTTGAGCTCAAATTTTTTGTGTTTAATGATATAGGATGCTTTGGAATTTGATTATGATGATATATAAAGGATATAAAAGCTTCAAATCAAGTTAAAACCACTCAAAAAGGCTTGGAATGGATCAACGAAATCATAAAACACAACTGGACGCAAACTGGACACCTGGGATGTCAAGGGCGCATCGCGGTCCACAACCATGGACAACAGGCGCGTGCGAAACATGGTTGGATTCCTAAGGGAACCAAAATAGTGTGTCTCCATGATAAGGGTGCTTCACGCAGTTTGACGCTCAAAATTATCCCCGCAACGCGACCTAGTACAAAAACACAATAATTTTGTCCTCCTATAAATAGGACACTTGTACTTAATGTTATACACCTTGGACGATTTGAGTCTTGGAGAGGGGATGGAAAATACTTCAATTAGGGTTTTTTCTTCTTTTAATTTAGCATTTTAATGGATTTTATCATGTATTCATATATCTTGATTATGGTTATGTCTATTAGCGGCTAAAAGTCCCCTTTTCGGGGTTAAAGCCAAAAACATGATTAAGATTGCTTGGAATTGAATTGGGTTTGTTTGTTTATCATATTTGGTTGTTTATTTACCCTTTTTTTATCATTATCATAAGGATTAGAGACCCTTGGCATATACTTATTGTCATCTTTGTGAACTCGGGAGGGGGAATAAGATGATAGAACATGGGGGTAAGTAGAGTAAGGTTCTTATTCCTTTATGAAATAAAGAATTTGAATTAGCATCTAGGATAGGGATATACCTAGAAGCCTTGCTTGGTTCACTACGGGATGAAATATAAAAGCGTTTAGTGTAGCGCTTACATCTCCGCTCAATGATGTAATTGTGGGTCTAAGTTAGATAGTTGGTTAGAGGTCCGAAGACCATGATCATAAAATCAACCCCGTGAATCATCAACCAAGATAAATAACTTAATCAATGAAGTTCGAATTCATTGTATGAATGTTCGTAGTGCTTTAACCCCGGGTCTTTATTCACTGATTTTCTAAAGTCATTACTTTTACGCATTGTTTGATTTACTATTAGTTATAACCCTCAAACTCTCTCTTGGTTGCGTTGCACTAATTAATCTCAATAGTAAACTAGAATTGGATAGTTGTTTAACACAAGTTTCCGAGGGATCAATATACGACTTTATTTAAGGCCGCTTTACTACTTGATGAGACCACGTACACTTGTGTGTGCGCTTGGGCGCAACATCCACGTATTTAAGATCGACTCAAAGAATGATCTAAAACAAAAGAATAGATCACTTATTTCAATGACTTTGCAGATGTGTCTTTAACATGAACAAGATCAAGAAATCTCTCAATAAGCTTACCCTCCTTGTTGACATATCACAAAACAAGTGTCATTTGTTCCTTATGAGAAACATCTTTACACTCATCAACCAATATCCCAAAGTAATCCCCATCCAAGTCTTCAATAATTGCTTTTTTTTTTTTTTGCATAAGAACTTACAATATCTTTTTGGATATTGGGAGAAGTCATGGTGCTATCTTTTGAAGCTTTATCTAATACAATATTTTTTACCTCTTCCTTCTTATCCTCATACCACTTTAAGAGATCTAGAAAATGGCCTCTTTTTGTAGAAGTAACATATTCATTGTGACCCCAAAAAGGTAATCCCCCTTTCAAAAGATACCTTATCACGTCAATCGAAGCATTCAAGCAAATTCTGTGTTCACCTTTAATTTTTTCTGATTGCTTGTCAAGTGTGGCTAGAATAGATTGTTTTGGATTCATTAAATCTAGCATCATCTTGAAACATCGATTATGAACACTATTCACTTCACCCACATGTTTTTTAAGCCTCTCTAAATCCTTGTTCCAACTTCGAAAATCTTTTATTGTGAAAGAATCACTCACTTCTTCGTGTATACTTTATCCGTATCTGATTCTTCGAGAAGACTGGCAGGCAATGGAGAGCTCGACAAAGAGGAACTAGAAGCTGAAGGAGTTTTAGGCTTGAAAAAAATTGTAATCATATTGACTCAATTTAAAGCTTCTAAAAAATATAAAACACAAATTATAGGGTGTCTAGAAACTAATAATATATGGAAAAGAGGAGAAAGAAAGAAACTGAGAAAGAACATAAAAGAAACTGAACTTTTGGATTTTTAAGTTTATGTGGAGAAACTCAAACGTATAAGGTTTTCTTTTAATAATCAAGATTTTTTTCTTTTCTTTATTGATTTATTTTATATTTTTTTCTTTTCTTTATTTTATATTTTTATGGGTTTTTTTTCAACAAAAAAGTGTTGGGAAGCTGCAATTTCCCTAAAACTGGAAAGGAAAAAAAATGAGTAAAAAAAGCATAAAAAATCAAACAAAAAAAAAAAATATTACTACTGGGGTTCAAACTCACATCTGTGGGCAAAAGAAACCTTAATGTTGATCAAGCCACCACTAGGCCAAGCAACAACTTGTGATAGTGGGTTCGCCTTATATAACTATATATATATTCAAAAAATAGTAGTATAAATATAGGATATACGTAAAAGCTACTGGGTTCGCCTGAACACCCTGGAGTACAGTAGCTCTGCCTCTGGTTATTTGTTTATAATGATCTCCCATATAAGTGACTAAATTGCATATAGCATTGAAGTAGCATTACTTGCCAATAAGACATAATAGAGAAAGAAAATTTTTCAATTAGCAATTGTCTATTAAGAATAAATGAGTATTTATCATTATAAACTTTAAGAACAGATTAAAAATTTAGAAAATTTACATCAAATCATAAGTACATGTATCTTTTCAATCATAGATACTATTTCCTCCATTCCTAAATACGTGTCGTCCTTACTAAAAATAGATATTCCGTAATACTTGTCATTTCAGAAAATCAAAACATAATTAATTTCCTTTTCCATCTTTACCTTAAGTCATAAATATGGAGAGATACTAATATAATGTAAAAAAGAGAAGTATTAAATAGAGATGAGTAATAAATAAAAAGAATTTAGTCAAATTATCCTCTACTAAATATTTTCCATAAGGGATGTGGAAATCATAAAGTGACAAGAAACGAATGAGGTATCAAACGTTCAATTGATAAACCAAACCAAAATAAAAAAAATGGAGAAAATATACACAGTAATTAATCTCCAATATGTTATCTTTTCAAATATGTTGACCATACTCAAGAAATAGTACTACAAAGTTTCTTACTCCACAATTTGAATGTCAAAAGTATTCTAATTCATTAGGTGTATAAGTAAAGTGGTTAGATTTTGAACTCCATATTTGATAGAACTTCCGTTCTCTTAATTTGTACGACACAAATTTATCTGACGGTGATTTTATGCTTACGAAATGAGAGATAAGGTATCTTGCCTGTGAAATTTTTAACCTTTCTTAAGCAAATTTCAGCAGGACCACAAGTCTTCATTCTAGTAAAAATGACAATGCGCATATTTTAAGATTTAAATGTGTTTGGTATGGAGATAAATTCATAGAAATTATAGGCTTGTTGGTGTCACCGATGATGAAAACAATCTTAAATGTGTTTGGTATGGAGATAAATTCATAGAAATTATAGGCTTGTTGGTGGCATCGATGATGAAAACAATCTTTCTGGCATTCATATATACTATTCATTTAAGTGAGGAGTTTATTCAAAACTCTATCAATAGCTCCTCTGCCATCTCCACTGCTACCTCCTCTCTGCAAAAGAGGATAATATTTCAGCAACAGAGGCAAGTAATCTGAAAAGAAGGGTAAGCCGTTGTAGTAACATAGATCAGAGGGAACATGAGAACAAGAAACAACACATGAGTAGCAATTGAGTCCAACTCATCAAAAACAGGACAAAAGGTGCAGATCTGCTCGAGCCTTGTCGAATATTTCTATAACATTCTCTTCACTCTCTCCAAACCACATAATAAGCAATTTGGACCCTCTATACTAATAAAATTGGCTTGGCATTTATTTGTAATAGCCTGCTCAAGTAACGTTTTCCCACATCTAGGTGGCCCATAGAAGAGAACACCCTTTGAGGGAAACCTACCAAATTTCTCAAACTTCTCAGGATGTTTCTGTGGATATTGAATAGCCTACAAAACAAATAACAGATAATAGACAAGTAAATTAATAAGGTTAACAGATCATGCCCTAGTTTTAACGAACGTGAGTTGCACGTTAATAGTAGCACGTAGACGTTCAGATAGGGGTGTCAAATGGGTGGGTTGGGTTGGGTTGGGTTGAGATTGAAGATATTAAATGGGTTGAATTGGATATCGAGTTGGATCATGACCCGCCCAAATTCACTTTGGATTGAAATGAGTTGGGTTGAAATGGGTAAAAATCGGATTGGATCTTGACCCGCCCAATTTAACCCGTTTAGTCTAAGAAATATTAACATATTAATATTTACCTCTTGTAAAGAAAATAAATTTGAATGGATTTGAAAAGTTGGGTGGGTGGGTAGGGAGTGAGGGTGGGGTAAGAATATTTTTTAAAATAAAAATTTATTTTTTACGAAGGGGTGTGGGGTAAGGGGTTGGGGGTAGGAGGGGTGGTTTTTAGGATAGGGGTTGAGGTAAAAAAAAAAATTAAAAAGAAATTTAATTTTTTTTAAAAAAAATATTTTTTTCTTAAAAAAAATTGAGAGCGGGCGGGGTGTAGTGGTGTGGGTGGGGGGGTAGGGGTTAGGGAAAGGATGAGGATTGAGGTAAGAGTTTTTTTTTTGAAAAAAAATATACGTTTTGTAGGGGCAGGGGAGGGGGGATATGTCGTATAGGGGAGAAGGGTGTGGGGGTGTAGGGACGAGGGAGAAATGAGGTTGGGTTAAGATTAATTTTTTTGTTCAAAAATAAATTTATTTATTTCTATCAAACTGCAAAAAATATTTGAGAAAACTGAAAAGCATTTCTTACCTTTTTATAGTTACTAGATAGTGATGCTCGTGCATAGCACAAGCCCAATATTTCGAATTCAAATATAATTTATTTTGTGTTGAATTTTAGTTGCATCTATGTTGTATATTTTTTTCATGAACATAAAAACCTCATAAGTTGTTAAAACTATCCTTATTATCTCAATTTTTTATATAATTTTTACTAAACAAGCAAAAGTTTATAACAAGATATAATGCACCATCACAAAAGTATTATAAAAAATACAACATTTATTAATAAAATTTTAGTTCAATAAAAAAGTAAAATTGAATATGAGTTATAGTGTACTGCTCTTTAATAAAATCCTCCCACATAGTACGGATCATCTCCTCACGTTGAACTTGCATTCTTGAACAGATAACCGAGAAGACTAACCAACATTATTATTTTGAGTCATTTGTTGATCAATATCATTAATAACTATATCTTCATGTTCATATACTGATATTTTATCACTCCATTAATTCACAATGGAAAATCATATTTTTAGTGAATGAAATTGGAAAAATTATATTTTTAATTAATGAATTTTGTAATGATAAAGTAAGTCTTGATTTGAAATAATAATAAATTTTACGTTAGTGAGAGTAATAGTTATATGAGATATAAATGATTTAAAGAGTAATACTATAAACTATAAATTTTATTTACATACAAATAAATGATTATTACATATAAATGGTGGACACTAAAAAATAGGAAAATAGACCACAAAAATCGATCACAGGTGGTCGTTTTTCTTGCATTTTCGACCACAAAATCGATCAAAATGCGTGGTCGGTAAATTTGTGGTAGCTTTTTTAAAACCGACCATGTGTGGTTGTTTTTTTTTAAATATATATATATATATATATATATATATATATATATATATATATATATATAAATCATTATTATTTTTTTAACACAGATTTTTAAAATAAAAAAAATCAAAATAAACCGACCACAAGTGGTCGGTTTTATTTTAAAAATTAATTAATTAATTTATTTGTAAAAAACTGACCACATGTAGTCGATTTTTCTGGTAATTTTTTTAAAAAAATAAAAAACAACTAGCCAAACAAATGAAACAACCAACATACAATACAACAACAACAACAACAACTACATACCAAGTGTATTTCCACACAACTAACATATAATACAAGTCTAAAAACATACAAAAGTGTCAAAACTACAACTCATCTCCAAATCCAAACTACAACCATACAAAAGTAAAAAAACTACCACTCATCATCATCGTCTTCGTCTTCCACATACTCACATGCAGGATCTTATACCTCATCTGTGCTGATATCATCTAGTGGGCCTAGACCTTTTGCAGCCCGAACTGCATCACCAGGTTATGGAGGAAGAATCCCTGTAGATTGAATAAAAGAGCTGAACTGCTCTTGAAGCATCTTGATTTGTGATGTTGTTTCCTCCTCATTCTTCTGCACCCTCTCTCTCTCTCTGTGTGCATCAAGCTCTTCAGTGAGTTTAGAAACCATATTTTTTAGGATTCAATGGTTTCTCTATCAACTGATGAGGTATAAGATGTAGGGCCGAACGAAGGCCTAACATTCTCGCCAAAATAATTTTTGTGGTATCCATAGTAATAGCCTCTAACTGCAGGACCCATAGTTTCTTGCCATAACTCCTCCTCTATATGTTCAGGAGGCTGAGTACTACGATACTCATTAACGAGCTGCATATATTTGTCCTATATTCAAAGTAAAGTTAAAATTTATAGTAAAAAAATATTAAAGTACTTGTACTTGAATAATATCAATTTTGAGAAAAAGATTCATAAATTCAAAATTTGATTCTTACGTGAGCAGCTTTTGCATGAAGCTCAACCCAAACATCTTCATCAGTTAGGTTCTTTTTCTTCTTCACATGCGTCTCCTCGAATATCTCATTGTGTGTTTCTTTCCTACCCATTTTTTTGCTACATATGAAAAAATTATTAACCTTCAAATAATTAAAAATTTAAACAGAAACAAAAAATTAAAATTGTAAAAGTTACATACCATTTTTTCCTCCACAACAATCATACTAACTGCACCCACATATGTAGAGAGCCGCCCTTGGATGATGCCCGAACTTTCTTTCCTTTGTCTCTCAACAATTGGTATTCTTCGCTATTCCAATAGTGAATATACTCTTGCCATATGGGTTTGAGTATAAACCCTGGTCGTACCATATTGGTTCTGGCATAATCCAACAGACCGTTAAATCTTGATCTAGCTCTTCTATAAAAATTCCTCCTTATAGCACATTCATTCGCGTCATCCCACCAGTAATATTTCTACAACAAAAATAAAAATATAATATTCAATCTTTTGTTCTAACAATGTGTTAAGTAATCGATAAGTTAAATCCTTACATAAAATTCTTTAAACATTTGTTCTCTGTCTTTTTCTGGAACCTTTTCCCAACTGGTCCAGTAGCCGTTGAAGTGCCGACAAGTGCATTTAGACACAATTTTTTCAACTCCAGCATCTGTCTTAAACCTACAACAAAAGATCAAACAGTAATTTCATAGAGCATAATAATATAGTAAATGAAAAATGAATAATGTTATTATATTTAGAAATCTTACCCTATTCCATATGGAATAAGTTAACGCCTCTGATAATCATCTCTGTCACCGGGCTGCGAAATAAGTGATGGTGGATGTACTGGTGTGGGAGGATTTGAAGCACCGAATGGAGTGCCTCCAAGATGAAAATCCATCAACCTAATAGATCCAGCAGAATCACTATGAGAATGTGGGTGACTATTACAGGAGGGTACTACAGATGATAGTCGATGTCCGGATGTGCCAGCTCATCCGATAGTACTGTGATGGTGGTGGCACGGTGATGAGAGCAGAATGAGTCGGTGTAGACCCATGAAGTGGTCCCATATGCATAGAAGTAGGAGCTGAATGCTACAATGACCTAGAATATGAGGGTCGTACTGGCGCGTCAGCAAACCAACCCTCATATATATGAATACCTGTCGGTAGTCTATAAGACGAAAGTTGTTTTTTCTTTTTTGTTTTTGTAGGATCAACTTTTTCCTTAACTTTGTCACCTCTACCTGCCATCTAAATTATGTAAAGTTAATAAGTAGTTAGTTCCTACAAAATGAATATATAAGAAAATATTCCAAGTAACTAATTTCAAGTTACTAATTCACATTTCAAATCGCTCCAACAACACGAGATAGACAAGAATATTTCTATTACTATATAAATTATGGAAAAGTGAAAACAACAATCTTACACAGTATATTACATATCAATCTTAAACATGAAACATAAAGGTAAATATATAGTACAAAGCATAAAGATAACAATACATAATAAATACAACCTACACAAACTAATCCTCCTCCCCTGAAGATTCTCCACTAAACCATTCACCCTCTTCGAAAGTTTCCTTATCTCATACCCACTCAGCCTCTTCTTCCGTAATATTAACTTCTTCAAATATATTTTTCGGGTGATTCAAACTATCCACTAAGTCAATGTCCACTAGTTGGTGATCAATCTGCATTTCATTTTGATACGCAATCTCCAACACATTCTCAACTTCCACCCGTCCTATAGGCTTTGTTTTGATTACAGCCCACCAACCAGACTTATCACTCTGCAACGGATAAGGAGCATAATACACTTATTTAGCATTTTGCGCTAGAACAAATGGATCGTAAACAAGATACAACCTATTGTGCCTCACTTCAATGATGTTATGCTCATTATATACTCTTGTGCCTCTTGTGCTTGGATCAAACCACTTACATTGAAAGAGGATAATTTTTTTATTGGAAAACCAACATATTCCAGTTCTAAGATCTCGTGTATGATACCAAAGTAATCAACATCATCATCACCCTTAACCCAAACACCACTATTGTTTATTTTCCTTGTTCTGGAGTATTCTTCGGTGGAAAATTTAAACCCATTTACTATGTAATGGAACATTGTATGAGCTTCAACTGGTCCTAAAGAAATATCTCTCAAGAACTGATCGTATGCGGCTGCATTTGGTGACTGGTGTACCTAAAAATATTATACATACATACATACATATATATATATGTGTGTGTGTGTGTGTGTGTGTGTGTGTGTGTTAGTTGGGAATGTGTAAATGTTTAAAATTTGTAGAAATATTAATACACTTACGAACCTCATATGTAAACCATGTTGCAAATGATGCATACACTTGATTTTCGTTGAATTGAGTCTTAAATGAACTGAAGATCCAACATGAGAAACACAATTAGTTTCCTTAAGGAAATGAGTAAATAAATAAGATATGTTAAATTTTTAATCTCCTTACTTCACAGAAGGCTCAACTTTCAGGCAATTCAGCAAGACATATAAAGTTGTTGATTTGCGCTCCATGGGAGTGAGCCGGCGAAATATGATCTATTTAGCCTTACAACCAGATTGATTGAAAATTGATATCGGTTGCAAATGAGGCTCATTCTCATCGTCCTGATGATGATTCAGTCTGTTTCTTGAACAAACAACTTCATCATGAAAGTAGTATGAAAAAATTTGAGATATTTCTCTTGCAAGATATGCCTCAACTATAGAGCCTTCCACCCTATGTTTGTTTTTGGGACCCCTTTTTAATTTTTCAATTGCCTTACACAATCTTAAGATTAGATGTTTACTATATTAAAAAAATATATGTATGAATTTAAATATGTTGCAATTGCTTACCGTTCAAATAGATACATCCACCTAGTTTGAACTGGACCGCCTAGCCGAGCTTCATGCACAAGGTGAATACAAAGATGTTCCATCACATCGAAGAACGCTGGCGAAAAAATCTTCTCCAACTTGTTGGTAATAACAACAATATTACTTTTCATTCGAGCCAAATTTTCTTCTTTTAATGTGGTGGCACATAATTCTTTGAAGAATAAACTAATCTCTGCTATTGGATTTTATATGTTTTCAGGTAAACCAATAAAAGCAATTGGAAGTAATTGTTCCATGAAAATAGAACAATCATGGCTTTTCATTCCATGCAAGATTCCTTATGCCATATCAACCCTCTTTCCCAAATTTGAGGCATATCCATCGGGCATCTTCAAACTTTGGACTCATTCACATATTTGACGCTTTTGGTCCAACTTTAATGTAAAACTAGCCTTGGACTTAAGAACATTGCCATTGTGCCCCTCCTATAAGTGTAATTCTCTGTGCTTGCAACATTCTGGTAAGTTAAGTCTGGCCTTAGGATTATCCTTTGTCCGGTGACATCCATAACTGTGTTTAACAAGTTGTCAAAATAGTTCTTCTCAGTATGCATGACATCAATATTATTTCTAAGTAAATTATTTAGCCAATATTCTAACTCCCAAAATATACTTTGCTTAGTCCAGTTATGCGAAACTCCATATCCATCAAGCATATACAATGGTTCCTCGCTAACTTTAGGCAAATCCTGAACTATCTCCCAGATATCATGACCAGATAGCCTTGGAGGTGGACCATCATGTTCTGTTCTATTCCTTCTGAATGCATTTCCGAGTCTCCTAAATTCATGATCAGGTGACAAGAAAGAACAATGACAATCAAACCATGAATTTTTCCTGTCATGTCTCAATGTGAAAGATTTTGTTTTTTCATGCAGTATGGACAAGGCAACTTTCTGGCTGTCATCCATCCAGACAACATTCCATAAGCAGGAAAATCATTAATAGTCCACATTAGATATGCACGCAGATTGAAATTTTGTTTAAGTGAGATGTCCCAAGTTTTAACCCTCTCATGCCATAAAATTTGAAGTTCATCAATCAAAGGTTGCCAGTAGACATCTATTCCGCTTTTTGGATTGCGCGGGCCAAGAACAACACAATTTAGAAATATATAGGGACTAGTCATTAACATTTTAAGAGGAATATTATACGGGGTGATAAATACAGGACAACATGAATATGACGCAGCACCAACTGAAAAAAGAGAGAAGCCATCCGCACATAATCCCAACTGAATATTTAGTTGCTCAGCTACAAAATCTGGATAAGTTGCATCAAAATACATCCAAGCCTCTTCATCAGATGGATGACACATAACACTAGTGGACCTTTTATTTTCACTGTGCCATCTCATATGATGAGCTGAGCTATTTGAAGCATACAACCTCTTCAACCTTGGTATTAGAGGTAAATAATGCATCGCCTTAATAGCAATTTTATTTTCACTACAACCACACTTATATCTAGGGTGCTGACAAACCTTACAGGACTCTAGGTTAGAATCTCCCTTATAGTATAACATACAACCATTTTCACAATAATCAATTCTAACCAAGGAGAGACCCAACTTTGACACTAATCTTTTTGCCTTATAGAAAGAATTAGGAACCTCTAAGCCGGGGTCAACTAACTCTTTAATAAGGTCTATCATTGAGTCCATTCCTCCTTCAGCAATATTTCAGTTAGATTTAATACTTAATAATCTAACAGCAACAGACAAACGAGAGTGCAAACACCCGTTAAACAAAGGATGACTAGCAGCATGCAGTTGTTCATAAAAATGACCCGCTTCTCCATTGGGAGCATCTTTGACATTTTTCCTAAAGTCGTCCCCGTGTTGCATCCCAAAAGCATCGTGCACCATTTCTATCATCCTAGTATCTTGATATTCATTATGACCTACAAACCAACTACTTTCACAAACAACAAAGTTATTTTTCTCAACATCACCATCAATAGTACGCAATCTTAAAAAGTCCACGTGAAAACCACTTCTATAAAGATGTTTCTTCACAACTTCTTCTTGTAAAAGATTTGTACCATCACATCTAACACAAGGACAACGAATAGCCCAAAAATGTGACCAAACATCAAGTGTCTTAGCATGTTCAACAAATCGTCTGACAACTTCAACAAATTTCACCCTAAGACCCATTCTATTATCATTATTCCGTTGATATATCCAGCTATAATCAGGTTCCATCTACACAATCAATAAGATTCAACTAATTAGTTCAAGTCATAAAAAGTTCACATTTCAAGTACCTAAATTCAAAATAAAAAAGTACCTACACTTAATCAATTTCAAGTGACTCAGTCACCTCACATGTTACAAAACTAAACCACATTCAAAATAAAAATTCACATTTCTAGTACCTAAACTTCAACATTTTCAAGTCACTAATTCACCTCCTAAAACAACAAACTAAACTACCTTCAAAATGATAAATTCACCTTTCAAGTACCTACACTTAATTAATTTCAAGTGGTTAAGTCACCTCGCAAGTTACCAAACTAGACAATATTCAAAAAAAAATAATTACATTTCAAGTATCTAAACTTCAACATTTTCAAGTCACTAAGTCATCTACTAAAACAACAAACTAAACTACCTTCAAAATGATAAATTCACCTTTCAAGTAGCTACAGTTAATAAATTTCAAGTGAGTAAGTCACCTCCCAAGTCACCAAACTAAACCACATTCAAAACAAAAATTCACCTTTCAAGTACCTACACTAAATCAATTTCCAGTAACTTAGTCATCTCACAAGTTACCAAAGTAAACTACATTCAAAACAAAAATTTTCATTTCAAGTATCTAAACTTCAACATTTTCAAGTCACTAAGTCACCTCCTAAAACAACAAACTAAACTACCTTCAAAATGATAAATTCACCTTTTCAGTACCTACACTTAATCAATTTCAAGTCACTAAGTTACCTCCTAAAACAACAAACTAAACTACCTTCAAAATGATAAAATCACCTTTCAAGTACCTACACTTAATCAATTTTACTAAGTCACCTCCCAAGTCACCAAACTAAACTACATTCAAAACAAAAATTCACCTTTCAAGTACCTACACGTAATCAATTTCAAGTGACTAAGTCACCTCACAAGTTACCAAACTAAACCACATTCAAAACAAAAAATTCACATTTCAAGTAAGTAAACTTCAACATTTTCAAGTCACTAAGTCACCTCCTAAAACAACAAACTAAACTACCTTCAAAATGATAAATTCACATTTCAAGTACCTACACTTAATCAATTTCAACACACTAAGTCACCTCCCAAGTCACCAAACTAAACCACATTCAAAATAAAAATTCACCTTTCAAGTACCTATACTTGATCAATTTCAAGTGACTAAGTCACCTCACATGTTACAAAACTAAATCACATTCAAAAGAATATTCACCTTTCAAGTACCTACACTTAATCAATTTCAAGTGACTAAGTCACCTCCCAAGTCACCAAACTAAACCACATTCAAAATAAAAATTCACCTTTCTAGTACCTAAACTTAATCAATTTCAAGTGACTAAGCTACCTCACAAGTTACCAAACTAAACTATATTCAAAACAAAAATTTTCATTTCAAGTATCTAAACTTCAACATTTTCAAGTCACTAAGTCACCTCCTAAAACAACAAACTAAACTACCTTCAAAATGATAAATTCACATTTCAAGTACCTACACTTAATCAATTTCAACTCACTAAGTCACTACCCAAGTCACCAAACTAAACCACATTCAAAACAAAAATAAATTCAAGTACCTATACTTAATCAATTTCAAGTGACTAAGTCACCTCCCAAGTCACCAATCTAAACCACATTCAAAACAAAAATCCACCTTTCAAATACCTACACTTAATCAATTTCAAGTGACTAAGTCACCTCACATGTTACCAAACTAAACCACATTCTAAACGAAAATTCACATTTTAAGTACCTACACTTACAATGTGTGGTCAATTTTAATAAAAATTAAATCATATAATTAGTTATTTTATCATCATATTAACATGAGTAGTATATTTTTTTAATCGTATAATACAAAAATACGGGTATAATATTTATAAAAATATCCAAATAATTTAATACAATGTGTATATGTAAAAATCAGACAATTGATTATTTTATCAATACATTAACACGAGTAGTATATTTCCTCAATCGTATAATAATATCAATGAATTTTATAAATTACGATAAATTTTTGGTTAATTACCTTTTAAATACGATATATATATATATATATATATATATATATATATATGTATATATATATACACACCTCGTAATACTTGTCTTACGTTATTAAAACTTCAATAACATACGCGTGTCTACATTAATATAAAATAGTATATTTATTTCCTCAATAGTATGATATGTATCAACGTATTATTCAAAATATTTTGATATATAGATTCAGTTATCTAGCTTTCGATTACTGCATACGTCACTACACGAGATATACGTATATATACATATATTCAATTGTCTATCAGCTATCAAATATGTACTATAAACATCACATACACGATTTTACTACCCCATAATAATATACAACATATTTCATATATCCTCAAATACAAAATTTGTAAGAGAAAAAACTCAAATCCACCGCCAAAATTTGGCGGTTGTTCAAAATTTAAAATTCAAAGCAAATGGTAAGTATATGCCAGTTTCAGGATTTAATTTTCTATCTCCCTCGCCTACTTCCTTCCCCCCACACCCCCATATATACCTCGTAATACTTGTCTTATGTTATTACAACTTCAACAACATACGCGTGTCTACATTGACACAAAATAATATATTTATTTCCTCAATAGTATGATTTATATCAACGTATCATTCAAAATATTTTGATATATAGATTCAGTAGTTATCTAGCTTTCAAGTACTGCATACGTCTCTACACGAGATATACGTATATATACATATATTCAATTGTCTATCAACTTTCAAATACGTACTATAAACATTACATACACGATTTTACTTCCCCATAATAATATACAACGTATTTCATATATACTCAGATGAATTATCTGTTAGTTTATCTTATGTCATTAATATACCTTCACTATATAATATGTATATACGTACTATATATATACCTATACATACACACACATACACGCTAGCGACTATATCAAGTTCTAAATACATACAATATACATCACATACGTACGCGAGTATATTGCCCAATAATATAATGCGACGTATATCATATACACACTCTGATGAGTGATCAATTAATTTGATTAGCTTACATTAATATAACTTCAACGTACAGTATATATTATTACTTCTGTCGTTTCAAATCAAGGTATTCAATATGTTTGGATAGATTCTACTAGATTTTGACTACATCATTCATCAATCGATCACTGCATCATATATATATATATTTATATATATAAAGATATTTATATATATGAACTCTTGAATGCGTACTATATACATCACATTCACAAGTGTATTACCTTATAATAGAACACGTTCATTATATTCTGATGAATTATCGGCTATATATTACATTATTATGACTACAATAGTAGTATAATATCATTATCCCCATGGCATGATATATATATACATATTCATTATACAAAGATTATGCATGTTTAACGTCATTTAACGTATATACAAAGAAAAATATTTATTTTATATATTGAAACATAAGTAAAAGATAAAGATTATGTTTAACGTAATTTGTTTATTTTATTTGATATATTTTTTAGTGTAAGTTTTTCACAAAATGTAAGATTGTTTGATTTTTATTATTATTATATTGGTTATTGACTATGTGTGATTAGTGTAGTTTCAGAAAATAATATATTAGATTATATATATAATTATTTTTTTAATAAAAACCGACCACAAGTGGTCGGTTTCCGAAAAATTATTTACTTTTTTTTATTTTTGTAATTCCAAAACCGAACCGACCAAAAGTGGTCGGTTTTTTAAAATTATTTTCTTTTTTTATTTTAATTAAAAACTGACTACAAGTGGTCAATTTTTAAAATTATTTTCTTTTTATTTTAGTTAAAAACCGACCAAAAGTGATTGGTTTTTTAAAATTATTTTCTTTTTTAATTTTAATTAAAAACCGACCATAAGTGGTCAGTTTTTAAAAATTATATTTTTTAAT
Source organism: Capsicum pubescens (assembly GCA_030864215.1). Taxonomy (NCBI): domain Eukaryota; kingdom Viridiplantae; phylum Streptophyta; class Magnoliopsida; order Solanales; family Solanaceae; genus Capsicum; species Capsicum pubescens. The sequence continues at coordinate 294,542,253 of CM061538.1, read as the reverse complement.
TAAAAACCAACCACAAGTTGTCGGTTTATTAAAACTATTTTTTTTTATTTAAAAACCGGTCCCTTATGGTCGGTTTTATTTAAAAATATAATTAAAAGTATTTTTAAAATGTGGTCGGTTTATAAAATATTTTTAATTATATTTTTTAAAATAAAGTGGTCGGTTTATAAAAATTATTATATTAAAATTTTAAAATATAAAAGAGACCACTTGTGGTCGCTTTTTAATTTTTTTAAAAAAATAAAAAACCGACCACATGTGGTTGGTTTTTTCCGACCACAATTTGTGGTCGATTTTTTGTGGTAAAAAATCTGTCTTTATTTAGTAGTGGGAGTGCTTTTTATAAAATATAAACTTGTGGGTAAAGTTTTATATTTGAAAAATCTCAAATCATGCTTTTTTTTTGGAGAACTTGGGATTTCATGTCATGATATGAATTATGACATGAAATCACATGACCAAACATTAATTTCATGTTATAATTTCATGTCACAGACATGAAATCACATGTCCCAACACCTGCTAAATTGGCATAATTTTACGAGTGCAAAAACAAAGTTTCATTCTTTACAAGATGACAAGCTTAGAAGACTACCTAAAAAATAGAGCAAGTGTCATCATTCGTAAGGTGACAAGCCTAGAAGAGTACATACAAAACAAATATACGTGCTTAAAACATGTACACTCTGAAACAATGACGTTTGGTCATCCTAATTGTTTGTCAATGTATGATTTTTTTACGTTTTTACACTTGCGATAAAGCATGCTACTCCTAGTTGTATCGTGTACAAAAAAAACATGAAGTATGCTCCTAATGTGTGTTTGAATTGCCATGAGATAGGATCAAATAAAAAGGTTAACTCAACTTTTATATGCATTGATTTATTTTTCAGTGAATAAATGTTTTTATTACCAAAGGCGAATAGTTACAAAACCAAAACAGGACAGACCACCTGTTTCTGAAAAAGAAAGTACAAACTTAGACTTGCAAAAAGAGAAACTACACAAGTTATTTGAAAAGGCCATAAGTCCAACTGTAACACCTCGTAGTCGTAACACTCTTTTGATGAGTCAAAAATGACCTTTAGGACCCCCGTAAAGATGGTAGATCAGGTGTTGGGGGTGTTTTAGGACCTCAAAACTAAGTAGGCATTGCAAAGTAGGGCTTAGACGATGGCTAGGCATCACAATTCCATCGCCTACCTTCAATGGAAAGGTTAGGCAATGGCCTAAGCGCCGCCCAACCTAGGTTATGCCATAGGCTAGGCGCCACCCAACCTGTGTTAGGCAATGGGCTAGGCACCGCCCAGTGATGATAGGCGTATTTACACGCCTAAAGTACTATAATTGACCCATATTTTAGCTAAGTTTTGAGGACAAAATATATAATTCATGCACTTTTAGTCCTTTTTCATGTAAGTGAGCTAACGAACATGATTAGCAAGTTTTCAGGTATAAATGATGCAGAATTCAGCATTTTATGGATAACTTGACGCCAAAGAAAGCTTCACGAAAGGAGGAAAGCAAAACTTGGACGCCAAGGACCAAAGGTGGCGCGTGGAAAATCTGTCCCGGGCAAAAACATCAATTCTAAGGACTTTGGGGACTAGCAGTAACTTATTAGGAGTAGGATAATGATGCAGTAACCCAGTAGGATTGGGTTAATTAATGCAGTAGCTTAGTAGGAATAGGATAGGAGTATTATAAATACCATATTCTGCTAAAGATTTTTATCATTCTTCCATTACTTTTAACTCTGAAAACAATTGTTCTACTTTTAATTCTACTTTTTATTCATCTATTCAATTCTTAATTTCCACAACAAGAAAAACGTTACTCTGCAAGGGAATTCACGCCCAAAAACGCCACACCACACCTTACTACACGAGATTTTTTATTGTGGTATATTAATAATGTCTATTGTGATTTCCTTCGCACTCATGGGTAACTAAACTTCTCTGTTGGGGTTATGGAAGCCATATGAGATACTATCTATTGCTATGAGTTTGTGAATTCGTGACACGTATGCTGCTTATATCATTATTCTCTTCATCTTAATCTAAATTCTTTGTGGTTGCAAACGCATAGAATACGCCAGTATAGCATTAACTTGTTCGAAAGAAAAGTTATATGTCTGGAAAAGAGATAATGTCAAGGTAATAGGGCACCAACCCCTGTTAAAAAGTTAGTGTCGTAACTGGATTAACCTCTTGGAGAATTCGTACTGTTAGATACGCTTTAAGCTCGAAAGAGTTAAAGTGAAATAGTCCTGGTTAAGGTCGAAAGACGCCTGGATTTACCATCGAATACAATTCTCTATAAGCACATGCATGTCTGAATTCCGCACAACCCATAGCCAATAGAGACGTACAACTCATAAGGTGGACATAACCCCAACTTCTCAATTCTCATTGATCAAAAACCAACCAAGCAAACCGTTTTTACTCCTTTATTTGCTGTTTTTATTACTTTGTTTACATTACTTGCACGTTAAAATCCCCCCTTTTTACGAGACTTGCTCCAAAAGTCTAGTAATCTTTGCTTACTCATTGACCGGCTATTCCCTGTGGGATCGATACCCAACCCAGTTGGGTTATATATTTGACAACGACCGCTTTACACTCTTATGAGAGCTGTAGATTAAGCGTTATCACCCAGCCTGGGTTAGGCCATGGGATGGGCGCCGCCTGCCCTATATTTTGCGGCGTAGGGGCTTCATTTTTGAGTTATTTCAAGGGAAACAAGGTCTTTTGACATCACATAACCGTCCCTAGACATCATTACATGGAATTAAGGCTCCCAAATATGTTTTATACACTATCAAATCCCTATATCATCTTTCTAAAACACAATAGGAGAAAAACAACTTAGGATTTGAACATTCAAGCTTAAAGGGTCAATTTCTTCATGATTTCTTCATCATTAAGGTACGTGAGACTATCCTAAACTTCATGGGCATAGTGAAATAGTTTGTAGTAAGTTGTAAAGTTATGAAATCATGTATTTATGAAGGGTTTTGAGAATACTTTGAAGAATATGCATTATAAACCCACTTCGATGATATAACGTTTTGGTCTTGAGGCCTTTCTCATGGAATTGAACTATTTTTTCATATGTATATGTGTTTTCGGCTTTTAAAATATGAATTGAGAGCATGAACAATAATTTCCCTCTCACATTATGATACTTCTTGATTTACAAGTTATGGGTTACTCGATTGCATGTCTTAAAGTATGAGCCAAGTGTTTTACTATTAATCATGAACTTGACGTTGGTTATGAATTGAAGAGAGGGAGAATTATGGTTTGTACATGTCATATATGCTAATAGAAGGAATTGCATAGGTTTCTATAAGACAATCGACCATCACATGTTTAAGAATTGAAATAGAGAATCTTTGCATGAGTTTCATATATTTTGAAATGTAAATCCTCTAGTACAGTTTAAATGTTTTGGTGGTCCAATAACATGTTTTGAATGAAAAAATTATAACATGACATTGTATGGCTTATATGACTCGCAAGTCTTGGTATGACAATACCAAATCAGACTACTGCCATCATAGACTTAGACGAGACTAGACTACAAAAAGTTTCAGACATTAGACCACTTTTTAGAAAGATGTATGATTTAAAATTCTAATAATGGGCTTACAGAGAGTTAGATGGTTACCTGAAGAAGGTACTAGTTTAGATAACTCATTGCCAAAAATCGAGTTTTGCTAATTCGAGAGATATGATTGGCTAAGGCCAATATATACTTGTCCATGAGACACTGGTATACTAGACTAGTATGTAGGACCCCCAGCCTTGCAGCAAACTTGGATATGGGGGCTTAGACGATAAGTTAATGGCTGACCCATATTATCTGTGGGTACTACACTTGTAGGATGTACTATCTAGCTCAGAAGTAAAACAAATAGTGGGTTATGATTGAAGATAATGGTTTCTGTCTTGGTCACTTGTTCTATCATCTCTCCCTTAGCTTAAAGCCATCATCTTATGTTCGTGAGACCCCTTACTAGACTCTAAACTGAACTACACTCACTACACTCTGGGGTTTGGAATACGACGATACACGTAATTAATAGAACTTAACCCGAATAACTACACCTGGAAGTGGAAAACCCACTGCTAATACCACCTTCTGAGACACGCTCTATCATTCTATAGACCCAATAGTCATCACATAATACTGGAACACTTACTTCGGATCTTCATAAGTATCCCTATAGTTGGAGTGTACACCCTCTAGCGCTTCAACTCTTATTTCTATTAGCTCAATCTTCAAAAACTCAAACTTAGATTCTAATACTTATCATGGATATCACCAAGCCTCTGATGAACCATACTACTTTCGTCATAGCATATCAATATCGCGACTCTGACTTATATCTCTCCACCATGAAAATTCAAGATCATATCAAAAGGCACAACACTATCAATCAGAACTCCTTAACTTGGCTATTTAGAACACCATATACCATCTAGCAACTTAATGTCACTACTAGCCACACACAACATGCAATAGACTTAGAAAAATTATCGCAACCTTATATCACCCTGGACATACTTCTACATCATACATACAGCATCATACTTCATTACGAATCAAACAAACTTAAGCTCTGGCATACACTATTCAAGCCTATTAGATCACTTCCATAAGACTAATATCATTAACCAAGAAATCATCACATCCACCTTCATGGACATCAACTGTTCAAACTTAATATCTTGTGCTAAACAAGATTTACAACCTAACCTTACACACAATTCTCAGAAACATTCATCATTAATCTTAAGCCACTATTCTTACATCCATATTCTATATTAAATTCAAGCCTATAGTCTAACATCAATCATTTACCACCAATAAAGAATGCAACATAATATACTAGTTCATTAAATTGGGACATTCTACCCAAATACCTCAAAAAAATCTACTACATACTTTCTCACAAGCAGTACTAGTTTACAACTACCAACGAAAAGAAGGTCAAGGGGGGTAAAGTCACATAATAGACATGGTCAAACTTAAACTTATATCATAACCCCATACAATCTTATCTACTTATACAATTTTCTCACATCACACCTACTTACCCAAGCGTACATTTAGACTACTTTCAAATTCCAGAAATAACCATCAGTCTATAATCCTAACTTACTGGCTAATCTAGTTATTTTCATACTTCAAGCAAACAATAATTCACCTTGACTAATAACTCCTTCTTTACCTTCTACTAAACTAACCCACAAGGATGTATCACTTCATTACCAACTCAATCTCATGCAAAAGATTCGGCTATACATATATTCAATAAATCTCCTTCCCCACCTTTCTTGCTATTTCGCCTCTAAACCCCCAGTTCCAACCAACACGAGGACAACAACATGAACAACAAGTTGCTAGTGAATCGAAACAGGCCACCCACGGCTTCACTAGACTTTGATTTTTTGTGTTTTGAACAAGAAAATGAAATGAATAACAAAGCAACTATGCTAGTGAATCGAAAGAGCCCCACAGACTACCATACAATCCACACATATTACTAGCTACCACATTAGTCTATCACTATAAAAGGGGTAAATCATCCTCAAGCATCAGTTATTCAACTAAAATATTTATCTACACAAAAACCGTCCTCACTCTAATTTCTAACCTTGTGACTTCGTATCACCAGCTTCTTGGTCTAATCTCACTACCAATAAGTCGTGACACCGACACTTTAACTTATACTACTACTCGGGTGGAAATACAATTTCAATATTCTGCTACACATCGTTCCCTCTTAAGCATGACATTTGCAATATAAATTCTGAAAAAATGGAATACTCTTAATACCATAGGTCGAAAAGTACGATTTCATCGGAATCAAAGTTCACACTAAAATCAATACACTCTGAGGCACTAATGGACTCTTCTCAAGTCCTTGCACAAATTTTAAACTCTTATGTGGCTTAACCAGAAAGGACCATTCCATTTAAACTGTAAACTTCTGCACTTGAATCACCCCAATAATGAGACATATCTGGACACATCAAAGTAAGAAAAGAATTGGGATGACTTTACTTTCATATGGGGACACCACAACACAAATTAGAGTATGGAAGAGGAACATTCTGGCTCAATAGCTCGAACTAGAACATGAAGAAAAGGAAACATTCCTAAACACCTAGTAACCTCCTGCTTATAAGTGTGGCTCACTACACACCCATAAACAAGACTCTACCCGACGCGATTTCGTAGACACCCTGGGATCGACCATGTACCGTGCTCTGATACCAAGTTTGTCATGACCCAAACTAGGGCCTGGCCGTGACGGACATCCCAAACTATGAAGGCCCAGAACACCCTTCTCTATCTGGTAATCATGCACAACATTCATATAAATAAGAAGATGCGGAAACATAATCAACTACGGAAACATAGTCAAATTTTAATTTCAACATAAGTACGGAAACTGTAGTGCAACTACATCTAAATAACATCTGACTCGGTCTGCGAAATCTCTACTACATAAAAATCTGACAACTATCTGAAAACTGGGACAAGGCCCCCATTAGACCAAAAAGATAATAAGTGACATAATCTGAAAAGACATGCCTTCTGGGATAGAGAAGGCTCACCAACTGGACACAACAACTCTGTTTGAAATAATATACTGCCTTTCTGGACTCCTAGACTGAGCCTCAGAACCTAGAGGGAGGAGGGGGGTCAATACAGATGTACTGGTACGCAAAGTATTCCAAAATAAATCTTTTATATAAATAAAATAGTTGGAGAGCAATTTGTCAAATACCATTCATGAAATAGTTCTAAAACACATAGGCACTTTCTAAAAATCACAAATCATTCTTGTCAATGCAATGTCTGATCTTTGTATAAATACTGAGTTAGGTGACACTCCCCTACAATGCTGATATTCCATGGGCGGTATGGAATCCGTCATTGACTCGGCGGGGAAGCCCCCAACCCGAGTGTGCCGCAAGGATTGGAGTTTCTAATTCTGATATGCTACATGGCACTAGGCCAGTGTAATATAATATACCTAGATCGGCAAATCACAGTTTTGGGCTATGAGTTGTGTAAACTCATGCCTTCTTCGGGGAACCACCTAAGCTCTCTTTATACCCATTTTTATCCTGTTCTGAATCATGCATTTTCTAGTTTCAACATCTGAAAAGTCTGATTTCAAACATGCATTCTATTTTGTTCTGAAATTATCATGGCATAATCTGAACTGGTGTCGTCACACCAAGACTTGCAAGGCCTATTTTTGAGCCATATGCATTAAGCATGATCTTTCATTTAAAACATAGTTCAGACCACCCAAACATGCAAATAGTATAAAAGATTTCATGTTCCGAAAGCATAAGTCAAAACTATGCAAGAACTCTTCAAACATAAGGTGGTCATGTGCTTTTGGTAAAATCCATGCACTCTTTCATTATATGTATTTTCAACATTTTTCAATACAAACAACCCTCTCTTTTGAATTTAAGATTCATAGCCAAATCATTCATAAATCAAGACAATTTGTAACATGCTTTTCAAAAACAATCCATATTATGTGAAACATGGAAACAATCACATCAAGAGAGGGATTTTATGTGAGTCATACTCTCAATTCGAATATTAACTTAAATCACACACACACACACACACACATATATATATATATATATATATATATATATATATATATACAATTTCAAATCAATGTGGGGAAGGTCAAAAGACCAAAACAATACCGTCAAGTTTTCTAAAACATGAATGTATTCATAAATCTAAAAATCTCTTTCTTAAAAATATGATTTCTATGCCCATGATACTTGAGGAAAACCCCGCGTACCTTAACCTCAAAAGATAATAGGTAATTCTCGAAGCTTGCGGATTGGGAATTCCAAATCTTCAATCGCTTTTGAAAATCCACGGTTGAATCTTAAGTTATTTAGAATTTTTGTTTGAAACCCTAGAGAGCGTTCTTGATGAATTTTGGTGAAAGTGTATATATTTAGGTGTATTTGGGATTAAATCTCGTGTTTGGATGGGTTTGGGGCCATGGGAAATGTCTAGTTTGACCTTGGAATTTAAAATCCAGGACTGAAACACCGTAAAAAGCTTCACCGCAACGCGCTGGAAATCATGGTGAGCTACTGGAATTGACAATTGTCAATTTAAGGCTCATCACGATGCGGTGGCCAGTCAATCGAGAACGTTGACACTAAAAATACTCTAACTTCTTCACCGAGTGTCCGTTTTAGGCGAATTTGGTATCGATGGAAAGCTAATTCGAAGATCTTTCATTTGATATATGGTAGGCCACCCAGTTCGTTATATACAAGGATCTATGGCCGATTGAAGTTGACTCAAGTTTCGACGCTCACTAAAACTCGAACGATAGGAAAGCTTTCAACTTGACCTAAGTTAGGGGACCTTTATGATCTCAATTCATGCTCAAATAGGTTACCACACTACATACTTGATTAACATAGAAAATTTGCATAGGATTTATGGCTTTTGAATCATCTACGCATAGAAATGACGGTTTTCATTCTAGCCCGAAACACGGAGCGTTACACATTAATAATCAAATGCCGAACTCGAACCAAAACTCATAGTAACATTAATAATCAAATGCCGGACTTGAATCGAAACTCATAGTAATATTAATAATCAAATGCCGGACTCGAACCGAAACTCATAGTAGCCATACCCAACAGTAATATTAAAATACATACCATATCATAACAATGCCAACGTCTAAATAATCATCTGCCAATTTTAATTAAAAAGGAATAAATTCAAGATTTTGCATTTTAGTTTCACATCCTAAAGTAATAGATGCTATATTATATTAAAAGATAAAATTCTAATAATTACTAGAACGGGGTCCTAATTCGGATAAATAAGACAGTTTATATATATCAAATAATACGCATCTACGAGTACTTATTCAAATCTAGCATAATAGTTTACAATTTCCGTAAGTAAGCTCAATCTAAAGGTAGGGTAAACCTAGCCTACCTGGATGCCAAAGATATAATATCTTTCCGCGAAGCCTCCAAATAGTATCTCGCTAGAACCCAAATTTAAATGACATCAAAGAAATTATTTTCCGCCACGCCTCTTAATTTATATGAAACATTGTAAGACTAACTAAGATTTCTAATCAATTTTCTAAAAAGAAAAAAGAAAGAAAACCAAGAAAGGCCAAATATATGAGAAAATACAGACTTATGTGCATATATATATATATATATATATATATATACTAGTTTAGGTGTACACGCCTTGCGCGTGTACCTCACTTTAATGAGTTCAAACAGTACATTAAATAGGATATTTGTTTAAATAATAAAGATGAATATAACAATTAAATTTAATATCTTTTGAGTATGTCAAGATGGAGAATTTATTTATTAAACCTAATATTTACCAAAAATATTTTTAAAAGTCGATCGATATTCATCTACCATCTATAAATTGCAACAAAACAATACAATGAAAGAGACATCAAATAATACAATTAAATCTAATCTTTACACACAATTTTTTTCAAAGTCGTCCGACACTTATCTACCACCCGTAAACAATAACAAAATTATACGATAATAGAGATATCAAAATAATACAACTAAACCTAACCTTTATATAAAAAAATCCTCAAAATCGACCAACATTTATCTATCACCTGTAAACTGCAACAAAATAATACGATAAACGTGATATCAAAATAATACAATTACACTTAAATTTTATGTACAAAAATTTCTCAAAGCCGATCGAGATTTATCTACGAATCGTAAACTACCACAAAATAACAAACTAATACCGATATTCCGATAATACAATTAAATCTAACCTTTACCTAAAAAAAATTTCAAAGGCGACTCACATTCATCTAGCATCTATAAATTAAATGAAAACAATAAGATAATAAAGATATCAAAATAATACAATTAAACCTAACCTTTTACACAAGAAATTCTTCGAAGCCAACCGACATTCATCTATGACCTGTAAACTATAAAAAAAAATATAATAGTGATCACAAAGCTTCGATTTTGATCCAACTAATTCTTGTCAGAGCGAAAATTTTCAATCTAAAGAATGATTTTGAATGTTGAATTCTATTATGCTGACAAAAACATTGAAAAAATTGAGAGTTAGAAAATCAAACATCCACCAATCTAGACATACAATTGAATCAAGTTAGATGAGCATCAATCATATTCTTGCAATAGGTAAACCGGTTTGTTCGCTAGTTTAACGTACATCGCAATATTTATAGAAGTATTTCCTTAATAGAGTCCTATTTTAGGAGTATTTTTCTAATTAAAAATAGAAAGAAAAATATCAATTAATTCGCCTACCATATATTTTAGGAGTCCCATATATTTTAGGAAGTTTAGTTAATATAATAAAAATAATTAAATAATAAATTTAAAAAATAGTGAATAGACAGTTTTGTCTAAAGAAGTCTTTTGATGAAGGGTAAAAAGTTCAAATCACTTTTCAGTGTTCACACTTTTAATATATTATAGATTATAAATATAAATATAGATTATAGATATAGATTTACATAAAGCAAAATTCTAATGAATTTATGAGTGTTAAAATTATGATTTTTTACCTATATCAAGTAAGGACGTTAATTAATTTTTAAGTCATAAATATAAGAATAATAATTAACTAATGAAATATTTTAGAAATATAATAAAAAGATTATCTGCTGCAAATCAGTGGAGGAATTTAAAGTAGAAATACATTTTTTTTTATTAGTTTTTACGTTTTTGAATGATCAGTTATAGTTTTAGTTCGAACTAATTTGATGTTTAAGTATGAAGATTTAAATATTATATCTGACCAATAATATTTTGTGGAACAATTTGAAAAGTCATACTCTAATATAATGCTTAGCAATAAAATAACAACATAATCAATGTCTAGTAAAATTCCACAAATTGAAAATATAATGTTTAAGTTTAACAATAAAAAATTAAAAACTGCCTACCCCAATAATCTTCAAATAGTTCACAATTATATTTTTTCCATATAAAATGCAAACTCACATGTCGGATGAGATATCCTAATAGAAACCACATCGAAATTTTTGAATGTCATCATAATTTTCGTCATCATCTTTTTTTGTCTTTCTCGAATTTTGTCGAACACTTTGTTATTGTTTCTCAAATTTTATTGAATATTCTTCTTCTTCAATAGCAATAAATTTGCAAATTTTGAATTAAGGATACGTTAAACAAAATATATATCATGCCTAAACGTGTACATCCCGATGGCTTACCAATACCATTTAACTATAGCAACAATAATGAAAAAAGGGCTAATGGATAAAAAAAAAAAAAGTTAGTTCAGTTAAAGAGTATCCTAGGAAGGATTAACTACATATGTTAGTTTTGGTCATGAAATCCTATCTTCAACGGTCCATAATAATAAATTCTAAAAACAGATAAGCTAACCATATAATTGACATAATTGACGATGTATGGTCCTTTTCTAAGAAGCATTAAAAAAAAGAATCTTTACTCCTTTGCAGAGCCATACGTTTCTTGCGAAGAAGCCATAAAGTGTGAGTCAAAATATAACTTGAGTCAAAATATAACTTGAGTCAAAATATAACTTAAATAAAATTATAGATATTCTTGTCTATTTAAGGTAGAATTGTAATTGATTTAGAAGTGTTAAATATTATGATTTCTTACCTAGATTAAGTAGAGGTTTTAATTAATTTAAAGTACTAAATAATAAATAATAATTGAATAATTATTTAAGAAAAATAGTGAAAAGATGATTTTGTCTATTGCACAGTCTTTTAATGAATGACAAAAAGTTCAAATCACTTTTCTAAGTGTCTTCATACTTTTAATATATTATAGATTGTAGATTATATATATATAATATTAATGAGATCAATTTTATAAAATTACTTGAATATACAATGCATGATAATAATCACAATATTATTAATGATTTCATTATTAATGCCAGTAGTAATGTGAATAAGCGAGACAACGCTAACGAAACTATCGGATAAATTGTCTATCCTAATCATAACCTCCTATCTAAGTTAATGTTTTAGATAAACTGAAATTGCATCATATACGTTCCATACAATATAATCAATCTAATCACCATTCTATACAACTCGTCTTTAGCATTCTTAAACAAAAAACTAATCACAAGAAGTAAATTGTAAAAAAAAATAAAAAATTCACGTGATTTATGAGTCCCAAAATTTGAACTCCAACTTAAATACATTAGGCACAACGACAACGTAAGCGTCTATTATACTAAAAGAATCAAACCAACATAGATATGAACGATTTATAAGGATCTTCAACTTGTTAATAGTCCAATTTAAACTAATAACAAAATAATAATAAAAGATTTTTAAGGTAAAAAAAATGAACTATGGAGGAGTTTGAAAAAAATATTAGTATCAATATGAACAGAAAATAAATTCATCTTAAAAATTAAAGGATCTTCAACTTGTTAATAGCCCAATTTAAACTAATAACAAAATAATAGAAAAAAGATTTATAAGGTAAAATAAAAAAAAATACATCAAGGAGGAGTTTAAAAAAATATGAACGAAAAATAAATTTCAAGAAAAAATACTTACCTTCAAATTCACTTGTACCCACACGAAGTCTCATTCACACATTAGGTGTAATCTTGCTTCACCTGCATAAGAGTATTAAAAATCAATCAATAATTACTTACATGCAGAAGTAGATCTAAGAATTTAAGATTATGAGAAAAATGTTTCATCTTAAAAATAAAAAAATATTCAACTTGTTAATAGTTTAATTAAATTAACAACAAAAAAATGGAAGGAGATTTGTAAGGCAAAAAAAAAAAAAAAAAAAAGAAGAAGAAGAAGCCTTTTAAATAAATCCGAAGAGAAAAGTTGTTCATATTTAAGAAAGGAATTTTTTTTTTGGGGGGGGGGGGGGGGGGGTCTTCAATACAATTAAAGTTAATTAGGGAAAAGTAAATCAAATTTTTGAATACTATAGTTGAAACGTTGGAGTTGTACTAAAACTAGTTGGAATAGCAACGTTATATTATTATTATTACTAAAATAGAGTCCTATTTTAAAAGTATTTTTTTAATTAAAAATAAAAAGAAAAATATTAATTAATTCTCCTACCATATATTTTAAGATTTTTATATTTTTGAGAAAATTTATTTAATATAATAAAAAATATTTAAATAATAAATTTAAAAAAATAATGAAAAGACAGTTTTATCTAAAAAAGAATTTTTTTAGTGAAGAGTAAAAAGTTTAAATTATTTTTCTAAAAATATTCATACTTTTAATATATTATAGATATAGATTATAGATATAAATATAAATATAGATATAGATATAAAAGCTATCGAATGAAATTTCACCCTTCTCTTTCCCTTTTGTTTTTTGAAAGTCAAAGCGACTACATGTAGAGGTAATGGTAAGCAGCCATTCCACCCTTTCCACATTTACACGTGTGGTAGTAGTAGCCACGTCAATTAATTTTCTATATTGTAAATATATTCGGATATTGTATAAATTCGTGATAAAATAATTATAATATTTTAAATATATCATAATTAATAGAAAATTATTTCTAACAAAACCTCTATTATATAATAATAATATTTTAACATATCTAAAATTACTATCTCCGCTTAAAATATTAATAAATCATAAAATCTATTATAAAATAATATAAATATATCATCACTCAAAGAATTTTACCTATATCGAAAATATTCTAGAAGAATACTAAATTATATTTCTACCAAATGCCAAATTAAATTAAATAATCCACGATATATTTAGATAGTACTAAAATTATATGAAAATACAGAAAAATGACCGTAAGGGTCATTACATTTTGCTTACAAAAGTTCATAGCACGGAATCGCAAAACTTCAGGAGACAAAGTCCTACTTGAAATACTGTTAGAAATCGGGCAGAAATAAAGCAAACCACAAGCAGAAAGAAAATAAGAACACACAGATTTACGTGAAAACCCTTGCGGGGAAAACCACGGACAGAGGCAGAGGAGGTTTCACAGGAGTACAATGTGGAGCGACGTATAATTTCTGAATACACAAAATAACCCACTAAATGCACTTATATAATACGTGCATACAAATAAGTCCTAGGGCCAAAAACATAAAGGTCCATACCCTACGCTACCACCACAGACTCATTGAAAATCACAAATATGGGTCGCAACGCGAAACTTTCAGGACCGACTCAACATAATTCGGGTCACAACTCTAACAAATACCATTGTAAATCTTAATTATCTTGTGATTGTTTGACTACCTATCTTCTATATTGTGCTGAGTGATCGTTAGTTCATTTCCTTCTTGGAAACATTAGGTCCCATAAAAGTCCGTAGGTTTAAAAAGAAGGGTAGTTATAGCTCAAGGAAACAGGCAAATTATGGATGCAATCGATAAAACTCACATTTGACATGAAAAAACTGCACCTGTTAATTGGTTCTATTGGTTGATGTATACAATAGTTACATATGCAAGTCATTCTGCATTATACAAATCAGTCTTATGGAAACAGATTCTATAAATTATGTTTTACTTTGTTTCACGGCCTGGAAAGAAACATTCGTTGTGCTAAGTAAGAAAATAGTAACAACTTCCTTGGATATTTCCCCTGGTATACATACATGTAATGGAGTCAACTGATACTTATGGCTTTTGAGTAATACAATTCTTGAAGAGGAAGTGGAAGCAGATGATACCCTCCTATAAAACACGTTAAATTTATGCTGGCTCCGTAAATAATTCGATAAGTCAATGATTTTTTCCCGTGTTTTAGAACTGTTTAACTAATCGGGATAAATTTTTGTTGTTGTTTTTTTCCTGCCAAATAGGCTATATAGCAGACCGTACCCTACAAAACAAGTTGCAAACGTGGCTTAGAAAAATTGGATACTTGACATTTTGACGGCTTAGGCGCTTAGCAGCAGCCTAACTCACAGGGAACCATTTAAACATCATAAATTTGCAAGGCCTCTTAAATTGGATCGGCTTTTGCTTCTTCCCATGCCAAACAGGCTACACAGCAGATGATACCCTATCAAACAAATTGCACAAACATGGATTACAAACACTGGATACTTTACATTTCGATGGCTTAGCAGCTGCCTAACTTACATGGAACCTAACATCATAAATTTGCAAGGCGTTCTAATTTGGATCGTCTTTTGCTGTTTTTTACTCCTAACAGACAGGCTACGGAGCAGATGACATCCTATAAAATACATTGCACAAACATGAAAATATGTGATTTATCAATGCGGCGCCTTAGGATATTCCTATATCTTATTTATTAGCTATCGCTTGCTTTGGCAATATTGTATATAGTTTTCACAACTTGTTGGATTTTCATGCTTATGATAAAAAATACAACTTCAACTTCAAATCAATTTGATCTCAAATCATGTCCAAATGGCGTATTAGTGTTTGGTCTTTGTGACATGGTCCCTGATGGATTAATTACCTAAGCATTAGATGGAACACCTTGCACTCCCATGACGTATAAATATGGTACATTATAAGCCAAATATGGACATGTTAGTGGTTTCCATGGAGAGTTTTCAGAGCTTCATCTCCATGACAGCCACCATTCTCTCACTTCTCTTTTGTGGGTTCATACTTCATCTTCTAACCAGAAAAATACTGGGGAAACATAGCAAAAAGAGATACCATCCAATTGGCGGCACCATTGTCAATCAGCTTATGAACTACCGTAGGTTGCATCATTACATGACTGATCTTTCTCACAAGCACAAGACTTACAGATTGATTAGTCTTTTCAGGAATGATGTTTATACTTCTGACCCTGTTAATGTCGAATACATTCTTAGAACGAACTTTGACAACTATGGCAAGGTACATTGTTTTCTTGACATCCCCAGTGATGCTTTGTTATTTTTTTGAAAAGCCTTATTATTAATTAACATATTGCATCCGTGACTAAACACCAGCAAAGTTAGGGAAAAGCATCCATACAGATACAAAATGATGACCAAGTAGTGTTATCAGCATTTCAGTATGTGACGTTTTTTGAATAATCTGCAGGGATTGTATAATTATACCATGCTAAAGGACCTGTTTGGTGATGGGATCTTCGTAGTTGATGACAATAAGTGGCGGGAACAAAGAAAGTTGGCAAGCCACGAGTTCTCAACGAGGATCTTGAGGAATTTCAGCAGTGCGGTCTTCAGAAAAAAAGCAGCAAAGCTAGCTCACATATTGTCTGAAGCTGCCAATTCCAACAAGACAGTTGACATTCAAGTAAGTTTCCATGACTCTGTCATCAAACAACCCTCTTTTGTTTTCACCGGACAAATAAACCTAGTGTTGTTGATGCAGGATCTATTCTTGAAAGCATCTCTAGATTCTATATTCAAGGTTGCCTTCGGAGTTGAGCTAGACACCATGTTTGGTTCAAATGAAGAAGGGAAAATTTTTAGCGATGCATTTGACAATGCTAGTGCAATGATAGAATTGAGATATGTTGATATGTTATGGAAGATTAGCTCTCAATATCGGTTCAGAAGCCAAGTTAAGGGACGACATAAGAACAGTTGAAGAGCTTGTTTATAAGCTGATCCACAGAAGAACTGAGCAGATGAGTAAAACAGAAACTGATTTATCTGTAGGTTAATCCTCTTATAGCTAATAATTTTTTTAATGCGGATAAATGCTTAAACATTAAACTTATTTTTCAGTTGCAGTGGAAGAAGGAAGACATTTTGTCAAGGTTTCTGCAAATAACTCGTACAGATCCAAAGTATTTGCGTGATATAATATTGAACTTCACTATAGCAGGCAGAGATTCAACAGCAACCACCCTTTCTTGGTTCATATATATGCTTTGCAAGTACCCTCATGTGCAGGAGAAAGTAGCACAAGAGATTAAAGAAGCAACAACAGAAAAAGAAGATGGGACAGACATAACAGATTTTGCTGCCGATGTGAGTGAAGATGCTCTTGAAAAGATGCAATACCTACATGCAGCATTGTCAGAGACTCTTAGACTCTATCCAGCACTTCCCATGGTAATAAAGAACTTCGTTTATCATACATCAGCGGCCAAGTAGATGCATGTTTTAAGTTGTTACTTTTGGTTTTCCTCTTACTGTAGGATGGAAAACTATGCTTTTAGGATGATACCTTACCAGATGGATTCAGCGTGAACAAAGGGACATGGTGACTTACCTACCATATGCAATGGGAAGAATGAAATATATATGGGGTGATGATGCAGAAGAATATAAACCAGAGAGATGGCTTGATGGGGATGGTTTCTTCAGGCCAGAGAACCCCTTCAAATTTACAGCTTTCCAGGTTATTGGCTTTAATTATCAATTTAGGAGTATCATATTTAAAGCCTGAGCATGAGTATATGCTTAATTTGCCTAGTGCCTATATACTTCACATTCTTCTGTTGATGAAACAGGCAGGGCCGAGGATCTGCTTGGGGAAAGAGTTTGCTTATAGGCAGATGAAGATATTAGCTGTTGTGTTGTTACATTACTTTGTTTTCAAGTTGAGTGATGACAAGAAGATTGTCAAATACAAGACAATGATTCTTCTTCACATCGATGGGGGACTGCATGTTGATGTCTTTCACCGATAGGGCCATGAAAGAGAGCAATAAATATATATGTTACATGCACTTACTAAGTTCTGTAAACCAAAGATAAAAAATATGACAGTGTTAGCTCTCTTCTTCCTGAGTGCTGTTTATGACATTTCCAGACGATGAATATTGAGTCTAGAAACTAATGAAAGTGTCAGTGTTGCACATTCATATTTTCCTTGTTTTACTTTCCATGCCATCTTAGTTGCAGTTTTCAGTGGAATAACTACTGTGCACCCTTCAATGACTGAAACACAGATAGAAGTTGCATGGACTTTAATTTATCTCATCACAGTTTACTGTTCATGGGTAATCAATAGGCATCTGGAAAGGTTCATTTAGAAGTAAAGCTAACAGTTGTTCTACGAAAAGAGCGGGTGAATGAAACTGTTCACAATAATTTCCAGAAAAAATGCCACTTATGTTTGGATCTGGTAAAAAAACAAGTTTAGAACAAAAATTAACAATAATAGACTACTTCAAAGGAGGAGATAACACTGACCACATGCAGATGCTAAACTAAGTGACACTAAAGTGAAATTATCATCTAAAATATACCCCTTTGCATTTGTATAATGGCATTTGTGCTAGAAAATTTCCAAAAAACATGGAAGATTTTGTTGCAGGGATTACAGAAGGAGTCCTCGAGAAAATGCATTATGTTCATGCGGCTTTGACAGAAACCTTGAGGCTATATTTGCCCAAGAGCCTGCAATTTCACAAAATTGAAACCAAATTACCAAAAAACATTCCTATTCTCGTGTGACTATTTGACATATCCAACATGTTATTTCTTAATATTCACGAGGATAACAATTGGTCATTCAAAGAAGCACCAAATTCATTTCCCTTTTATTCTTAAGAAGACATTCATGTGTACATACTGGTGCACAGCAGCATATAAGCTTGCATTCAGGAAAAGCTAAAAACAAAGCTGCTTACATCTGTGGATGGGAACAACCTAAGTAGGATAGTGTAGATCTACTTCATCATCGATCTTATTTTCAAGCATATACAGAATTACAATTATTAATTGTATTATACACTTGTTAGGCATATGTATACATCCCAAATGTCTAACAAGTAACATATAACTGGAACCATTACTTAAATAGTTGAAGGCAGGGCAATCACTGCACCCTTAGCAATCTTGGACTTGAAATACTGAGTCAAATCTGGAGTCATATTTAGAGAGGCCTCTAAAGCTGATGGAGATGCTGCTTCCCAAATTGATTTTTTCCCACCTGATAATTCTCCATATACTTACCAAAAGGTCCCACAATTTGAACACGACCACTTCCTTTTGTAACATAACTCAATTGAACGGACGAATCCTCTGTAAAAATTGGACCAAATAAAGCACCACCTCCCAAAACTACGTGATTCGCGCTTAATCCAACATCTCCAAGTAACGGTAAATTCCTACAAGTTACCGCGGATAAAGTTCCACCATTTTTCACCTCTACACAAGGTTTAGCACTATCCACTCGAAACGATAATTTCCACTCTGATCTTGTGTAAGATTAAGTAGAGCCTGCTTACTTGAATCCTCATCGTCTTTCTTGGGCTCATCATCTTCATCATTACTGATTTCTTTCTCAGTAATCTTCTCAGCCCAGAGGTAAATTGGATAGCTAATGAATTCAGAGTGCTTTTTTACGAGGTCCTTGATTCTCGGTTCTTCCAAGTACTCCAGCTAGTCTTCCTTGAGGAAGAGAGTTATCTTTGTACCTCAGCCCAATTGCTCAACGTTTACATCCCTCGTAACAGCGAATGTACCACCTGCTTGTGATTCCCAGATATACTGTTCGTCATCATTGTGCTTGGTGGTCACAATAACCTGCTCACATTGACTACTTCTGTTGCTATTGATAGTATTGACAATGTTACATGACACATTTCTGTATAGTTTGTATATCATTTACTTTGGAAAATTTGTATATTTTGGGCCTTGTACATTTTATTTAATTTCAGTCGAACCCGACCCACTTATCACTTTGTATATAACCCATTCATCTTGTATAGTTGAAGAGCAGAAGCAGAATAACAAAATATCTTTTTCATTTTCCTCTCTCTAGAAGCTTCTAAGATCCAAGTTGAGTTCTCTCAATATGGTATCAGAGCTGGTGTAAGTTCGACCAAGTTGTTGACCTCTCCGTCATCTTTTAGGATTTTTCGGCGACTCCGACGGTTGCATTCGCCTTTTGGGACTTTCCAACGACTCTGATGGTTACATTTTTTACGATTTCCGATAACTGAAACAGCTGGATTCGGAGATTTCCGATGATTTACGGTTCTATTCTTCCATTCTCTCTATATTCCTGTATTAATAGTGGTTTACAGCTGATTTTGCTATTTTCCTTATGGATTCATCTTCCGCTGCAATGAGTACTGCCACCAGTACTCTATCTCCTTCTTCCCCACTATACTTGCTTCCCTCCGACTCTCCGGGAACCATTTTGGTCAACAAGACCTTTAATGGGACCGACTATGGGAGTTGGAAGAGAGGGATGATGTTAGGTTTATCATGCAAAAACAAATTAGGAATGATAAATGGTACCATACCCAAACCTGAACCTAATTCTCCTTCTTTTGAACCTTGGAATCGTTGTAACGATATGATTGTGGCATGGATCCTGAATAGTCTCGACAAGGAGATTAGAGAAACGGTTATGTATACTGAATCTACTAAAAAACTCATGAAGGATATCGAGCATAGGTTTGGACAGGTTAGTGGTTGATAACGCTCAATCTACAGCTCTCGTAGGAGTGTAAAACGGTCGTTTGTCAAATATAGAACCCAACCTGGGTTGGGTATCGATCCCTCGGGAAATAGCTTGGTCAACAAGTAAGCAACGATTACTAGACTTTTAGTGCAACTCTCGTAAAAAGGGGGGAATTATATTGTGAAAGTAATGTAACCAAAATAAGAGAGTAAAGCAGAAAATAGCAAAGTAAAAAGAACGAATGTTTAGTAGGTTGTGAAACAATGAGAATTGAGGAGTTGGGGTTATGTCCACCTTCTGAGTTATACGTCTCTATTGACTATGAGTGTGTTGAATTCAGACATGCATGTGCTTATAGAGAATTGTATTCGATGGTAAATCCAGGCGTCTTTCGACCTATTCGAGGATTATTTCACTTTAACTCTTTCGAGCTTAAAGCGTGTCTAACGGTACGAATTCTCCAAGAGGTTAATCCAGTTACGGCACTAACTTTTTAATAGGGGATGGGACCCTACTACCTTGACATTATCTCTTTTCCAGACAGATAACCTTTCTTTCGAACAAGTTAAATGTTATACTGGCGTATTCTTGCGTTTGCAACCACAAAGAATTTAGATTAAGATGAAGAGAATAATGATATAAGTAACATACGTGTCACGAACTCACAAACTCACAGCAATAAATAGTATCTCATTCGTCTTCCATAACCCCAATAGAGAAGTTTAGTTACCCATGAGTGCGAAGGAAATCACAATTGACATTGTTGTTATACCACAATAAAGATTTCACGTTTGTAATGGTGTGGTAGGCGTTAGGCGTGAATCCCTTAGCAAAGTAACGTTTCTCTTGTTGTGGAATTTAAGAATAGATGAATAGAAGAAGAAAAATAGAATTAATGGAAGAATGATTGTTTTGAACTAGAATGTCTTAGAAGTAGAATAGAATAGAATTGAATGTCAGAAGATGTAAGAAGATGTCAGAAGATGTTTCAAAATCTCTAGCAAGATAGGGTATTTATAATATCCATATCCTATTCCTACTAAGCTAATGAAATGCTTAACCAAATCCTACTAAGCTAATGAAATACTTAACCCAATTGTACTAGGTTAATGTATCATTATCCTAATCCTAATAAATTACTGCTAGTCCCCAAAGTCTTCAGAAATGCTGTTTTAGCCCGGGACAGATTTTTCATGCGCCATCTTTAGTCCTTGGCGTCCAAGATTGGCTTTTCTCCTTTCGTGAAGATTTCTTTGGCGTCAAGTTATCCATAAAATGCTGAATTCTGCATCATTTATACCTGAAACTTTGTTAATCATGTTCGTTAGCTCACTTACAGGAAAAGGGACTAAAAGTGCATGAAATATATAATTTGTTCTCAAAACTAGGCTAAAATATGGGCAAAATATAGTGCTATAGGCGTGTAAATTCGCCTATCATCAACACCCCACACTTGAAGCTTTGTTCGTCCTCGAACAAAATATCATGTCCCTCTAAACATCAACTTAGGGTTCACAGCAACAGCACAAAATATTCGTCAAGACAAGCACAACAATTATCAACAAAGAGTAGTTTTTCGATCATTAGTAGAAACAGTTTAACCTCTAGCATAAACTCGTGATGGTGGTCAACTCATATTCAAAGGTTAAGGCACAAAGAATCATACACGACTACCCAAAACTCATCAACCATGTGTGTCTCACAATATATTACCCATAATCACTCACAAGTATAGCATATTTTTCAAACATGGGTATAAAAATATCCTTGCTCTCGCTCTCACAAAGAATTCATATGAAGCAACTGATGACCATAGGCTTGCCCTTAGTGTAATGCTCCACTAAATGTCAGAATGCCAAGCTTAGGATCAACTAGGTCTTTTGATGGTTGTAATGTAAGCTAAGGGACAGGTAGGACTATTTTGGCCAAAAATAGTGACTATGTTCCTAAGCGCTTTAATACATCACATTGTATCATTAACACTTTTCTTTCAAACAACCTTTCTACTTTCTTTTATTCTACCACTCTTTTTCTTCTCTTTTGTTTTTCAATTTTAAACATAACTAACTTTTCAGTTTTCCTTTCCTTTTTCTTTTGATAACATACCTCTTATGATAGCACTTTCTTTTTCATAACTCATTCAAGCACCAATGCATTCTAAAGAATCATACTCACCCAATTTCCTCTTATTTTGTCACATGACTTTTTCACTTTAAAGCACTTAGGAATTTGGATCAAATTATGGTCTTGAAAAAAATGGATTAGGCTTACATACGAGGTTTGTCAAAGAAAATAGGCTAAAGGCTCAAAAGGGTTTAACTAGGATGGTGTCCATGGGTAGGTAAAAAGAAGGTAAATAATCATAGGTTGCCAAAGAAATGCCTAAATCATCTCCTAGACTTTCACTCTTTATTTTCGCTTTACATACATACCAGGCAAGTTCTAGCATCAGCCACAAGCACAGAATATACTATTATCTCACACACACAAGGCACATGGTCGACTTTATTGGGAGTAGTATAGACTCTTGACCCAACAGATGAAGGAATTAAACCAAACAATATCATATAGTGAGTCACAATTAGAGCCTAAATGTCTCAATAGTCATGATTTTAGTACAAACTCTTGTCATAATCTCATGCTGCCTATTAGAATAATTTCATGCGAAGCTAAGCTAAAAAAACAATTAACTACAAACAAACATAAATAAATGCAAATGTGGATGGAGAAGTATAGCATGCAAATACCAGCACCCCACACTTAGACGGGACACACTGTTCTCAGTGGAAAATAAATAAGAAGAACCTGGTTAGTCGGACTCATCATCTATGTCTGGGGTCATACCCCTTGCATCGGAATCATCATCAGAGTCGTCATCCTCAGAAGTTCCTCATAAGCATCCCACTTAATTCCAAGAGTGAGTCGAGGTATTTGCAGCGAGGAGGGTTCTCCTTGCTCTTTTCGACCTCTTTTCTTGCCTTTTTGTGAAGTGGTAGCCTTATCTTTGCCTTGTCTTGCTTTGGGTGCCATTGTACCTGAGACTTAAAACAATGTTCATGTTAGCATCATCTCGATGGATACAATCTATAAACAAGCAGTAGTGGCACCACCCCACACTTAGTTTGTTGGTACAGACTAGTGAAGTGAAAGTGGTCGATTACTCAGACTTCATCGACATACGTTTTAGAGGCTATATTCCAACAAGAAATTCAGATATGTAACACTTCTTGCAATCTTTTCAATACTTTCATGTTAGGTATATCAAGACTTCTACATAGGGATTACATCATGGTATAGTTTCTATCAATAATCACAATCTCCTATGTCGGTAGGCAACTATAAGTCTTATTCCGATGAGCGAGACATCCCAACATGTAAGTATTCAAGTGACAAGAGTATGCAATGTTCATGACTATAGCAATTCCTCAAGTAGTATGTCAATGCATCAAAATCGAATTGAAGTCGGAAACAAGTTAAGATCATCCTAACGTATATGTTCACTCACTTGGTTGTGTATCAACAATTCAAACACATTCACATCTCCAATACTTCTTCAAGATTTAGCAATTCATAACAGACATAGTAACGTAGTACTTACGAAAAATAGATGAAGAATACAAGAGTACTTACGTGATTGAAGCCTTTGGAGATGTTCTTGTGAAGTGGAAAAGCAAAAGTTTTGAGAAGATTTGGATGCTATGTGCGGCGCCTATATTAGGTTTTCAATGTGTTTGTGCCTCAAGACTAAGTCTCCTTTATATAGGAAAAGAATGGGTCGGGTTTTGACCCATTTAAAATCGGTTTTGGAGACAAAAAGTGACCATAGGCGGCGCCTTTAGCTTTGCCTATGGTGACCATAGGCGGCGCCTAATGCAAAGCCTATGGTGAGCATAGGCGACACCTAGTGCAATGCCTTTAGTGACCATAGGCGGCGCCTTTAGCATGGCATATGAGATTCAGAGATCAAATGCTTTAGCATAGGCGGCGCCTATGCTATGGCATACTTGAGCATGGGCGGCGCCTATGCTATAGCACACTAGATTCTGAGACCTTGGGCTATAGTATAGGCTTTGCCTTGTTCGTGGCCTAGTTTTACCTAGGCCTAGCCTTGCTCGATGCCTATTTTGTCATGAGCAATGCTCAATCCATAGTCTTATGCATCTTAATTCCTAACTTACCACCTTTACCATGCAATACGTCCAAATCAAAATTTGAAACCAATCTCCTCGTTTTACACCTCTTGCACCTACATTTGCTCAAAAACAATAAAAACGATTAGAACGATGGGTTGCCTCCCATCTAGCGCTTGATTTATTGTCGCGGCACGACATAGCTATCTCGATTACTTAGACTTCATCGAGATAGATGGTTGATCATTTTTTGAATGGATTCAGACGATAATGAGGCTTACTTGTAGGCATGCAATCTTCTTCGAGATGACCCTTGTGCATGCCTATCCCAGGAGGGATACCAATTATATCATCAATAGTCCAACCCATAGCTCTCATGTATCTCTTCAGAGCAGAGATAAGAGCCTCTACGTGTTGTTTACTTAAATCATCCGCACTCACCGGAAGTATATTTATACTTTCCAAGAACATATACCTTAGATAATCGGGGAGCTCTTTCAATTCTAGCATTGGTGGCTCTTCAAGGGAAGTCTTCGCTGTTGGTGACAGTTGATTCTTAAGATCACGGTCCGGTTGCTTAGGAGTATGGGAATAGGACTCTATTTCTGTTAGAGCACCCATAAGTTCTTCATAATCTTCATCGTCCTCATGCTCAACATTCAGTGGCGCAGCATACAATGGCTCAACAGTAAGCTGTTTCTCTACAGATAATGCTTTCTTATCCTCATGATGAACATCAGCTACAGAGAACACATTCATATCGCTGGGCTACTTTATTGCTTTGCATATATCAAAGTGGACCACTTCGTCATTCAACCGAAATAAAAGCTCATTAGCTCTCATGTCAATAAGAACACTTCCCGTTGTAAGGAAAGGGCGTCCCAAGATTATGGGAACCTCTAAGTACGCTTCACAATCCAAAATAACAAAGTCTGCTGGAAAGATGAATGAAGAAACCTTTACCAAGACATCACATAGGATACCAACAGGTCGTTTTACCGACCTATCCGCCATGACGAGCCTCATATTGGTTGGAGTAGGATCACCCAACCCCAACTTTCTGTAGACGGATAGTGGCATCAAATTGATGCTAGCTCCCAAATCGCACAATGCCTTAGAAAAATTCATAGATCCAACCGTGCAAGGAATAGTGAAAGCACCAGGGTCTGCCTTCTTCTGTACAAAGGACCTTGTGGCAATTGCACTGCAATGATGAATATTATCTGTCGGCTCATAGCTTACTGCCCGCTTCTTTGTTAAAATATCCTTCATAAATTTTGCATACCCAGGCATTTGTTCTAGTGCCTCCACCAACGGAACATTAATGGTCAGCTGCTTTAACATAGTCATGAATTTGCTGAACTTTGTATCATCTGCCACCTTCTTCAATCTTTGAGGAAAAGGTGGTGGTGGATATGGAATTGTTCTCTCCACGGCTTTCTTCTCCTCTTGCCTTCGTTTTTCAGCCTTTTCAGGCTGCAACATACTCGGTGTACCGTCATGGACGTCGTGGGTGGATTCTACGACAGCTTCTCATTTTTCCTTGTCATCAATGTCTTCTATATCGTCGACCACTTGTTTTCCCTTAGATGAAGTTTCCAGCGCGTTACCACTTCGAGTAGTAATAGCCATGCATGATCCCTCATTCCTTGGATTTTGCACAGTGTCGCTAGGTAAAGTGTCGGCCTTTCTTTGATTGAGTGCTGCTGAAAGTTGGCTCAATTGCTGCTCTATTTTCTTGATTGAAGTGGAATGTGAATCAACTAATTGCTTCATAGAGGACAAATCATTTATTACCTCCGTTACTCCCGCGCTAGTTGCTTCCACTCCTTTCAGTAGTTTAGCCATCATGTCTTCCATACTTCCAGAACTAGATGTGGTGGCGTCACATCTTCCAGGGGGAACATACAAACCACTACTGTCATTTTTGTTCTTCCAACTACCTTGGTCCATGTTTCCAGATTTACCATGATAGTTCCGACCTTGGTTTCCTTGGGCATTGCCTCGGAAACCCCCCTGATTGTTCAAGTAGTTGGCTTCTTCTTCCGAATCAGATTCGTTTCTTCCTTTTGACGCAACAGCTTTGACTTTTTTGGTCTTCCCTGATAATAGATGCTTTGTAAGAAGATCCACTTGTGTTTTCATGTGCGCCATATCTTGATCACGTTCTTCTTCTCTTCTCCTTTGGTCTGCAGTCATGCCAATAGATAAAGTGGGGCTTGTTACCTCAAAATCCCTGGTATGCCAAGCTCTACTTTGTTTCGTCATACGATCTAGCATATTGCTTGCTTGACCAAAGGTGAGATCCATAAAGGATCCTCCAGCCGCATTATCCACCACTGGTTTAGTTATTGAATTCAGGGCTCTATATAATATCTCCATTAGGTGAACATTAGTCATATGATGGTTTGGGCACCTCACTAGCTTTGTCTTGAACCTCTCCCATGTTTCATGAAGAGCTTCAGTGGGAAGCTGACGAAAGTTGCTGATTTCATCTCTCAATTGTGCTCTTTTGGATGGCGGAAAGAATCTTTCTAGGAAAGCGTCTCTCAATTGCCTCCAATTGTAATAGAATCAGGAGTCAGCCCATTCAACCATAGAGTTGCCTCCCCAGACAGAGACAATGGAAATAGACGTAATCGAATTGCATTCTGACCAACTCCAGGATTGTCAAACGACTTGCATGTAGAGATAAAGTTGATGAGAGGCATATTCGGATCATCGCCTGCTAGTCCACCAAATAATCCCTTGAGTTGCAATAACTGAATAATGGTGCTCGTGATGTTGAACTTGTCTCCGAGTGCCAATGGTGGAGGAATAATGGCTCCTGTGGCTCCGGCTCCATCAAGATCATCATCATCATCATCGAAAGCTGGCTGCATAGCTTGGCGTTCAGGCCTAAACCTAGCTTGATGATCTCTTCTGTTGGTAGGTGTTGCGATCTCAGCGGCATGCCTAGGGTTTAGTAGCTCGTCATCACCTAGATCTTCATCGTCAGGATTTGTTGCTCGCCCAGGGTTATCAATATTCTGTTGATGCACTTGAGCGGCGGCTAGCGCAGCTAGTCTCGCCTATTCCTGTTGAGCAGCCATCCTTTCAATTGCGTGTTGTGCCTCCATTCTGCGAATACGTTGTGGTTCAGGATTGATAGGTAATAACGGTTGACCAGAACTTCGGGTATGGGGCATGCACTGAATAAAAACCTGCATTAAACAAAAACAAAAACTAAAAGTAAAAGTACGAGAATCTTTGACCAAAGGGTCTAGTAATTATTACGAACTTAATTGACACTTGTATTCCTCGGCAACGGCGCCAATTTTTGATAACGCTCAATCTACAGCTCTCGTAGGAGTGTAAAGCGGTCGTTTGTCAAATATAGAACCCAACCTGGGTTGGGTATCGATCCCTCAGGGAATAGCTTGGTCAACAAGTAAGCAATGATTACTAGACTTTTAGTGCAAGTCTCGTAAAAAGGGGGGAATTGTATTGTGAAAGTAATGTAACCAAAATAAGAGAGTAAAGCAGAAAATAGCAAAGTAAAAAGAACGAATGTTTAGTAGGTTGTGAAACAATGAGAATTGAGGAGTTGGGGTTATGTCCACCTTCTGAGTTATACGTCTCTATTGACTATGAGTGTGTTGAATTCAGACATGCATGTGCTTATAGAGAATTGTATTTGATGGTAAATCCAGGCGTCTTTCGACCTATTCGAGGATTATTTCACTTTAACTCTTTCGAGCTTAAAGCGTGTCTAACAGTACGAATTCTCCAAGAGGTTAATCCAGTTACGACACTAACTTTTTAATAGGGGATGGGACCCTACTACCTTGACATTATCTCTTTTCCAGACAGATAACCTTTTTTTCGAACAAGTTAAATGTTATACTGGCGTATTCTTGCGTTTGCAACCACAAAGAATTT
The DNA here is from genome assembly GCA_030864215.1 of Capsicum pubescens. Taxonomy (NCBI): domain Eukaryota; kingdom Viridiplantae; phylum Streptophyta; class Magnoliopsida; order Solanales; family Solanaceae; genus Capsicum; species Capsicum pubescens. Next base: position 294,513,781 of record CM061538.1, on the reverse strand, counting down.
AGATTAAGATGAAGAGAATAATGATATCAGTAACATACGTGTCACGAACTCACAAACTCACAACAATAGATAGTATCTCATTCGACTTCCATAACCCCAACAGAGAAGTTTAGTTACCCATGAGTGCGAAGGAAATCACAATTGACATTGTTGTTATACCACAATAAAGATTTCACGTTTGTAATGGTGTGGTAGGCGTTAGGCGTGAATCCCTTAGCAAAGTAACGTTTCTCTTGTTGTGGAATTTAAGAATAGATGAATAGAAGAAGAAAAATAGAATTAATGGAAAAATGATTGTTTTGAACTAGAATGTGTTAGAAGTAGAATAGAATAGAATTGAATGTCAGAAGATGTAAGAAGATGTCAGAAGATGTTTGAAGATGTTTCAAAATCTCTAGCAAGATAAGGTATTTATAATACCCATATCCTATTCCTACTAAGCTAATGAAATGCTTAACCAAATCCTACTAAGCTAATGAAATACTTAACCCAATTGTACTAGGTTAATGTATCATTATCCTAATCCTAATAAATTACTGCTAGTCCCCAAAGTCTTCAGAAATGCTGTTTTAGCCCGGGACAGATTTTTCATGCGCCATCTTTAGTCCTTGGCGTCCAAGATTGGCTTTTCTCCTTTCGTGAAGCTTTCTTTGGCGTCAAGTTATCCATAAAATGCTGAATTCTGCATCATTTATACCTGAAACTTTGCTAATCATGTTCGTTAGCTCACTTACAGGAAAAAGGACTAAAAGTGCATGAAATATATAATTTGTTCTCAAAACTAGGCTAAAATATGGGAAAAATATAGTGCTATAGGCGTGTAAATTCGCCTATCATCAGTGGTCTAAAAATCTTTCAAATCCGCAAAGACATCTCTTCCATTACTCAAGGGAACTCTAATATTGCTTTATACTTCAATAGAATTAAGAGGCTTTGGGATGAGTTGTGCTTTTCCATATCCTATCCTGAATGTGAGTGTGGATGTAAGGAGGCTTTTCAGAAAATTGATGAGGAACAAAGGGTTCATCAGTTCTTAAGTGGTCCGAATGACTCTTATTCTACTATTAGAAGAAATATCCTACTGATGAAGCCTTTACCTGATGTTGATAGTGTATATTACATGTTTATCAATGATGAAAGTCAGACTGAATTTCAGAATGCTCCTCTTCCAGCCTTCAGCTCCGAATTTGCTTCTTTCTTCACAGGGTTTCAAAAACCCTATAACCATAAGATAAATTTTGAATCTTCTCCAAGAGGAACCTTTTATTCCACAAAAATAAACAACATAACCTGCAGGTATTATAAGAAACCAGCACATCTGATTGAGCAGTGTTACAAGTTGCATGGTTTTCCTCCTAATACTAGGCCTCCCAAATTCAAAAGGACTGTTACCCTTGTTCAAACGGTAGAGAATCAGTCTTTGGGAGTGTCTGAGGAATCCACCTCTAATGAAAAACCTGTATTGCTGAATCTGGAAACTCCAATATTTCTCAAGAGAAATTTTCTCAATTGTTGAGTTTACTTCAGCAATGCAAACTAGTCTCATCTCCTACTGAGATTTCTGTTGGTTTAGCCAATTTTGTAGGTTTGATTAAATCTCCTAATTTTGATAAGTGTGGCTTTTTAGCATGTAATTTTTCTAAGATAGAGGATAGTCCTTGGATCATTGACTCAGGTGCAACAAATCACATGACTCCACATTTTTTTTTCTCACTGATATTAAGCCACTTATATACCCTTATCTTGTTACTTTACCAAATAGTTACAAGGTAAAAGTCACTAATACTGGTAATCTTACTATTTCTCCTAATATTACCTTACAAGATGTACTTTAGTTCTGTAATACCCAGGGAAATTTTTCGTTGAAATTTTGTGCGTAAACGTGTTGGATTCTATCTTCTAGAATGAATTAAAAATTTTCCGTGTGGAATATCTTAGATTATGACCCACCATTGCGTAGATTATCGAATAATATTTCTAACGATATATGGATCATCCGAAACGGACACCCGAGCGACGAGTTATGAACATTTCGATCGAACCATGAATAGTAGTGAACAGTAAAACGTGCAGGAAAAAGTACTGAGGCCTGGCGTATTTTTTCTCCAACTTTAAACTATCATAAATCCTTGTACATAATGATCTGGGTGATCTACTATATTATCAATGGAAATCTCTATGAGTCCTCTTTCCAATGAAATTGGTTTCATCCAATTTGTCTATCGGAACAAAAAGTTATGGTCGATCTACTTCAGCCTATCAAAATTGAATTTTTGGGTCAACTTCAAATGATCATAAATCCTCGTACACAATGATCTGGGTGAGATACTATACATCAACGAAAATATATGAGAGTCCTCTTTCTAATGAAATTAGTTTCATCCAATTTAAACATCGGAGTAAAACATTATGGTTGATCTACTTTAGACTATCAAAACAGTCCACCAAAAGACAGATTCGAGATTTTTTTTTATTTTTAGGGGCATTTTGGTCATTTCTCCTCACCCAAAATCCGTCCAAACCCTATATTAAAGCCTATTAGAAGCATTATATGTTATATTTCATCAAACTCCTTCAAAAAGAAAACCCTAAGCTCCTACATCCAACATCAAGAGCCTCCAAAGTTCACCATTAATTCTGCAAATTTATTCAAGATTCCAAGTTCCTAGTTCAATAACTCCAAGAACCATCATTCAAAGGCACGATTAACATCTCAAAAATGAGTATCGATATAAAGTTCATCATTCAAGGTATGTGGGTTTTTCAACAAGAACTCTCTTTCGTTCTTGTGCCTAAAAGTAATTTTCTTTACAAAGGCATGATTTTTATTTGATTTTTATGAATTTGAAATATAAACCCATATCTTATGATGATTATTATGAAATCTTGATGTTTATGATTTTGAAAGATGAATTTACATGTGTGGAGATATAAAGCATGAATCTTGAACGATATTTATCATGATTTTGATATTTGGGTCATGAATCCCCATTGAAAATTGTGTTTTTTGAGAAAGTGTGTGTTATAAGCACGTTGATGTTGAATATTTGAGATATTTTGAATGATTTGACCTTTTGATCTTAATGGAGTTGTTTTGAACTCGAGTGTGAAAGAAATCCACAACGTGGTTGATTTTGATAGATGGAAAGCATGATGGCTCCCGATGTATATTTATATATTATTGAAATTGTTTTGTTGTGGATTGTCTTTGAAATGATTTGAGCTAAGTTTGGGAGAAATCTTTAGCACCGAGTGGGAGGTATAAAGCGACCTTACTTCCCTAGAAGTACGTGCCCCCGTAGTAGTAAGCCTGAGGCTGATTTATATAGTGATCACTAGTTTGTGTGGATTTGATATCGATGGTCCTACTCCGATGGCAAGGATAGGACGACTCTCCCCAACGTGGGTTGTACGTTGGAATCCATGTAGCTCACATGGTTTATGTTGGTTATAGGATCTCCCAGTGTGTGTGTGTTTCCTTATGTCTATGGTGAATGGTGAAGTGATTTGAAAGTGGAATTGTGAAAGTTATTCTTTCAAAAGATTTAAATGATATTTACGTTATGAGAATTGATATTCTTGATGAACTGAAAGTGATTGACAAATTATATGATGACTCACATGTTTTATTGTACTTATTTCATCCTCTCATGATTATGATGATTTTCTTCGGGCTATGTGAGTCTTTCATACATCCTGCATATTTCTTATAAATATTTATGATGATGATGTTTATACAACTGCATACACCCCCCCATATACTCGGTTCCTTTCCATTGTACTGACCCACATCTTCGGATGTGGGCTGCATTTTCTCGGAATGTAGGTTCAGATGCTCAGTTCCAGGTTTGACAGTGATTTTTTGGGCACGCTGTTCTACATCCTCTGTTACGGTGAGTCCTCATGTTCCGAGGACATGATGTCTGATGTTGGTTTCACGAAATTGTTTACATTTGATAACTGAGTATGAGTCAGTTGGGGCATGTCTCAATGGCTCGCTGGTTTTATTGATTTTCTTAGAGGCTTGTCAGACTAGTATAGATGTTGGGAGTTGACTAATAAGTCGTATTTTGTTATATTTTTGAAATTCTTTTATTCTTGAATGATGATTACTCTGTTGATATTTGAGGGATATTTATGGAAACCCCGTTGATTTGTGTTGAACTGAATGAAAATGGCTCAAAGGGTTAGCTTGGGGCTACTTGTAGCCTCAAGCACCGTGTGACGCTCTGGGACCCGTTTTTCGGGGCGTTACAAACTTGGTATCAGAGCCTAAGGTTTTGTGGTGTCCTAGGGAGTCTGACAATCCGCGTTAAGTAGAGTCTTGATCATTGGTGTGTAGCGCGCCATATCTATGAGCAAAAGGCTACAAGACGTTTTAGTAAAAAGTGTGATTCTTTCTTTCAGAAGTCTATCGTGCTTAAAGTGTCTCTCTCTGCTATTTATTTGTGCTCTCCTCTTTCAGAAATATGCCTCCACATAGAGCGAGAAGAAATAATGATGGTCAGCAACCTCAACCCGCTGACCCATTGAATGAAAACGTGTCTCATGCTGAATTTCGGGCAGCCTTTCAGGCGCTGGCCCAAGCTGTTACTGTAAATGTTAAGACCAACTCGGCCCCGACTCCACAGCAGCAGGGAGGTAATTCAGCTGCTGCCAGGATCCGTGACTTCATGCGGATGAATCCGTCGGAATTCTATGGGTCCAAGTCTGATGAGGATCCACAGTTGTTTTTAGAGGAGGTGCGGAAGATTACTCAGGTGATGCATGTATCTGAGGAACATAGTATAGAGTTGGTTGCGTATAGGTTGAAAGACCTTGGTTATGACTGGGTTGTTGCTTGAAGGAAAGGTAGAGGTGAGGGAGCTGTCCCTACAACGTGGCAAGAGTTCCAGGATGCATTCCTGGATAAGTTTTTCCATTTGGAGCTGAGGGAGACGAAGGTAGAAGAGTTTATGAGCCTGCGACAGGGCTCTATGACTGTTAGGAAGTACTGTCTAAAGTTCAATCAGTTGGCCAAGTATGCTCCTGACTTAGTGGCTGATAATCGGGCTAGTATGAGTAAGTTTGTGAATGGAGTGTCTAGTTATGTGGTTAAGGAGTGTAGGTCTGCTATGCTGAATAGTGAGATGAATCTTTCTAGGTTGATGACTCATGCCCAATAGATTGAGGCAGACAAGATTAAGGAGAGAGATAGAATGAGAGGGAATAAGAGAGCTAGGTCCGAGCAGCACAGACAGGGTTAGACTAGATCGCAGGAAGTGAGTCGCCCTCAGTATCAGGATCGTTCATCTATGCCAGCACCGTCATCTGCTAGTGCTCTCGTGCCTAGAGATAGGCAGGAGCAAGGTACTAGGTCATATGCATCCAGGTCCCAGTACAGTGCTGGCAGTAAGCCAAATCGTCCCTTGTGTCCTAAGTGTGGTAGGGCTCATTTGGGTGAGTGTTGGGGTGAGAAGAGGGGTTATTTCCGGTGTGGTGACATGGGTCAAAGAGTTAGAGATTGTCCACAGGATGGACAAGGGCGTCGTGACTATCGCCCTCAGACCCAGACTCAGACTGTTAGTGCTCCAGTTCCAGTGACTCGCCCAACCCCAGCTCAGGGCACCTCTTCTAGCAATGCTGGCGGGCAGCGCCAGAATAGATTATATGCTTTACCGTCCCGCTAGGAATAGAAGGATCTCCCTATGTTGTTACTGGTATGCTTCGTATATTTCAGTTTGATGTGTATGCTTTGTTGGATCCTTGATCCAGTTTCTCATATGTTACACCTTTGATTGCTGTGAATTTTAAAATGAGTCCTAAGATTATTCTTGAGCCTATCCTAGTTTCTACCCCAGTGGGTGATTCGATTGTTACCCAGAAAGTGTATAAAAAGTGTCCTGTTACCGTTCTTCATAGAGTCTTGTTGGTTGATCTGGTTGAGTTAGACATGGTAGATTTTGATGTGATTCTGGGTATGGACTGGCTGTATTCTTCTTATGCCTCTATTGATTGTCGGACCCGAGTGGTCAAGTTTCAGTTTTTGGGTGCATCCGTGTTTGAGTGGTCTAGGAATTCTGTGTCACCCAAGAGTCATTTTATCTCTTACCTTAAAGCTAGAAAGCTTATTTCCAAGGGGTGTATTTACCATTTGGTTAGAGTCAAAGACATTAAGTCTGAGACTCCAATTCTCCAGTCTGTTAACGTTGTCAATGAGTTTTCTGATGTCTTTTTGGATGATCTCCCAGGGATACCTCCTGATAGAGAGATAGAGTTCGGGATTGATCTTCTTCCTGATACTCAGCACATTTCTATTCCTCCTTACCGTATGGCCCCTGCAGAACTTAAGGAGTTGAAAGAGCAACTCAAAGATCTACTAGATAAGGGTTTTGTAAGGCCCAATGTTTCTCCTTGGGGTGCTCCTGTGTTGTTTATGAGAAAGAAAGATGGCTCTTTGCATATGTGCATTGATTACCGCCAACTGAATAAAGTAACCGTAAAAAATAAGTACCCCCTTCCAAGAATAGATGATTTGTTTGACCAATTGCAAGGTGCAAGTTATTTCTCAAAGATAGACCTTCGTTCCGGCTATCATCAACTCAAAGTTAGGGAGTGTGACATCCCGAAAACCGCTTTCTAAACTCGTTATGGCCATTTTGAGTTTCTTGTTATGTCTTTCGGGTTAACTAATGCCCCAGCAGCTTTCATGGACCTCTTGAATTGAGTGTTCAGATCATATCTGGATATGTTTGTCATAGTGTTCATCGATGATATACTGGTGTACTCTCGTAGTGAGGATAAACATTCTGATCATCTCCGAACTGTCTTGCAAATCCTTAGAGATCACTAGTTGTTTGCCAAGTTCAGTAAGTGTGAGTTTTGGCTAAGTTCAGTTGCTTTTCTGGGTCATATCATTTCTTTCGAGGGTATTAGAGTTCATCCCCAAAAGACCGAAGCTGTTAGAAATTGGCCTAGACCTATTTCTCCGACTGATATCTAAAGTTTCTTGGGTTTAGCTGGCTATTACCGCTATTTTTTTGAGGGTTTATCCTCTATAGCGTCTCCTATGAGTCGGTTGACCCAAAAGAAAGTGAAGTTCTTGTGGTCCGAATCTTGTGAGAAGAGTTTTCAGGAGTTGAAGACTCGACTCACTTCAGCCCCTGATTTGACTTTGCCTAATGGTGTTGATGGTTTTGTGGTGTATTGTGATGCTTCGAGAGTTGGGTTGGGTTGCGTATTGATGCAGAAGGATAAGGTGATAGCTTATGCTTCTAGACAGTTGAAACCCCATAGAAAAATTACCCCACCCATGACCTTGAGTTGGCTGTTGTTGTGTTTGCTTTGAAAATTTGGAGACACTATTTGTATGGTGTCCATGTTGATGTTTTCACTGATCATAAGAGTCTGCAGTATGTGTTTACCCAGAGAGAATTGAATCTTAGGCAGAGACGATGGTTAGAATTGTTAAAGGACTATGATATGAGTGTGCTGTACCATTCGGGCAAGGCCAATGTTGTGGCGGATGCCCTAAGTAGAGTGTCCATAGGTAGTGTTTCGCATGTGGTAGAAGGTAAAAAAGAGTTGGCTCGTGATGTACATCGTTTGGCTAGATTGGGGGTTAGGTTGTTTGACTCTGCTGAAGGCAGTATAGGGGTTCAGAGTAGTTCCGAATCCTCCTTAGTTTCGGAAGTGAAGGAAAAGAAATACTTAGATGCTAGTTTGGTCAGACTGAAGGAGTCAGTCAAGGACCAAAAAGTAGAGGTTTTCTCCCAAGGGGGAGATGGTGTGTTGAGATTGCAGGGTAGATTGTGTGTCCCGAATGTTGATGATCTGAGATAGAGGATTATGGCTGAAGCGCATGGGGTGCGATATTCTATTCATCCTGGTGCCACCAAGATGTACCGAGACTTGCGAGAAATCTATTGGTGGAGTGGCATGAAAAAAGATATAGCAGCAATTGTAGCTAAGTGTGCAACATGCCAACAGGTTAAGGTTGAACACCAAAGACCTGGTGGTATGATGCAAGAGTTTAGTATTCCCACCTGGAAGTGAGAAGAGATAAATATGGACTTCGTGATTGGTTTACCTCTTTCTCGACGCCATCATGATTCCATTTGGGTTGTGGTTGATAGGTTGACTAAGTCTTCTCATTTCTTGCCTGTTCATACTTCATATACTACTGAGGATTACGCTAGATTGTATATTTGAGATCTATTCAGACTGCATGGAGTTCCCTTGTCTATCATTTCGGATAGGGGTACTCAGTTCACTTCGCAATTTTGGAAAGCTTTTCAAAAGGGTCTTGGTACCCAAGTGCTTTTGAGTTCTGTTTTTCATCCGCAGACCGATGGTCAGGCTGAGCGGACCATCCAGACCTTAGAGGATATGTTGAGAGCTTGTGCACTTGACTTTAAGGGAAGTTGGCATGATCACTTACTGTCGATAGAGTTTGCTTACAATAACAGTTTCCACTCTAGTATTGGCATGGCTCCGTTTGAAGCCTTATATGGGACGAAGTGTAGATCACCCATAGGTTGGTTTGAGGTGGGTGAAGCAGCTGTGAGTGGTCCTGATTCGGTATTTGAGGCTATGGAAAAAGTTAAGTTAATTAGGGAAAGGTTGAAAACTGCACAGAGTCGTCAGAAGTCATATGCGGATGTTAGAAGGAGAGACCTTGAGTTTGAAGTTGATGGTCTAGTGTATCTGAAAATTTCACCCATGAGGGGGGTGAAGAGATTCGGAAAGAAGGGGAAGCTTAGTCCCCATTATGTTGGTCCTTACAAAATTCTTAGCCGTGTTGGTAAGGTATCTTATGAAGTCGAGTTGCCTTCCGAGTTGTCCTCTGTTCATCCAATACTCCATGTCTCCATGCTTAGAAAGCATATTAGCGATGCTGTGGTAGTGGATTCCTCTGTGAGTGCTGACATTCAAGAAAATCTTTCTTTTGATGAGATTCCTGTTGAGATTCTTGATTTCAGTGTCCGAAGATTAAGGAACAAAGAAGTTCCCTTGGTCAAGGTGTTGTAGCGAAACCAATCTGTTGAGGGTGCAACTTGGGAAGCTGAGGCGGATATGCGATCCAAGTACCCGCACCTATTTTCCGCGAACTCCAATCAAGCCAAAGGTACCGTTCTTTCCTAAATCATGCACTTTTGATAAAAGTTGCAGCAGTTTAGCTGTCATTTATTATGTGTTCAGCTGTAGTTTCTTGAATTTATGCATTCTATGTTGCGGAGTGAGAAACGATGTGGTGATGAGTCTAACGAATGGTTTCAGCTGTATGCTCTATTCCCTATCTAATCTTGGCATGTCTAGCGTCATTCGAGGACGAATGTTTCCAATGGGGGGATGATGTAATACCCCAGGAAATTTTTCGTTGAAATTTTGTGCGTAAACGTGTTAGGTTCTATCTTCTAGAATGAATTATAAATTTTCCGTGTGGAATGTCTTAGATTATGACCCACCATTGCTTAGAGTATCGAATAAGATTTCCAAAGATATGTGGATCATCCAAAACGGACACCCGAGCGACGAGTTATGAACATTCCGATCGAACCGTGAATAGTGGTGAACAGTAAAACGTGCAGGAAAAATTACTGAGGCCTGACGTATTTTTGCTCCAACTTTAAACAATCATAACTCCTTGTACATAATGATCTGGGTGATCTACTATATATCAACGAAAAGCTCTACGAGTCCTCTTTCCAATGAAATTAGTTTCATCCAATTTGTCTATCGAAGCAAAAAGTTAAGGTTGATCTACTTCAGCCTACCAAAATTGAATTTTTGGGTCAACTTCAAATAATCATAACTCCTCGTACACAATGATCTGGGTGAGATACTATATATCAATGGAAATATATGAGAGTTCTCTCTTTCTAATGAAATTGGTTTCATCCAATTTAAATATCGGAGTAAAACGTTATGGTTGATCTACTTCAGACTATCAAAACAGTCCACCAAAGGACAGATTCGAGAATTTTTTTAATTTTTAGGGGCGTTTTGGTCATTCCTCCTCACCCAAAATCCTCCCAAACCCTATATTAAATCCTATTAGAAGCATTATATGTTATATTTCATCAAACTCCCTCAAAAAGAAAACCCTAAGCTCCTACATCCAACTTCAAGAATCTCCAAAGTTCACCATTAATTCTGCAAATTTATTCAAGATTCCAAGTTCCTAGTTCAAGAACTCCAAGAACCATCATTCAAAGGCACGATTAACATCTCAAAAACGAGTATCGATCTAAAGTTCATCATTCAAGGTATGTGGGGGTTTTCAACAAGAACTCTCTTTCGTTCTTGTGCCCAAAAGTAATTTTCTTTACAAAGGCATGATTTTTATTTGATTTTTACGAATTTGAAGCATAAACCCATATCTTATGATGATTATTATAAAATCTTGATGTTTATGATTTTGAAAGATGAATTTACATGTGTGGAGATATAAAGCATGAATCTTGAACGATATTTATCATGATTTTGATATTTGGGTCGTGAATCCCCATTGGAAATTGTGTTTTTTTTGAGAAAATGTGCGTTATAAGCACGTTGATGTTGAATATTTGAGATATTTTGAATGATTTGACCTTTTGGTCTTAATGGAGTTGTTTTGAACTCGAGTGTGAAAGAAATCCACAACGTGGTTGATTTTGATAGATTGGAAGCATGATGGCTCCCGATGTATATTTATATATTACTGAAATTGTTTTGTTGTAGATTATCTTTGAAATGATTTGAGCTAAGTTTGGGAGAAATATTTAGCACCGAGTGGGAGGTATAAAGCGACCTTACTTCCCTAGGAGTACGTGCCCCCGTAGGAGTGAGCCTGAGGCTGATTTATATAGTGATCACTAGTTTGTGTGGATTTGATATCGATAGTCCTACTCCGATGGCAAGGATAGGACGGCTCTCCCCAACGTGGGTTGTGCGTTGGAATCCATGTAGCTCACATGGTTTATGTCTGTTATAGGATCTCCCAGTGTATGTGTGTTTCCTTGTGTCTATGGTGAATGGTGAAGTGATTTGAAAGTGGAATTGTGAAAGTTATTCTTTCAAAAGATTTAAATGATATTTACGTTATGAGAATTGATATTCTTGATGAACTGAAAGTGATTGACAAATTATATGATGACTCACATGTGTTATTGTACTTATTTCATCCTCTCATGATTATGATGATTTTCTTTGGGCTAGGTGAGTCTTTCATACATCCTGCATATTTCTTATAAATATTTATGATGATGATATTTATACAACTGCATACACCCCCATATACTCGGTTCCTTTCCATGGTACTGACCCACATCTTCGAATGTGGGCTGCATTTTCTCAGAATGTAGGTTCAGGTGCTCAGTTCCAGGTTCGTCAGTGATTCTTCAGGCACGCTGTTCTACATCCTCTGTTGTGGTGAGTCCTCATGTTCCGAGGACGTGATGTCTGATGTTTTTTTCATGGTATTGTTTACATTTGATAACTGAGTATGAGTCAGTTGGGGCATGTCTCAATGGCTCGCTGGTTTTATTGATTTTCTTAAAGACTTGTCAGACTAGTATTGATATTGGGAGTTGACCAATAAGTCGTATTTTGTTATCTTTCTGAAATTCTTTTATTCTTGGATGATGATTACTCTGTTGATATTTGAGGGTTATTTATGGAAACCCAGTTGATTTGTGTTGAACTGAATGAAAATGGCTCAAAGGGTTAGCTTGGGGATACTTGTAGCCTCAAGCACCATGTGATGCTCCGGGACCCATTTTCCAGGGCGTCACAAGTTCCTTTTTTTTAATAAAACCTAATTTCTCTTCCACAGTTGATATCTCAATTACAATGTGTAGCTCATTTTTCTCCTACTTACTGTGTATTGCAGGGCCCTTCTCTGAAGAAGCCAGTGGTACTTGGTAATTTTTAGAATGGGCTCTACATCCTCAAGACTCCTATCTCAACAACTTCTATTGATTCTGTTTACCTTGATAATTTCCCTTTCTTGCAATCTTCTGTAAATACCATTACTGCCTTTGTTTTGTCTGATATGAATAAGAGTAGTGCTTTATCATCTAATGTAGTTTCTACTAGTCATATGAATGCTTCTATTACTTCTTTACTAGTTCCTTGTAATTTATCTGTTGATTATTTTTGGCATCTTAGACTTGGCCATATGCTCTTTTCTAAAATGAAAACCACTCCGGCATTATCTGATCACCTTCCACAAAAACAATCCTTTCTTTGTCCCATTTGTCCCATGGCTAGGCAACAAAGAGTCCCCTTTCCTGAAAGTCAAATTCACTCCACCAAACCTTTTCAACATTGACTTGTGGGGACCATATCATACACAAACTTACAATGGTTTCAAATATTTTATGACTATTGTGGATGATTATAGTAGAGAAACTTGGACACATCTTTTACCTTACAAAAGCAATGCATTTTTCATTCTTCAGTCTTTTGTGTCACTGATTCAAACCCAATTCCACACCACTGTTCAGAGTATGAGGTCTGATAATGCTTTTGAGCTAGGGTCCAAATCAGCTGCAATGTCTTTATTTTCTGCACATGGTATCCTACATCAAACCACTTGTGCACACACCCCTCAGCAAAATAGGGTTGTGGAGAGAAAACATAAGCACCTCCTCGAAATAGCTAGAGCACTTTTTTTCCAATCTAAACTACCTGTCAAATATTGGGGAGACTGTATTCTTACAACTACCTATCTCATTAATAGGTTTCCTACTCCCTTTCTGAAACATAAATCTCCTTTTGAATTATTACATGGAACTTTTCCCAAGTTTTCCCATCTTAAAACTTTTGGTTGTCTCTGTTTTGCTTCTGTCCCTAAACCACACAGGGAAAAATTCACATACAGAACCATCCCTTTTATTTTCATTGGTTACCTACCTGGTAAGAAGGGTTACAAATTGCTAAACCTTAGAAATTTCAGCATTTTCCATTCAAGAGATGTGATTTTCCATGAACATATCTTTTCCTACACCTCTTCCTCTTCTTCCCATCTTTTTCCTCCTTCTGTGCATATTCCTGAACCACCCATCAATACTTCTGTCCCTTCCCCTGCTGTGCCTTCTGGTTCTAATACTTTTTCCACCTGTCCTTCCCCTCTTAGAAAATCTTCTAGAGTTTCTGTAGTTCCTTCTTACCTGGATAATTATGTATGCATCTCTGTTAGTATTTCTAAAGACTGTTCCATATCTTCAGTGGATTCCTTGCGAGAGCCTATATTTTATCACTAAGCAGCCTCAAATCCTGCATGGCAAGAAGCAATGCTGAAAGAATTTCAGGCTTTAGAGTTGAACAATACTTGGGATATAGTCCCTTTACCTCCTAGAAAAAATGCTCTCCCATGCAAGTGGTTCTATAAAATCAAGCAAAGAGCTGATGGTTCCATTGAAAGATATAAAGCTCGATTAGTCATTTGAGGTGATGTTCAACAGGAAGGGGTTGATTTTACTGAAACATTTTCCCCTGTGGTCAAGTTGACCACTGTCAGGTGTTTGTTATTTGTGGCTGCTAAGAAGGGTTGGATTGTACATCAGCTTAATGTAAATAATGCTTTCTTACATGGGGATCTTTTTGAGGATGTTTACATGAAAATCCCTCAAGGGATGTCTGTCTCTATTTCATCTGTCGTACCTTTGTCATCTTTGGCTTGAAAACTCAATTAATCCTTATATGGACTCCACCAATCCTCTAGGCAGTGGTATGCCAAACTTAGTTCAGCCCTCCAATCAAAGGGATTGCTTTCCAGCATGAATGATTATTCATTATTTCTCAAGGTTGCTGATCGTAATCTCACTGTCATTACAGTCTATGTGGATGATATTTTGGTTTGTGGTGATGATTTTGCTAAGATTTCCCTGTTAAAATAGTTTCTTGATGATCAATTCAATATTAAAGATCTTGGAGAGATACATTATTTTCTTGGTCTTGAAGTGAATAATGTTTCTCAAGGGTACTTGGTCAGCCAACAAAATTTTATATCAGATTTATTATCTGAGTTTCATTACTCTTCAGTCACTCCTGTAGTATCTCCTCTGGATCCTCATCTGAAATTGTCCACTGATGTTGGTACTCCTCTTACTGATCCTTCTATATACAGAAAACTGATAGGGAAGCTTAACTTTCTACAGCATACGCGACCAGATCTTTCTTTCACTGTACAACATCTCAGTCAATTTATGTCTACTCTAAGGGTTCCTCATCTGGAGGCTGGTTACCATATCCTGAGGTACTTAGCTGGTACTTCATATTTGGGTTTGTTGTTATCTAATTCCTCTGGTTTTTCTCTTCGAGGTTTCAGTGACTCTGATTGGGCTAGTTGCGCTACTAGTCGTAAGTCTGTGTCAGGTTTTGTATTGTTTCTGGGAGATTGTCCAGTTTCTTGGAAGTCCAAAAAGCAAGCCACAATTGCATTATCTTCTGCTGAAGCAGAATACCGGGCTTTACGACTTTTGGTTGCTGAAATCACTTGGTCGATTTGCTTGTTAGGTGATCTTGGAGTTTCTGATCTTACACCTGTTGATGTATTTTGTGACAATCAAGTTGCTATCCACATTGCTAAAAACCCTGTCTTTCACGAACGTACCAAACACATTGAGATGGATTATCATTTTGCTCGAAATGCTTTAGCTACTGGGCTTATTTCTCTCTATCCTATCTCCACTTCTACTCAGCTAGCTGACATATTCACTAAGACTTTACTGGGTGTTCAGCAATAGGGTTTTCTTCCCAAGCTTGGAATGGCTAGCCCTTCCAGCTTGCGGGGGGGGGGGGTATTGATATTATTGACAATGTTACATGACACATTTTTGTATAGTTTGTATATCATTTACTTTGGGCCATCTGTATATTTTGGGCATTGTACATTTTATTTAATTTCAGTCGAACCCGACCCACTTATCACTTTGTATATAACCCATTCATCTTGTACAGTTGAAGAGCAGAAACAGAATAACAAAATATCTTTTTCATTTTCCTCTCTCTAGAAGCTTCAGAGATCCAAGTTGAGTTCTCTCAATAACTTTGACAAACTTGCTCAGAATTTGAATTTCAATTCAAAGGAAAACTTCTTTTTATCATTTCAACTGTAATCATTTCTTGTTCGCTAGATTCAGAAACAACACATTTTTTTATCTTTGAACAGTAACATATAATCTTATTCTAGCATTTGACCAACACTCAATAGATTTTGGTCCAGATCAGGTACCAACAAAACATCTTGAATAAATTTAGTACCTTTGGGAGCTTCAATTGCCACAGTTCCTTTACCAACAATATCCAACGTGGTTTTATCGGCCAACTTGACACTACCTTTGGCAGATTCTAACTTCGTAAAATATTCTCGTTTGTTGGTCATGTGTTGAGTGCAACCACTGTCCAGAAATCATGTGTTTTCATCATTTAATCTTGTTGTTTCCATTGCCGTAAACACAAACTACTCCTGTTCTTCAACTTTCGAAATGTTGGCTTTTTGAGTTTGTTGGTTGTTCTCCTTCTTTACTCTGCAAAACCTTTGAATATGTCCAAGCTTATTGAAATATCTATACTGGATAGGTGGTTTCTTCCCCTTAAACCAAAAATCATCCTATTTATGATTGTTTTTTTTGCAATACTTGCATGGAGGAAAGTTTTCTCTCTTCTTGACTCCATTGCGAGAATCGCCTTGATTATTTCTACTAGAATTAGTAGAAGTTTCTGGGATTTTACCTTCCTCTTGCATTTGCATCTTTCCTTTAAACTTGGCTTGAAGAGCAGTTTCGATAGCTTCTTCTAGCCTTAAGGATCTTCTTTGCTCTTGAGCTTGAAGAGCATGTACAAGTTCTAAAGGTGATAGTTTTGTGAGATCCTTCGAATCTTCGAGTGAGGAGATCTTTGCTTCAAATCTTTCCGGCAAACTCACAAGAACCTTTTCCATGATTCTTGAATTTGTAAGTTCTTCTCCCATAAGTCTGATTTGGTTTACAACCTTCATCAACTTGTTGGAGAATTCTTTAATAGTTTTTGAATCCTTCATTCTGAGAATTTCAAACTCTCTTCTCAGATTTATCAGTTTTACTTCCGTGAAATTCTTCTTTCAACTTGCACTACTAGAAAAAAATGAAAAAACGACCACAAAAAACTGAACACAGATTGTGGTCGGAAAAAATCGACAACACGTGGTCTTTTTTTTTTCAAAAAGCGACCACATGTGGTCGCTTTTATATTTTAAAAAATCAAAATAATTATTTCAATAATTTTTATATTAATTATAATTTATTTTACAAATAAAAATTTAAAAAAAAAATAACAAAACCGACCACAAGTGGTCGATTTTTTAAAAAAAAAAATAACAAAACCGACCACAAGTGGTCGATTTTTTTTTAAAAAAAATTAATTTATTTTTAATAAAACCGACCACTAGTGGTCGGTTTTAATTTAAAAAAAAAAGAAAAGAAAATACTTTTCAAAAAAATGACCACTTGTGGTCGGTTCTTAATTTTAAAAAAAATACTTTTAAATATAATCTTTATATGTAATCAATAACTATATATATGTAATCAAATATATATATATATATATATATATATATATATATATATATTATTTTCATAAAAAAGAATTATTCTTAATCAGTATAATAATTTTTTGAAATTACATTGATCACACGTAGTCGATAATCAGTATAATAATAATAAAAATCAATCATTCTTTAAATTTTTTACAAAATTACACTTAAAAATATATCAAAAAAATAAACAAATTGCGTCAAACATAATCTTTATCTTTTACTTATGTTTCAAAACATAATATTTTCCTTCGTATATACGTTAAATGATGTTAAACATGCATAATTTGTATAATGAATATGTGTGTGTGTGTGTGTGTATATATATATATATACATATATCATACCGTTGAGATAATGATACTATGTTACTATTTCAGTCGTAATAATGTAATATATAATCGATAATTCATCAGAATATAATGAACGTGTTCTATTATAAGGTAATACACTTGTGTATGTGATATATATATATATATATATATATATATATATATATATATATATATATATATATATATATATATATATATATGCATTCAAGAGTTCATATATATAAATATATGTATATATATATACACACACATATCATGTAGTGATCGATTGAAGAACGATTTAGTCAAACCCTAGTATATTAAGCTAATCAAATATAATTAATCGATCACTCATCTGAGTAAGTATATGAAACATGTTGCATTATATTATTGGATAATATACTTGTGTACGTATGTGATATATATAGTACGTATTTAGAACTTAAAATAGTCGATAGTGTGTATATGTGTGTGTATGTATGTATGTGTGTGTGTGTGTATATATATATATATATATATATATATATATATAGTATATACATATTAATTATATAGTGAATGTATATTAATGTCATAAAATAAAACTAACTGATAATTCATCTGATCAGTATATGTGAAATACGTTATATATTATTATTATGGGGTAGTAAATTAAAATTATGTATGTGATGTTTATAGTCCTTATTTGAAAATTGATGGACAATTGAATATATGTATATATATGTATATCTTATGTAGTGACGTATACAGTAATCGATAGCGATAACTGAATCTATATATCAAAATATTTTGAATAATACATTGATATCATACTATTGAGGAAATAGATATACTATTTAGTATCAATATGTAGATACGCGTATATTGTTGAAGTTGTAATAACGTAAGACAACTAATCAATAATTTATTTGATTAGCATATTCTATTAAGAGGTATATATATATCAATGAATTTATCGTAAATTGCTTTATTCATTGATATTATTATATGATTGACGAAATATACTACTGGTGTTATTGTTATAAATATTATAGAATTAATTAAAAATTAATTTTAATTTATTAATTTATTAATTGTAGTAATTAAAATAATTTTTTATTATTTTGTTGAAAACCGACCACAATAAAATAATAATAAAAAAATATATAACTCCTACCCGACCCACCCCCACATGTCCCGACCCAACCCGTTATATACTATATTATCCTATCGACCTAAACACCAAAACACACAAAAATCATGCAATACCCTAAACACACCCAAATTAATTTCCCAATCGCAAAAATCATGCAAAAATCACCCCAACCACTGCTCCGGCGAGTGCTCTGGCCACAGTTCCGGCGACCAAAGCTCATCTCAGGTATGAAATTTTTTGTATTTTGTGGTTTTTGTGCTATTTGAGGTTGATTTATAGGTGTACTAGTTTATATAATTGTGAAATTTATAATGTTGAAGATTAGGTTAGTTTGAACTAGTTTTTTGAAGCTCGAATTTTATTTAGTTATTTGCAAAAATTTTGAGCTATACACATAATTGTTTGAACTAGTTTTGCTTGTTTAGCTTTTTTTTTTTAATTCTTGAATGGATTTTATGGTTTAGCTTGTTATTTTTGACGAGGGTTTAGCTTGTTGTCTTTAAAGTGAATGGATTTACTTTTATGGTTTAGCACTTTAGCTTGTTGTTTTTTATATGAGTTCTGCTAAATCACTCAAAGTTGTAATATTTTGTCTTGATTTTTTTAGGTTCTTAATTCGGTGATCGATTATCTCTTTCACTCTAATTTAGGCCAAGCAAAGGTAAGTTAATTTCTCTCGATTCACTATTGTTGTTATCTTCTTGTTATTGTTCATATTAAAGTCTAGTGAAGCCGTGTGTGGCCTTGTTCGATTCACCAGCATTGTTGTTATGTTCTTGTTATTATTTATATTGAAGTCTAGTGAAGCCGCATGTGGCCTTAATCGATTCACTAGCATTGTTGTTGACATCTTGTAGGCCTTGTTGTTGCTTGTTTCGTGAATGTGGTTTTATTTTGATACTTAGTTGGTTGAAAATGGTTAAGTGTGGGGACTTTAAAGGAGATTTTTTGGTTTTGAATGTGGTTTGTTAGGTGACTTAGTTGCTTGAAAATGGTTAAGTTTAGGGACTTTGAAGGAGATTTTGTGTTTTGAATGTGGTTTTGTTTTGAGACTTAGTTGGTTGAAAATGGTTAAGTCTAGGAACTTTAAAGGGAATTTTTTTTGTTTTGAATGTGGTTTGGTAGTGACTTAGTCACTTGAAAATGGTTAAGTCTAGGGACTTTAAAGAAGATTTTTTTTGTTTTGAATATGGTTTGTTTGGTGACTTAGTCACTTGAAAATGGTTAAGTCTAGGGACTTTGAAGGGGATTTTGTGTTTTGAATGTGTTTTGTTAGGTGACTTAGTTGCTTGAAAATGATTAAGTGTAGGGACTTGAAAGGGGATTTTTTTGTTTTGAATGTGGTTTGTTTGGTGACTTAGTTGCTTGAAAATGGTTAAGCCTAGGGACTTAACTGTGAATTTTTTTGTTTTGAATGTGGTTTGGTAGGTGATTTAGTTGCTTGAAAATGGTTAAGTCTAGGGACTTGAAAGGGGATTTTTTTTGTTTTGAATGTGGTTTTGATTTGATACTTAGTTGCTTGAAAATGGTTAAGTGTAAGGACTTGAAAGAGGATTTTTTTTTGTTTTGAATGTGGTTTGGTAGGTGATTTAGTTGCTTGAAAATGGTTAAGTCTAGGGACTTGAAAGGGGAATTTTTTGTTTTTAATGTGGTTTTGTTTTGATACTTAGTTGCTTGAAAATGGTTAAGTGTAGGGACTTGAAAGGAATTTTTTTTGTTTTGAATGAGGTTTGGTAGGTGATTTAGTTGCTTGAAAATGATTAAGTGTAGGGACTCGAAAGGGAATTTTTTTGTTTTGAATGTAGTTTGGTAGGTGATTTAGTTGCTTGAAAATGGTTAAGTCTAGGGACTTGAAAGGGGATTTTATTGTTTAGAATGTGGTTTTGTTTTGATACTTAGTTTCTTGAAAATGGTTAAGTGTAGGGACTTGAAAGAGGATTTTTTTGTTTTGAATGTGGTTTAGTTTTGATACTTAGTTGCTTGAAAATGGTTAAGTGTAGGGACTTGAAAGGAGACTTTTTGGTTTTGAATGTGGTTTGGTAGGTGACTTAGTTGCTTGAAAATGGTTAAGTGTAGGGACTTGAAAGGAGATTTTTTTGTTTTGAATGTGGTTTGGTAGGTGATTTAGTTGCTTGAAAATGGTTAAGTCAAGGGACTTGAAAGGGATTTTTTTTTGTTTTGAATGTGATTTGGTAGGTGATTTAGTTGCTTCAAAATGGTTAAGTCTAGGGACTTGAAAGGAATTTTTTTTGTTTTGAATGTGGTTTTGTTTTGATACTTAGTTTCTTGAAAATGATTTAGTGTAGGGACTTGAAAGGAGATTTTTTTGTTTTGAATGTGGTTTGGTAGGTGATTTAGTTGCTTGAAAGTGGTTAAGTCTAGGGACTTGAAAGGGAATTTTTTTGTTTTGAATGTGGTTTTGTTTTGATACTTAGTTGCTTGAAAATGATTAAATATAGGGACTTGAAAGGGAATTTTTTTATTTTGAATGTGGTTTGTTTGGTGACTTAGTTGCTTGAAAATGGTTAAGCCTAGGGACTTAACTGTGAATTTTTTTGTTTTGAATGTGGTTTGGTAGGTGATTTAGTTGCTTGAAAATGGTTAAGTCTAGGGACTTGAAAGGGGATTGTTTTTGTTTTGAATGTGGTTTTGATTTGATACTTAGTTGCTTGAAAATGGTTAAGTGTAAGGACTTGAAAGAGGATTTTTTTTTGTTTTGAATGTGGTTTGGTAGGTGATTTAGTTGCTTGAAAATGGTTAAGTCTAGGGAATTGAAAGGGGAATTTTTTGTTTTTAATGTGGTTTTGTTTTGATACTTAGTTGCTTGAAAATGGTTAAGTGTAGGGACTTGAAAGGAATTTTTTTTGTTTTGAATGAGGTTTGGTAGGTGATTTAGTTGCTTGAAAATGATTAAGTGTAGGGACTTGAAAGGGAATTTTTTTGTTTTGAATGTAGTTTGGTAGGTGATTTAGTTGCTTGAAAATGGTTAAGTCTAGGGACTTGAAAGGGGATTTTATTGTTTAGAATGTGGTTTTGTTTTGATACTTAGTTTCTTGAAAATGGTTAAGTGTAGGGACTTGAAAGAGGATTTTTTTGTTTTGAATGTGGTTTAGTTTTGATACTTAGTTGCTTGAAAATGGTTAAGTGTAGGGACTTGAAAGGAGACTTTTTGGTTTTGAATGTGGTTTGGTAGGTGACTTAGTTGCTTGAAAATGGTTAAGTGTAGGGACTTGAAAGGAGATTTTTTTGTTTTGAATGTGGTTTGGTTGGTGATTTAGTTGCTTGAAAATGGTTAAGTCAAGGGACTTGAAAGGGATTTTTTTTTTGTTTTGAATGTGATTTGGTAGGTGATTTAGTTGCTTCAAAATGGTTAAGTCTAGGGACTTGAAAGGAATTTTTTTTGTTTTGAATGTGGTTTTGTTTTGATACTTAGTTTCTTGAAAATGATTTAGTGTAGGGACTTGAAAGGAGATTTTTTTGTTTTGAATGTGGTTTGGTAGGTGATTTAGTTGCTTGAAAGTGGTTAAGTCTAGGGACTTGAAAGGGAATTTTTTTGTTTTGAATGTGGTTTTGTTTTGATACTTAGTTGCTTGAAAATGATTAAATATAGGGACTTGAAAGAGAATTTTTTTATTTTGAATGTGGTTTGGTAGGTGATTTAGTTTCTTGAAAATGGTTAAGTCTAGGGACTTGAAATGAGATTTTTTTGTTTTGAATGTGGTTTTGTTTTGATACTTAGTTGCTTGATAATGGTTAAGTGTAGGGACTTGAAAGGGGATTTTTTTGTTTTAAATGTGGTTTGGTAGGTGATTTAGTTGCTTGAAAATGGTTAAGTCAAGGGACTTGAAAGGGGATTTATTTTTTTTGAATATGGTTTTGTTTTGATACTTAGTTGCTTGAAAATGGTTAAGTGTAGGGACTTTGAAGGAGATTTTGTGTTTTGAATGTGGTTTTGTTTTCATACTTAGTTTCTTGAAAATGGTTAAATTTTTGTGACTTGATCTAATTAGTTGAATCTGATTGATTGTGTAGATGGAACCTGATTATAACTGGATATATCAACAGAACAATGATAATAGAATGTGTATTAGGGAAGAATTTGTTGAAGGTGTCAAAATATTTGTTGAACATGCTAAGACACTTGTTATGTGGACACGTTATTGGGTTATTCATTTTCCTTGTGTTAGATATGATGTTATTAATCTTGTTAGTGAAGAAGATGTAAATGAACATCTTTATAGAAAGGGGTTTCATGAGGACTTTTTATGATTGTGTTGTATTCATGGAGATGTTGTGCAAAATAACTTTGTTGTTGGAGAAAGTAGTAGGGTCTCCATGGCATAATGAATATCAAGATACTAGGATGACAGAAATAGTGCACGATGCTTTTGAGATGTAGCACGGGGTTGACTTTAGGGAAAATGTTGAAGATGTTCCTAATAGTGAATCGGGTAATTTCTACAAAGAATTGCATGCTACTAGTCATCATTTGTTTGACGGTTGTTTGCACTCTCGTTTGTCTATTTCTATTAGATTATTAAGTATTAAATCTGACTAGAATATTGCTGAAGGAGGAATGGATTCAATGATAGACCTTATTAAAGAGTTAGTTGACCCCGGCTTGAAGGTTCCTGATTCTTTCTAGAAGGCAAAAAGATTGGTGTCAAAGTTAGGTCTCTCTTCGGTTAGAATTGATTGTTGTGAAAATGGCTGCATGTTATACTTTAAGGAAGATGCTAACCTAGAGTTCTATAAGTTTTTAAGCACTCTTGATATAAGCGTGGTTCTATTGGAAATCAAATTGCTATTAAGGCGATGCATTATTTACCTCTTATACTAAGGTTGAAGAGGTTGTATGCTTCAAACAGCTCAACTCCTCATATGAGATGGCACAGTGAAAATAGAAGGTCCACTGGTGTTATGTGTCATCCATCTGATGGAGAGGCTTGGAAGCATTTTGATGCAACTTATCCAGATTTGCAGCAGAGCCACGAAACATTCGATTGGGATTATGTGCGGATGGGTTCTTTTATTTTTCAGTTGGTGGTGCACCATATTCATGTTGGTCTGTACTTATCACTCCTTATAATCTTCCTTCTGAAATATTGATGATTAGTCCCTATATATTTCTGAATTGTGTTATTCCTGACCCGCGTAATCCAAAAAGCGGAATAGATGTTTACTTGCAACCTTTGATTGATGAACTTCAAATTTTATGGCATGAGGAGGTTGAAACTTGGGACATCTCTTAAACAGAATTTCAATCTGTGTGCATATCTAATATGGACTGTTAATGATTTTCCTGTTTATGAAATGTTGTCTGGGTGGATAACAGCTGGAAAGCTGGCTTGTCCATACTGCATGAAAAAAAAAATCTTTCACATTAAGACATGGTAGGAAAAATTCATGGTTTGATTGTCCTCGTTGTTTCATGCCACCTGATCATGAATTTAGGAGACTCAAGAATGTATTCAGAAGGAATAGAAGGGAATATAATGGTCCACCTCCAAGGCTATCTGGTCATGGCGTCTGGGAGATAGTTCAGGATTTACCTAAAGCCAGCGAGGAACGATTGTACAGGCTTGATGGATATGATATTTCGTATAACTGGACTAAGCAAAGTATATTTTGGGAGTTAGAATATTGGCCAGATAATTTACTTACACATAATGTTGATATCATGCATACTGAGAAGAAATATTTTGATAACTTGTTCAACACAGTTATGGATATCACCGGCAAAACAAAGGATAATGTCAATGTATTACACAGAATATTGCAAACGCAATGTATTACACTTACATGAGGGGCCCAATGGAAATGTTCTTAAGCCCAAGGCTAGTTTTACGTTCAAGTTGGACCAAAAATGTCAACTATATGAGTGGGTCCAAAGTTTGAAGATGCCCGATAGATATACCTCAAATTTTGGAAAGAGGGTTGATATGGCACAAGGAATCTTGCATGGAATGAAAAAACATGATTTTCATGTTTTCATGGAACAATTACTTTCAATTTCTTTTATTGGTTTACTTGAAAACATATGGAAACCAATAGCAGAGATCAGTTTGTTCTTCAAAGACTTATGTGCTACCACATTAAAAGAAGAAAATCTCGCGCGAATGGAAAGTAATATTGTTGGTATCACCAACAAGCTAGAGAAAATATTTTCGCCAACGTTCTTCGATGTGATGGGACATCTTCCCATTCACTTTGTGAACGAAGCTTGGCTAGGTGGTTCAGTTCAAACTAGGTGGATGTATCCAATCGAACGATAAGCATTTGCAACATATTTAAATTCATACATATCTTTTTTAAATATAGTAAACATCTAACCTTACGATTGTACAGGGCAATTGAAAAATTGAAAAGGGGTCCCAAAAACAAACATAGGGTGGAAGGCTCTATAGTTAAAGCATGTCTTGGAAGAGAAACTTCTCAATTTTCTTCATACTACATTCGTGATGAAGTTGCTTGTTCAAGAAATCGACCGAATCGTCATCAGGATGATGTAAATGAGTCTCATTTGCAATCGATATCAATTTTCAACCAATCCGATTGTAAGTCTAAAAAGACCATACCTCGCCGGCTCACTCCCATGGAGGGTAAATCAGCAACTTTGTATGTCACGCTGAATTGCTCGGAAATTGTGCCCTTTTTGAAGTAAGGAGATTAAAATTTTAACATATCTTATGTGTTTACTCATTCCCTTAAAGAAACTAATTGTGTTTCCCATGTTGGATGTTCAGTTCAATTAAGACTCAATTTCACAAAAATCAAGTGTATGTATCCTTTGCAACATGGTTTAAAAATGAGGTTCGTAAGTATATTAATATTTCTACAAAGTTTAAACATTTACACATTCCTCAACTAAAATATATATATGTATAATATTTTTAGGTACACCATTTGATACGATTCAAATGGCCGCCTTAGCTTTCAATGACATCATTCGAAGTTAGTACATGGGGCATCAAGCTTTGGTCGCATTAAGAAAATGGGATCCTACATGGAGGGGCCGATTTGAGTACACCAAAGAGCAATCCCACGTGTGAAAGATTGCTTGGAGCATTGAAGACTGAGGACTCGCAGTTTTGGGTCTTCATTAAGGACATTTTGATTACTTAGCCTTGTCCAAGTAACACTCCACGACCATCCCTTTTCATTAAGGGTATTGTGGTCATTTTGTTATGTAATAAGTTAGACTATAAATAGGTTCTATTAGTTCATTTGCTAGTTAGTTTATGAAAGATGAAAGATTGAAATACTTGAAATCTTCTCTCTTGAGAGTAGAACACCTTAGTATAGTCTTAGTTAGGACTTGAAAAAGTCATCCTTAGTATAGGGCTTGGAAAAGCCAATATTGTTCTTTGCTTGGAAAAGGTGGATCTTCAGGTGAGTCAATTACCTTGGTGGTCACCGTAAGAGTGTGATTTTGATTATTACATTCATTTGGGGTTAATTTTGAAATATACTTGGTTCTTAATCTTGTAATAATCTTGGTCTCACTATCTATCCTTTCATTATTTTGCAAATCCGTGTGTTTTTGTGTTTGTCATCTTGTATCTCTTTGTGTTGCTTGTTCTTCTCACATTTTGTGAACTGTTTTGGCATTTTTGTGGACTGATTTGTATCATTTGGTATCAAATCCATCATTGATTTCTTTCCCACGAGATCAATCTTGGGTTTGTTTACTCAAAAATAAAAAAAAAGTGTTGAAAAGCTGAAAAACTCAAAAATAGTAATCTGTCCACGTTTTTGTGTTTAGGCCGAAATTTGAAGCCTAATTTTCTTGTGATTTTTGTGTGTTTTGTGTGTTATAGTGTTAGATCTTTGTTTCCTAACATTAGAAGATGTGTCCAAGGTCGAAAATCTCACAAAAAGAAGTTATTCTACGGGTTTGGTGTCTTGGCCTAAGTGTTGTTGTTGTTTGGCTGAATTTGAGTCTAGATTTAGGTATTGTTTTGATTGTATTTGTTGTTTATTGTGTTGTTTTTCTTTCTCTCTAACACTACTTGAGTCTAACCCAAGTTCTTGAGCAAAAAAAATTGTAAGTTATTGTAGGAAGAATGGACAGTTTTGTTGTTGTTGTTGAAGTTCTTGTGTTGTGTTGAAGAAGTCTTGTAAAAAGTTGTTATTTGATCCAAATTCAAAGGGAAGAGAGTGTGGGTTCTTGTTAGTCTTGAAACAACTTTGAAGACATTACCAAAGGGGTAAAAAATAAAAAACCTCCCAAAAGTCTTCATACCAAAAAGAAGTAAGTTCATTTTTCTAGACAAGCCAAAAGAGGAAAGGGGGACAAGACCTCTAAAAGGTTGTCTTGCCAAAAAGGTAAAAGTTGGTCAAGGTTTGAATTTTGAAAAAAAAAAAGGACTTAAAGTCTTGTTTGTTAACCTACCAAAACCAAAATTCCTCCCATCTTTGTGAAATTTGAACAACCAAAATTGTGGAACAAAATTTTTCAACTTCAACAATATTTTTTTTTTGTCCATCGACCAATAGTCAAGTGCTACGTCATCAATAGCTCAAGAACGTTAGAATTCCTAGTTTCACTTTTTTTATTCGATTGGTTTTCATTTTGTTGGTTCTTATACTAATTAGCAAACTAGTAAATACCTACTAGATTGTAGATTAGTTTTTGAGTACTTTTTCTTTCGTGTTAAGCGTTGTATTTTGTGCTTTTCTCGTTTATAAGTGTATTTTATTTTTTTCAAGTTCGTAAGTAAATTTTATTTTGTGTCTTGAGTCGATCAAACTAGAATCCATTCCGGCCACCAAGTAGAATTGACATCCTATTGACTACCGGAGTATAAGAAACTTTCAATATTCGCCGCTCCAATTGTGAGAATCACAAAAGTGGGTGTATACGAGTGTTGGTGAGGTTTTTTAACTACTAATCTTGTTTGTTCATTGTGTAGGTACAAAGGTGATATAAGGGGAACATGTCTTCGATAGACGGGGATTATTGTGACTACAACATGGGAGATTATGGTTGTAGTGAGGGGTTTTATGGCTACGAAGTTGTGGGAGATTGCGGAGGCTATGAAAATAGCCATGATCAAAACTTGGGCAGATTTGAAAGTTACGGTTTTGAGAGGGGAAATGAGGTGAATGGAGTGCCTAGTGCTTATGGTGAATTTGGAGATAATGTAGGACCTCGCGATGGATCTTATGATGACGTTGGGGCATGTAAGGAGTCTTACACTTCTCACTCCGAACCTAGATTTTGTGTTAGGTATAACCCTTTCGTTTGCAAAGTTTATGAGGGTTATGATGAGAGTACACGTGAGGAGTGTGAAGATTCATACTTTCCACCTTGTATTACTTCTTATCAAGGTTGATATAGTGTGAATGGTTATACTAGCTCTAGTGCAGGTTGTCCAATGAGCAGAAGAGGGTATGCATCTCCAAAACTGAGGGGTACTCATGTGCTTTACAATGTTGATCCGAGAAGGAGTGTACACTCCGGAAAGGTGACCATTTATGGGATAGTGGGCTGCCTTATTGTGTTAAATGATAGGTACTATAGAAACTACATCGTTCCATCCATGGTTGACTACTTGGGGTTGTTTTGCAAACCTTTACTTGTTCCATACTTCTTAGACGGGTTTAAGGTTACCGAGAGGGTCAAAATTGTCTTCTCCTAATTTGAATACCATGAGGAGGTGTGGTGCGATATTCTTCCATTGACATATGGTCATGTATGCTTAGGTGCCAATTGGTTTGCACAACATAGAGTTCTAAATGTGCAAAATTGGCCAAATCTTGTAAGAGACCGGTAGGGAAATCACCTCGTGACATACATGCTACCCGAGCCGCAAAGAGAAGTGGATACTTACTCCAATCCAAATTCTTATGAGAGATAAAATATTGAGAGGAGTAAAGGTGTGCAAGGTGGTAATCCAAGAGTGGAAAAATGAGAGTTTGTGTGGAGCGAAGTGAGGGGATTGCCACCAAACCGAGCTAACATTGTTTGTCCTTTTATTTCTAAGGACATTTGTGTAGGTACTGACATGGAAAGTGAAGGAGAGCAATGCCAAAGTGAATTTGTTGCCCAAGCTTGTGGAGGTCCTTCACAACACGACAAAGGAGAGTCGACTCAAAAACTTCAAGGAAAAATAGCTAACTCTTACACTTTTGTGCATGTGAATGATAATTGTGTGGCTAGTAGCCCATTGAGTGTGAGTAGTATCTTACTTAATTGTGAGTCTAATGATTCTTTGCCTTTTGTTGATGATGTACATGTTGTGAGTGTGGATACACTAGTTGATCTTATTGATGACCAAATTGACTCTTTCTGTAAGATCAATTTATGTCCACCTAGTGTTAAAGCCTATATGTTGAATGGAAATACATCTTCTTGTGTAATTGGTATTGATCAACCTATTTTTAAAAATTATCCACCACTTAAGTATGTGTGTGGTGTGATTAATCAAACTCAAGTGAGTGAAGTATTTGAAAAAGTTGGTCAACAAAAGGGGAGTGAACCCGGAGCTATTCTTGGGACAATCCTGTGCTTGAAACCACTTTGAAACTTGATATTGATCTCTTAGAGAGTAAGGAACTTTCTTGTTCCAAATCTGCCCTTGGGTTGGATCATGCACTCTTTAGGTATAATGTCTTGTTTGAAAATGATATAAACACTCCTAATGACCCTAGTGGTGAAAAAGATGGTATAGCTTACCTTGGAGGCTATAGCCTATATGTTAACCCACTATGGTGTGACAACATTCCTCCTAAAGATGAAAATCTCTTCTTGGAAGATGAGAGTACTCTTAAGGGTAAGGAATGTGAAGTCTTGGAAGTTACTCCTTTTTCTACTTTGTGTGATTTTATTGTTGAGAGTACTCATGGTGATGATTGGAAAAATAGTAGTGAGTACACACATGAGGGCACCTTAGTAGAAGTCGACTTGAGTGATACTTTTCTCTGCTCTCTATTTTTTTCGATGATATATATGTTATTGTAAAGAGTATGTCATTTAGTTTGGGTGGAGACCACGGGAAAGGGAAGTGTTGACTAGACCCGTGTCTATGGCCACTCTTCCCATTTGACCCCGGTGCCAAATCTGGAAATGGTGATGTTGGTGTACCCAACTTGTTTCTTGGTCTATATGACAAGCAAAGTGTTACTCTTGGTGAATCCCATAACCAAATCCTTCGTACATTTTTCATTGATTTTTTAATATTTCATTCAAAGGATCCTTGTTTATATTCTAAATATGTGCAACTTGGCATGTTGAAGTGATTTGTCGTGCTTACCCTAACCCTCATGCCATAAGGAGTTTGTATTTGTGTGTCCTTTATTTGGTTTTGCAAGGTTTAGATTTGAGGTCGAATCCTTTTCAAGAAGGGAAGGATGATACGATTCAAATGGCCACCTTAGCTTTCAATGACATCATTCAAAGTCAGTACGTGGGGCATCAAGCTTTGGTCGCATTAAGGAAATGGGATCCTACATAGAGGGGCCGATTTGAGTACACCAAAGAGCAATCCCACGTGTGAAAGATTGCTTGGAGCATTAAAGACTGAGGACTCACATATTTGGGCCTTCATTAAGGACATTTTGGTTACTTAGCCTTGTCCAAGTAACACTCCATGACCACCCTTTTTCATTAAGGGTATTGTGGTCATTTTGTTATGTAATAAGTTAGACTATAAATAGGTTCTATTAGTTCATTTGCTAGTTAGTTTATGAAAGATGAAAGATTGAAACACTTGAAATCCTCTCTCTTGAGAGTAGAACACCTTAGTATAGTCTTAGTTAGGACTTGGAAAAGTCATCCTTAGTATAGGGTTTGGAAAAGCCAATATTGTTCTTTGCTTGAAAATGGTGGATCTTGAGGTGCGTTAATTACCTTGGCGATCACCGTAAGAATGTGGTTTTAATTATTACATTCATTTGGGGTTAATTTTGAAATATACTTGGTTCTTAATCTTGTAATAATATTGGTCTCACTATCTATCCTTTCATTATTTTGCAAATCCGTGTGTTTTTGTGTTTGTTATCTTTTATCCCTTTGTGTTTCTTGTTCTTCTCACATTTTGTGGACTGTTTTGGCATCTTGGTGGACTGATTTGTATCACCATTCACCAAATGCAGCCGCATACGATCAACTTTTGAGAGATATTTCTTTGGGTCCAGTTGAAGCTAATGCAATGTCCCAATACAAAGTAAATGGGTTTAAATTTTCCACCGAACAACACTCCAAAATAAGAAAACAAATAATAGTGGTGTTTGGGTTAAGGGTGATGATGATGTTGATTACTTTGGCATCATACACGATATCATAGAACTAGAGTATGTTGGTTTCCCATTAAAAAAAATTATCCTCTTTTGATGTAAGTGGTTTGATCCAAGCACAAGAGGCACAAGAGTACATAGGGAGCATAACATCATTGAAGTGAAGCACAATAGGTTGTATCCTATTTACGATCCATTTGTTCTAGCACAAAATGATAAACAAGTGTATTATGCTCTTTATCTGTTGCGCAATGACAAGTCTAATTGGTGGACTGTAATAAAAACAAAGCTTATAGGCCGGGTGAAAGTTGAGAATGTGCTAGAGACTGCATATCAGAATGAAATGCAGATTGATCACCAACTAGT
This sequence comes from Capsicum pubescens, assembly GCA_030864215.1. Classification (NCBI taxonomy): domain Eukaryota; kingdom Viridiplantae; phylum Streptophyta; class Magnoliopsida; order Solanales; family Solanaceae; genus Capsicum; species Capsicum pubescens. Next base: position 294,483,189 of record CM061538.1, on the reverse strand, counting down.
GGACGTTGAATTAGTGGATGATTTGAATCACCCAGAAAATATATTTGAAGACGTTAATATTGTGGAAGAAGAGGCTGAGTGGGTAGGAGATGAGAAAACCTCCGAAGAGGGTGAATGATTTAGTGGAGAGTCTTCAGAAGAGGAGGATTAGTTGTGTAGGTTGTATTTATTATGTATTGATGTCTTTATGCTTTGAACTATATATTTACCTTTATGTTTTTTTGTTTAAGATTGATATATAATATATTGTTTAAGTTTGTTGTTTCCACTTTTCCATGATTTATATAGTAATAAAAATATTCTTATCTATATCTCGTGTTGTATTAGAGCGATTTGAAATGTGAATTAGTAACTTGAAATTAGTTACTTGGAATGTTTTCTTATATATTCATTTTGTAGGAACTAACTACTTGTTAACTTAACATAATTTAGATGTCAGGCAGAGATGACAAGGGTAAGGGAAAAGTTGATTCTACAAAACCAAAAAAGAATAGACAACCTCCGCCTTATAAACGACCGACAGGTATTCATATATCTGAGGGTCAGTTTTCTGATGCGATAACATGACCCTCATATTCTAGGTCATCCGAGGATTCAATACCTACTTCTACGGATATGGGGCCACTACATGGGTCTACACCGACTCATTTTTCTCTTATGACCGTGCCACCGCCAGCACAATACTATCGGATGGTCGCTGGCCCCACCAGACATCTATCATCATCGATACCCTCCTGCAGCAGTCACACACTTCGTACAGTGATTCTGCTGGATCTATTGGGTTGTCGGATCTTCAGCTTGGAGGCACTCCATCTGGTGCTTCAGATCCGCCCACACCAGTGCATCCACCATCACTTACTAGGCAGCCAGGAGACAGAGATGATTCTAGGAGGATTTATCTTGTTCCAGTTACGAGAGGGTATGATTTCTAAATATAATAACGTTACTCATTTTTTCATTACTATATTATTATGCTTTATGAAATTACTGTTTGATCTTGTGTTGTAAGTTTAGGCCGGATGCTGGAGTAAGACAAAAGGCGCGAATATACATTACTCGGCACTTCAACGGCTACTGGACTAGTTGGCAAAAGGTTCCAGAACTTGACAGGGATAGAATGTTTGAAGAAGTTAAGGTAAGGATTTAACTTATCGACTACTTATTAGCACTTTGTTAGAACAAAAGATTGAATATTATATTTTTATTGTAGAAATTTTACTAATGGGATGATGCAAATGCATTTCTTATAAATAAGAACTTTTTCATAAGATGTAGAGCCAGATTTAACGATCTCTTGGATTATGCCCGAAAGAAATTGGTAAAATCTAAGTGGATTCTTGAACCCGCATGACAACTGTATCTTTGCCTTTGGAGTAGAGCAGAATACCAATCGTTGAGGGAAAAAGGAAAGAAATCCCGAGCATCATCCAAGGGTGGCTCCCTATATACTGCGGGTGCCAGAAGTTCTCTTACTGTGCTGAAAAAAATGGTATGTAACTTTTACAGTTTTAGTTGCTTGTTTCTATTTAATTTTTATTATTATTTGAACATTGATAATTTTTTCATATGCAGGAAAAAGAAAAGGGTAGGAAAATACAAACTGATGAGCTATTCGAGGAGACTCATCTGAAAAAGAAAAAGAACCCGACTGATGAAGATGTCTGGGTTGAAGCTCATGCAAAATATGTCCACGTAAGAAATAAATTTTGAATTTATTAATCTTTTTCTCAAAGTTGATATTATTCAATTATAATTACTTTAATATTTTTTGACTTTTAGTATTAACTTTACTTTGAATATAGGACGAATATTCGCGTCTTGTTGGTGAGTATCATAGTAGTCAGCCTCCTGAAGTCAGGGTGACCCAATACCCCAGCATGTAGAGGAGGAGTTATAGACAAAAGTTGTGGGTCCTGCAAATAGAGGTCATTTCTATAGATACCACACAAAATTTTTTGGCGATAATATTAGGTGTTCGTCCGGCGCTGCATACTCTAGCTCTTCAGTTGATAGAGAAACCATTGAAAGACTATAAAATACGGTTTCTCTACTAACTGAAGAGCTTGCTGAACAGAGAGAGAGGTTTGCTAAACAAAGATAGAGGTAGAAGAAGACGGAGAAGGCAACAACATCACAAATCAAGGTGCTGCAGCAGCAGTTCAGCTCTTTCATTCAGACTGCGGGGGTTATTCCTTCGTGTCCTGGTGATGTAGTTTGGGCTGCAAAAGGTCTAGGCCCCCTGGATGATTTCAGCACGGATGATGATCTGGAAGACGAGAACAAATTCAATGATGATGACTTTTAGTTTTTTGATTTTTGTATGTGTTGTACTTTGAATTTAGACATTTTGTTGTTTGAAACTATTGTTGTAGTTTTTTCATATTCACTTTTGTTGGACATTTTGTATGTGTTGTACACTTTTGAAAGTATTTACATTTGGTTTTTGGTTGTTGTTGCTGCTGTATTTGACTTGGTTACTGCTATATTGCATTGTTGTTGTTGCATGTTGTATTGGGTTTTGATTTATTTTTTAAATTTTCAGAAAAACCGACCACAAGTGATCAGTTTTTGAATTTTTTTTGCATAAAATGACCACAAGTGGTCGGTTTTATATTAAATTTAATAAAAACCGACTATCTGTGGTCGGTTTTTTAATTAATTTTTTAATTAATATTTAATAAAAAACCAACCACAAATTAAATTAATTAATTAATTTAATAAAAAACCGACCACTTGTGGTCGATTTTTTTCCTAAAATTACTTTTTCCAATTTTAATAAAAGACTAATGAATTTTAAAAATATAAATATATTATTAAAAAAAACGACCACAAGGTGGTCGGTTTTTAAAAAACTACCACTACTTTACTGACCACACATTTTGGTCTATTTTGTGGTCAGAAATTGAGAAAACACGATCACATGTGGTCGGTTTTCCCTTTTTTTAGTAGTGTTGTCTCAAGCCTCCTTTGCAGTCTCACTCGTCATAACTTTAGCAAAAATTACTTCTGAAAGTGCTGATTGTATGCAAGAGAGAGCTTTAAAGTTTTTTGAAACCTCTTCTCTGTGATTCTTAATTTGCGCCATAATTGGATTATTTGGCAAAGGATTTACCTCTCCTCCAACCTCTACCACTCTACCACTTCCCACAAATCATATGCTCGCAAGTATGTTCTCATCTTGAGAGCCTGAATTAGATAATTCTCACCAGAAAAAATTGAGGGTGAAGGAATTGAAAAATTGCTGGAAGCCATAACAATATTGACTTTTACGCAGGGTTATTGTTTGGGGTTTTCTCTCTCACAGATCCCTCAAGAAATTGGGTCTTGAGACCAAATGTTGTTCTACAGAATACAGAGAAGAAGAAAACAGTCGTTTGAGGGTAAAAAATATTCCCAAAACTCCTATTCTATTTCTAACTAGGAAACTAATAAAATCTTATTCTACCTTCAACTAGGATATTAATAAAATCCTATTCTATCTCAACTAAATAACTGAATTTCAGAAATAAAATTACTAAACTAAAAAAGAAAATAACAGCAAATAACTCAATACTTCAACAAGTTCACGAAGAATCAACAGGCATCCGAAAATCTTCATTTTGAAGGAAGTGACACTATAGTGAATTATCATCTAAACTATATTCCCTTGCATTACTAAAATGACATTCGCGCTGGCGAACTTCAAAAAAATGTGGAAGATTTTGTGGCATTAGAAAATGCATTATGTTCATGCAACTTTGACAGAAACCTTGAGGCTATAACCTGCAGTCCAAGTGGCACAATTTTTATCCAAGAAACTGCAAGTTTTCGAAATGGAAACCAAATTACTGAAAATCATTTCTACTCTCTTGTGACTAGTGGTGTAGCCAGAAATCTCACGAAGAATGTTCAAATTTTAGATAGCAAATAAAATTATTTCCCCGGCGATTGGGTGCACCAAAAATTGTTAAAATCAAACTAAGCAACAATATGTATCTAACTAAATTACTTCAATTGTTTCAAAGGGTGTTCAAAATTCAATTTATAACAATATAAAGTAAGATTTGACCTACATATCTATAATATATTAAAAGTGTGAAGGCCTTTAGAAAAGTGAATTGAACTTTTTGCCCTTCATTAAAATCCTCCTCTTAAGACAAAATCGTCTTTTTACCTTTTTTAAAAATTATTATTTATTTATTTATTTAAATATGAATTATAATATTAAATCCTAAAATATAATGAGTTAGGAAGAATTTTGATCAATTAAAAACTCTTAAAATTACCAATTTAAAGTTGATTATTTTTGGCAAAGTATAAACAACAATAGGAGTATGTTAGCTACTTTTGACAAAGTAGAATTTTGATGAATTAAGAACTTAAATTTGCTTATTTAAATTTGGCTATTGTTGGCAAAGTATAAACAATAATAGGCTACCTGTACGTGAATTAATTTTTGGCAAAGTAAACTGTATTATATAAGGAGTCCTTGCCTTTTAGTTTTTATTTTTCCTTCAAAGTAGGAGTTCTAACTAATGTGAATTATTATTTATGGCAAAGTACACAGTATAAGGAATCCCAGATTTTTAATTTTTATTTCATCATCGACATTCAAATCGCCCACGAAGGATTCCAAATCAAGAAGGGTTTCTGCCCATTTCAAACATAAACTAAAGCATGAATCTTTTCGGAAAACGAGAGATACAAGTATTTACCAATGAGTTGTCAGCCACCTCCACCATAGCAACTTGAGCAAACCAACAACTTTCTACTGATCTACAGAGTAAATCTATCTAAAAGTAAATCAGATCAAGCATTTTTATATTCAGAATCGAACCACAACAGAAGAAGTTTATTTGAAAAGTGCTTTGTGATGTTGTTCTGGTAATGATCTAGGGAAGGTCTTCAGAGTTCAATGACTGTTTCCAACTTCATTATGGCTAGGAAACGGTGCAAGCATTACTGCATGCAATACAAATACATTGAATATTAACAGGTGATCTTGTCAACAAAATCATTTTTTATAAAGAACGTAACGCAGAGAATTTTATAAATAAAAACCTGGAATATAGTTCATCAAATTCAGTGTAATTTTTATTATTATTATGAATGTTATGATTGTTGTTGTTACTGTGTAAACATGGGCTTGTACTAAAATAGATCTGTATTATATATGTACATTCAACTTATCCTAAATAACTAAGCGAATCCACCTTTTATGATTAAAGTTGCATCCGTCATGGATAGGGAGACATCAAGGAATTGCTAATTCGGTGATCTAACAAGTACTTTTTTAACAACACCAACGTCATTGAACATTCATTAAGAAGCATATGCCAACCAACAAGTTACCTTATCAAAAAAAAAGTATATGCCAATCAACTAAAAAGTCTAACGAAACCACCTCTCTAGGTTGCACACACACACACATCAGACCCTATTTGTGGGATCTCACTAGGTATGTTGTTGTCGTTGTTTCAAAACAACCATCCTCAGACCTTTTATAATCTGAGTGTGGGCAAGAAAACCTTCCACGCATTCAAGCCATGGTAACGCTCATTTAATCGATTGATTAAGGAGCTAAATTGTGATTGTGATGTTTTGATTATCTACCGCAAAATAAGACACAAATTAATATAATTAAAGTATGTCATGATAGTATATATTATTTAAAGAAAAATTATTTTCTTTTTATGATTTAATTCTTAGTTTGATATAATATGATTTTAAGCTTTAATTGATAATATTAGTTATGTACTCTTGGTTTTATTGGTTTCTAGGATCTATATTTCATGTTAGATTTGATTTTTTTTTAAGCTCCTATGACTTTCAGTTTTTATCGCACAACAACAGAGGCGGAGGCTATGCGATACCCCAAGTTTTCCCGTTAAATATTTCTCTCCCAAATGTGTCGAGTTGTTAAAGCCGTTTTATCTTTCCAAGAGTCCGTTAAGATCTCGGACGAAAATATGTTGAAGTCTATTTTTTATCGTAATTAATAATTTTTCTGTGTGAAATTTCTGGATATACGATCCGTCATCGCGTATAGCATCGAATAATCTTTCCAACGATATATGGATCATCCAAAATGGACACTCGAGCGATGAGTTATGATCATTCCGATCTAACCGTGAATAGTGGTGAACAGTAAATGTGCAGGAAAAAAATACTGAGGCCAGGCGAATTTTAGGGTCAACTTCAAATGATCATAACTCCTTGTAAATAATGATCTGGGTGAGCTACTATATATCAACAGAAAGATCTGAGAGTCCTCTTTCCAATGAAATTGGTTTCATCCAATTTTTCCATCGGAGTAAAAAGTTATGATCGATATACTTCAGCCTATCAAAATAGTCCACCAAAGGACAGATTTGACATTATTTGATTTTTAAGGGTATTTTGGTCATTCCCACTCCAATCCATCCGAGTAAACCATGGATTTAAGTCCATTAAGAGCATTCAATAGCTCATTTTTCCCCAAAATTTCCTAAGGCTCAAACCCCAACCCTACTACTCCAAATTTCATCCTTCTATGATGTCTCTTGATTGAACCGTAGAAATTTTAAATTGATTTGGGATCCGAGTTGATCATGTTAAGGGCTTCGAGAAGCACCCTTTATTTTCGTGAATAAAGTTCCGGAGTCGGAAGTTCATATTCATCTTCCATTTTTAGGTATGTGGGACTTTGAATAAGAATAATTCTTCCGTTCTTGTGCCCGTATCTTTAATTTTTATTATGGATTATTATGAGTTTGGCAAATGAATTTATTTTCAAGATATCCTACCATGAGATTTTGATTATGTATATATGTAAATTGTTCAAGCTTGCCAATTATGATTATTTAATGGATTCATATGGTTCTGTAAGTTGAATTATGTCTAAATAATTCGATTATGAACTTATAAATATTTGAATTGTAAGTTTGAATCACATGAGTGTCATACCCCTTTTTCGACTCCAAAAAAAAGATATGTATTTTAAGGTTTGAAAGGTTTTTTTTTATTAAAGTGACAAAATGAAGATTGGTTCCGAAAAAAGATTGTTTTTACATTCAAAATCAGAGTCGCCACTTGGCATAATCTGGTGTGCCAAGTCACCATTGGAAAATTCTTTTCGAAACCATTTGACTCTTTAAACCGGTTTACGAACAGAGATTCCGGCTAAGGAATTCTGTTGACCGAGGGGAAGGTGTTAGGCACCCCTCGATCCCGTGGTTCGACCACGGTCGCTTGGTGGAGCGTATCGGCTAATTTGACATTACAAATGTACAAACCACATAAACACACAAAACAAGCAAACAAATAAATCACACAAAATTCAAAACAAACAAAAATAATGTTCAGTCCAAATTATACACTCCAAAATAAAAGAGGTACTGAAATATAAAACCTATTCTATTCTAAACTAATCCTAAACTAAACTCCACCCGACGTTCCGGGCCTTGATCACGAGCCTCTTTTGCGTACATGATACTTCGGGGCATTCCCCGGATAAATTAATACAAATCCTTCGGGGCATTCCCCGGCTAAATGAGTACAAATTAAACTTTCCGTGCAATAAAGTAGAAAGTACCATTCACGCACATATTCAAACACTCCAACAACTCGTTATTCCTAAATTTGCCTACCAAGCCTACATTTTCCTACCAAGTTCAACGTATCACAATTCTATCATGTTTAACATTATCAATACATCAAAATTAATCAATATTCATTTTCCTCCATTTTTAATCCCCACCTTAATTCATTTTTAACCACGTGATTAACCCATTTCAATACACAATCCACCAATCGAGAATAACAAAAATTCATCAATCATGCTTAGCACATCACACACCCAAATGTCACCAACAGTTCACATCAACAAACAAACCACAGTATCGAATCACACGCAATCACAATCACAATCACATAAGAATTAAATAAAAGAGAAGAAAGAATTGGACCTTAAATTTGAAGCTTTCAAACTCAATGTTATTCGAATAAAGAGAGTCCGCACCCGGAAACCTCGAGCCGAACCTTAACACCAACAATCCAACTCGACAAATAATGACCCGTTCACCGTCACTTTTTACGTCGGTTACTGTTCACCAGTTACTGTTCACCGGTCACTGTTCACCGGTTACTTTTTTTTTTTTTTCGTTGTTGTTCTTGTTCTTGTTATTGTTCTTGTGAGGAAGATTATTTGGTGATTCTTGTTATTATGGGGAAGATGATGATCAAAGAATGAGCCCCCTTTTTCTTCTTAGAATTTTTCTTTTATAATGAGCATGGATTTTTTATGATGTGGGAATTTTGGTGGGTCCCCCATATATTCTTTCTTTGTGGACAAGAAAAAGGAGGGGGGAATCACATGGGTAGTTAGGGTAGGTGGAAGCTTTTGATTGGGTAGGTTGTTAGGATAAGATAAATTAGTTAGAGGTATTTTTTTATTTATTTTTGTATTTTTGTGGGATATAATTACATGGGGTTGGACACATGGTAAGGTGAACTAAAAATGAATAAAATTAGACTTCAGGAAGGACAAAATTAGGTGTCTACATCATGCCCTCTTTGAATGTAAACCCGAAGTATTTTCCGACAAAGAAGTAGACAGCGAGACCAAATTTTGACCCGACCATTATTCAAAGAAAGAAACAGAAGGAAGAAAGACAACCGGGTCTTGACGTAAGACATCCTTCCTACCCAAATTATGAGAGAATCAAGTCACAGGTATTTCAAAGGATTGGAATAGAAGTGGACTATACCGAGTTGGAGAGTCGAGTGAGGTTCCATCGAGGTTTCGGTCCGCGACTCTGTCATCACATCAAAAAATTAAAATTACAAGTTAAAACATAAATGAAATTACAAAAATCATATCTATACAACTTCTGTTGGCTCTTGACCCGACTTTTATCACCCTATTCTTCAGGCGAGCTCCTGATTTACAATTTCTTTCAACCTGTTGCTTGCCTTTCAATTTCTTCACCCTGTTCTCCAGGCGGGTTTCTGACTTGCTATTTCATCAACTTGTTGCTATGCTTTCAACTTTTGCACCCTGTTCTGCAGGCGGGCTCCTGACTTGTTATTTTTCAATCTGTTTAACTTTCAATTTCTTCACCTTGTTGCTTGGTTTTCCATTTATTCGCCCTGTGCTTCGGGCATGCTCCTGAAATCACATCAAAACTGAAAAAAAAATTATCCCAAATAAAGAAATGCAATTTCTATGATTTAATTGGAATGACTCGACTAAAAGGGACGTCTTATAGGAATCCAGGGGATGACTCGACTAAAAGGTACGTCTTATAGGAATCAAAGGGGATGACTCGACTAAAAGGTACGTCTTATAGGAATCAAAGGGGATGACTCGACTAAAAGGGTATCTTATAGGAATCAAAGGGGATGACTCGACTAAAAGGTACGTCTTATAGGAATCAAAGGGGATGACTCGACTAAAAGGTACGTCTTATAGGAATCAAGGGAAATGACTCGACTAAAAGGTACATCTTCTAGGAATCAAAGGGGATGACTCGAATAAAAGGTACGTCTTATAGGAATCAAAGGGGATGACTCGACTAAAAGGTACGTCTTATAGGAATCAAAGGGGATGACTCGACTAAAAGGTACGTCTTATAGGAATCAAAGGAAATGACTCGACTAAAAGGTACGTCTTTTAGGAATCAAAGAAAGTGACTCAACTAAAAGGTACGTCTTATAGGAATCAAAGGGGATGACTCGACTAAAAGGTACGTCTTCTAGGAATCAAAGGGGATGACTCGACTAAAAGGTACGTCTTATAGGAATCAAAGGGGATGATTCAACTAAAAGGTACGTCTTATAGGAATCAAGGGAAATGACTCGACTAAAAGGTACGTCTTCTAGGAATCAAAGGGGATGACTCGACTAAAAGGTACGCCTTATAGGAATCAAAGGGGATGACTCGACTAAAAGGTCCGTCTTATAGGAATCAAGGGATGACTCGACTAAAAGGTACGTCTTATAGGAATCAAGACTTAAGTTAGGAAGTTCATTACCTAAGAAGAAAAATTCAAATTACCCAATCAAGGAAGTGTGTTTCCTTATCAATTTTGTTGGAATTATCAAAACAATGAAGTGTGTCTCCTTACCAAAACTGCTTGAATTACAAAAACAAGGAAGTGCGTCTCCTAGAGATCTTGAATTATGAGTTTTACCATGGTTTTGATTACCAAACCTGTGTAGCAACCTTGCCTCTTGCATTTGTTGAGGTGAGAAATTATGTCCTTTGATGTTTAGGCTCTGAAATCCTTGATCTGAATGCAACATGTATTCCTATTACATACAAAGAAAACTTGTGAGTTTAAAAACATGGTGGCTAGTTTGTGGCTTTGGATTCTGAGGAAATTGCTTCTTCCCCCATCACATTTAGCTTTGCTTCCAACCATTAGCATATGTCATTGACTTGCTGTATCATTGACTCAAACTCAGCTTATTAAGAGTGACTCTGAAACAAACACAGTATTTCTGCTTTGTCGTGTTTCTCAAATAAACCCTTTGAACCTTGATATTTCCATGAGTTCCCCGACTTCTCTGTTGACAAAACTTTCTGCATGCCCTTTTTGGGTTCACAATAATGTCTCTTTTATGTGCTAGCTTTTGTCTTGCTTTGTGCAATTAAAGAAGCTAGTAGCCAGTTTTGAAATCTTTTCTCACTTGTTTTGACACGGACTTGACTCAAAGACAAGAAACAAAAAAAAAGAATGACAATTTTTGTTTTGATAACTGACTCAAGAAAGATAAAATTAAAATAAAGAGAAGAAAGAAAAGACAATGAATGTCCCCTTTTAAAATAAAGAAACAAAAAAATCATCTAAAAATGACAGTCAACACTAATGATTATGCCATGCATTTTGGATTAAGCATCTTGATCTTTTCATTCAAACTTTCTACCCATTGTTGTTGAGTTAATGACCTTGAAACTGAGTTGCTTTCTTAGGTAAATTGCATTTAAGACCCCATTCGGCTAGTGGCGCCTTGAAGGGTTTTAGCCAACAAGCTTCTTTCATTTTCTCTCGGCTCACTATCGTCTTATGGTGCCCGTGAGGGTTTTCACCAATAAGACTCTCTCATTTTTATTTCTCTCAACTTACCATCGCCTTATGATGCCCGTAAGGATTTTCACCAATAAGAGACTCTTATTATTATTTCTCTTTTGATTCCCTATGCTGAGGAAGACAAATAGTTCCCAAATGCATCATCATATCCCTTGCATGCTTAGCCTTAACATTCTCAAAGATTGATCTGAAGGTCTTTCTTTGGTTGTAGCTTGGCTTTTGGATAGGGTTAGAAAGAAAGGATGTCATAACGCCCAATCGACACTTGAAGTGGGGTGGGACTTACAACTTTTGGAATCGACTCAAACAATGAGGATTAACTCATGCCCTAGTTTCTTTTGACTGGGTGACACTAAATTGTTTATTTGGTTGGACCGAGCCCTGAGTGGGGCAGCCTACGTATCTCACCCTTGAGAGAGGAAAATCAAGTCATGCATAGTTCTGGCAGCTTATTTTTCTTGATTCTGATTTTTTTTTTCCGACTCTATTTTTCTTCACTCTTTTTTTGACACATTTTTTCTCTCTTCTCTTTTTTTTTTCTTTTTTTGAACTTTTCTGACTATTGTTTTGCTCGACATTTTTTCTTCGAGCTTTGCTGACTATATTGATTCCAAAAGAGGTGTATGAAAGAAAATAAAACTAAAGCTCAAATGGGGTAAACAAAGGATGACACGATGTTTGGATGGCAGAATGAAATGCTTTCGTCATATCAATCTTTGAAAATGCAAGTACATATCATGCAATATGAAAGTGCACGATCAAGATCACTTATGAAATGTTTTACAACACTAACTTGCCCTGAGCATGTGTGCCACCTCTTTTCTACACTTGCCCAGCATACAACTTCACTTTGTTGTACATTCCTCATGCTGAAGGACTTATGACTTCGTGGAGCTAATTTTCTTCCTGTTCCTCTTGATAGGATCACGTAGACACTGTTTGACCTAATTAAGACATGTATTTCAATTGATGACCAAGTTATTCTCACGATTTTCAAAATAATAGCCTTAATTTTCAAAGAAGGTTTCAACTTGATCAACAAATGCCCCAGCACTCTATCTATTTCCTCAGATGCTCTCTTTTTCTAACTTTAACCCTCTGATTCAATGTTCATTCTTAAATTGCATGTTAAGATCTAGCTGTAAATTTCACTAGCATATCATATCACTAGAGTCAACATAAAATGTACTATGTAAAAAAAAAAAAAAAAAACAACACATATTTAAAACACAAAGAAAAAGAGGACACTCAATTTAATAAAAATGAAAGATAGAAGGGTTTGAACATAAACGACAAAGGGACAAAACAAGATAAATCCCGAATTACAACCCTGAAATAATTCGAAGAACAGAAAATAAAACAAAACAAACTACCAAACCCTTTCCTGGTAAGGAGAGGGGTGACTTCTCCATTGCTCAGCCTGACATCTTAGACACTGGCTTGCATATCAACATGACTGGAGCTTCCACCACTGTCAGACACATTTCCTTCAACAAATAAGCTATGGATCCCCATGCTTAACTCATTGCCTCCCACAGATTGTGCAGTACCGCATGCTGGTGAAGAACTCTGTGGGATCGTCGAAGGGCCAATGTTTTGCACCACAATCAATTTATCTTGAATTATCTTTTCTATTTCTCTTTTCAAAGTGTGACAATCTTTAGTACTATGACCCTGAACATCAGAATGATATGCACATCGCACATTAGGATCAAAGCTTCTTGAATGCGGGTTAGGAGTATGCCCAAGGAGAGGAGTGATCATGCCCTGTTGTACCAATCTCTGGAATAAACTGGCATAGGATTCCCCAATAGGAGTGAAATTGTCTTTTTCCTTCCTCCTCTTTGCGAACTCTGGCCTCGGATAAAATTTGGATTTAGAGGTCCCTTGGTAAATTTGTGGGGATCGAGGACGATGCTGAGGGACAGGGGCATGCCATTGTGGATAAGAAGATGGATGAGCATACAATTGTACATTGTTCACAGGATATCGAGGAAGTGGAATGGGATTTCTTGGATTTCGGAGAAAGAAACCTTGTTGCAAGTGGTTATGTGGATCTGATATGTAAGCTCGGTATTGAGGCTGACAGTATTGGTGGGTTGAACCTCTCAAACTCTGCTTTGGCCCTGTCATGACAATAGGTGCGTTTTCCTTCTTCTTTCCTTCAGTTTTCCTTGGTTGATTGCAATGTCGTCCCGAATGTTTCACAGAATCCTTCTGTCCATCAGGCTCCCCAAATTTTGATGTCTCAAAACTGGGAGGAAGGTTAACACTTGAAGACATGCCCCAGTTTTTATATGAAGCATCTTCATAACCCATAAGTCCAGGGGAATTTTTCATATCATTTTCTACACTCTTCACTTTCCCAACCATTTTCTCTGGCTCTTTTGGCATGCTAGGCTTCTTAGTAAGAAATTTTGGCGGTTCACTTAACTTAACTGTAGGCTCAAGAGTATACCAATGATCATCAACAGTATTGAACGTGGAGTCACTAGTGGACTGGGAAAGCACAATTGTTGGATTGATAGACAAAGTGGAAGCCTTAGTAGAAGGTTGAGCAACAAAAGCACAGACGGTATGTAGTGCTGTGAATGTGGTAGACTTATACTGAGGAGATAAAGAAAGAGTGGTGGAAGTATTGAGGTGCATTTGACGTGGAATGGATTCTGAGGCATGCTGTGGTGCATCAACAACAGTAGGAAACTGACTTTGCGATTTTGGTGGAAGACTCAAGGTATTTGCAGGGTCAAAAGTGGGGAATGCAGGTGGAGGCAGCCCACTGGACCAAGCTCGGTACATTCCCATCATTTGTTGTCTCAGTCTCAAATTCTCTTTCTTTAAACTCTCAATTTCCCGACTCTTTGTTTCATCCATGATGCCACTCTCTATATCCTTGTTGGACACAACTAACCCTTCCTTGGATTTGGTGTGATATGGAGGACCAGCCAGGAAACCACAAACCAACCACCTTAAATTAACTGAACAAGAGGTAACAAATATGTTAGAGTTCAACATTTTTTTTTCTTCAAAACTTTTTTTTCTTGAAGAAAAATCACCGAACCCTAGAAGGGAGCCTACGTATCTCACCCCCGAAAGGGGAGAATCAGGTGTGCGTAGTTCGTGAAGTTTTGCCAAAATGACCAATTAAAATCTTTTTTTTTCTTTTTCTTGAAACTTTAAAAAGAAAAGAAAATAACAAATTATCAAAAGAATTGACGAAAATCTTTTTGCATTTTTTAGGTTTAAACTTCCTATACAAAAATGGAATCTATGATTACCAAAAAAGAATCTTTTTGGGTTTTCGATTTAGAATTTCATAGGAAAATGAAACTTGAAGCTATTAAAGAAAAATCTTTTTGTAGTTTTCTTTTAGAGATGTATATGAAACACCTACTCTAAGTGAAGAGTGAAGAAAATCTTTTTGAATTTTTCAGATTCCTGTACAACATGAAATCTATGGTTACCGAAGAAAATATTTTTGGATTTTCGATTTTAAATTTCATACGAAAATGAAACTTGAACCTATCAAAGAAAAATATATATTTTTTGCTTTCTTTTAAAGATGTACATGAGACACCTACTCTAAATGAAAAGTGAAGAAAATCTTTTTTTGAATTTTTTAAATAAGATCCCCGAACCTAAAATAGGTTGCCTACGTATCTCACTCGCGAGAGAGGAGAATCAGGGGTGCGTAGTTCATCCAGATTGGACAATTAACGATTAACTAACAGATTGACCCTAACTTAAGGGCACAACCAAAGACAAACGAATAAAATCTTTTTGGGGTTTTTTTTTCTTTTAATTAGACACTTCAACTAAACTGACACCAACAATTATGAAGGAAAAAAAATAAAATCTTTTTGGTATTTTCATTACATGAAATTTACAAATTTCTACCATTTTTTGCATTTTCTTTTATAAAAACTGCTAAAAAAATCTTCTTTTTTTTTGAAAATTTCGAATTATGAATGCATCCTAAAGGAGACAAATGAAAAATCTTTTTGATATTTTCGTTTTTGAGAAATGAGTGCAGAAGTTAAAAATCTTTTTTTTTTTTAATTGTTGGATTGTAAAGAACAAAAGCCATAAAGAACACTAAAAGCTACGACACTCTTTTTTTTTTCTTCTTTTCGACTCACTTCACTTTTTTTCTCTATTTTTTTCAACAGTTCTTGCCTACGCACCTTACTTCTAACATATGTTTTCACCAAATCAGTCCGTCAAATGACCCTATTACCCTCAAAGATGCAACATTTAGCACGTAGAGATGCGTTAGAGGTGAGTCTCCTACAAAGGACCAAGTGGACCCCGCTAGGTCTCAATATGATGCACATAAGCATGACCTAAACGCCGACCTATGTTGTGGTTTACTAACAAGGCCGTTCGGGGGAGCATATGGTCGATAGTGGCTGCTTTGCTTTCCACCTACTCCATACATCCAACGGCTCCCCCCCTAAAATAAAGGTGACTCAACTAGAGTTCGTGCGCACGACGTGCGCTCCGAGACTTGTTGCGGAAAGAATTGACTCGGGTTATGCAAATGATGCCAGATATAAAGCGGTAACACATAGGATAAATACTGTAAACAAAGAGCACGAAAATGCACAAAAGTGAAAACACAAACAAAAATCACAAACAATGCTTATACACTCGTAATGCCAAACAAAGCCTATACGACTCCAAAAAAATCTCGAATTCTGAAATAGTTCCCCAGCAGAGTCGCCAGAGCTGTCACACCCCTTTTTCGACTCCAAAAAAAAGATATGTATTTTAAGGTTTGAAAGGGTTTTTTATTAAAGTGACAAAATGAAGATTGGTTCCGAAAAAAGATTGTTTTTACATTCAAAATCAGAGTTGCCACTTGGCATAATATGGTGTGCCAAGTCACCATTGGAAAATCCTTTTCGAAACCATTTGACTCTTTAAACCGGTTTACGAACAGAGATTACGGCTAAGGAATTCTGTTGACCGAGGGGAAGGTGTTAGGCACCCCTCGATCCCGTGGTTCGACCATGGTCGCTTGGTGGAGCGTATCGGCTAATTTGAAATTACAAATGTACAAACCACATAAACACACAAAACAAGCAAACAAATAAATCACACAAAATTCAAAACAAACAAAAATAATGTTCAGTCCAAATTATACACTCCAAAATAAAAGAGGTACTGAAATATAAAACCTATTCTATTCTAAACTAATCCTAAACTAAACTCCACCCGACATTCCGGGCCTTGATCACGAGCCTCTTTTGCGTACATGATACTTCGGGGCATTCCCCGGATAAATTAATACAAATCCTTCGGGGCATTCCCCGGCTAAATGAGTACAATTTAAACTTTTCGTGCAATAAAGTAGAAAGTACCATTCACACACATATTCAAACACTCCAACAACTCGTTATTCCTAAATTTGCCTACCAAGCCTACGTTTGCCTACCAAGTTCAATGTATCACAATTCTATCATGTTTAACATTATCAATACATCAAAATTAATCAATATTCATTTTCCTTCATTTTTAATCCCCACCTTAATTCATTTTTAACCACGTGATTAACCCATTTCAATACACAATCCACCAATCGAGAATAACAAAAATTCATCAATCATGCTTAGCACATCACACACCCAAACGTCACCAACAGTTCACATCAACAAATAAACCACAGTATCGAATCACACGCAATCACAATCACAATCACATAAGAATTAAATAAAAGAGAAGAAAGAATTGGACCTTAAATTTGAAGCTTTCAAACTCAATGTTATTCGAATAAAGAGAGTCCGCACCCGGAAACCTCGAGCCGAACCTTAACACCAACAATCCAACTCGACAAATAATGACCCGTTCACCGTCACTTTTCACGCCGGGTACTGTTCACCGATTACTGTTCACCGGTCATTGTTCACCGATTACTGTTCACCGGTTACTTTTTTTTTTCGTTGTTGTTCTTGTTCTTGTGAGGAAGATTATTTGGTGATTCTTGTTATTGTGGAGAAGATGATGATCAAAGAATGAGCCCCCTTTTTCTTCTTAGAATTTTTCTTTTATAATGAGCATGGATTTGTTATGATGTGGGAATTTTGGTGGGTCCCCCATATATTCTTTCTTTGTGGACAAGAAAAAGGAGGGGAGAATCACATGGGTAGTTAGGGTAGGTGGAAGCTTTTGATTGGGTAGGTTGTTAGGATAAGATAAATTAGTTAGAGGTATTTTTTTATTTATTTTTGTATTTTTGTGGGATATAATTACATGGGGTTGGACACATGGTAAGGTGAACTAAAAATGAATAAAATTAGACTTCGGGAGGAACAAAATTAGGTGTCTACAATGAGTATTTGACTATTTTCGTTCTATGAATTGAGATTTAATATTGGGATTCTTGGTGTTTCTATCAAGAATTGATATATTTTGAACATGTATCCACGTTTTAAGTTCAAGAATAAATTATTGGTATTTCCAAGTGTTTTCAAGCCATGTGTCAAATTTTGAGCTTCCTTATGACGATTTGAGTTATTGGGTATATTGATATCGAAGTTGCAATGAGTCTTGGTATTTTTCGGATGGTTTTGATGAGTTAAATTGTTGAAAATATTACGTATTGAGTGTTCATATCCTTGTCCAAATGTTGAGTCGGTTATGGTTCAATGCATTGATACCTTGTTGATGTTGAGGAAGATTAAAATGTTTTGAGCTAAAATGTGTTGAGTTAGGAATCCACAAATTGATATGATTTGATAAATGAGAAAGAGATTTGATTTGGTCTTTATGATAGACCCTTGTGATGTTGTGGTGGATTTCCTAACGCTTTCTGAGCTTGTCGGGGAGTAGTACTTAGCACCGAGAGGAAAATTTGGTATTTTCCCAAACTTATGTGCCACCGTAGGATTGTTTGATGATGATATTATTGGCCAGAGAGCCCGATTGTGATTATTGCAGTTTTAAGGTCGTACTCCCTGGAAAAGAGTATGACGCTCCCGCCAATGGGGGTTTCAAATGCTGGTATTCCACGTAGCTCACGTGGGGTTTTTCGGTTATAGGAAACTCCCGTGTCCATAAGATTAAGTTTCTTGAATTACCGAGTCACTCCGAGATTTGAGTCAAAGAGTTGAGATGTTTATGATGTTTTATGGTCATTTATGATGATTTATAATTACCTATGATGATTTTTGACGATATGATAATTTATGATGATTTAGGATGATTTATCATAATTTATGATTTATAATAATTTACGTGAATTACGAGATTTTATCATATGAACTGTTTATTATGAAATTATGAAAAGTATGATTTGATATAACTCAAGCCAAGTAAGTCATTATTGTCCGTATGCATGTTTTCATGAAATTGATTATACTATTTATATTGTTGCATGCACCCCCACATACTCAGTACATTTCAAATTGCTAACCCACATATTTCCATGGGCTACATTCTTACCAAAATGTAGGTACAAGCTGTAGCGCACATATCATGTTCAGCTGGGTCGCAGCTCTCGATCGGCAGGTGATTAGTCCTTTTGATTCAGGGACTTGAGTTGTTCAGATTTGAGGTGTCTTGTATTTTCTGTATTCAGTCGTATTGAGTAGGGGTAGTTGGGAGTCATGACCCGGCTATCTTTGGTCAATGTTAGTAGAGGCTTCATAGATAGTCACTAGTAGTCAGTGTATTCAGTTTCAGATTTGTATATATATAAGCAGAATTGTGACCGTGTAAATTTACTTTCATGTTGGTCAGACTAAGTTATGGGTTGTTTCCGCATTATTCCTTCTATTTTATGTATTTTATTCAGTTGCTTTGGGTTATGCCAGATGAAGGGTTAGCTTGGGGTCACTTGTGACCTTAAGCACCGTGTGACGTCTCGGGATCCGATTTCGGGGCGTTACAGGCTACTATTAAGGTTAGGAAGAAAAAGGTGTATAAGTAGGAAGGAGAGGCTAGCGGCTAGGTTGTTGGGGGAGAAAGAGGAGGATGAAGAGAAGTTTCTAGAAAGTGATGATGAAGAATGTCTTTTTCTTCATTGGGAGTGTGGATTCGTGCAAAGTTTGCTACTTTTAATCTTTGATACTGTTAAAAGGACCATGATCAACTACTTAGAATTATATTGCTCGAATTCTTAAAAAAAATGTTGATGATTGTGTATCGCATCTTTCGAAAGTAGTGTAAGTTAGAGAATCTGACACGATTGTGATAACATATTTGTAGAATTCTAGCAACATTGCTTGGAGGATTTTTTGAATAGACGAATATTGATTTCAATTATATGTTGTGTAAAGTCTTCGAAGCGGTACAAATACTTCTCAAGCAACATGCAGAATTTTTGAAGTGACTTTTTACATGCATAACAATACAGTTATACCTTGAAACATAAGCAGTTTGATCTGAATTTATTTAAGTAGCTAGCATCAGTAAGAGAAGCATAATTTTCAATCTTTTGCTGGTGATGGAGTCATGTCCTTTATGGAGCTAACAGAAATGCAATAACTGGTTTCTTATTATATACTGGTGACACTGATCATAAGTGTTTATTGGAATTACATTATAAATGATATAATTAATATTGTTATTATCAACATAATCTATTTTATAATTCAACTTTTCAAATAATCCAGTAAAGGTTTAATAATAATGATAAGGGACGCACGTTATAATAATAATAATAATCTATATCTATAATTTATATCTATAATTTATATCTATATCTATATCTATATTTATATCTATATCTATAATCTATATCTATAATATATTAAAAGTGTGAAAACCTTTAGAAAAGTGATTTGAACTTTTTTCCCTTCACTAAAAGACTCCACAATATATAAAACAGTCATTTACCATATTACTAAATTATTATTTTCACACCCCTTTTTTCAACTCCAAAAGATTAATTTTTAAGTTCGAAAGGGTTTTATTATTAAGTGACAAAAAATGAAAATTCTGTTCCGAAAAGGATTTTTTTATAATTAAATTCAGAGTCGTCACTTGGCATAATCCGGTGTGCCAAGTCACCTTTGGAAAATTCTTTTCGAAATGGTTTGACTCTTTAAAACTGGTTTGCGAACAGATATTCCGGCTAAGGAATTCTGTTGACCGAGGGGAAGGTGTTAGGCACCCCTTGATCCCGTGGTTTGACCACGGTCGCTTGGCGGAGCGTATAGGCTAATTTGACATTATGAATATATAAACCACACAAAACATGCAAAATAATCAATCAAGCAAACAAGATAAAACAATTCAAAATTTAGTGTCCAGTCTAATTATACAGTCCAAAAATAAAAAATGTGTAAAAATAAATCCTACTCTAAATTAATTCTAGACTAATGCTCTACCCGACGCCTCGGGCCTTCATCATGAACGTCCTCCGGGTACATGATACCTCGGGGCATTCCCCGGTGAATAAATATATACAGATACATCGGGGCATTCCCCGGCCAAATTATACAATTGATTCAAAAGTGATAAAATCAAACCATTCAATCAAATTTCAAACATTCAATCAACCCACAATCTCTAGATTTGCCTACCCGACCTACGTCTTGCCTATTCCAATCGGCGTATCTTGATACTATCAAATTCAATTAACGTTTATTTCAAGTCAAACAACTAATGAATCAAACTAATCAAAATTCACTAATTATATCAAGTTTTCAATTCTCGCCCCACTTATTCCCACATGAATTCAAATCTTTCAATTCCTTCATTCACGTGAATCAATCAATCAATATCAACCACAGTAATCACGATTGCTCAAACACAATATCAAAACATATCACCACGTCACAATTATCAACCAAACACAATATTCACTCCAACATACCAAATATAATAAACATTAAATAAAAGAGGGGAATAGAATTGGACCTCGATTCGTAGCTTTCAAACTCAAATATTAATCGAGTGAAAAGACGAAGACCGCGTCCGAATATCCCGAGCAGAACCCCAGTCAACAAACCCACAACTCGGATCAACTAACTTTCCAAAATCAGATTCGAAACCCAAATTCATGAGAGAAACAGACAAATAGATCGAAAACCAAGCCGTTACCGGAGAAAACCAGGAAAAAACCATGAGATATGTCACCGAATTTTGACCTAATCTCGCCAGAATTGGCTGGTTTGGTCGTTGCTCTGTATTTCGCGGTGACGGAGAACCGTATAATTCCGGCGTGACTTTTCCGGAATCAATCCACGAACAGAACGGTGATCCGAATAGGGACGAGACGCCGGAGCTCCGGTGAGCTCAACTAGCGTCTGAAAAAAAAAAGGAAAAAAAATGGGTCGGATCTCGACTAATTTTTGGGTTAGATTTTGAAAACTTAGGAATGGGACTGGTTTTCCGGTGGGTTTGTTGGTATTGGGGTGGTGTACTCCGGTGAGGTTTTGCTAGAATCGAGGCTCATGGATCGGTTCCCCTTCTTCTCTCTCTCTTGTGTTTTCTCCCTCTCTCTCACGATCTCTCTCGCATCTCTCTCGCTCTGTTCCTCTCTTCTCTCTCAATCTCCCTCCATTTCTCACTCTTGATTTCTCACCTTTTCTCTGTCTCCCTTTACTCTATGTGTGTTATCTGCTTTTCGGTGAGCTGTGAGTGTGTGCGTTAGATTTTTTTGTGGGTGAATCTCTGTGGGTTTCTGTGAGTGAGGTCTGTTATGGTGAGGATGATGGAATTCCCCTGTATCTATCTATTTTTTGAAAAAATGGAGAGGAAGAAAGAATGGTGTATGTGTATGTTTATTTTTTGTGTTCTCTGAATGTGGTGTATGTATATGGGTACCTGAAAAAATGGAAAATGGTAAGGGTTGGTGAATTCTCTATTTCTAGTAGTGGGGCCCTCTTTTGTGCAATTGAAAAAACCAAAATTGGACTTCCTTTTCTATTCGTATCTATGGCGTGGGAATATTGTGTGAATATATCTATAATGAAAAATGGTGTCTCCCTATTATTGTGGGGCCCACGTGTATATAATGGAAAATAGAAGAATCTTATGCTTTATTCTATTGGAGGGGAATTAAAATGTGAAGGGAAAGGGGGGGCCACATGTATATAGGGGTGTGGGGTGGTGAGGTGTCCGCTTTTAATTGGCAAGGTTGTTAGGATAGGATTAAAACAAGATAAAATTTGTTAAGGGCTGTTATTTTTGTCATTTTATGGAGAGATAATTACATGGGTGAGGGTGCGTGATAAGGTGAGCTAAAAATAGATAAAATTAGACTTCGGAATGGACAAAATTAGGTGTCTACATCATACCCCTTTTTGGGTGTAAACACAGAGTGTTTTCAGACAAAAAATGTAGACAACGAGACAGAATTTTGTCCCGGCCATTAATAAAAGAATGAAACAGAAAGAAGGAGGGACACCAAGTCTTGACTTAGGACATCCTACCTACCCAAGTTATGAGGGAATCAAGTGACAGATATCTCAAAGGATTGGAAGGAGATGGACTATACCGAGTTGGAGAGTCGAGTGAGGTCCCGTCGAGGCTCCGGTCCGCGGCTCTGTCATTACATCAAAAATTAAAATTACAAGTTAAAACATAAATGAAATTACAAAACTCTATCTATGCAGCTTTCCTTGACTTCTGACTCGCTACTTTATCACCCTATTCTTGAGGCGGGCTCCTGACTTGCAATTTCTTCAACTTGTTTCTTGTCTTTCAACTTCTTCACCCTGTTCTGCAGGCGGGCTCCTGACTTACTATTTTTTAATCTGTTTAACTTTCAATTTCTTCACTTTGTTGCTTAGTTTTCCATTTATTCACCCTGTGCTTCGGGCAGGCTCCTGAAATCACATCAAAACTAAAACAGAAACTACGTTTATTTGCCAGAAAAGCAAAGTTATAAAGAGAAACTACGTTTATTTGCCAGAAAAGCAAATATTCAAAAACAGAAATTGAATTATTATAAAGATTATTAGCTCCCAAACAAATATTATTATAAAGAGAAACTACGTTTATTTGCCAGAAAAGCAAAGTTTCAAAAACAGAAATTGAATTTTTTCTCCAGTTTATCATCAGAAGACTTTTGGAAAAGTCACATCATACCTACTTGCATGTTGCAATGATGAATCAAGACTCTGACTAAGAAATGCATCTCTTAAGAGTAAAATTAAATAACCAAGACTAGGAAGTGCATCTCCTAAGAATTAAAGTGGGGGATTCTAACTAGAAAGTGCGTCTTCTAGAGATACAAGTTTAAGCTAAAAAGTGTGCCACCTGACAAATGAAAACTACCAAGGAAGTGTGTCTCCTTAGGGTTAAGTGCGATAACTCGACTAGAAAGTGCATCTTCTAGGAATCAAGACTTAAGTTAGAAAGTTCATCACCTAAAAAGCAAAATTCGAATTACCCAATCAAGGAAGTGCATCTCCTTACCAATGTTGCTTGAATTATCAAAATAAGGAAGTTCATTTCCTTACCAATGCCTCTTGAATTACTCAAACAAGGAAGTGCGTCTCCTTACAAATATTTCTTGAATTGCCCAAACCAGGAAGTGTGTCTCCTTACAAATGTTGCTTGAATTACCCCAAACAAGGAAGTGCGTCTCCTTATCAAATGCCATTTGAATTACCCAAATAAGGAAGTGCATCTCCTTACAAATGTCACTTGAATTACCCAACAAAGAAGTGCATCTCCTTACAAATGTTGCTTGAATTACAAAATAAGGAAGTGCATCTCCTTACAAATGTTGCTGGAATAACCCGAACAAGGAAGTGCGTCTCCTTACAAATGTTGGTGGAATTACCCAAAAAAGGAAGTGCGTCTCCTTACAAATGCCGATCGAATTACCAAACAAGGAAGTGTGTCTCCTTTGGAAGTGCGTATCCTTATGATAGCACTTGAATTACCAAAATAAGAAAGTGTGTCTCCTTACAAATATTGCTTGAATTATCAAACAAGGAAGTGAATCTCCTTACAAATATTTGCTTGAATTTCCCACACAAGGAAGTGCATCTCCTTACAAATACCGCTTGAATTACCAAACAAGAAAGTGTGTTTCCTCACAAATGTTGCTGGATTTACCAAATAAGGAAGTGCGTCTCCTTACAAATGTTGCTCGAATTTCCCACACAATGATTATCATAAGGCAGTATTTCATTTTTGAAAGCGTGGTCCCATTTTTCAGGAGGAACCCGAACAGAAAGTAAAATCTCATTTTTTAAAAGGATCCTGAACAGAAAGTAAAATCTCATTTTTCTGGAGGGTCCTGAACAGAAAGTAACTCCCATTGTTCAGGAGGGTCCTGATCAGAAAGTAAAATCCCATTTTTCAGGAGGGTCCTGAACAGAAAGTAAAATCCTATTTTTCAGGAGGGTCCTGAACATAAAGTAAAATCCTATTTTTCAGGAGGGTCCTGAACATAAAGTAAAGTCCTATTTTTCAGGAGGGTCCTGAACATCAAGTAAAATCCTATTTTTCAGGAGGGTCCTGAACATAAAGTAAAGTCCTATTTTTCAGGAGGGTCCTGAACATCAAGTAAAGTCCCATTTTTCAGGAGGGTCCTGAACAGAAAGTAAAATCCCATTTTTCAGGAGGGTCCTGAACATAAACTAAAATCCCATTTTTCAGGAGGGTCTTGAACAGAAAGTAAAATTCCATTTTTCAGGAGGGTCCTGAACAGAAAGTAAAATCCCATTTTTCAGGAGGGTCCTGAACAGAAAGTAAAATCCTATTTTTCAGGAGGGTCCTGAGCATAAAGTAAAATCCCATTTCTCAGGAGGGTCCTGAACAGAAAGTAAAATCCCACGGATGTGTATTTCCAATGGTAGCTAAATTAAGTGAAGCGAATCTGCCCCTATTTCAACAAAGAAAATTTGTCAATTAAAAACTTAGTGGTAGCTTGCAGCACTTGTCTTTCCAGGCATTTTCTCTAGTGTTCATTCCCTTTATTTTATTTCAGATTGATGACATTTGCCCCTGCTTTGTCGTGTCATTGACCCAAACTCAGATTATTAAGAGTGACTCCAAAATAAACACAGTATCTCTGCTTTGTCATGCTTCTCAGATAAATCCTTCAAACCTTGGTATTTTCATAAGTTCCCCAGCTTATCTGTTGAGAGATTTATGCATGCCTTCTTCAGCTCACAATTATGTCTCTTTCATATGCTGACTTTGTCTTGCATTGTGCAATTGAAGAAGCTGGTAGCCAGTTTTGAAATCTTTTCTCACTTGTTTCGATATGGACTTGACTCAAAAATAAGAGAAAAATGGCAATGACTTTTATTTGGACCACTGACTCAAGAAAACAAAATAAAATAAAGAAAAGAAAGAAAAGACAATGAGTGTCCCCATTTGAAACAAAAAAATGACAATTTTTTAAAAAATGACAGTCTACTCTAATGATTATGCCATGCATTTTGGATTAAGCTACCTGATCTTTCCATCCAAACTTTCTATCAATTGTTGTTGAGTTAATGGCCTTGAAACTGAGTTGTTTCCTTAGGCCAATTGCATTCAGACCTCATTCGGCTAGTGATGCTTTGAAGGGTCTTTCCCTCGTCTCACCATTGTCTTATGGTGTCTGTGAGGGTTTTTACTAATGAGACTCTCTTATTCTCATTTCTCCCAACTCATAATCGTCTCACGGTGCCCGTGAGGGTTTTCACCAATAAGACTCTCTCATTTTTATCTCTCTCAACTTACTATTGCCTTACGGTGCCCGTGAGGGTTTTCACCAATAAGACTCTTATTTTTATTTCTCTCTTGATTCCTTGTGCTGAGGAAGACAAGTAGTTCCCAAATACATCATCATATCCCTTGCATGCTTTGCCTTAACATCCCCAAAGATTGATCTGAAGGTCTTTTCTTTGGTTGTAACTTGGCTTTTGGATAGGGTTAGAAAGAAAGGATGGCGCAAGGCCCAAACAACACTTGAAGTGGGTTAGGACTTACAACTTTTGGAATCGACTCAAACAATGAGGATTAACTCATGCCCCAGTTTCTTTTGACTGGGTGATTCTAAATTGTTTATTTGGTTGGACCGAGCCCTTAGTAGGGCAACCTATGTATCTCACCCCCGAGAGAGGAGAATCAGGTCATGCGTAGTTCTGGCAGCTTGTCCTTTTGCTTTGATCTGATTTTTCTTCTTTTTTTTCTTTTATTCGCTCTTTTCACTTTGCGATTCTTTTTTTCTAACTCTATTTTTCTTTACACTCTTTTCTTTTTTGGAAACATTTTTGTCTCTTTTTTGTAACTTTTGACTTTATCTTTTTACTCAACACTATTCTTTGAACTTTGCTTACTCTATCTTGATTCCAAAAGAGGGGTTTGAAAGAAAATAACACTAAGGCTCAAATGGGGTAAAGAAAGGATGACACAATGTTTGGATAGCAGAATGAAATGCCTTTATCATATCAATCCTTGAGAATGCAAGTACATAACATGCAATTGGAAATGAGAGATGAAGATCATTTGCGACATCTTTTTAAGCAGATTGAGTTTGTGCGTCACTACTTCTTATGTAAACTCCACATTTGTTGTACATTCGTCACATCAAATGAGTCATGCTTTCGTGGAGCTACTTATCTTCTTGTTTCTCTTGATATAGGGATCACACGTCCACTATTTGACCTAATTGGGACTTGCCTTTCGATCGATGACCAAATTGTTCTTGTGATTCTCAAAATAATTGCCTTAACTTGTCACGAAATGTCTCAGCCCTCTATCTATTTTCTTATATGCTCTCTTTTTCTAACTTTAAACCTCTGATTCAATGTTCATGCTTAAACTGGATTTTATGATCTGGCTGAAAATTTCACTAGCATGTCATATCACTAGAGTCAACATAAAATGTACTATGTAAAGAAAAAAAATAAACAACACATATTTAAAACACAAAGGAAATGAGACACTTCATTTAGTCGAAATAAAAGATAGAAAGGTTTGAATATAAACAACAAAAGGACAAAACAAGAAAGATCCCGAACTACAACCCTGAAATAATTCGGAGAACAGAAAATAAAACAAAACAAGCTACCAAACCCCTTCCTAGTAAGGAGAGGGTGACTTCTCAATTGCTCAGCCTGACATCTTAGCCACTGGTTTGCATATCAGCATTACTAGAGCTTTCCTCACTGTCAATGTTCTGTACCATGATTGATTTATCTTGAATCATCTTTTCAATTTCTCTTTTCAAAACACGACAATCTTCAATACTGTGACCCTGAACATCGAAATGATATGTACATTGTACATTAGGATCAAAACTTCTTGAATGTGGGTCAGAAATTATACCCAAGGAAAGGATTGATCATGCCCTACTGTACCAATCTCTGGAATAAACTTGCATACGACTCTCCAATGGGTGTGAAGCTATCCCTCGACTTCTGTCTTATTTCATTATTTGGCTTAAATTAAAAACCAGGCCTAGAAGGGCTTCGGTATGTATGTGGAGTTGGAGGATAACTCGGTAGAGTTGGTGCGCGCCAGTATGGGTAAGATGGGGGTTGAACATATGGTTGTACATTATACACTTGATATGGAGATGGGGGAATGGAATATAATGGATTTTGGGAAGGATTCTATGGAACTTGGCCATAAACTTGGGTTTGAGCCCGTGGGTAACGATGGTATGGTCCTCTTGCCCATGCCTGTTGTCCAACTGCAATGGAAGATGCATCTTCCTCATTTTTCTTTCCTCCCACACTTCCCGAACCTTTTTGAATTGCTTGAGTAGTCGCTTTCAATGTTGCAAAACTCACAATGCGACCAGTCTTAATTCCATCCTCTATAATCTCCCCCATTTTGAGGACCTCAATAAATGGCTTACCTAATGCAGGTAACAAGTGTTGATAATATGTTTCATCCTACACTTGAATAAACGCCTCCACTATCTTACTTTCTTTCATTGGCGGTTTCTCCCTAGCAGCTTGTTCACGCCATCTAATCGCATACTCTCTGAAAGTTTCAGTACTCTTTTTCTTTATATTAGTTAAGGATTTCTCGTCAGGAATCAACTCCATATTGTATTAAAATTGTTGCACGAATTCATTAGCCAGGTCATCCCAGCTATTCCACTTGTCGATGTCTTGGTCAACAAACCATTCTGAAGCTAGACCTGAAAGACTCTCACCAAAATATGTCATGAGTAATTCTTCCTTCCCTCCAGCGCCCCTTAGCTGGTTGTAATAGCGTCTCAAATGTGCTATAGGATCTCCATGTCCATCATACTTCTCAAACTTCGTCATTTTAAAACCAAGAGAAAGATGTACACCTGGAAACATGCACAGATCTTTATATGAGACACTTTTGTACCCCCCAAGTCCTTGCAAGTTTTTCATAGTCAGTTCCAAACTTCTCAATTTTCTGGCTATTTTCTCTTGTCCTTCTGTCATAACAGGCTTCTCAGTGTTAGGAGGAAATTCGGGCGGTTGAGGGCAATTGTGAGGACCAGTCGACTTAAATGTGGGCTCGAGAGCATAATGCTGATCACTAAAAATATTCAATGTAGGCTCTCTTGTAAAGTAGGGATGCACAACTTGTGGATGAACATCAAAAGTAGGAGCTGATGTAGGAGCTGTAGAGTAGGGAGGCACAACTTGTGGATGAACATCAAAAGTAGGAGCTTCAAGTGGGGGTGGCGCCACAAAAGCATGAACAGCAGCTGGAGTCGAGTATATGGTAGCCTTGGATTGGGGAGTGAGGAAATGAACCTTGGAAGTGGTTGGATATTGTTGCCCCGGAGTCGATCCTGATGCATGTTGTGGCATATCAACAAAAATGGGAAATTGTGCATGTGACACGGGAGGCAAGCTAGAAAGATATTCCAGATTATCAGTGGGAACTGGAGGAGGCGGCAACCCATTAGCCCAAACTCGATGCATTTCTATTATTTGCCACCTTAATTTTTGAATCTCTTCATTATCTCCTACATTCTCATTCCCCGAACTCCCTATCTGATTAATGACAACTAAATCGGTATCCTTGTTGGCCATAACTTCCTCTGTTACTTGGAGAAATATGGAGGACTGGCCAAAATGCCACAAACCAACCACCTTAAACTAACTGGACAAGAGATTGCAAATGGTTAGAGTTCAACAGTTTTTTTTTAAAACCTCTCTTTTTTCTCGAAAAGATCACCGAACCCAAGAAGGGCTCCTACGTATCTCACCCCCGAAAGGGGAGAATCAGGTGTGCGTAGTTCGTGAAGTTTTGCCAAAATGGCCAATTAAACTCTTTTTTCTTTCTTGAAACAAAGTGTCAAAAGAATTGACGAAAATCTTTTTGCATTTTTTTTTTTAGGTTTAAATCCCTATACAAAATGAAACCTATGATTTACCAAAGAAAAATCTTTTTGGGTTTTTGATTTTTTGAATTTCATGGGAAAATGAAACTTGAACCTATTAAAGAAAAATCTTTTGGTAGTTTTCTTTTAAAGACGTATATGAAACGCCTACTCTAAATAAAGAGTGAAGAAAATATTTTTGGATTTTTTAAATAAGACCCCCGAACCAACAATAGGCTGCCTACATATCTCACTCCCGAAATAGGAGAATCAGGGGTGCGTAGTTCGTCCAGATTGGACAATTAATGATTAAATAACGGATTGCACCCTGACTTGAGACACGACCAAAGACATGCGATGAACAACATAACAAAATATTTTTTTTTTTTGAGTTTTCAATTTGACACTTCACATAAAAAATGACACCAACAGCTATGAAAGAAAATCTTTTTGGTATTGTCGTTATGTAAAATGTACAAAACTTCTACCACCTTTTTTGAATTTTTCTTTTATAAAAAAAAAATCCTAAAAGAATCTTTTTAGAGTTTACGAATTGTGAATGCTTGCTAAATGAAACAAAAGGAAAATCTTTTTGATGTTTTATTTTTTATTTTATTTTTGAAAAATGAGTGCAAAAAGTAAAAAAAAATCTTGCTTTTTTTTTTTTGAATTTTTGAATCGTGGAAAACAAAAGCCATAAAAAGCCTAAAAACTACGAAACTCTTTTTTGATTCACCTTTTCTGTTTTTTTTTAAAACACTTTCTTGTCTACACACTTTACTTCTAACACATGTTTTCCCCAAATCAGTCCTGTCAAATGACCACGTTACCCTCAAAGATGCAACATTTAGCACGTAGGGATGCTTTAAAGGTGAGTCTCCTACAAAGGACCGTGTGGGCCCCGCTAGGTCTCAATATGATGCACATAAGAATGACCTAAAGGCTGACCTACGTTGTGGTTTACTAACAAGGCCGTTCGGGGGAGCATATGGTCGATAGTGGCTGCTTTGCTTTCCACCTACTCCATACATCCAACGGCTCCCCCCCTAAAATAAAGATGACTCAACTAGAGTTCGTGCGCACGACGTGCGCTCCAACACTTGTTGCAGAAAGAATGACTCGGGTTATGCACATGATGTCAGATATAAAAGCGGTAACACATAGGATAAATACTGTAAATAAAGAGCACGAAAATGCATAAAAGTGAAAACACAAGCAAAAATCACAAACAATGCTTATGCACTTGTAATGCCAAACAAATCCGATACATCTCCAAAAGAGTTCGGATTCTAAAATAGTCCCCAGCAGAGTCGTCAGAGCTGTCACACACCTTTTTTCAACTCCAAAAGATTAATTTTTAAGTTCGAAAGGGTTTTATTATTAAGTGACAAAAAATAAAAAATTTGTTCCAAAAAGGATTTTTTTATAATTAAATTCAGAGTCGCCACTTGGCATAACCCGGTGTGCCAAGTCACCTTTGGAAAATTCTTTTCGAAATGGTTTGACTCTTTAAAACTGGTTTGCGAATAGAGATTCCGGCTAAGGAATTCTGTTGACCGAGGGGAAGGTGTTAGGCACCCCTCGATCCCGTGGTTTGACCACAGTCGCTTGGCGGAGCGTATAGGCTAATTTGACATTATGAATATATAAACCACACAAAACATGCAAAACAATCAATCAAGCAAACAAGATAAAACAATCCAAAATTTAGTGTCCAGTCCAATTAAACAGTCCAAAAATAAAAAATGTGTAAAAATAAATCCTACTCTAAATTAATTCTAGACTAATTCTCTACCCGACGCCTCGGAACTTCATCACAAACGTCCTCCGGGTACATGATACCTCGGGACAATCTCCGGTGAATAAATATATACAGATACATCGGGGCATTCCCCGGTCAAATTATACAATTGATTCAAAAGTGATAAAATCAAACCATTCAATCAAATTTCAAACATTCAATCAACCCACAATCTCTAGATTTGTCTACCCGACCTACGTCTTGCCTATTCCAATCGGCGTATCTTGATACTATAAAATTCAATTAACGTTTATTTCAAGTCAAACAACTAATGAATCAAACTAATCAAAATTCACTAATTATATCAAGTTTTCAATCTCGCCCCACTTATTCCCACATGAATTCAAATCGTTCAATTCCTTCATTCACGTGAATCAATCAATCAATATCAACCACAGTAATCACGATTGCTCAAACACAATATCAAAACATATCACCACGTCACAATCATCAACCAAACACAATATTCACTCCAACACACCAAATATAATAAACATTAAATAAAAGAGGGGAATAGAATTGGACCTCGATTCGTAGCTTTCAAACTCAAATATTAATCGAGTGAAAAGATGAAGACCGCGTTCGAATATCCCGAGCAGAACCTCAATCAACAAACCCACAACTCGAATCAACTAACTTTCCAAAATCAGATTCGAAACCCAAATTCGTGAGAGAAACAGACAAATAGATCAAAAACCAAGCCGTTACCGGAGAAAACCAAGAAAAAACCGTGAGATATGTCACCGGATTTTGACCCAATCTCGCCAGAATCGGATGGTTTGGTCGCTTCTCTGTATTTCGCGACGACGGAGAACCGTATAATTCCGGCGTGACTTTGCCGGAATCAATCCACGAACAGAACGGCGATCTGAATAGGGATGAGACGCCGGAGCTCCGGTGAGCTCAACTAGCGTCCGAAAAAAAAAAATGGGTCGGATCTCGACTAATTTTTGGGTTAGATTTCGAAACCTTAGGAATGGGACTGGTTTTCTGGTAGGTTTGTTGGTATTGGGGTAGTGTACTCCGGTGAGGTTTTTCCGGAATCGAGGCTCATGGATCGGTTCCCCTTCTTCTCTCTCTCTTGTGTTTTCTCCCTCTCTCACGATCTCTCTCGCAGCTCTCTCTCTGTGGGTTTCTGTGAGTAAGGTCTTCTATGGTGAGGATGATGGAATTCCCCTGTATCTATCTATTTTTTGAAAAAATGGAGAGGAAGAAAGAATGGTGTATGCGTATATTTCTTTTTTGTGTTCTCGGAATGTGGTGTATGTATATGGGTACCTGAAAAAATGGAAAATGGTAAGGGTTGGTGAATTCTCTATTTCTAGTAGTGGGGCCCTCTTTTGTGCAATTGAAAAAACCAAAATTGGACTTCCTTTTCTGTTCGTATCTATGGCATGGGAATATTGTGTGAATATATCTATAATGAAAAATGGTATCTCCCTATTGTTGTGGGGCCCACGTGTATATAATGGAAAATAGAAGAATCTTATGCTTTATTCTGTTGGAGGGGAATTAAAATGTGAAGGGAAAGGAGGGCCCACGTGGATATAGGGGTGTGGGGTGGTGAGGTATCCGCTTTTAATTGGCGAGGTTGTTAGGATAGGATTAAAATAAGGTAAAATTTGTTAAGGGTTGTTATTTTTGTCATTTTATGGAGGGATAATTACATGGGTGAGGGTGCGTGATAAGGTGAGCTAAAAATAGATAAAATTAGACTTCGGAATGGACAAAATTAGGTGTCTACAATTATTTAATTATTTTAAAATATTTTAGGTGTCCCATTAAAATTTGGTTATTAATCTTTCCTTATTTACACATAATTAAAAATACTATTAATTTTCAAGGTTATTAATATTTTCTTATTTAACCATAATTAAAAATATTATTAATTTTCAATTATTAATTTACATTTGAGGAACTGATAATAAATTAATCTTTTACATAAAAAGATGTAACCAAATATGAACTTTAATAGTAACAAAATACTATTTTAGTAGTTATTTGTTGACTGAATTTTTCGGTCCCTTTTGAACAATAATTTCACAAAAATGGGTAGGTTATTTTGGCAAGAATTTTACTTAAAATAGAAAACAAATTAAGTAAACTCTCTTTTTTAATGTTAGCATCCAAGTAATTGTATGAATTTTTATCTCATTACTTTTCTATTTAATTTATATTTTCTTTGCACTTTGAAATTCTTTTTATCAGCTATTGGTTATTCGTTGTTTTTAAATGTTGGTTTGATTGCTTAATTATGTGATTTTTTTTTATGTGTGCTTTGTGGTATTTTGAGATTCTATCAATTTTTGAGATTTTATCATAATTTATATTTGATAGGTGTGGACCTCACTCGAAAAAATGCGGTAAGGATGAAAATTTCAATTCAAATTTTAAGCTTCAAAAGAACGCAGATAATTGAGGTACAACTTCTATTAATTTAATTAACATACGATTTATTATTTAGGATAAAATTATTCTCGCAATATTTTTTTTGATCGATCATATGTGGGTTAAAATTGATTAGTCACAAAGAAATTGAGGTTAACACTTTTAATATGCATTCTGATGTTGTCGTAAGTGTATCATTAAATATTTACATCTAATTATGTGCGCTCTTTGATTAAAGATATATACAATATTGATTTTGAGTAATTGAAGAAAGTAAAAAGTTTGTCCATGTACGATCATTAGCTTTAGCAAGGTAAAGAAGTGATGTTGGACAAGATCGAAAGATAATAATATATTCTTACAAAATATTTTTTTATTCGTGCTTTCTTAATTTTCTGACTTTTTTTCTCCCTTTCTGTTATATTTTATATTATGAATATTAGTCTCAACCCTAAATTGGATCATAGTGTACTAATAATATTTATGTTTTAATTTTATATGACGTATATGTACAACAAATGCTCCTTTGCAGTTTAATTTTTCTTTACATCTTTTTCTTTGATGAGTAAAATTTTTTAATTCGTTAAAATTTTTATTTTATATATAATTTTATTTATTAAGATGAAACACTTATAATGTTAAATTATATCTTTTAAATAGATACAACATTTATTTTAACTCAATTGCTATTTCTTTTATAATTTTATTTCTTTGTATATGATTATACTTATCAACACGAGACACACGTGCAAAGCACGTACACTTGACTAGTATAATTAATTTCTAGCAAAGTGGGTTCAGCCCACCACCCTAGCACCACCTTAGCTCGTTCCCTACTTGTTAGGCTATTAAACACATGCAACATGTTATCTGTTACTCTCCCCGTCTCAATTTATGTGACATAATTTAGATTTCAAACGTTAAATAAGAAAAAAAAATTTACCATGATTTATTCATATGTCCTTTAAATATTTTAATTGTTAATTAATCATTCTATCTTATACTATGTGATATCTAGATAAGTATATTATTTCTAAAAAAAACTCAAATGTTGTATGTCCGTAATTCATGGTCAAAATAAAAAAGTTTGACTAAATGGTACTTCTTATTTCCCGAATTGTATAGGCACATTTTTTGTAAAAAAAAAAATCTGTACCATAAAGATTATCATTTTTCTATTATCAGAAAGTACTACTCCATACAACTTCAGAAATTTGACTTTTACCCTTGATAAAATGACGTATTGCCACACAAATGTTAGGTTTAATATGTTAAGGAATTTTTTTTACAAAAATTTATTGTACAGAAATTGCAAGGCCTCTTAAAATATAAATATCACAAAATCGGCAAGAGGGAGCAAGGCCTCTTAAAATATAAATATCACAAAATCGATAAGAGGGAGTTGTTCGGATGATAAGCATCCTCACTTTCAATCCGATCTTCTATGTAGCATTTTCTATAATTACTTAAAAGACAAATGCCTAATAGAACCAAACCTACATTCTTAGGGGGGCCAAATCTTGAAGATGAATTAATGAAAAGCACTATAATAATATGAATTTTTTCTATAATTCCACATTAAGTGTCCTCTCCGGCCTCCACATACTTCATTTTCACCCCAACCCTCGTTGTCCCCCTCCTTACCATCCCACACCCCTTACCCCACCCGTCTTGAAGTGTTTGTCTAAATTATTATATACAAATATTTTTAGGATAATAATCTTACGGTAATTATCAAACACAAGAAAACAACTAAGAAATTCACGTGTACTTATCAAACACAAGAAAACAACTAAGAAATTCACGTATATATTTTCTTGGCAAACATTTTTAATGAGTGTGTTCAGTTTGAAGAAAAATGTTATTCACGGGAAATGTCTCTTGAAAAATAGATGCATTTCTTACTTATTTTCTACTATTTGATAAGTAAGCAAATAAAAACATTATTCAAAGAGATTTTATATATAATCTAGCATTATTTTATGGAAGGTGAGAAGTGGGGCTTTGGGGTCAGGATGGTCAAAGGGTGGGTGTCGGGGCGTTGGTGGGTGGAGAGAAGATAATGAACTTGGAATGACACTAGTGAATCCATTTGAAAAGTCATTTTCCTCATTTCTACTTCCTTATTAGTCTTTGGTTTTTATGAGATGGTCTCTAAATGGAAAAATTATCTAAGCATTAGATGGACCACCTTCTATTCTGATTGTCTTGCTGTGTGCGATGTTTGACATAGCAGATTCAACTGTTCTGAGAAACATAAGAGCAGTACTCTTTTTGCTTACGAAAGTTCATTGCACGGAATCGCAAAACTTTTGAAATACCATTGCAATCTTAATTATCTTGTGATTGTTTGACTACCTATCTTCTCTTGTGCTGAGTGATCGTTAGTTCATTGACTTCAACACAGATTTCCTTCTTGGAAACATTAGGTCCCACAAAGTCCGTAGGTTTAAAAAGAAGGGTAATTATAGCTCAAGGAAACAGGCAAATTATGGATGCGATCGATAAAACTCACATTTGACATGAAAAACTGTTGTGAACCAAGTCAACTTTGTAAGGGGCTATGGGTTAGAAGTGGTGAGTTGGGCTGATCCAGCTGAGATTATTGGACCTATTGAGATGTTGGAGTGTTTTATTTGGGATCCAAGCCCGATTGTCAATTGGTTAAATAGGATCTAGGATTAGATAGAACGTTCATGCAAATTATGTTGAAGCTTCGGCTTAGTTTGTATTCTCTCATCTCCCCTTCAATGATCTATTATCTCATCTCCTTCTAGTTACCTTCTTCCTCTGTTACTCGGAGAATTTCCATCAGTATTTGTCCATTGTTACTTTGTCGCTCGAATTCTTATTTGTATTCGGATTTGGAAGTATAATATATATATTAGAGTTGTGGTGTGAAATTGAGGTTGTTACATTGGTGCTTTCATTGAGGATCTATATCTTGGTGAATTTTTTCGAAAGATTGAGGATAGAATTCCACCAAGTAATATGCCTTTGGATGAAATGTTGTTTGATGGAAAATTTACTGAGGAATATAATGCTCACAATATTTTGTGTCACTTTCCATTTACTCCTGGTGCGAATTCCTTTGGTGTTGATGTTCACGGAGATGCAATGAATCTCTCTGTTTGGGATCCAGGTATAAGTTCCAAGTTCAAGGCTCTCGTCGATTAAATAGTGAACACGAAGCCACTAATATTGTTGGGCTCTACTAGTACGTTTGGCTTCATTGAGTATGCTAATTTTGTGACTCAAGTGTGGGATCCCGGACAACAAAGATATGAGTTGGTAGTGAGGAAATCAAAAGTGGATGATACATACTCTGATGTGAATCGTGTGTTTGATGACAGTTTTCAAGGATCTGCGTCGAGAGAGCTACAACCAATTGCACCTCTGCATATTATACGTCTTCCCAAATTATTCCAATTCCTTCAACAACTATTTGCTCAACTCATTTTTGTTCTCCAAGCTCCAAAGAGTAAGGTATGGTATGCTGCAATAAGAGATGATTTCTCTTTTCGACAGAAAATAACTGAGCAGACTAGTGCATTTAAAATGGAGGTACAAGGAAAGGAAGTTGCAAAAACTATTTGTATTGCATTGCTTCGAGGTTGCATCAAGTTCATGGCATACTTGATTGAGCAGGAGTTGCGAAATTTCTCTACGCTTGCGGTTATGTTTGCCTACATTGGCACGAAGACAAATATAGCTTATTTTATCAGGCATCAGGATACCATTTTGGCGACAAGAGGGGCTGATTTTGTTGGAACACAAACTGTGGTGCAGCTTCTGCCAAAAAATGTACCCAAATCTATTCAAATAGTTGCTGAAGCATGTGACTACAAGATTATTGAGAGTGTTTTAAGATATCTACTGAAGCAGTTTGTGGTTGTTGAAACCAAAGTTATATTAAGTGTACTCAATCCTGCTATAATAATGGATAAAGACATAAAGCAGGAAGCTCTTGTCTTTGGAGCGGTGAACAGTTTAATAGAATCATTGAACTTAATTGCAATTAAAGCCACTAGTGTTATAATTTTTCTTTTCAAAGAATACCCAGTTTGTCTTAGCAAGCAAGTCCTGGGGTCATGCGACTATGGTGGATTTTTCAAAGGAATCATCAAAGGTTGCAGGTGTTGCCTTTTACATGGACTCAAATAGTGGCACAGAGACAAGAACGAGTCAGAATAATATTTTTGCCACAACATTTGCTCTAGCAACAACTTATTTCTCATGTCCCAAACTTATGTTTTTCTACTCGAACCTTGAGAACAAGGTTCTTTTTCAGGATGGGAGTATTGTTGTGAACCAAGTCAACTTTGTAAGGGGCTATGGGTTAGAAGTGGTGAGTTGGGCTGATCCAGCTGAGATTATTGGACCTATTGAGATGTTGGAGTGTTTTATTTGGGATCCAGGCCCAATTGTCAATTGGTTAATTAGGATCTAGGATTAGATAGAACGTTCATGCAAATTATGTTGAAGCTTCGGCTTAGTTTGTATTCTCTCATCTCCCCTTCAATGATCTATTATCTCATCACCTTCTAGTTACCTTCTTCCTCTGTTACTCGGAGAATTTCTATCAGTATTTGTCCATTGTTACTTTGTCGCTTGAATTCTTATTTGTATTCGGATTTGGAAGTATAATATATATATTAGAGTTGTGGTGTGAAATTGAGGTTGTTACAAAAACTGCACCTGTTAATTGGTTCTATTGGTTGATGTATACAATAGTTACATATGCAAGTCATTCTGCATTATACAAATCAGTCTTATGGAAACAGATTCTATAAATTATGTTTTACTTTGTTTCACGGCCTGGAAAGAAACATTCGTTGTGCTAAGTAAGAAAATAGTAACAACTTCCTTGGATATTTCCCCTGGTATACATACATGTAATGGAGTCAACTGATACTTATGGCTTTTGAGTAATACAATTCTTGAAGAGGAAGTGGAAGCAGATGATACCCTCCTATAAAACACGTTAAATTTATGCTGGCTCCGTAAATAATTCGATAAGTCAATGATTTTTTCCCGTGTTTTAGAACTGTTTAACTAATCGGGATAAATTTTTGTTGTTGTTTTTTTCCTGCCAAATAGGCTATATAGCAGACCGTACCCTACAAAACAAGTTGCAAACGTGGCTTAGAAAAATTGGATACTTGACATTTTGACGGCTTAGGCGCTTAGCAGCAGCCTAACTCACAGGGAACCATTTAAACATCATAAATTTGCAAGGCCTCTTAAATTGGATCGGCTTTTGCTTCTTCCCATGCCAAACAGGCTACACAGCAGATGATACCCTATCAAACAAATTGCACAAACATGGATTACAAACACTGGATACTTTACATTTCGATGGCTTAGCAGCTGCCTAACTTACATGGAACCTAACATCATAAATTTGCAAGGCGTTCTAATTTGGATCGTCTTTTGCTGTTTTTTACTCCTAACAGACAGGCTACGGAGCAGATGACATCCTATAAAATACATTGCACAAACATGAAAATATGTGATTTATCAATGCGGTGCCTTAGGATATTCCTATATCTTATTTATTAGCTATCGCTTGCTTTGGCAATATTGTATATAGTTTTCACAACTTGTTGGATTTTCATGCTTATGATAAAAAATACAACTTCAACTTCAAATCAATTTGATCTCAAATCATGTTCAAACGGCGCATTAGTGTTTGGTCTTTATGACATGGTCCCTGATGGATTAATTACCTAAGCAGTAGATGGAACACCTTGCACTCCCATGACGTATAAATATGGTACATTATAAGCCAAATATGGACATGTTAGTGGTTTCCATGGAGAATTTTCAGAGCTTCATCTCCATGACAGCCACCATTCTCTCACTTCTCTTTTGTGGGTTCATAGTTCATCTTCTAACCAAAAAAATACTGGGGAAACATAGCAAAAAGAGATACCATCCAATTGGCGGCACCATTTTCAACCAGCTTATGAACTACCGTAGGTTGCATCATTACATGACTGATCTTGCTCACAAGCACAAGACTTACAGATTGATTAGTCTTTTCAGGAATGATGTTTATACTTCTGACCCTGTTAATGTCGAATACATTCTTAGAACGAACTTTGACAACTATGGCAAGGTACATTGTTTTCTTGACATCCCCAGTGATGCTTTGTTATTTTTTTGAAAAGCCTTATTATTAATTAACATATTGCATCTGTGACTAAACACCAGCAAAGTTAGGGAAAAGCATCCATACAGATACAAAATGATGACCAAGTAGTGTTATCAGCATTTCAGTATGTGACGTTTTTTGAATAATCTGCAGGGATTGTATAATTATACCATGCTAAAGGACCTGTTTGGTGATGGGATCTTCGTAGTTGATGACAATAAGTGGCGGGAACAAAGAAAGTTGGCAAGCCACGAGTTCTCAACGAGGATCTTGAGGAATTTCAGCAGTGCGGTCTTCAGAAAAAAAGCAGCAAAGCTAGCTCACATATTGTCTGAAGCTGCCAATTCCAACAAGACAGTTGACATTCAAGTAAGTTTCCATGACTCTGTCATCAAACAACCCTCCTTTGTTTTCACTGGACAAATAAACCTAGTGTTGTTGATGCAGGATCTATTCTTGAAAGCATCTCTAGATTCTATATTCAAGGTTGCCTTCGGAGTTGAGCTAGACACCATGTGCGGTTCAAATGAAGAAGGGAAAATTTTTAGCGATGCATTTGACAATGCTAGTGCAATGATAGAATTGAGATATGTTGATATGTTATGGAAGTTTAAAAGAGCTCTCAATATCGGTTCAGAAGCCAAGTTAAGGGACAACATAAGAACAGTTGAAGAGCTTGTTTATAAGCTGATCCAAAGAAGAACTGAGCAGATGAGTAAAACAGAAACTGATTTATCTGTAGGTCAATCCTCTTATAGCTAATAATTGTTTTAATGCGGATAAATGCTTAAACATTAAAATTATTTTTCAGTTGCAGTGGAAGAAAGAAGACATTTTGTCAAGGTTTCTGCAAATAACTCGTACAGATCCAAAGTATTTGCGTGATATAATATTGAACTTCACTATAGCAGGCAGAGATACAACAGCAACCACCCTTTCTTGGTTCATATATATGCTTTGCAAGTACCCTCATGTACAGGAGAAAGTAGCACAAGAGATTAAAGAAGCAACAACAGAAAAAGAAGATGGGACAGACATAACAGATTTTGCTGCCGATGTGAGTGAAGATGCCCTTGAAAAGATGCAATATCTTCATGCAGCATTGACAGAGACTCTTAGACTCTATCCTGCACTTCCCATGGTAATAAAGAACTTCATTTATCATACATCAGCGGCCAAGTAGATGCATGTTTTAAGTTGTTACTTTTGGTTTTCCTCTTACTGTAGGATGGGAAAATATGTTTTTCAGATGACACCTTACCAGATGGATTCAGCGTGAATAAAGGGGACTTAGTGTGTTACCTATCATATGCAATGGGAAGAATGAAATTTATATGGGGCGATGATGCAGAAGAATATAAACCAGAGAGATGGCTTGATGGAGATGGTTTCTTCAGGCCAGAGAACCCCTTCAAATTTACAGCATTCCAGGTTGGTCAAAGCTCGTTATTGGCTTTAATTATCAATTTATCATTTGTGTTGTTCTACAGAACACAGAGAAGAAGAAAACGTTTGAGGATAAAAAAATATTCTGCTTGTTTATTCATCCACATCTGAGAATATAAATAGACAAAAATACTCCTATTCTATTTCTAACTAGGAAACTAATAAAATCCTATTCTAACTTCAACTAGGATACTAATAAATCCTATTCTATATGAACTTAGATAACTGAATTTCATAAATAAAATTACTAAACTAAAAAGAAAAATAACAGCAAATAACTCAATACTTCACAACTCCTCCTTGAGATATTTGCTGGTAACTCCA
This sequence comes from Capsicum pubescens, assembly GCA_030864215.1. NCBI lineage: Eukaryota > Viridiplantae > Streptophyta > Magnoliopsida > Solanales > Solanaceae > Capsicum > Capsicum pubescens. Next base: position 294,441,805 of record CM061538.1, on the reverse strand, counting down.
AGTTGTTCACGAAGAGTTTCAAATCTGAGATGTCTTTCTAGCCCTCCTTTATCCTAGTGACATAATCCTTCATCTCATCACCACTCTTGGTGGAATGGTAACGAAGGAGGTCAGCCAATTTGGCTTTGTTCTGGCTGTCTTTGTGAATGCCCATCTTCAAGTTCTTTGAGAAAGCTTCATAGAACTTGTTATAGTCCTCCTTGTTCTCATCAATTTCATTGAACATCTCAATACATTTCTTCACAAGATTCTTCCTAATCACCTTGAGAATGTTGTTCTTCTTTTTTTGAGTTTCAGATGCTAACATAGCATCTTGCTTCAAGAAAACTGCAAGCTCCTCATCTTCAAAAGCCTTGGCAAAAGTTGCAACAAACTTATTTGTACTGTGGAGGTATTCAGCCCTTGAATATTTAGTCCAGAATTCTTTTCTTGACATCTTTCAAGGAACAAAATTTGAATATGCTTGGCAGACAACTGGTTTCTCAGCAAAAATTTGATGAATAACCCCATTTCCACCAAAAATTGCAAATATTTTGTCCTTCAAAGTTGCACCAGCTAAGCTACCCCGTTTCTCTTTCAAACAAGGGCATATAGTCCATTCATCATTAGCTGAGTTGTATGATTCAACTGTGTCATACCATAAGCTTCCAGTTCCACCACCAAATACATAAAATTCTCCACTCAGCTTTGCAACCGAGGCACATGCACGGACTGAATTCATTGGTTTAAGTGAATTTAACACATCGAATGAAGGTAAATACGAGTCCAATGTTGATAATCGTGATACACCATCATATCCTCAGGTTAGGAAAATCATCCCATGTTTCAGGTGTCCATCATCAGTATGGTCAATCATTATTTCATCAGCATGTGTACAAACAATATTTGAGGACTCCAGCATCATACATCTATATTTTAACTGTTTAATTTCTTATTCAGCATGATCTTCTGCTCCAAATAGTCCATCTTACGATTTTTCTCTTCTATAAAAGCTTTCAGTTCTTCCAAATACTCCAGCTGATCTTCCTTGAGGAAGAGAGTTATGTTTGTTCCTTTGCCCAATTGCTCAACATTTACATCCCTCAAAACAGTGAATGAACCACCTGTTTGTGATTCCCAATATGTTGTTTGTCATCGTTGTGCTTGGTGGTCACAATAACCTGCTCACATTGACTACTTCGACAAACTTGCTCAAAATTTGAGTTCCAATTCAAAGGAAAGCTTCATTTTATCATTTCAACTGTAATCACTTCTTGACCACTAGAATTAGAAACAACATATTTTTTATCTTTGAACAGTAACATATAATCTCGTTCTAGCATTTGACCAATACTGAATAGATTTTGGTCAAGATCAGGTACCAATAAAACATCTTGACTAAATTTAGTACCTTTGGGAGCTTCAATTTCCACAATTCCTTTACCAACAATCTCCAACTTGGTTTTATCGACCAACTTGACACTACCTTTGGCAGATTCTAACTTCATAAAATATTCTCGTTTGCTGGTCATGTGTTGAGTGCAACCACTGTCCAGAAACCATGTATTTTTATCATTCAATCTTGTTGCTGCCATCGCCGTAAAAACAAACTCCTCCTGTTCTTCAACTTCCGAAATGTTGGCTTTTTGAGTTTGTTGGTTGTTCTCGTTCTTCACTCTGCAAAACCTTTTAATATGCCCAAGCTTATTGCAATATCTACACTGGAGAGGTGATTTATTCCCCTTAAACCAACAATCATCCTCTTTATGACTGGTTTTTCTACAATACTTGCATGGAGGAAAGTTTTCTTTCTTCTTGACTCCATTGCGAGAATCGCATTGATTATTTCTACTAGAATTATTAGAAGTTTCTGGGATTTTACCTTCCTCTAGCATCTGCATCTTTCCTTTGAACTTGGCTTGAAGAGCAGTTTTAGTAGCTTCTTCTAGCCTTAAGGATCTTCTTTGCTCTTGAGCTTGAAGAGCATGTACAAGTTCTGAAGGTGACAGTTGTGAGATCCTTCAAATCTTCGAGTGAGGAGATCTTTGCTTCAAATCTTTCCGGTAAATTCACAAGAACCTTTTCCACGATTCTTGAATCTGTAAGCTCTTCTCTCATAAGTCTGATTTGGTTTACAACCTTCATCAACTTGTTGGAGAATTCTTCAATAGTTTGTGAATCATTCATTCTGAGAATTTCAAACTCTCTTCTCAGATTTATCACTTTTATTTGCCTAATCTTGTCGCTTTCATGAAATTCTTTTTTTCAACTTGTCCCAAACCTCCTTTGCAGTCTCACTCGCCATAACTCTAACGAAAATTACGTCCGAAAGTGTTGATTGTATGCAAGAGAGAGCTTTAAAGTTTTTTGCAACCTCTTCTCTGTGATTCTTAATTTGCGCCATTGTTGGATTATCTGGCAAAGGATTTACCTCTCCTCCAACCTCTACCACTTGCCACAGATCATATGCTCGCAAGTATGTTCTCATCTTGATAGCCTAAATTGGATAATTCTCACTAGGAAAAATTGGGGGTGAAGGAATTGAAAAATTATTGGAAGCCATAACAATATTGACTTTTACACAGGGTTATTTTTGGGGGTCTTCTCTCTCACGGATCTCTCAAGAAATTGGCTCTGATACCAATTGTTGTTCTACAGAACATAGAGAAGAAGAAAATGTTTGAGGATAAAAAAATATTCTGTTTGTTTATTCATCCACATTTGAGAATATAAATATACAAAAATACTCCTATTCTATTTCTAACTAGAAAACTAATAAAATCCTATTCTAACTTCAACTAGGATACTAATAAATCCTATTCTATATCAACTTAGATAACTGAATTTCAGAAATAAAATTACTAAACTAAAAAGAAAAATAACAGCAAATAACTCAATACTTCAACAATTTGTAAATCCTTAGCATGAGTATATGCTTAATTTGCCTAGTGCCTATATACTGTCACATTCTTCTGTTGATGAAACAGGCAGGGCCGAGGATCTGCTTGGGGAAAGAGTTTGCTTATAGGCAGATGAAGATATTCTCTGTTGTGTTGTTACATTACTTTGTTTTCAAGTTGAGTGATGACAAGAAGATTGTCAAGTACAAGACAATGATTAATCTTCACATCGATGGGGGATTGCATGTTGATGTCTTTCACCGTTAGGGTCATGAAGGAGGAGCAATAAATATATATGTTGGATGCACTTACTAAGTTCTGTAAACTAAAGACATAAATATGACATTGTTAGCTCTCTTCTTCCTGAATGTTGTTTATGGCATCTCAAGAAAATGAATATTGAATCTAACAACTAATGAAAGTGTCAGCCTTGCACATTCATATTTTCCTTGTTTTACTTTCCTACTCCATGTTTCCATGCCATCTTAGTTTGCAGTTTTCAGTGGAATAACCAGTGTGCCCCCTTCAATGACTGAAACATAGATAGAAGTTGCACGGTGATACCAAAACAAACTACGGAATCGAAAACTAAACGAAGAAACAAAGAAACAAAAGATAAAGAGACATACGAGAGCAATAAGATAGACACAAGAATGGAATGGATAGCAAACAAAGGGTCTATAAAATCCTTCATCCTCTATTCAATAATCCAGCACCTAAACTCTTCCATAGACAACAAGGGAATCGAGTCCCAAGCAACCAACATTTCCAAATGAGAAATCAACGCATTTGGAACAAGAAAGCATGGCAACCCGCTCTGGCGTCTGCTTGAGCACTTCAGGCGCATCTGGGGCACATCTCAGGAGCGGGTGCTACTGTTTTGACCTGCTCTAGCAGATCTGGAGTAGGTTGGATGTGCCTCTAGAGCAGATGGAGCGCATGTCACCTTCCGTGGGCTTTTTAGCCCCGTCTTACACTCCTTTGACCTCTTCAAGGTCCCTTAACCCTCCTTGAAGGTAATCAGCATCCATTTGGAGCCTATTGATAGAACTAAGGAGTCATCAAGCACCTCTAACATCATAAGCATCCTCTTCAAAGGTTCGGAGTCAATTTCAATTGTATCACATGGATTTTAATTTATCTCATCACAGTTTACTGTTCATGAGTAATCAATAGGCATCTGAAAAAGTTCATTTAGGAGAAAAGATAACAGTAGTTCTACGAAAGAGCTGGTGAATGAAACTATTCACAATAATTTCCAGAAAAAATGCCACATATGTTGGGATCTGGTAAAAGAAACAAGTTTAGAACAAACATTAACAATAACAGACTACTTCAAAGAAACAAGTTTAGAACAAACATTAACAATAACAGACACTAAAGTGAATTATCATCTAAAATATACCCCTTTGCATTCGTAAAATGGCATTCGTGCTGGAAAATTACAAAAAATGCGGAAGATTTTGTTGCAAGGATTACAGAAAGAGTCCTCGAGAAAATGCCTTATGTTCATGAGGCTTTGACAGAAGCCTTGAGGCTATACCATGCAGTGCCAGTGGTACAATTTTTGTCCAAGAAGCTGCAATTTCACAAAATTGAAGCCAAATTACCAAAAATCATTCCTATTCTCTTGTGTGACTATTTGACATATCCAACATGTTATTTCTTAATATTCACGAGGATGAAAATTGGTCATTCAAAGAAGCACCAAATTCATTTCCCTTTTATTCTTAAGAAGACATTCATATATACATACTGGTGCGCAGCAGCATATAAGCTTGCATTCAGGACTAGCTAAAAACAAAGCTGCTTACATCTGTGGATGGGAACAACCAAAGTAGAATAGTGTAGATCTACTTCATCATCGATCTTAATTTCAAGCATATACAGAATTACAATTATTAATTGTATTATGGTTGTATTGTACACTTGTTAAGCATATGTATACATCCCAAATGTCTAACAAGTAACATATAACTGGAACCATTACTTAAATAGTTGAAGGCGGGGCAATCACTGCACCCTTAGCAATCTTGGACTTGAAAAACTCAGACAAATCTGAAGTCATATTTAGAGAGGCCTCTAAAACTGATGGAGATGCTGCTTCCCAAATTGATTTTTTCCCACCTGATAATTCTCCATATACTTGCCTGCAAATAGTGGAATAGTAATTGCATTATGTTGTAAGTGAACTGTTTAAGGTGCTTGAGTGGATCTCGCGTTAGTTCCAAGACATAATAACGTTCTATTTGACCGGCCAATCACATGAACTATCATATACAGGTAAAATAATAGGAGTACTTACTTTGATGACGTTATGACAGAGAAGAACTCCATTCCTCCTTCATCAGCTTCCACAACAAAGGGAAAAAATTTAGGAACAAAGAACAATTCACCTTCCTCCACTTTAGTATCCAGCACAACCTTACCGAAAGGTCCTGCAATTTGAACACGTCCACTTCCTTTTGTAACATAACTCAATTGAACTGACGAATCCGCTGTAAAAATTGGACCAAACAAAGCACCACCTTCCAAAACTACGCGATTCGCGCTTAGTCCAACATCTCCTAGTAACAGTAAATTCCTACAAGTTACCACGGATAAAGTTCCACCATTTTTCACCTCAACACAAGGTTTAGCACTATCCAAGTTGAAAGCCAACTTGTGTTTCACGTCGTTGTTGCATGGGTCTGGCATTTTTGTCCCTTCCTTTATCTTAATTAAAACATTAGAACTACTCTGATCTTTTATGATTTTTTCAAATTCAGTTTTGGTCATGTGAAAAGATTTAGCTATCAATTCATTTGAGAATCCTTTTAGAATACCAGCGACACCAGTTAAGAAGAAACCATAGTATTCTCCAGGTGTGTATTCATCATCATATTCTCCCAAGAAAATTATTTTGAGTATAGAGTCTCCATCATTGTACCACCATGACATTGCTTTCATGGTAACTGGTAGCGCATCCCCCTTTTGTAATTTTATAACTTCTTTCGAATCTTCTGGTGATATCAGCCCAACAATGCATTCACCTGTGAAAAAAAAAAGAATTGAGTATATACATACATATATGGTTACGGTTAACTAGTAAAGTTGTTGTTATGTGATCTGGAGGCCGGTCATGGGTTCAAGCCGTGAAAACAGCCTCTTACAGACCACATATATAGCAGGAGCCTTAGTGCACCATACATATGGGGTCACCTTGTAGCAATAATTAATAGGGAAAATGTAGAGACAGATGGATCGGAGCATATCATCTGTAGATTCAACTGAACCCAATTTTTGTTACACAAAGCTAGCATAGATGTGTATATATGAAATAATCACCAAAATTTCAAGAAAAACTAAATTTTAAATCCATTATTTCACAACTGTCGAACGAGTTCCAATAAGAGTTTAAAGGTTGAATCCATGAATATTTAAATTTAGAGCAGCATATATCTCGTCTAACACCACTAGTGATACAAAAAAGTACTTTTAGGCAAGTTTGAATCCATAAATATTTAAATTTTAGATCAGCATATATCTCGTCTAACACCACTACTGATACAAAAAAAGTACTTTTGGGCCTAATCAAACTCAAAAACTAACGAGAATTGCCCAAGATCCTCTAACAACTACATATCATATCTCAAAAATTTATATATATGTATGTCGTACCTTGACAAACATATGCAATTTTTGAGGAAACAGAATAGTAAGGTCGAGAAAACCCGCGAGGCTGAAGAACAAATAATCCAGCAGCAAGTTTTTTCTGGCTAAGAAGAGGAAACTGGCTACTTGACCAAGCGTAGTATCCACCAACTCCTTCAAATTCCATTATTGTTTTATCTGCTTTTTTCGATGCCAATATTAAATCCATCGATATATATTGTTCTCTAAACACAAATTCAAATTAAATTATATACCAAAAAACACTCTGGAAGGTAAATATATAGTTTTATGCTCATACATTCTACAGAGGATATCTCCTTCTATTTATAGAGACTATAGACCACGACCTTGAAATATAAAAAATTATTGGGATGGACTAAAAAGGAAAGTATGAGTAATTAATAATGACTAGTATATGTACCCGCGCGATGCGCGGACAATGTTAAAAAATTATAATCTTCTTTATTTGATCATATTGAATTCCTATTATTTTTAGTTTAGAGGTCACAACTTATCCTTAGTATAACAATATAACCTTTGAACTCAAATTCAACATAACTTGTCATCTTCTTTAGATATATTTAAAAACTTAAATTGTGTCTCTAGATGAGCAAAAGCAACATATCCTGGTAACGGATAGTTGTGAACCTTCGTTTGCTCTCACCAATGGGGACTAACTTTACATTCAATTGCAATAGTGTGGAAATTGTGACCTTCGTGCTGTTAAGATCATCTGTCCTCTTGACCACCACTGATCTCTCAGCAATGTTAAAAACTCTATTCTGCATCTCCATCCGTCGGGACATCAACTGTCTCACCGTTCCACTGTACAGTAAAAGCATGAACATTTTCATCCCAGTTTGACACTTTCTTTGATCCTAGAACTAATGTATGGATGTAAAACATGCCTGAAAATGTTTGAACCCATGTAAAGTCGCACTTCCTTCCCTGTGGTTGTGTACCAATTAGATGTGCATTAATGTGGAGGTTGTCATCTGAGAAAATAGCAAAGTCAGTTTCCTTTGCTCCATGGAAGTACAACATCACGCCGTCACCACCCACAAATCTGGGATCGTAGTATAGAGCGCCATAACCATCCTACCTAGCTTGTAGCCTTTGAACTTCCTGCTATTTTCCGATACTTGATTCATATGCAATAGAAAGTTTCTTAAATTGGCATCTTTCCTAGATCTTTAATCTTTTGTTAGAGAACACATGTACGCTATCTCAAAAAACAGGGTTTCCAGTAGTATTGCTTTCACATATACCTAGTGTAGTGAACTTTCCTAAGTGTTGTGTCCTTATATTTTGACTTCAATATACAACCTGCTGCACCATCGAAGGTTCTCAAACACACAAAACTCAAACTATGTACCAAAATACACTTTCAAGGTATCGTTTTATGCTTATACATTCTTCAGAGGCTGTCTCCTTCTATTTATATAGATAATAGATCACGAGTTTGAAATATAGAAAGAATTATTTAAAATAGTTGGATTTTATGTTTTCTTTTTTTTTTGTTTCATATATTGTGTGGGGTATCATTAAATTGTTACATGAAATACATTTCACAGCTAAGAAAATATTTTAATAATTTGTATGATATAACATAATAACAATAATAAAATTTTCAAAAAATGATTTAGTTACTTCATTCTCAGTAATTGAGTATATATAATAATATAAACAACCTAATTCCATTTACATCATGATACAAGTAATTATTGTTGTAACTAAACCTGTCAAACGGGCCGGGCTGGCCCGGCCCGAACCGGCCCGAACCGGCCCTACATATCAAACCGGACCGGTTTGACCCGGCCCGGTAAGCCCTAGGGCTTTAGGGTTCCGGGTTCCGATCCGGTTTTTTTTTTTAAACTGGGCCCGGTTAACCCGGCCCGGACCAACCCGGTCCAGGCCCGCCGGTTAACCGGCCTGGAACCGGCCCGGAACTAAAAAAAAAAATTATTGGGCCAAACTAGCCGTTGGCCCAACGGCTATATTACCGTTTTTGGGTCCAAACGGCTAGTTTGGGCCCATTAACTTAAAAAAAAAAAAAAAAAAAAAATATTTTTTAATCCCCAAAATAAATCTATAAATACCCTACAACTTCAAATCATTTCTCACACAATTTTTCACTCTCTCAAATCTCATTCTCTCTCAAATCTCATTCTCTCTCAAATCTCAATTCTCAATTCTCAAATATTCAATATATTTAATTTCTTAAAGTGTTCAATTTAAATTTTTAATTTTTCGTTTACAAAGTACGAGCGGAAGTTTCTAAAGTCGCAATCTTCGGATACTTCCAAAATTTGGTATTGTCGTTCCATCTCTTACGTTTAATTTTTATTTATTGTATTAATTGTTTAATATTTAATTTTATTATATTTGTGTATTTTGAATATTTTTAGTTTAATTTAATTTATATTATGGATAAATTAAAAAACCTCGCTACTAAAGGTGTTAGAATTTTTTGTCCCGGAAGCGGTAGTGGTAGTAAAAAGCGAATTACTAGCGGTAGAGGTAGTTCAAGTAATAGATATACCCGTGTGACTTCGCCTCCGGTACCGCTTGGTACACCTTTTGAGGAAGAAATAGGTGTAGGTGCTCACGATATGGATTATGTAGAATTTCAGGAAAATTACGGTATAGAAGAAGAAAATGAAGTAGATGCAGTTAATGTAGACGAAGATGATGAAAATATTGCTGAAACACCCGCAGTAGGACATGCTAACGTTAGATCTGAATCAGTTAATCTCCCTTCCCGTCCTCCCAGTGCCCCAAAACCCCGTAAAAGAACTAGTATTGCATGGCAATTTTTTGAACGTATATCAGATATTGAGGTGCAGTGCAATATTTGTCAACAAAAATATAAGCATAGAAGTGGCGGTAAGCAAGGGGGTACGGGTACGTTAATGAGACATATAGCTGAAGATCACACTAGAGAGTTGAATATTGCAAAAGGTGGTGGGGATGTTGGTGGGTCAACGCAAACTAGAATGGACCCAACAACCGGTCAAGTAGCGAAAAAGTATAATAAATTGAGGGACAGAGAAGAAATAGTTAAAATGGTAGCTGTGGGTTGTTTGCCTTTTAGTTTTCCTTCTTCTGATGCCTTTATTCGTTATATACAAGCAATTTATAATCCTATGTTTAATGGTATTCCTAGAACTACTTGTCGGTCTGATATTTTTAGACTCCATTCACAATATTGTTTTTATTTATCAACATTCTTAAAAAATATTCAATGTAGATTGTCCCTAACTTCCGATCTTGGTCGTGCTGTAAATAAAAATGATTATTTAACCGTTACTTGTCATTGGATGGATAGTAATTTCATAATGCAAAAACGTATTCTTGCTTTTTTATATGATGAAAATCGGAAACATACTGGACAATTTATTGCTGATTCTATTATTAAAATTGCCGGATATTATGGTATAGAAAATAAAATTTTATGTATTGCTTTTGATAATGCTTCTAACAACAAGACTGCTATAACAAAAATAAAATCTACGCTATCTCCGCCCTTTCCTGAAATTTTTCATGTTAAGTGTGCATGTCATATATATAATTTAATTGTAAAAGATGGTCTTGACTTTTTTGAGGTTTATATTGAAAAAATTCGTCTTGCTGTTGGTTTTATTCAAGGAAATAATCGTAGATCTAGAATTAAAGAATTTAAAGTTAAATGTCAAGAAAATGGACTTGCACCGATTTTGATGCCTGAGGAAATTGATATTAGATGGAATTCTACGTATGAATTTTTAAAAACTTGTTATAAATATAGAATTCCTATTACACTAGCTTTTAACCAACATTGTGGTTCATTTGCTGATTCTGCTGATTGCATGCTACATAATTCTGATTGGGTTATAATTAATGATCTTGTTAAGTTCTTAGAAAAATTTTATGTAGCTACGGTTGAATTTTCCGGTGCATACTATCCTACTGTTTGTAATATTTTGGCATATATAGCCGATATTTCTGGTTTGCTCCGACAATATAAAGATAAAGAAGGTTATAAAGAAGCTGTTGGCGCTATGTTTACGAAATTTAAAAAATATTTCTTCCCGATTCCCCCTATTTACTTGGTTGCTGCTATGTTAAATCCGTGCATGAAATATAATCATATGTGTCACTTTAGTACTCTTATTTATACTAACTTAGAAATAAATACTAACCATGATTCTGAACAAGTACAACCTGATTTGTGGACGGCTACGGCTGATGCAAAAGATTATATAGAAAAATTATATAATCACTATGCTGATTTATTTGATTCAGCCGTACCTACAAATATCACTCCAACTGTCGCTCCTCATCCTCCCGAGGAGCCATCAGCTTCTAAAAGGCCGGCACATAGTGGTTTTCCTGATTCGTTTTATGATTTAACTTGTTGGAACAGTGTGGATGAGAGAGCTTACACATCAACTTATCGGGAAGAGCTGAAATATTATCTGCGGATGCCACCAGAGGATCGCAGACGACGGATCAACACGCTGGATTGGTGGAGGAATAATGAATCACAACATCCTGTACTTTCAAGATTAGCCAGAGATATCTTGAATGTTCCTATGTCAACCGTTGCATCAGAGAGCGCCTTCAGTCAGGGACGACAGCAGCTTGGAGACAACCGACACTCATTGGGAAGCAACGCAATGAATGTTTTAGTTTGCCTCAGAGATTGGATTAGAGCAGAAAGAAGAAACCAAGGAATGGAACCAGAGCCCAACGACGACCTCAAACTTGAAGAAATTATGACTTCACGGGAGAACTCAGCAGAATCAAGTCCAATGCATGGTTTTTCCCCCGTTGACTTCGACTACCCTATGCAAGTTCCAATTAATATTAACATGAATGAGTTGGAAAAAATGATGCATAATTTATAGATTTTTCATTCATGTAAATTATAAATTTTGGATCATTTTGCAATCAATAAAATTCCACAAATTCATTCACTCCTTAGTCGTTGTTTTTTATTTTTTTTTATTTAACGATTTATAATTTTAATATCTTCTATACAAGTGTATATTTAATGTATACATGTGTATATGTTTATATATCTTATATAGAAGTGTATATTTAATGTATACAGGTGTATATATCTTCTATAGAAGTGTATATTTAATGTATACATTGTGTATATAGCGTATATAGTGTATATTTGACCGGTTTTTAACCGGGTTTGACCGGGTTTTAGTGGGTTTGACCGGGTTTGACCGGGTTTTAGTGGATTTAAAGTATTACATATACATAGAATAGAGTGTATGAATGTTAATAGATCTTCTATAGACGTGTATATTTAACGTATATATGTGTATATATTTTATAAATTAGAATATAACTATACAAATATATATTGTAATGTATATATATTGTAGTATATCTCATTTAAAGTATTACCTATACATAGAATAGAGTGTATATATGTGAATAGATCTTCTATAGACATGTATATTTAATGTATACATGTGTATATGTTTTATAAATTAGTATATAACTATACAAATATATATTGTAATGTATATATATTGTAGTATATCTCATTTAAAGTATTACATATACATAGAATAGAGTGTATGAATGTTAATAGATCTTCTATAGACGTGTATATTTAACGTATATATGTGTATATATTTTATAAATTAGAATATAACTATACAAATATATATTGTAATGTATATATATTGTAGTATATCTCATTTAAAGTATTACCTATACATAGAATAGAGTGTATATATGTGAATAGATCTTCTATAGACGTGTATATTTAACGTATACATGTGTATATGTTTTATAAATTAGTATATAACTATACAAATATATATTGTAATGTATATATATTGTAGTATATCTCATTTAAAGTATTACATATACATAGAATAGAGTGTATGAATGTTAATAGATCTTCTATAGACGTGTATATTTAACGTATATATGTGTATATATTTTATAAATTAGAATATAACTATACAAATATATATTGTAATGTATATATATTGTAGTATATCTCATTTAAAGTATTACCTATACATAGAATAGAGTGTATATATGTGAATAGATCTTCTATAGACGTGTATATTTAACGTATACATGTGTATATGTTTTATAAATTAGTATATAACTATACAAATATATATTGTAATGTATATATATTGTAGTATATCTCATTTAAAGTATTACATATACATAGAATAGAGTGTATGAATGTTAATAGATCTTCTATAGACGTGTATATTTAACGTATATATGTGTATATATTTTATAAATTAGAATATAACTATACAAATATATATTGTAATGTATATATATTGTAGTATATCTCATTTAAAGTATTACCTATACATAGAATAGAGTGTATATATGTGAATAGATCTTCTATAGACATGTATATTTAACGTATACATGTGTATATGTTTTATAAATTAGTATATAACTATACAAATATATATTGTAATGTATATATATTGTAGTATATCTCATTTAAAGTATTACATATACATAGAATAGAGTGTATGAATGTTAATAGATCTTCTATAGACGTGTATATTTAACGTATATATGTGTATATATTTTATAAATTAGAATATAACTATACAAATATATATTGTAATGTATATATATTGTAGTATATCTCATTTAAAGTATTACCTATACATAGAATAGAGTGTATATATGTGAATAGATCTTCTATAGACATGTATATTTAACGTATACATGTGTATATGTTTTATAAATTAGTATATAACTATACAAATATATATTGTAATGTATATATATTGTAGTATATCTCATTTAAAGTATTACATATACATAGAATAGAGTGTATGAATGTTAATAGATCTTCTATAGACGTGTATATTTAACGTATAGTCGTTGTTTTTTATTTTTTTTTATTTAACGATTTATAATTTTAATATCTTCTATACAAGTGTATATTTAATGTATATACGTGTATATATCTTCTATAAAAGTGTATATTTAATGTATATATTATGTATATAGCGTATATAGTGTATATTTGACCGGTTTTTAACCGGGTTTGACCGGGTTTTAGTGGGTTTGACCGGATTGGGTTAAGTGGGCCGGTTCCGGGTGGGTTTTAATATTTTTACTGTGCAGCCCGGCCCGGCCCGGACCGGTTAAGGCCAAACCCGGCCCGTAACCGGCCCGGAACCCGGTAAGAATGAGAGGGCCGGTTCCGGGTTGAACCGGCCCGGCCCGTTAGACAGTCTTAGTTGTAACCATACTCATCATGTCTTGTATTCATTGATTTAATATAAAGTATATTGATAATTTCTTATTCATACTTCCTTTGTATAATACAAGTAACTATTATGCGTGTAATCAAGTAACCATAGATACAAGTTGTAAAACAACATTATGCCCCATCAATTTGTTTGTCGGGTTTTGATTTGACATGAAATTTAAGGAAGTAAAAAAGATCTTTTAATCATGTGACCTTAAACTAAAGTAAAGAAAAGTAGAATTCATCAAAATGCATGCTTTTTAATTTTGTGGTATTAAACATTTCATGTTGAAAGTTAGAATTAAGAAGTTGTCAAAAAGAAAATTAAAGACATTCTTTTAAAATAGACTAAAAAGGAAATTAGTAAGATGAACAGATTAAAACGAAGATAGTATCTCCTTTCGGAAAATATCACTCTCTTACGTAGCCTAAAATTTGAAATCGAGTACATTCTAATAGTCTTCTTCTTTAATATTTTTTGATCGAGAGCATGGCATATTACTTAACATTCCAACGTTTTAAGCTGCAAGTACCCATGGTTGAAGACACTGTTATACATCAGAAATAATTAAGTTTAATACATTGTTATACACTATTTATATTATATTGTATTTGCTTGTATAAACATGTATTAGCAGGTTGTTGTACACTACTATACACGAACATCATTAATAGAATAACCAGTAGTTTCCATAATTAAGATGGGAGATAATAAGAAAAAACTCAACGAAAATTTTCATTGAATATACACAACAAAGTCGAGAAAAGGGAAAAACAAACCATTATTTCTAATATTTGGAACTAGAAGTTTACAGGGGCAAGTAGAAAAAAGTTCAAAGTTAAGTCTAATTAATCAAAGAAAAAAATTAACTTTTTCTAAAAATAAAAGTCCATATATACATAATATAAAGAAAAACTTAAATATTTCAAAAATACAATTATGCTTATAATTAGGGGTGCTCATGATTTGGTTAGAGATCTATCTGAACTGAATTTAAGTTTTTAATAATCGATAATACTTGGTTTGATTGGATTTTATTAAAAATACACCGAATCAAAATCAAACTGAACCGGTATATATACATAAATTCTATAATTACATACACAATATCAGTATTATTTTTTATAAATAATTTAAATACTTTGTACCTTTTTCATGAAGATTTTATTTATCTCTAATAGGATAATTAACTTTATACCTTATATGTATGTGTGTATTGTTTCTTATATATTGTAAATATTATTATTATTTATGTGATTATGGATGATCATAACTCTAATGTGTAATTCCCACCATTATGTGATGTAATAGTCTTACCTTCATCACCTCTCTGTTGATCTTCCTAACCTCCATATTCTTTCCTCTCTTTTAGCGTAGTTTTAAGACATTATCAACTTTATTCAATTGATTAAAACTAATAGATATTTAGATATTTTTGCCATAATTCAAGAAAATAATAGGTGCCAAAAGGTTGATGATAGATTATAGGTTGAAAAATGATAGAGAATTCTTCTCTAATTGTACGGGAAAAAATTAAAAGAAAGACATATCATTATTTTTATAAAAAGTAAAAGAAATCAAACTAAACCAACACCAATTAAATTAATAAATATGACTTATATTTAATTTGGTTTAGTTTGAATGATTAAGAAAAGGGTAAATTAGCATGCTTTTGATTTTACCTAAAAATTAACTCAAATCAAATCATGAACGCCCGTACTTATAATACCAGAATTTAGTCACATTTGGTAATTTATTAGATCACCTAATGATAGGGTGGGCCTACTTAACTAATAATAGGCTAAATCTGGTAGACTTGATTTCCGAATGGCTATTTTACTTAATTATCTCTAGCACCATTTAATTTAAAGTCAAAATTTATGAAAAAGGGATGATTATGAAATTTGTAATCGAAAATACTGTTAAGATAATTTGTTAAGGATAAATGAAAATTTCTATACATAAAAAGATAGCATTCTTTGAAATGAACTAAAAAGAAAACTATAAGTAATTAATAAGAAAAAAAATTACATAAAATCTTCTTAAACTTATTTAATTTTACTAGTAATTATTTAAGAGGCATTGTATTACACGTCTCGCCATGTCACTCACCACCTCAGAATTTTCTTATGATAGGTTGGGCCTACTTAACTAATAATAGGCTAAATCTGGTAGACTAGATTTCCGAATGGCTATTTTACTTAATCATCTCTAGCACCGTTTAACTTAAAGTCAAAATTTATGAAAAAAAGGATGATTATGAAATTTGTAATCGAAAATACTGTTAAGTTTATTTGTTAAGGATAAATGAAAATTTCTATACATAAAAAGTTAACATTCTTTGAAATGAACTAAAAAGAAAACTATGAGTAATTAATAAGAATAAAAAAACATAAAATCTTCTTAAACATATTAATTTTACTAGTAATTATTTACCTCGTAATATTGTTCGAAGTGAATTTATTACCCCTTTAAATTACAAAACCAATCTTATAAGAAGCATTGTATTACACGACTCGCCATGTCATTCACCACCTCAGAATTTTCTCTCTCCGTTTTTCTTATTTTCACTTTCTCCATCATTTTCTTCATTCAAGTTCATCTATATTTACGACTCTGTCAATTACGTTTTCATTTCCATTTTAATCGATAAACAAAAGAAGAAAATGCAACTTGGGTTCCTCAGATTTTATAAAGTGCTAAAGTAAGTTTTGAGAAATAAGTTTAGGGTGTATATAATGTATTTTTACTAATAAGAACGATAAGACTTTCTTAAGGAATTATATTTAATTCCCACTCATGTCCAAGGTCTGAACTAATTCCTCTCAGAATAAAATGAAAATTATTCTGATATACTGGCGATCGAAATTTCAGAACTTACAACTCAACAAAGGAAGGAGATTTTGAAAACAATGCCTCTTAATTAAAAACTGAGCTCAAGCCTCTCAATTTATAGCCATGAAAGGTGGTGCAACCATGTGCTACTGTGTCTTACCAGAAAAGTTACAACTTGAACAAATTAAATCAAGTAATTACATGATATGGAGGTCGTTTATTGATGTCAATTCCAGACGCTGAAATAATAATGAAAGAAAATGATTGAAATGTCAAATTTACTAGCTTATCGGTAATAGGTTTCCATATATAAATACATCAGATATATATGTGAATTGACTGAAGTAATTTTCATTCCCAGCCTTTCACATGTCTATTATTTGAGGCATTTGATTTATAAAGGAGTTTGACTTCTGCTAACTTACTTCCATGAAGAAGCAACCCCAACACTCACTACTGTTTGAGGAAGTGGGCACGCAAGCAATGTGTAGTGGGAGGTTGTGGCCCCTCTATTGAGTAGTAGCTAGCCATACTTGGCCAAGCAGTGTACCTTTGTATCATTGGAAGGGCTAGTCTTGTGTCTTCTTGGTTTGCCAAACCACATATATCCTACTACAGGCATACCACTAAATTCAATGCTTCTATCATCTTGGGTAAGTATCTAGTGTTTAACTTCGGATCATCCGATGTAAATTAAAGTTTAGGTTATTAGAGAAATAATAATGAACTGAAATCAATATTTTGAATGACAGTTTAGTGGCAGTTTAACATGCCTTCAGGGCTGGCTTTATTATTATATGGCTAAGCAAGTAAGGCTAAGGCATATATATGTTGGTCCCAAACTTTATAAAGAATAAATTATGTGTTAATGTTTTTGTATAAACTTATTATTTTGGTCTCTTTAACCTTGTTCAAATAGAAGAATTAAGAAAACGTTATTTTGTCTTCTTACATTCTATCAGCTAACACTCACATCATTTTATTTAACTTCTTTTGTATTCGCTTTCTTCAAATCTTTGGTAAGTTGGAGTAATATTATATAAAAAATAAGAATCAATAGTAAAAAAATAAAAAAAATTACCTAAATAAACAACTTAAGTTTCTAAACTACTAAAAATCCCTCCACTTCTAAAATATTACTTAAATCTCAATATTCACTACTTTTTGAAAAAGTTGAGATACAAGTTAAAACCTCCTACTAAGAAGTCGATATTTTACCAAAAATTAGTCCATACCCTCCCCCCCCCCCCAAAAAAAAAAAATCAACTTCAATTTCTTCTAATCCTTTTTTACGATTTTTTTTCTCAAAAAAAAAAATATTTTGCGCCTGCGTTTACAAAGTGAAATTTCAGTGTGTTGGTGGAGCAATTTCTTCAATTATCCTTTTTTTAGGCTTCATTGTTTTGAATTAACATTATGAATAGAGATTCGGGACCTTCTTTTAGTTTTTGGTTTTCTCAATTAGAAAGTATCAAAGAATATCAAGAAGCCGTAAACTTCGTTTCTGGAAGTTTTGACTATGAATTTCTTGGTTTTGATGAAAATAGACCCAAGCATAGAAACGATCCCCAAACTATGAAGAAATTGCGACAAAAGCATGCTAAGAAGGACAGAAAAAAAGAAAGTGGTTCTAAGAAAAGAGAATCTAATAGTTCTGCAAGTGAAGCTCCCGCCAAGAGAAGAAAATTTTTTGAAGCAATTTCCAGAGATGCGCTTCCTAAGGTAATAGCATGTTCAAATTTGTTGAATATTAGGCCGAGATACATATTTTGACTTGGATGATATGTTTAGAAATTCATTGTTTATCTGGTTCTTTGTTGTCAATTTTATATGTATCTTGTATTTTTTTATGTGTTATTGAAATTAATATAACAAAAGATACAAGTTTATAAGTACATAGATACATGTTATGTTAACTTGTATCTGTGAGTTATTGTTAATGCTTTGGTATGTATCTAGTGGTTTTTAAATTTTATTAAAAGTCATCTTATAATAGATAAGGTTTATAAGTACATAGATACATGTTGTGTTAAATTGTATCTGTGAGTTACTGTTAATGCTTGAAAATGTATCTAGTGTTGTTTAAATTTTATTGAAAGTCGTAGTGTTCAAGATTGATGAACACATGAAGAGGCACATGAAGATCTTGCTAACATCTTGCCTCCCAATGAATGAAGCTATGTATTTTTGAATACGATTTCACTACTAATGAAAATGTCCAGAAGAGCAAGATCTTCTTCATTGCTTGGTACCCTTCTTTCCTCCCTCCTACTATTATTCTTTTCGTTTTATAATTTCTGTTGGTGGAATCTCCCTATCTTAGATTAGGGATGATAATTCAATATATCAGAAAGATGCTAGGCAAAAAGGTTAGTAAGAATAGAAATTATTAGAATTTTTGTATCGGAGAGAGAAGCTAAGTCAGGATGAGAGAATTGTTTCTATGTTTTTCTCATATTCTTTGTTTCATTTGCAAACCACTTAATAATTATTTAAGTCTCTGCCAATAAATAACAGTTTTAACATTCATGACACATTTTTAAGATTGCATGCATCATTTTTTAGTGAATCTATGACTTTTCAAAAACTTATGTTCTTGTTGCATATGCGTGTGCTTTCACATAAAATGTTGCATTTTGAGAATTTTTTTATCACTATTAGTTATCAAATTATGAAAGTTATATCATTTTCAATCACGTTTGATGTGATTTGACAAATAATTGAGGATGCAGGTCACCAGAAACAGCAAGGGTAAGAAGTAAGATGTTGCATGCAAGCTCCAAAGACAGATTCAGGAGGGAATTCGATGGCGTGCAGGTTGAATTGCAGGCTACTGATTCGAGTAAAATGAGCTAAGATACCTTCATTGGCAGAGCTCTCTGAAATGTGTCTAAACTGTTGGGGCCTTTTATTCAGTCACTAGTAAAAGTATATGTTATAGGACCTTTTCTCAATTGGGGTTTGAGGAATTTTTGTTCATTTATACTTTCTTGTCTAAGACGTTCAGTTTATATGTGTTTAAGATTTTTGTTTGTACACTATAGATATGATCATGTGTGACAATGTGATAGAAATCCTAATTTCTTATTATATTCAGTTCAATTCTTGTTCATGTTGTTTGCTTTCCTTTTCCTTGCTCATTTCTTTTTGGTAGATTCTGCTATTTGTCAAATATTTTGTATTCTGTAATAGAAATTCAGAACGGGATTGGTTAAGCTAATGACCCCTTCCTCCTCTTTTTCACATTGATACTGTTTTGAAAGTTCTGAAGTATCTTAGATTAGAAAATCAAAAGCTCTTTCGTATTTTCAGTTATCTAAATTCATTTCACTAAATCAATTTTGGGTTATTTTAAGGTTCATCCTAATCACAAGAAAGTGTTTTCTTCTTTGTTATGTAAAGAATAACGGAAATTAGGGAGGAAAGTGTTAGTATGGATCATTTTGGAACATCCACTCAACTATTTATCTAATTTGTATTGCAGAAAATGATAGAACATTTATATATAGATCAAGAATCAAACATATGATTGCTATATCAAATATTAATGCTTGGATTAGGAGGGAAAATTTATAATATACTTATGAATGTTAGTGTCCTAAGGAATGTTTCTTTTCCTATGCCAATGCATCTGTTTCTCCAGTATTTGCAATTTACTACAAAAAAAATTGTGTTTAGCGACGAAATTTACTGACAGACCAAATTTCGTCACTATATAGCGATGGATTAGCAACGGATATTTCAATTTGGTCGCAGACATAGCAGTCCAATTTTTTGATACGTTATTAGCAACGAATCAGTGACGTAATTGTAATTCCGTCACTAAATAATAGAGGAAAAAATTAGCGCCTAAATTTAGTGATGGATTAGCAACGAAATGTTGGTCGCTATGTTAATTATTTCGTAGCAACGGATTTAGCAACAAACTTTCGTCGGCGCCCTTTATTTTATTTTTTAAAAAAAGTATTTTATTTAGCGACCAATGAAGCCGTCGTAAAATATTAATTTTTATTTTCTAATTAATTATTTTTAGTATAGAAAAGGGGGGAATAGGGTTAGGGTATTAATATTATTCTTGATTTCTTTCACATTCACGCCTCTCACTCTCTCTTAGTCACATCTCCATCTCCGATCTCACATCTTCATCTCCGATCTCACGCCCTCTCAGTGCCGAAGATCTCACATCTCCGATCTTCTATCTCCTATCTCGCATCTCCATCTCCGATCGAAAATTGAAGGTCAAAACTCAAAAAATTTCAGGTAACCCTTTTTGTCCATCTCATTTGCATGTTCAATTTCTGTTGTTGTTAATAGTATTCTAGTTTCTACTTCATCTTCACTTTCTTCCTAATCTCGATCTTGTCAAATGTCACTGGTATTGCCTCTTGAAAGTTGAATAGCTGTTGTTGGTCCATTCTTTGTTATCCTACGCATCAAAACTTGTCCCATTTTCCCTCACATACTCTCTTCCTTACAAACACTGTGAATAAAGCAAGATATGAGCCGTTTTCATCACTTACAACTTTATTTTCTGCTAGTCTTATTCTTTCTCTAAACAGCAGAAGGTTTTCACTTTCTGGGGTTCCTCAATAGCCTAAAGAAAAGATTTTTATTCTATTTTTTTGCGTGATTAAGTTAGCATGTGGCTCTAGTGTACAAATGATTCTGCTTTTTGAAATGTCATAAAGAAATAAAGAATTTGGTAATCAAAGATTCAATCAATATACTTTTCTTTTCTTTCCCCTTTTAGCTTACTAGAGTGTATTGTAACCAGTTCTAGCTATTTTCATGAACAGTAGTTCATTCAATGTAAGTTGAAGACATTCTGGGTATTGTTGTTTGTGTTTTCTCTGAAATAATTTCTTTTGTTACCTTCAAATTGTACTGCTTGTTTGGTTTGTTTGGAGAGGATGGAGTATCATACTCGTAGTATAAGACTTGATTAGTAATTAGTATTATTACTATGTTTAAAATTTGAACTTAATTTTTAAATGTGTGACAGTTACTTTGGTTGGATTTTTCTATTTTATTTGTGCTAGACCAGTAGCTGTTTGCAAGGCATAGTTATACTTATATACTTCTGTATGATTTGCTTATGTTTGGAAAATATTTGAATGTTAACGGTTTAACCCGATAACCGAACCGATAACAATCAATAACCAATAAACCGATAACTGATAAGCCGATATCTTAATGGTTCTTAATGGTTTAGCTTTATTACAAACCGATAATAAATATGTCAAACCGATAAACTTCAAAACCGAACCGAACCGCCCCATATGCAGCCCTAGAGGGTTGCTTAAATTTAGTATTCCATAATACTTCTATATCCCACGGAAGCTCTGAAATATATGATAGAAATAGTTTTAAATTTCAGTAAATAGTAGTAACGATATAAAGAAATTGTGGTCAACGATCTATGGTCCCACGGTACAACTGAATGTATCACATAAATTGAATGACTTGACACTGATGCATCATATACTCATGTAATGCTATCATTCTTTTTGTTGATCATTTATCTAGAATAAAGATAAATGTATTTGAGCGTCTACGTCGATTGCATTATTTATACTATACTGTTGATAGTTTCCTTTTCAATTCTTTATCTTCTTGAGTGAAAATAATTGAGTCTATGAAACTGGTACCACTTATTAATAAGGAACAATCCACATACTATAAACAAGAAAAAGTAAGCATCTACACACGTAAAGAAAGACAACAGTACTGCTATTTTAATTTGAAATTAATGCTTCTCCTACACTTTGAGAAAATGTACCTTCAAAACTCAAGGGGTCTTGATCAATAGAAAATTTGGAGAATGAAACAAATCTAAGAAAGACCTTATGCCTAAGAACTTTAATGTTCAAGTTGAAATACTTATTTGAGTCACTTATCTTTCAGGTGTCTTTTTACTGGAATTGGTGAAGTGAAGTTGTAGATTGGTGGTAAAATAAGTGGAGTATTGTATTCAATTAGGTGTGTTTTTAAACCTTTTTTCAACTTTTTCATTTTTCTTGCTAAGCTTGTTGGCTTCTCGATTATGTTTGTAACTTATTTTTGATATTAAACATAGCAATAAATTTGTTGTTAAAATAGAAGTATGTATCACTTTTATCTTATTTTTAAGGTAAACTAGTGATGTTTTCTACTCTAAGAGCATAAGTTTGAATAATTTAGTGAAACTATTTAAGTGTCAATTGATCAACTTAATTATGCTTTCTTTGCTAACTAGTTCTTTATATAGAGCCTGATCATACATTATCACTAATTAAGATTTCCAACAAGGTTAATTACTAATTAAGACTAATTGTGGTGTTTCTTATTAAGCTGGTTAATTAGCACTGATTATCTTTTTTTTTATTTCAACCTTAATAGAAATATGAATAATCTAGAGTGTAGTTGGATGTATGAGAGGTTAGATGGCCGAGAGGGTTTATACTCTAGATTTGTAACCGGGGTGGATGAATTTATTCAATTTGCATGTTCTCAACCAAATCATATGAGTGGTGACAAAGTTAGATGTCTATGTGCAAAATGTCAGAACTATAAATTCATGGATGTTGAAACTGTTAAATGTCACCTTTATCAATCTGAATTTATTGAGAACTATTTTATTTGGAAGCATCAAGGGGAAAGAGATGATATACGAGAGACTTCTTATGGTAATGTATTGTCTGGTGGTGGTCAACCTGCATTCGGAGAGAATCCATACCGACAAATGATTTTGGATGCAGCTGGTCCCAAATTTTCTCAGGGTTGAAGATGGCAATCTTATAGCAATAGTGAACTCGGGTCATCTCATCCTTTTCAACATTCAATGGAGGAAGATCCTAATCCCGTGTCCAAAAAATTTATGATTTGCTAGATGCTGCTGATGCAAAATTATATCCCGATTCATCCCTCTCTCAGCTTGCAGTTGTCTCTCGAATGTTGAATATTAAAATGGAGAACAATATATCGCAGAGAGGTTATAGCCAAATGATGCAATTGCTTAAAGAGTCTTTACCTGAAGATAACATCATGCTTGATATCTATTATCAGACGAAGAAGTTAGTGTGTAGCTTGGGTTTGCCAGTTGAAAAGATTGATTGTTGTGAATCAGGATGTATGTTGTATTGGGGTGATGATGATGAACACCTTACATCTTGTAAATTTTGTAGCAAGCCAAGGTATAAGCGTTGTGTTGGCTCTCGTAAGAGGAAATTGGTCCCTTACAAGAGAATGTATTATTTTCCTTTGATTCCAAGATTGCAAAGATTATATGCATCCCATGCTACAGCTGCTGACATGAGATGGAATCATGAGCATAAAAAAGAGGATGGTGTGATGCGCCATCCATCAGATTCTGAGGCTTGGAAGAACTTCAATAAAACTCATCCTTTTTTGCCGCTGAACCAAGAAATGTCAGGTTGGGGTTATGTACAGATGATTTTCAACAATTCAATCAGTCTGGAAGAAAATATTCTTCATGTCCAGTGATTGTCACTCCATACAATTTACCTCCAGGAATATGCATGAAAGAGGCTTATATGTTCTTAACAATTATTGTTCCAGGTCCCAGCAATCCCAAACATAAAATTGATGTTTATCTGGAACCCCTAATAAAGGAATTGACCTTGTTGTGGGAGACAGGTGTGGAAGCATTTGACATCTCAAAAAGGCAAAACTTTCAATTAAGGGAAGCTTTGATGTGGACAATTAGTGACTTTCCTGCATATTCTATGTTATCGGGATAGAGTACTACGGGTAAATTAGCATGGACTTATTGTATGGAGGAAACACAATCTTTTAGATTGCAGCATAGAAGAAAACAATCCTGATTTGATTGCCACAGAATGTTTCTTGACCAACATCACCCATTTAGGAGAGATCGAAAGAACTTTCTTAAAGGCCAGACTGTCAAAAGACCTCCCCCAACAAATAGAACAGGAGAGGAAATTTTGGACCAGATTTGTAATTTAGGGATAAGAAATGTTACAGAGTTAGATGCAGAACAAGTTAATAAAATAATATGTAAGACATGTGGGTGGAAAAAGCGAAGCATCTTTTGGGATTTGCCATACTGGAGTTCTAACATAATTCGACATAATCTTGATGTGATGCATACTGAGAAAAACTTCTTTGATAATGTATTTAACACTGTTCTTAATTTTGATGACAAAACCAAAGATAATCCACAGTCACGGTTAGATACGGCAAAGTATTGTGATTGACCTCAATTGGGAAAGGATAGTAATGGACAATATCCAAAAGCTGTCTATACATTAGAAAAAGAAGCAAGAGCGATCTTGTTTAATTGGGTGAAAGGCTTAAAGTTTCTAGATGGGTATGTTTCAAATTTGGGTAGTTTGCCAGACACAAATGCGAAAAGGTTATTTGGAATGAAGAGTCACCACTGTCATGTCTTCACGCAACGACTAATGCCTATTGCTTTTCGTGAACTACTTCCTAGTAATGTGTGGCAAGCACTTACAGAATTGAGCTTATTTTTTAAGGATCTTACTTCGACCACTCTACGAGTAGATGATATGGTGCGATTAGAGAGAGATATTTCACAAATTTTGTGCAAATTGGAACGTATATTTCCTCCAGGGTTCGTTGACTCAATGGAACATCTTCCTGTGCACCTTCCATATGAAGCAAGGGTTGCTGGACCTGTGCAATATCGATGGATGTATCCTTTTGAAAGGTAAATATGTAACTCTATGTCAAACTTGTGACGGTTAATTAATACATAACCTTCCAAAACATAATGTTACATCTTTTTCTTTATATAGGTATTTGGGAACTCTTAAAAAGATGATTGGGAATAAAGCTAGTATTGAGGGTTCCATTTGTGAAGAGTACTTGATGATGGAGTCAACACAATTATTTTCTCATTATTTTGAACCTCATGTCATGTCGCGAAATCATAATATGGATCGTAATGACGATGGTAGTGTTGTGGAAGATCTTAAAGGAAATCTTTCAATATTCTCCCATCCAGGTTGACTTTGGGGAGAAGCAAAGAAAAGAAATTTAACCTTAGATGAAATCAAGGTGGCCCAAACTTATATTTTACTAAATTGTGAGGAGGTTGAGCCATTTGTGAGGCAACCAAATTCTCTTAATAATAATAAAATCTATTATTATATCGTGACTTCTCATATTTAAATTAATTTGTTGCAATGAAGTATGTACCTGCAATGTTTGGAAGAAGAATTTCCAAATCTCTCTCAAAGTGAAATAGATGAGAGCCTTGAAGAAAATTTTGATATATGGTTCAAGGGATATGTAAGATTTAAATAAATATTAACTTTCATATAATGATGCATGTACTTAAATTGGCTTCTCATGTTTAACTAGATCTTTGTTTTTTTTAAATAGGCTCGGTGAAATCCCATTGAAAATGAATACTTGCGTAGTCTTGCTCGAGGACCATTAATAAGAGCTACATCCCATTCAGTTTATTTTGTTAACGGATATAAATTTCACACAGAATGTCATGGTAGCATGAGATCAATAATGAATAGTGGAGTTTGTATCTCGGATCCAAATTTTGGGGATTATTATGGGCGGATAAAAGAGATCATACAAGTGGAATACCATGAAGCACCTTTAAAGCAAACTGTGTTATTCAAATGTGAATGGTTTGACCCAACAATAGATGTCGGTGTTAAGAAGCATGATCGGTACAAATTGGTTGAAATTAACCATCGTCGTCGGGTATAAAAATTATGAGCCTTTTATTCTTGCAATGCAAGCAACGCAAGTATGTTATGTACCTTATCCAAGAAAAATAAAGGACAAGAAAGATTGGTTAGCTGCATTGAAGGTCAAACCTCGAAATGTTATTGAATTACCAGTTGAGGAAGTGGTGATAACTTCAGAACTGAATTTTCCTTTTCAAGTTGAAGAAGTTGAATTCCATGAGATAGATATGTTTGTTTCTGTAGATGAAGATATTCTATTGAATGATCCAAATGAGGGTGTACTTGAAATGAATAAACCTCTTAATGATGGTTTATTTGAAGAGCATCATGAAATTCAAGATGGATCTACAGAAGAAGAATATGAAACTGAGGAAACTAAGGAGGAGGATGAAGAGAAAGAGTTTGAAGAAGACATAGATAGTGAATAGAGCTTGATAAATACCTGCTATTTTAGCTTTGTTGTATTTTGTTTTTAGTAAGAAACGATGAAATCTGCTATTTTAGCTTTGTTGTAGTTTGTTTTTAGTTACAAACAGAGACTGTACCAAGTGCTTCAAAAAATGTATTATTTTAGCTTTGTTGTATTTTTTTTTTACTAATTTTTCTCTAAGATATCATCATTTTATTATTTTTTGATTTCCTTTTAATAATCTGCTAATTTTTCATATCGCATCATTGTAATTTGATTTTTAATAGTGCTAATCTAATGACATCGTTATTTTTTTCAGATATGACTCGAGGTGGATATTGTGTCGGCAAGTCCACAGACAGGAGTAAGGCTGCTAATCGTGCAAAAATTCCTTCTATTCCAGCTCTAGTGATTGAACAGGGTGATACAAGTTCCATTCCTACCATGCCACCCGATCAAACACCGGTCATTCCTGAGATATCTCTTATTTCACCTAACCAAAGCAGCCCAACAAGACAGAATATGAATGCTCAAAGCAACATAGTAACTGAGGCAACATCTAGTTAGAGAAATGTATCTGTTTTAGGTGATTTCAGTTGTAACAATGCCTGGACCCTTATTTTTCTGACTTCTTCAGGGTTAGTACCTACTGCTTATATGTTTGTTGTTTTTGTGTTTACTGTTGTTGTACATAAATGTTGTGTAGTGTTATTGGTGTTGAATTTGATGTTGTACAGGTTGGAACCATCTTCCAAATGCTCCAGTTCCATTACATTGTCTTTCAAAAGTGAAGTTGATCCTAATGGGATCAACTGGAAAGGTGTCTCACAAGATGTCAAAGATGGTTATTTTGGAGAATTCAAGGTATGTTTTTTAAGATCATAATAAATAGAAATTGTTTGAGTTTGCAGCTAACACTTAATTATATTACTTTAAACTGAATTTCAGAAGAATTTTTATTGGGTTGCTTCCGTTAGTGAAGTTGTGGTGAAGCAACAATGGATGAAGAAGGTTGCATTATGCTACAAGAATTTCATTTCCAATATAAAGAAGCATAGACCTACAGTTCAACCAGAATTTGTAAATGTCCATGTGTGGGAAAAGTGGATGGAACTTTGGCAAAGTGATGACTGTGTTAAGAAGTTCGAGATAAATTCAAAGAATCATTGTGGTGGACAGGAAGTAGCTGCTGGGACACACACAGGTGGCTCTATCACAGCTGGAGAGGACCGAAAAAAACTTGTAAGTATATATTTTATGAAAATTGTATGCTGCTACGTATCTTGAAATAGTTGATTAGTTTTCAGTCGTTCCTTCTCCGTTTTAGTAGCTATGGTTGTGTCTAAAGTGCGTAGAAAGCAGCTGGTCGTATGGTGCTACTTTTTTTGGGTTGCTGCTATGCTCTTTTGGCTGTTGACATGCTAGTTTTTCCTCTTTATTTTGGCGCTATATGTGATGCTCTGGTCTGCTTCTACGTACTTTGAAATAGCTGATTAGTTTTCAGTCGTTACTTCATCGTTTTAGTAGTTATGGTTGTGTCTAAAGTATGTAACAAGCAGCTAGTCGTGGTGCTACCTTGTTTGGGATGCTGCTATGCTGTTTAGGTGTTGATATGCTAGTTTTTCCTCTTTATTTTGGTCTTATTTGTGATGCTTTGTCTGCTTCTACATACCTTGAAATAGTTGATTATTTTTCAGTCATTTCTTCACCATTGTAGTAGCTACGGTTGTGTCTAAAGTGCATAGCAAGCAGATGGTCGTGATGCTACTTTGTTTGGGCTGGTGCTATGCCCTTTTGGCTGTTGATATGATCTATATGTGCATTCAGTTCTCACAAGATACAAATTTATTAAATTCATGTTGTATACTTTAAGATATTACCGAAAGAAAAATCTTTGGACGTCATCCTTACCATTCTCAAAAATAAACAAATCTTTGGACTATTTGGTATTTGTCTAGATAATCAAGTTTACTACTCATGCTCTTTTTAATGACAACCCTTGAATTGTTAAATTCCATGTTAAATGATCTATGATAAGAGCAAGCTTTTGCTTACGTCAAGAGTTACATGGTTGTCTTCTTGTCGGTCTTTACCACTTGTCGAGTATTGTTGACAGCTATGTTTTTTTTTATTTTTGAAGGCTGAAGGAGCTATGGTTAGTTAAGCTTTAATTTTTAAATAGAACCATAAGAATAAGTAGCTTGTTTGTGTTGATTCTAATTTGTTACAATAATTGTTGCTGGAAATTTTTGCTGCTGCTGAATATTTTTTGTTATTGGAGCTGCTGCTAATTTTTGCTATGTTTCCAGCAAGCAGCTGCAATGACAGCTATGTTAGTTTTTCTTTTTGGGGGCTAAAAGAGCCACACATAGATTAATTATAGAAAATAACCAATCCATATACATTCTCAAACGAGAACTGTGAGTATTTCAGCGTCAAGCATACAAGAAATTGAATCTTTACTTGTGTTGTTCAGATTCCAAGTTTGATGTTCCTATTTCTTTCTTCCTTTCCCTTGTCATACAGAAACTCCAAAGAATGAATAATGTAGTTGAGACTCTATCATTCCTTATTGCAATATCCATATTCTTATCTTTATTGAAAGGTGTTGTATTATGTTGCATGTCTGAAGTTGAAATTCTGATTCTGTAATTTCTTTACTGTGATGTTTGGAATGTTATTTTTATCCATTATGAGAAATGTCCTTACCTGCCTTTGGTAGTGCCTGAAAGGAATGGAAAGTTAGTAGTTATGTACCTATAAAACAATGAATATGGTTAGCTAAAAAATATGCCAACAAGTTTCCTTCTCTGTAGGTATGAGCCACTTCAACCAAGTTATGAGCCATTAACATCTTTATTTTCTTTATCTCCAGCGCAATGGTCCATGTCACCTCCCAAACGCCATGAATAATTTTGCTGACATTGAGGGAATCTGTCTCAATCATCAGAGGTGTTAACCTATTATTAAGATATTGTTGTAGTGTATATCTTGTTTGTTACTATAATTGTTGCTGGAAATTGTTGTTGCTGCTGAATGTTTTCTGTTATTGCAGCTGCTGCTAGTTTTATGCTATTTTTTCAGCAAGCAGTTGCTGCTATTTTTTCTGCAAGCAGCTGCTGCTATGCCACTTTGTTTTGCAGCTATATTTTCTTCTAGTTTCTCTTATTTTTTCTCTTTGTTTTGCTGCTATGCCAAGATGTTTGGTGATATTTTTTTGCTTAGAATAGGGCAAAGAAACTTGGTGGTGTGTCATGATTCTGTTTTGGTTTACTGCTAATGTACGTTGGTCTCATTCTAAATACCTGAAAATTCTGTATAGGCTCTTAAAATAGGTCGAGATCCAACTCCAAGTGAGTTACATTTTCACGTCCATACACATAATCATGATGGAAAATCTTTTGTTGGTGAGCGTTCCCGACTTCTACATGTAAGTCCATAACTTACATCTAACTATATGATACTCATCTCTTATTTTTCTTTTGTGTTGATATGAACTTGAGTCTATTTTAATAACTTCACTTGTTATAGGAAAGGTATGAAGAAATTGTATGGGAAAAAGTACAATGTGAATCTGAAATTGACCAATTGGAGACATATTATGAAGCTGCGGGAGGAGCAAAGAAGAAAAGACTATTTGGTCTTGGATCTGAAGCTTCCAGTTACTTTGGGAAAAAACTTTGTACCTGCAATGCTTCCACATCATTAGTACCACCTTCGATTTCTATACCGACAACAAATATGGAGGAATTTGTGAAGCAATTGATTCCGACCCTTACTACTCATTTTCTTCCGATAGTTATTGAGCGTGTTGGTGGTATTAGGGTACAAGAAGGGGCCGTGCTTGATCCTCCTCCTACTAATTATGATGATGACGACGTTGATTCGTAGCTTCATATTATTCGTAGTCCATGATCGTTGCACTAATTTTTGATAGACTATTTTGACATTAGTTTATGTTTGACAAAATACTTGAAATTGTGGGTATTGGACACAATTATTGTGAATTTTGCTATCTATTTGAATGTTGGATATTTAATCGTTTTATAATTTACGTGTTTCAACTATTTTCTTATAAAATTATTAGCGACAAAAAATTAGTGACTAACTTTTCTCGTTGCTACTGAAAAACTTTAGGGACGAATTAATTTAGTTGCTAAAGACGGCTGCAATTAGTGACTAACATCAGTCGTAGCTACTGAAAAATTTTAGCGATGGATAAATTTGGTTGCTAAATACGACTACTCAGTCAACCAAATTATGTTGCAACGGATCAACGACAAAATATTCTGTCGTAAATTAATCCACAACCAAAATGAATTTTGGGAATAGCAACGCTGTAGCAACGAAAATGTACGTCAGTAATATCAACAACCAAACTATTTCGTCGCTAATTGGTCACAAATTTTGCGATGAAATTCAAATTTTTGTCGCTATGAGGTTAGCAACGAGCAATATAGCGACAGAACATTTTCTGTTGCTATTCCGCCGCTATTTCTATTTAGCGACGGATTTTCATATGATAGCGACGAATATGTTGTGTCGCTAAATGTTGTTTTTTTGGTAGTGATTTCTAATCAACTAGGGGATACTTCTTAGTAGTATTAGCATACTTCCAGATATTTCATTATGAAAATGTATCGAATTTTTTGTTTAATCCGTCCATGATAGTTGATAGCACAATATCAATTGAACAAATGAGCATTTGTCTATATAGATTGTTAACAAAGAAGAATGATTTTTTGCCATATATACCTTGAGGAGAACTGATCTACAGTGCTTCTTTAGAAGTGTCTTTTTTTCTCACTTCTGAATTTAAGAAACAACTTCAAAATAAAAATAAAGATAGCTTAAGCAAATACTATGTAACACCCCGCAAAAATCGTCCATGCGTTAGCTCGTGGTAATATGCTCTTAGAGTTAAATGACTAGATTTGTGTCAAAGAAACTTAGTCTCATTTTATACTTCCAAAGTGAGTAAAGTTTAAACCATGTATAATTTTTCTAATTTTGACTTTTTATCATGTGGAAAATTGAATGAGCTTTCCGTCGATATAAGATTTGCCCAAATCCGATACTTGGGCAAGAAGTTATGGCTAATTTAAGTTCTAGTCGTAAAACACCATTATTTTGGTGTTTGGCGCATCGCGGAGGGGGCCTATTTAGAAATTGTCAAATTTTAGTAGCATAGTGTGATTTTGGCGTGTCACGCTGAAGTTTCAGGTCCCAACCAGTGGGACAACGCGATGGCTCCTCATCACGGTGACCTTAAGAATCCCACTCGTCAATTTCCAGTGAGCCACCGTGATTGCGGCGCATCGGGTGGCCCATAAAATCGAGCTCCTAGTCATATTTTTATTCCGTCTCATTAAGGGTACATTAGGTATTTTTCACCCTCTTATCAGCTTAAATACGGGATTTTAATCCCAAATGACCTCATTATTGATATTTTCATCAAAAACCATCAAGAACACTCCTTAGGGTTTCAAACAAGAAAACCCAAACAACTCAAGATTCAACCGTGGGTTTTTAAAATTAATTAAAGATTTGGAATTCCCAAGCCGTGGGCACCAAGAATCATCCTTTAATTTCCAAAATAAAGGTACGTGAGGTTTATCCCAAAAATGCATGGGCTTGTTGAAAACACTCAATTATGATTTAAAGATTATAAAGCATGAATTTGTTAAAGGGGTTTGAAATCCATGATTTTTATTATGCTTTATGCATGCTATTGATATTGTTGTTTTGTCCTTTAGGCCTCATCCCCTTAAATTGATTTACAAGTATATGTATGAAATTGAAATTTAAGATTTGTTTGAGAGCACAGATTATGAAGTCCCTCTCTTGTGATAAATTCAAGTTTATGATCTTATTGTGAATGATTTGAAATGCATGATTTATGGTTTTGAAACTAGTTTTCTCAATACCTTAGTGTTTGAGCATGATTTAGAGATGATGAGAGGGAGCTTCTTGATATAATTTCACCCTTGTTTTAAATGAAAAAGAGTTGCATGTGATTGAGAAATTTATCATGACAACCTTGTATTATTGAAATGCTTGACAAAGAGAGTGCCTTGCATGTGTTTACATGAGGTTTGAGAAAGAGTTTCTTTGAATTGATTTATTAATATGGTGGTCCCAAACTTATGCTTTGAAAACATAGATTATTATATGCTATTAATGGCTCAGAGACGTGACTTGCAATTCAATGGTATGACAATACCATAACAGAGTATGTTATCAGAATATGTTTTCAGAGAATGCATGTTTTAAGGAGTTAAAAAATGGGCTTAAAGAGGGTTAGGTGGTTACCCAAAGAGGGCTTTAGTTCAAGTAACTCTTAGCCTAAAACCATGATTTGCCGATTCGAGTAAATTATTTTACGCTAGCGACGACCGTATGGCGTAGCAGAGTCAGAGACTCCAACCCTTGCGGCACACTTGGGTTGGAGGCTTCCCCGCCGAGTTAATGGAGGATTCCATATAGCCCGTATAATTTCAAAGTTGTAGGGATACCACCTAGTGTAGAAGTAAAATGAAGAGTGTCACATAGTTCAGATGATTTTACAGAGTCTTTTGAAAATGCCCATGAGATTTCTTACTATCTGATATGTTTATGAACTATTTTAAATTTCTCTCAAATATGTTGAATATAAACTAGTATTTTGGATCTTCTCTATGTAGCAGTACATCTGTATTGACCCCCTACCTCCCAGGTTCGGAGGATCAGTCCAAGGATTCGGCTAATCAGTAGAATATTTTAGAAAGAAGTGATCCGTTCAATAGTAAGCCTTCTTTGTTCTCGAAGGCCTATTATTTCAGATTATGTTATTTCGTTGGTTTGGTCTTCTGGGGGCCTTGTCCCATTTTTCATATAGTTGTCTAATTTTTATGTAGTAGAGATTTCGCAGACTGTTCCATATGTTGTTTAGTTTATTTCGGATTCCATTCCTTATTGTTAAACTAAATCCAGAGTATGACCATGTTTCTGTATCAGATAATATTTCCGCATCTTCTTTTATTATGTAAATGTTGTGCATGATTACTAGTTAGAGTAGGACACTCGGGCCTTCATGGTTCGAGATTTCCATCATGGTTAGGCCCTAGTTCGGGTCGTGACAAACTTGGTATCAGAGCACGGTTCATAGTTCCAGGGTGTCTGCGAAATCGCGTCGGGTAGAATCTTGTTTATGGGTGTGTAGAGCACCACACTTATAAGAAGTAGGCTACTAGGAGTTTAGGAATGTTTCTCTTCTTTGTGGTTTAGTTCGTGCTTCAGAGTCTGAGTTGTCCCCTAATCGATGATCTCTTGTGTTTCAGAAAAACAACCATGCCTCCCCATCGTACTATTGATCAGAATGCCCAGACAGATGAGGTCCGTCCCACTCATGGGATGAGGACCCAAAACAGAGCTCAGACTCTAGAGATTGATGCTACTCCGGGAGTCCCACCTACTCAGACCAGCCCACTTAGGGTACCCAGAGCTCACCGAACGGGAACTAACCGCACTCAGCCTCGGAGAGAGAGGTATCTAATGCAGAATTCAAATAGTCCATTCTCATACTTTCCTAGTTGGTAGCCACACAGACTCAACGGTCGGAAGATATTGGGTTTGCATCTGTTACGTCTGAGGCTACAAAAGTGGGCCAGTGCATGAGCATGAACCCGCCCAAGTTTACTGGTACCAAAGTAGAAGATGATCCACAGAAGTCAATAGACGAAATGGAGTAGATCTGTAAGGTGATGCATGTAGATGAGGTATAGGGGGTTGAGTTAGCAGGTTACCAGCTTAAGGATGTAGCGAAGCAATGGTATAACGAATGGGAAGATTCAAAGAGTGAGCATGGTGAGACCATAGTTTGGACTGAGTTCGTGGAAACCTTCCTTGATCGATTCTTTCCTCTCGAGCTGAGAGATGACAAAGCTGAAGAGTTTATGAATCTAAAGCAGTGTAAGATGAGTGTCCAGGAGTACACTCTGAGGTTAAACTAACTAGCCCGTTAAGCTCTAGAGATGACTAGTAACATAAGATCCTGAATGAGGAAATTTACATCCGGCCTTTCAGATGACTTAGTGTTTGAATATCAGGGAGCAATATTGAAGTGAGACATGGATTTTGCCATACTATCAGTCCACATGCAGCAAGTTGAGGAAAAGAAAAAGAAAATTATTGAATCTAGAGAGAAGGACAGATAGGAGAAGAGAGCCAAAATAGCCGACCAGAGCTACAGTCAGTAGCAGAGTGGGAATTAGGGTAACAAATGGCAGAAGAAGAAGAATTAGGGTAATGCCCAGTCTGCAGCCCGTGCCCCGGTGACCAGACCCCCAGCCGAATAGCGCACTCAGGATTTTTAGTATAGTCAGGGACAAGGATGCAGGGTTCACAGTCTCAAGGATATGTAGCTCAGACCTCTCGTCCATACCCGCGCTGTGAGAAATATGGAAGGAATTATCCAGGGAGATATCAGTTTGGCGCTATGGTGTGTTATTTGTGCGGCCAGCCAGGACATATCCAGAGAGAATTTTCGGCAGCAAAGGGTAATGCTGGTGGAGCCAAGTCACAGGCTAATTCTTCTGCACCACCACTGCCTCAGAAGGGTGCCACTTCAACCGCCGAAAACGGCCGCTACCAGTTGTACGCCTTTACCAACCACCAAGAGGCAAAGGCCTCACCGAATGTAGTTACTGGTACGTTGCAAATCTTTTCCCGTGATGTTTATGTGTTACTTGATCCCGGGTCTACCCTGTCTTACGTGACCCCTTATGTGGCGGTTGGTTTTGGGTTTGAGCCCGATGTAATTGATGAACCTTTTTCTGTTTCCACTCCGGTGGGAGACTCTGTTGTGGCTAGAAGGGTGTATAGAAATTATGTGGTGACTGTTTGTGGGCTGGATACTGCAACAGACCTCGTAGACTTAGACATGATTGATTTTGATGCTATCTTAGGGATGGATTGGTTTCATTTGTGCTATGCCACGCTAAATTGTAGAACCTAAAAGGTTACTTTCTCTTTCCTGAATAAACCAGCAATAGAATGGGAGGGACATTCTTTAGCACCTAGAGGGCAGTTCATCTCTTGTCTCAGAGCCCGTAAACTCATTTCTAAGGGTTGTTTGTATCATCTTATTTGGGTTAAAGATTTGAATACTGAAAGCCCTTCTCTTCCATACCTGTGGTGAATAAGTTACCAGAAGTTTTTCCAGATGATCTCCCAGGAATACCAACTGATAGGGAGATAGATTTTGGTATTGATTTGCTGCCAGATACCCATCCCATCTCTATTCCGCCATATAGAATGGCTCCTGCAGAGTTAAAAGAATTGAAAGAGCAGCTAGAAGATCTTCTAGATAAAGGTTTTATCCGTCCTAGTGTTGCTCCCTGGGGTGCACTTGTTTTCTTCGTGCGAAAGAAAGATAGTTCCCTGCATACGTGTATAGATTACTGTCAGCTGAATAAGGTCACTGTTAAAAATAAACATCCTCTTCCTAGAATTGATGATCTTTTTTACCAGCTTCAGGGTGCTAATTGTTTTTCAAAAATAGACCTTTGCTCAGGATACCATCAGTTGAAGGTTAGAGAGTCAGATATTCCCGAAATAACTTTTCGAACCCGATACGGTCATTATGAATTCTTAGTCATGTCTTTTGGGTTGACTAACGCCCCTGCGCTTTTCATGGACCTTATGAATAGGGTGTTCCATCAGTTTCTAGATCTGTTTGTTATAGTTTTCATTGATGATATTCTAATTTATTCCAAGAGTGAGGAGGACCATGCCAATCACCTCCGAATCATCCTTCAGACTCTCAAAGATCATGAGCTGTATGCAAAATTTTCCAAGTGCAAATTCTGGATAAATTTTATTGCTTTCTTGGGGCATATCATGTGTAGTGACGGGATTAAGGTTGATCCCCAGAAGATTGAGGCAGTGAGAAAATGGCCTAGACCTACGACTCCAACTGATATTCGAAGCTTCTTGGGTTTGGCAGGGTATTACAGAAGATTTGTAGAGAGTTTTTCTTCCATAGCTGTACCACTTACTAAGTTGACTCAAAAAAAGGTAAAGTTCGTGTGGTCTGACTCCTGTAAGAATAGTTTTGAGTAGTTAAAAGATAAGTTAACAACTGCTCCTGTTTTGACTCTTTCGGAAGAGTTTGTTGTGTACTGTGATGCGTCCCATGTGGGACTTAGGTGTGTACTTTTGCAACATGGTAAAGTGGTGGCTTATGCGTCTAGGCAGTTAAAAGTACATGACCGAAATTACCCCACCCATGACTTGGAGTTAGGGGTTGTGGTGTTTGCACTTAAAATCTGGCGGCATTATCTCTATGGGGTACATGTTGATATATTTACTGACCATAAGAGTTTGTAGTATGTTTTCTCGCAGAAAGAATTGAACCTTAGGCAACGGCGTTGGTTGGAACTTTTAAAGGATTATGACATGAGCCTACACTACCATTTGGGCAAGGCAAATATGGTAAACGACGACCTCAGTAGGTTATCTATGGGTAGTCTTTCACATGTTGAAAATTGAAAAAGGGAGATGGTGAAAGATATTCACTGACTTGCAAATATAGATGTGCGACTCTTGGATTCCGAAGATGGGGGAGTGGTTGTTCATGAGGTAGCTAAATCTTCCCTTTGTGCTGAAGTTAAAGAGAAGCAGGTTGAAGATCCCATCTTGATACAGATCAAGAAAGATATAGGTTAACATAAGGTGATGTCTTTTGAAATTGGTGGTGATGGAGTTTTTAGATATCAGGCAGACTATGTGTGCCAAATGTAGATGGGTTACAAAAGAAGATCATTGATGAAGCTCACACTTCGAGGTATGTTTTTCACCCAGGCTCTACTAAGATATATCATGACCTAAAAGATATTTACTAGTGGAATAATATGAAGTGTGATGTGGCTAATTTTATTGCCAAGTGTTTGAATTGTCAACAAGTGAAAGTAGAGCATATGAGGCCAGGTGGTACTTCCCAGGAGATAACCTTGCCTTTATGGAAATGGGAGATGATCAATATAGACTTCATCATGGGACTTTCGAGGTCCCGAAGCCAGTATGATTCAATTTTGGTGATTGTTGATCGACTAACCAAGTCAGCCCATTTTCTGCCTGTCAGAACTAACTATTCGGGAGATGACTATTCCAAGTTGTACATTGAGGAGATAGTTCATTTTCATGGAGCACCTGTATCCATCATATCTGACCGAGGTATGCAATTCTCTTTGCAGTTTTGGAGGTCTTTTCAGAGAGGTTTAGGTACCCAAGTGAACGTAAGTACTGCATTCCACCCTCAGACTGATGGGTAAGATGAGCGCACCGTTCAGACTCTTGAGGTAATGTTAAGGGCCTGCATAATTGACTTCAAGGGGAGTTGGGTGGATCACTTGCCATTGATAGAGTTTGCATATAATAACAGTTACCATGCCAGTATTAAGATGTCTCCTTTTGAGTCATTATATGGAAGAAGATGTAGGTCGCCAATAGGGTGGTATGAAGTTGGTGAGACTCAGTTTTTTGGGCCTAATCTTGTTCATCAGGCAATGGAGGACGTGAAAATTATTAGAGAACGACTTAAGACAGCCCAGAGTCGACAGAAGTCCTACGCCGATGTTAGGAGAAAAGACTTAGAGTTTGAGCTTGGTGATTGGGAGTTTCTTAAAGTTTCTCCTATGAAGGGAGTCATGCATTTTGGGAAGAGAAGTAAGCTGAGTCCTCGCTATATAGGGCCATACCAGATTTTGAGAAGGATAGAAGGAGTTGCTTATGAGTTAGAGTTGCCTGCAAGTTTGTGCTCTGTTCATCCGGTATTCCACATATCCATACTGAAGAAATGTATTGGATACCATTCCCTAGTGTTTCCTATAGAGGAGATCAAGGTGACAGACTCATTAGCATATGAAGAGGAACCTATTACAATCATAGATCACCAAGTTCGAAAGTTGAGGAGCAAATAGATAGTGTCGGCTAAGGTGTTGTGGAGAAATCAGAAAGTTGAGGAAGCAACTTGGGAATCAGAAAATGACATGAGAGATAAATACCCAGACTTGTTTGATCCTGTGGATGACGAAATGCAAGGTACAATCCTTGTCTTATTCTTTTATGGCCTTAGTATACTTTAAATCATGCTTGTCTGTGTTCCGTGTCATCATTCGGGGACGAATAATCCCAAGGGGGGGATAATGTAGCACCCCTCAAAAATCGTTCATGCGTTAGCTCGTGGTAATATGCTCTTAGAGTTAAATGACTAGAATTGTGTCAAAGTAACTTAGTCTCAATTTTGACTTCCAAAGTGAGTGAAGTTTAAACCATATATAATTTACCTAATTTCAACTTTTTATCATGTGTGAAATTGAATGAGCTTTCCATCGATATAAGATTTGCAAAAATCCGATACCCGGGCAAGAAGTTATGGCTAATTTAAGTTCTAGTCGTAAAAGACCATCATTTTGGTGCTTGGCGCGTCGCGGAGGGGGCCTATTTAGAAATTGTCAAATTTTAGTAGCATAGTGTGATTTTGGCGTGTCACGCTGAAGTTTTAGGTCCCAACCAGTGGGACAACGCGATGGCTCCTCATCACGGTGACCTTAAGAATCCCACTCGTCAATTTCCAGTGAGCCACCGTGATTGCGGCGCATCGGGTGGCCCATAAAATCGAGCTCCCAGTTATATTTTTATTCCATCTCATTAAGGGTACATTAGGTATTTTCCACCCTCTTATCAGCTTAAACACGGGATTTTAATCCCAATTGACCTCATTATTGATATTTTCATCAAAAACCATCAAGAACACTCCATAGGGTTTCAAACAAGAAAACCCAAACAACTCAAGATTCAACCATGGGTTTTTGAAATTGATTGAAGATTTGGAATCCCCAAGCCGTGGGCACCAAGAATCATCCTTTAATTTCCTAAATAGAGGTACGTGAGGTTTATCCTAAAAATGAATGGGCTTGTTGAAAACACTCAATTATGATTTACAGATTATAAAGCATGAATTTGTTAAAGGGGTTTGAAATCCATGCTTTTTATTATGCTTTATGCATGTTATTGATATTGTTGTTTTGGCCTTTAGGCCTCATCCCCTTAAATTGATTTACAAGTATATGTATATGTATGAAATTGAAATTTAAGATTTGTTTGAGAGCACAGATTATAAAGTCCCTCTCTTGTGAAAAATTCAAGTTTATGATCTTATTGTGAATGATTTGAAATGCACGATTTATGATTTTGAAACTAGTTTTCTCAGTACCTTAGTGTTTGAGCATGATTTAGAGATGATGAGAGGGAGCTTCTTGATATAATTTCACCCTTTTTTTAAATGAGAAAGAGTTGCACGTGCTTGAGAAATTTGTCATGACCACTTTGTATTATTGAAATGCTTGACAAAGAGAGTGCCTTACATGTGTTTACATAATGTTTGAGAAAGAGTTTCTTTGAATTGATTTATTAATATGGTGGTCCCAAACTTAAGTTTTGAAAACAGAGATTATTATATGCTATTAATGGCTCAGAGACGTGACTTGCAAGTTAATGGTATAACGATACCATAAACATATATGCCATAACAGAGTATGTTATCAAAATATGTTTTCAGAGAATGCATGTTTTAATGAGTTAAAAAATAGGCTTAAAGAGGCCTAGGTGGTTACCCGAAGAGGTCTTTAGTTCAAGTAACTCTTAGCCTAAAACCGTGATTAGCCGATCCGAGTATATTATTTTACGCTGGCGACGGCCGTGTGGCGTAACAGAGTCAGACTCCAACCATTGCGTAAAACTTGGGTTGGAGGGTTCCCCGTCGAGTTAATGGCGGATTCCATATAGCCCGTGGAATTTCAAAGTTGTTGGGATACCACCTACCGCAGAAGTAGAACAAAGAGTGTCACAGAGTTCAGATAATGTTACAGAGTCTTTCGAAAATGCCCATGAGATTTCTTACTATCTAATATGTTTATGAACTATTTTAAATTGCTCTCAAATATGTTGAATATAAACTAGTATTTTGGATCTGCTGTGCGTAGCAGTACATCTGTATTGAACCCCTACCTCCCAGGTTCGAAGGCTCAGTCCAAGGGTCCGTCTAATCAGTAGAGTATTTCAGAAAGAAGTGATCCATTCAGTGGTAAGCCTTCTTTATTCCCGAAGGCCTGTTATTTTAGATTATGTTATTTCGTTGGTTTGGTCTACTGAGGGCCTTGTCCCAGTTTTCAGATAGTTGTCTGATTTTCATGTAGAAGAGATTTCGCATACTGTTCCAGATGTTGTTAAGTTCATTTCAGATTACATTCCTTATTGTTAAACTAAATCCAGAGTATGACCACGTTTCCATATCAGATAATATTTTCGCATCTTCTTTTATTATGTGAATATTGTGCATGATTACCAGTTAGAGTAGGACGCCCAGGCCTTCATGGTTCGGGATGTCCGTCACAGCCAGTCCCTAGTTCGGATAGTGAAAAAATTGGTATCAGAGCACAGTTCATAGTTCCAGGGTGTCTGCGAAATCGCGTCGGGTAGAAACTTTTTTATGGGTATGTAGAACGCCAAAATTATAAGGAGGCTCCTACGCGTTTAGGAATGTTTCTCTTCTTTTTTATTTAGTTCGTTCTTCAGAGTCTGAGTTGTCCCCTAATTGATGATCTCTTGTGTTTCAGAAAAACAATCATGCCTCCCCATCGTACTATCGATCAGAATGCACAGACAGATGAGGTCCGTCCCACTCATGGGATGAGGACCCAAAACAGAGCTCAGACTCCAGTGATTGATGCTACTCCGGGAGTCCCACCTACTTAGACCAACCCACTTAGGGCACTCAGAGCTCCCCGAACGGGGACTAACCGCACTCAGCCTCGCGAGAGAGAGGTATCTAATGCAGAATTCAAATAGTCCATTCACATGCTTTCCCAGTTGGTAGCCACACAGACTCAACGATTGAAAGATATTAGGTCTGCATCTGTTGCGTCTGAGGCTACAAGAGTGGGCCAGTGCATGAGCATGAACCCGCCCAAGTTTACTTGTACCAAGGTAGAAAAGGATCCACACAAGTTTATGGACGAGATGGAGAAGATCTTTAAGGTGATGCATGTAGATGAGGTAGAAAGGGATGAGTTAGTGGCTTACCAGCTTAAGGATGTAACAAACCAATGGTATAACGAGTGGGAATATTCAAAGAGTGAGCATGTTGAGCCCACAGTTTAGGCCGAGTTCATGGAAACCTTCCTTGATCAATTCCTTCCTCTAGAGCTGAGGGAGGTAAAAAACGAAGAGTTTATGAATCTAAAGAAGGGTAAGATGAGTGTCCAGGAGTAC
Organism: Capsicum pubescens; assembly: GCA_030864215.1. Classification (NCBI taxonomy): domain Eukaryota; kingdom Viridiplantae; phylum Streptophyta; class Magnoliopsida; order Solanales; family Solanaceae; genus Capsicum; species Capsicum pubescens. The sequence goes on along the minus strand of CM061538.1, from coordinate 294,399,771 downwards.
ACTCTGAGGTTCAACCAACTATCCCGTTAAGCTCCAGAGATGACTAGTAACATGAGAGCCCGAATGAGAAAATTTTCATCCAGCCTTTCAGATGACGTAGTTCTTGACTGTCAGGGAGCAATATTGAACCGGGACATGGATTTGCCAGACTATCAGTCCACATGTAGCAAGTTGAGGAAAAGAAAAAGAAAATCATTGAATCTAGAGAGAAGGATAGAAATACAAAGAGAGCCAAAACAACAGACCAGAGCTACAGTCAGCAGCAGAGTGGGAATTAGGGTAACAAATGGCAGAAGAAGAAGAATTAGGGTAATGCGTAGTCTGCAGCCAGTACCCCGGTGACCAGACCCCCAGCCATACAGTGCACTCAGGATTTTCAGTATAGCCAGGGGCCGAGAATGTAGGGTTCATAGTCTCAAGGAAGTGTAGCTCAAACCTCTCGGTCATACCCTCGCTGTGAGAAAAGTGGGAGGAATCATCCAGGGAGATGTCAGTTTGGCGCTATGGTGTGTTATTCGTGCGGCCATCCAGGCCATATCCTGAGAGAATGTCCAGCAGCAAAGAGTAATGTTGGTGGAGCCAAGTCACAGGCTAATTCTCTGCACTACCACCATCTTAGAAGGGTGCCACTTCAGCCATCGAAAATGGCCACAACCGGTTGTATGCCTTGACCAACCACCAAGAGGCAGAGGCCTCACCGGATGTAGTTACTAGTACGTTGCAAATCTTTCCCGTGATGTTTATGTGTTACTTGATCCCGGGTCTACCTTGTCTTACGTGACCACTTATGTGGCTATTGGCTTTGGGTTTGAACCCGATGTAATTGCTGAACCTTTTTTTGTTTCCAGTCCAGTGAGAGACTCTGTTGTGGCTAGAAGGATGTCTAGAAATTGTGTGGTGACTGTTTGTGGGTGGGATACTGCGACAGACCTCGTAAACTTAGACATGGTTGATTTTGATGCTATATTAGGGATGGATTGGCTTCATTCATGCTATGCCACACTAAATTGTAGAACCCGAAAGGTTACTTTCTCTTTTCTAAATAAACCAGCAATAGAATGGGAGGGACATTCTTTTGCACCTAGAGGGAAGTTCATCTCTTGTCTCAGAGCCTGTAAACTCATTTCTAAGGGTTGTTTGTATCATCTTATTTGGGTTAAAGATTCGAATACCAAAAGCCCTTCTCTTCAATCCGTCCCTATGGTGAATGAGTTACCAGAAGTTTTTCTAGATGATCTCCCAGGAATACCACCTGATAGGGAGATAGATTTTGGTATTAATTTGTTGTCAGATACTCGTCCTATCTCTATTCCGCCATATAGAATGGCTCCTGCAGAGTTGAAAGAATTGAAAGAGCAGCTAGCAGATCTTTTAGATAAAGGTTTTATACATCCTAGTGTTGCTCTCTGGGGTGCACTTGTACTCTTCGTGCGAAAGAAAGATAGTTCCCTGCGTACGTGTATAGATTACAGTCAGTTGAATAAGGTCACTGTTAAAAATAATTATCCTCCTCCTAGAATTGATGATCTTTTTTACCAGTTTCAGAGTGCTAATTTTTTTTCAAAAATAGGCATTCGCTCGGGATACTATCAGTTGAAGGTTAGAGAGTCAGATATTCCCAAAACAGCTTTCTGAACCCGATACGGTCATTATGAATTCTTAGTCATGTCCTTCGGGTTGACGAACGCACCTGCGCCTTTCATGGACCTTTTGAATAGGGTGTTCCATCAGTTTATAGATCTTTTTGTTATAGTTTTCATTGATGATATTCTGATTTATTCCAAGAGTGAGGAGGACTATGTCAATCACCTCTGAATCATCCTTCAGACTCTCATAGATCATGAGTTGTATGCGAAATTTTCTAAGTGCGAATTCTGGCTTAATTCTATTGATTTCTTGGAGCATATCGTGTCTAGTGACGGGATTAAGGTTGATCCCCAGAAGATTGAGGCAGTGAGAAAATGGCCCAGACCCACGACTCTAACTGATATTCAGAGCTTCTTGGGTTTGGCAGGGTATTGCAGAAGATTTGTAGAGATTTTTCTTCCATAGCTGCACCACTTACTAAGTTGACTCAGAAAAAGGTAAAGTTTGTATGGTCTGACTCCTGTAATAATAGTTTTGAGAAGTTAAAAGATAAGTTGACAACTGCTCTTATTTTGACTCTTTTGGAAGAGTTTGTTGTGTACTGTGATGCGTCCCATGTGGGACTTGGGAGTGTACTTATGTAGCATGGTAAAGTGGTGGCTTATGCCTCTAGGCAATTAAAAGTGCATGATCGAAATTACCCCACCCATGGCTTGGAGTTAGCGGTTGTGTTGTTTGCGCTTAAAATCTGGCGACATTATCTCTATGGGGTACATGTTGATATATTTACTGACCACAAGAGTTTGCAGTATGTTTTCTCGCTGAAAGAATTGAACCTCAGGCAACGGCATTGGTTGGAACTTTTAAAGTATTATGACTTGAGCCTGCACTACCATCCGGGCAAGGTAAATGTGGTAGACGACGCCCTCAGTAGGTTATCTATGGGTAGTCTTTTGCATGTTAAAAAAGGAAAGAGGGAGATAGTGAAGGATATTCACCGACTTGCAAATCTAGGAGTGCGACTCTTGGATTTCGAAGATGGGGGAGTGGTTGTTCATGAGGTAGCAAAATCTTCCCTTTGTACTGAAGTTAAAGAGAAGAAGGTTGAAAATCCCTTCTTGATGCAGATCAAGAAAGATGTGGGTCAACAGAAGGTGATGTCTTTTGAAATTTGCAGTGATGGATTTTTGAGTTATCAGGGCAGACTATGTGTGCCAGATGTAGATGGGTTATGAAAGAGATCATTGATAAAGCTCACACTTCGAGGTATGTTGTTCACCCAGGATCTACTAAGATGTATCATGATCTGAAAGCTATTTACTGGTGGAATAATATGAAGCGTGATGTGACTAATTTTGTTGCCAAGTGTTTGAATAGTCAACAAGTGAAAGTAGAGCATATGAGGCCAGGTGGTACTTCCCAGGATATAACCTTGCCTTTGTGGAAATGGGAGATGATCAATATGGACTTCATCACGGGACTTTCGAGGTCCCGAAGCCAGTATGATTCAATTAGGGTGTTTGTTGATCGAATGACCAAGTCAACCCACTTTTTGCTCATCAAAACTAACTATTCGGGAGATGACTATGCCAAGCTGTACATTGAGGAGATAGTCCGTTTGTATGGAGCACCTGTATCCATCATATCTGACCGAGGTACGCAATTTTCTTTGCAGTTTTGGAGGTCTTTTCAGAGAGGTTTACTTTAAATCATGCTTGTCTGTGTTCCGCATCATCATTCGGGGACGAATGATCCCAAGGGGGGATAATATAACACCCCCACAAAAATCGTTCATGCATTAGCTCGTGGTAATATGCTCTTAGAGTTAAATGACTAGAATTGTGTCAAAGAAACTTAGTCTTATTTTTGACTTCCAAAGTGAGTAAATTTTAAACCATATATAATTTACCTAATTTCGACTTTTTATCATGTGGAAAATTGAATGAGCTTTCCGTCGATATAAGATTCGCCGAAATCTGATACCCGGGAAAGAAGTTATGGCTAATTTAAGTTCTAGTCGTAAAACACCGTTATTTTGGTGCTTGACGCGGTGCGGAGGGGGCCTATTTAGAAATTGTCAAATTCCAGTAGCATAGCGCGATTGTGGCGCATCGCGCTGAAGTTTCAGGTCCCAACCAGTGGGACAACGCGATGGCTCCGCGTAGCGGTGACCTTAAGAATCCCACTCGTCAATTTCCAGTGAACCACCGCGATTGTGGCGCGTTGCGGTGGCCCATGAAATAGGGCTCCCAATTATATTTTTATTCCATCTCATTAAGGGTACATTAGGTATTTTTCACCCTCTTATCAGCTTAAACACGAGATTTTAATCTCAAATGACCTCATTATTGATATTTTCATCAAAAACCATCAAGAACACTCCTTAGGGTTTCAAACAAGAAAACCCAAACAACTCAAGATTCAACCGTGGATTTTTGAAATTGATTGAAGAGTTGGAATCCCCAAGCCGTGGGAACCAAGAATCATCCTTTAATTTCCTAAATAGAGGTACGTGGGGTTTATCCTAAAAATGCATGGGCTTGTTGAAAACACTCAATTATGATTTACAGATTATAAAGCATGAATTTGTTAATGGGATTTGAAGTCCATGATTTTTATTATGCTTTATGCATGTTATTGATATTGTTGTTTTGGACTTTAGGCCTCATCCCCTTAAATTGATTTACAAGTATATGTATATGTATGAAATTGAAATTTAAGATTTGTTTGAGAGCACAGATTATGAAGTCCCTCTCTTGTGAAAAATTCAAGTTTATGATCTTATTGTGAATGATTTGAAATGCATGATTTATGGTTTTGAAACTAGTTTTCTCAATACCTTAGTGTTTGAGCATGATTTAGAGATGATGAGAGGGATCTTCTTGATATAATTTCACCCATGTTTTAAATGAGAAAGAGTTGCATGTGATTGAGAAATTTGTCATGACCACCTTGTATTATTGAAATGCTTGACAAAGAGAGTGCCTTGCATGTGTTTACATGAGGGTTGAGAAAGAGTTTCTTTGAATTAAGTTATTGCTATGGTAGTCCCAAACTTATGTTTTGAAAAGAGATATTATTATATGTTATTAATGGCTCAGAGACGTGACTTGGATGTCAATGGTATGGCGATACCATAAATAATTATACCATAACAAAGTATGTTATCAGAATATGTTTTCAGAGAATGCATGTTTTAAAGAGTTAAAAAATAGGCTTAAAGAGGGTTAGGTGGTTACCTGAAGAGGGCTTTAGTTCAAGTAACTCTTAGCCTAAAACCGTGATTTGCCGATCCGAGTATATTATTTTACGCTGGCGACGGTCGTATGGCATAGCAGAGTCAGAGACTCCAACCCTTGCGGCACACTTGGGTTGGAGGCTTCCCCGCCGAGTCAATGGCGGATTCCATATAGCCCGTGGAATTTCAAAGTTGTACGGATACCACCTAACGCAGAAGTAAAATGAAGAGTGTCACATAGTTCAGATAATTTTACAAAGTCTTTCAAAAATGCCCATGAGATTTCTTACTATCTAATATGTTTATGAACTGTTTTAAATTGCTCTCAAATATGTTGAATATAAAGTAGTATTTTGGATCTGCTTTGCGTACCAGTACATCTATATTGACCCCCTACCTCCCAGGTTCGGAGGCTCAGTCCAAGGGTTCGGCTAATCAGTAGAGTATTCCAGAGAGAAGTGATCCGTTCAGTGGTGAGCCTTCTTTGTTCCAGAAGGCCTGTTATTTCAGATTATGTTATTCCGTTGGTTTGGTATACTGGGGGCCTTGTCCCAGTTTTCAGATAGTTGTCTGATTTTCATGTAGTAGAGATTTCGCAGACTGTTCCAGACGTTGTTTAGTTGATTTTGGATTCCATTCCTTTTTGTTAAACTAAATCCAGAGTACGATCATGTTTACGTATCAGATAATATTTCCGCATCTTTTTTTATTATGTGAATGTTGTGCATGATTACCAGTTAGAGTAGGACGCTCGGGACTTCATGGTTCGGGATGTCCGTCACGGCCAGGCCCTAGTTCGGGTCGTGACATACTATGTACCTGATGTGAAAAGTTTAAAAAAATTTGAGTTTCTTCCCACAGTTCAACTTGCTTTCAAGCCATTGTAATTGCAGAACTCTACGAATAAAAGCTCTTTGTTTTTCTTCAATGCTTTGACTTTCTGTAACATGTGGGTGTTCATCTTTCCGACCTCAGTCCCTTGCCAACATAATGCTTTAAAGATCCAAACACAATCCTCCGAACGACATCATAGGACATAGCTGAATCAATGAAAACAAAACTACAACTTATTTTTCTTCACGTACTGGCAAAAAATAGGTTGCTAGATACATGAACTACACAAACTTGTACAATATGTATGTAAAATGAAAATACTATGTTTGTTTTGTATGTTGCAATAGATAAAACTAAAACATAACGAGATACATAATTAAATAGAACTTTATAAACTCAGATACAAGATGATCAAAATGTATCATTAGCATAAAAAAATTTATCTCGGTCTTATTAACATAAGGACAAAAAAAATTTGTAAAATAATAATAATCAACCAAACGTTAGATACAAAATCAAATTAACGTACAGATTATTAACAACAACTGATACATAAAAAAACATAACATACATTTTCTTGTCCGTTATTTTGGCGTAGAAATTGAATATAGTGATGATTAGTGGATGCGTCCCAAAGCCACACTCAATTTTCTTAATTTTGACATACAACTTCACACTTATTTCGTTACGAATCAACAACGGACAAGCCTTGCCTTCAACCATGTAACGAGCCTCAATTTTTTTCTGTGTTTGATTGATTTTCAATTTTTCAGAAATTGTCGAATTCATTTTTTCGTAAGTTACATGTTCATTGATCACGATTCCATCGCTCTTATAGCCCACATAGTTGATTTCGTAACCCAAACACTAAAATAACGTAACAACACAGAAATATTCATTTCAAATACCCAAACAAAATTAACAAATCAAAAACAAAATGATTGTATGAATTTTTTGAACAAGTCGAATGAAGTTTTTGCAATTTCAGAACATATGTATTATGGAAAGATTTTTGTTTAGAATGGTGGAATAACAAACTAATTACCATATATCGTGGAATTTTATGTCACGATCCGAACTAGGGCCTGGCCGTGACGGACATCCCAAACCATGAAGGCTAGGACGTCCTACTCTATCTGATCTGGTAATCATGCACAACATTCATATCAGAAAAGAAAATTCGGAAATATAATCTTATACGGAAACATGGTCATTAACTCTGGGTTTCAAGACATAAGAAAGAAAACTGCAATTAAAAACGTCTGAATAAGATCTGACTCAATCTGCGAAATCCCTACTACATCTCAAAACTGTTCTGAAAACTGGGACAAGGCCCCCAATAGACCAAAACAATGGAATAACATGATTTGAAATAACAGGCCTTCTGGAACAAAGAAGGCACACCACTGCACGGATCACTTCTCTCTGAAACACTCTATTGATTAGCCAGGCCCTTAGACTGAGCCTCCGAACCTGAGAGGTAGGGGTCAGTACAGATGTACTGGTACGCAGAGAAAATCCAAAATAATAATTTACATTCAACATATATAAGAGCAATTTGAAATAGTTCATAAACATATCATATAGTAAGAAATTTCATGGGCATTTCTGAAAGACTCTGAAAGAAAATCATCTGAACTCTGAGACATTCTTTGTTTTACTTCTGCGCTAGGTGGTATACCCTACACCTCTAAAATTCCATGGGCTATATGTAATCCGCCATTGACTCAGCGAAGAAGCCTCCAACCCAAGTGTGCCGCAAAGGTTGGAGTCTCTGACTCTGCTACGCCACACGGCCGTCGTCAACATAAAAATAATATATCCGGACCAGCAAATCACGATTTTAGGCTAAGAGTTACTTGAACTCAAACCTTCTTCGGGTAACCACCTAACCCTCTTTAAGCCCAGTTTTAACTTTTTAAAACATGCATTTCTCTGAAATCAAACTCTGAAAACATACTCTGTTATGGTATACATACTTATGGTATCGTCATACCATTGACTTGCAAGTCATATCTCTGAGCCATTATTAGCATAAAATAATCTCTGTTTCAAAACGTAAATCTGGGACCATCATATCAATAAATCATTTCAAGAAACTCTTTCTTAAAGCTCATGTAAACATATGCAAGAAACTCTCTGTCAACATTTCAAGAATTCAAGGTGGTCATGTCAAAGTTCTCAATTACATGCATTTCTTTCTTTTTAACACAAGAACATCATAGTAACATCAAGAAACACCCTCTCATTATTGCTAAATCATATTTCAATTGCTATGACATTGAGAAAACTACTTTCAAATCACAATGCATGCATTTCAACTCTTTTCCGACAAAACCATAATTTTTAATTCAATATACGAGAGGGGTTTCATAATATGTGCTCTCAAACAATCTTCAATATCAGTTTTCATACATATACATATACTTGTAAATCAATTCAAGGAGGAAAGACCTAAAGGCCAAATCAACAATATCATAAAAATATTTATAATGCATAATTAAAACATAGATTCCAAAAACTCCTTTAAAATTCATGCTTGATAATCTTTAAATCATGATCTAGTGTTTACAAGCCCATGTAGTTTTTAGGATAAACCCCACGTACCTCAAATTAGAAGCTTCTGAATGATCTCTAGCTTTTGGGATGCTATACGTACAATTGATGGGTGTTTCTTGAAGTCCTAGCAATAGGGATTCCGAATATTGAAGAATTAAGGAAAACCCACGGTTGAATCTTGAGTTATTTGGGTTTTAGTTTGAAACTCTAGAGAGTGTTCTTGAGTAATTTGGATGATTGTGAATGTATTCTGGTGTCTTTGGGATTAAATCCCGTGTTCAGGCTGATAAGGGGGTGAAAAATATCCAATATACCCTAAATGAGACAGAATAAAATATAACTGGGAGTCGATTTAATGGGCCACCGCGACGCACCACTATCGCGGTGGCTCACTGGAAATTGACGAATGGAATTTTTAGGGTCACCGCAACGCGGAGCCATCGCGTTGTCCTACTGGTTGGGACTTGGAACTTCAGCGCGACGCGCCACAATCGCGCTAGGCAACTCGAATTTGACAATTGTTAAATAAACTCCCTCCACAACGCGCCAAGCACCAAAATGACGGTGTTTTACGACTAGGACTTAAATTAGCCATAACTTCTTGCCCGGGTATCGGATTTGGGCGAATCTTACATCGACGGAAAGCTCATTCAATTCCCCACACTACTAAAATGATTAACATGCCATATTTGCATAGGATTTATTTCTTTTGGATCGTCTACGCATAGAAATGACGGTTTTTCGTTCTAGCCCGAAATGCGGGGTGTTACATTTTATTTTGTTTTTACCTTAATTAGTTAGTTTAATTGTTGTTTTAATGCAAAGTTATCCATTACCTCCCTTAAAACGTGCTAGTTTGTTTAATTAAAACATGTATCCGTAGTATGTATCTAAGTTAATTAACATGCATCATCAAAGGTCAAAAGTTGGAATTTTACGAGATTTTGAAAATAGTTGGAATTTTTAGTAAATACTAGTAAACATGTCATTATATATGTAGTTTTTACGATTGACCGAAGTGAATTGTAACTTTATTTTGACTTTTTCTTTTTTAGGTTTTCAAGCATTGTAACAAGCATATGAAAGTGGGATACACCAAATTATCAACTTCTTGAATCACATTCTATGATTCTAACTCTATTATTTAAATCTAAAGTTTGTCAACTTATTACTTATAGAATTACGTTAAGAGTTCATATAACGATTGCTTCAGTATAAAGATGTTTTTCAACATTGAAACTATAAAAGCTTACCTAAATCTAACACTTGAAAACATCCAAGTAATATTAATTTTTTTCTCAAAATGTTGCTTTAACCTCCAATTATGTTGAATCGTCCATGTTCGTCTTTCAGAAGAACAGAAGGCATCTTTGAATTTGAAGAGAAGTTTCTCAATCATTGCCTATTTGCCTTCACTGACTACCACCTTGCAACACTTAAATGTATTAGAACTTTAGTTTGTCAAATATATAGTTCGCTACGTTTAAGCAATTCCAGAAAGAGCAGTAATGCAAAATAGGACGCACCTCATGATTTCTCATCTCGTAAGAATTGAAGGAAAATTAAGACAAAAAAATTGTGGAAATTTTTTTTTTCTCCGAATAATAGCTTTGTACAATGACCTATATATACAAGTAAAGAGAACTCCTAAATAAGGTACAAAATAACTAAGGAGACACACCTCTAAATAAAGTAGGAAATACTACTTAATAAGGATATACAAAAGATCTACTACAAAAGGAATAAAATACAAAAAGAATCAAATAATATGTACAATATAATGATTTCCTGCTGATTTGGACGAAATCAACATGTTAAGGCAAGCCCAAATCGTGTAGTCCGTCATCAAATAATGTTGAAGCTAACCCAAGTCATGTACTGCAGCAACAGGCGAATAATGAAACAGGTAAACAAACTTGGTCCAATGAACAAAACACAGTTTTTTTTCAACATATCTCTGATCACCTCAGTTTGCCACTCTGGCTATTCTCAGGCCATGGCCAGGTAGATTGGGCACCATCACGACCCCCCTCTGGACTCCAACGCTTTGATTCCTCCATTGAACCCTTATGATAATACTCTTTATGGCACTTGATCTAATTAAGTACTTGAATAGAATAGATCGATCCATCTGTAATTTGGATAAACTATATTACTCACTATATATTAACCCTGCACTAAAGCCAAAAGGTGTTAAGATATACCTTAAGTTCACGGGCCTCTATTATTCCTAAAATCAATTTTACTATATTATTATTCACTTTTTTGTGCTAACGTGGCCTAAAAAACTTCGATTAATGTGTATCGTAAAAGATGTCACGTAAACATAAAAGATGGACAATAATACGGTAAAATTGAGCTTAGGGATAGTAGATAGAACCTCCTAAATTTAAGATATGTCGTATCAATGTCACTATAGCGACGAAAGTTGCTATAACTGCATCGCTATGGCGGTCGTTGATCAGGTTGATTTAAGTGAGAAACGGAAAACTAAAAATAAAAAGGACCGTTTCTCTTTTTTTTTTTCCTGATTTTCCACCCACTAGTGTCCATATTGGAGCCCAAATAATCCAGCTTCATGCCTGAAAGTCCCACTATGGGGTAAATAATCTCTCTGTCAAACACAATTTCATACCCAGAGTTCAAACTTGAGACCTTTGTTTAAAGATGAAGAAATGTATACCACTCCACCACAACCTTTAATTGTCTTATTCGTTTTTTTTATTTAAATTCAACACTTGAATGATCTAGCTTCTCACTCATTTTCCTCCAGCTTGTCAGTCTCAACTTCTGAAAGAAGCTCAAAACCACCATGGCTCAAACCTCTTCTAACAATGGCAGAACTGATCAGGTGAAATCCTATTCTGCTATCATCAGTCAAGTTTTAGTCTTTTACTTGTTATTTTAATCAATAATTAATTTGATGGTTTTCAGTTATACATAATATATTCTTCTTTCCATCTTCAAATTGCAACCTTTCCGGTAGGAAGTAAATAATAGAGTATTTAGTTTACGTGATCTAGATCTTTTATGCAACCCTTTTCCTTTTAGTTTAGGAATATTATACTACTGTATAGCTGCTCACCAAATTATTAAAATAATAGTTGATAAATATATAATTTTTTTTATATATTTATGATAATATACATATTTTATCTATAATTAGTGTATATTGATTAGTGAATGAAATTATTTTTGGCTGAATGACCAAATGCATTAAAAGCTAGCATTATTTAGTTGTTATTTTTGGTTCTCAGATTTTGGTGGAGGAGACTGGAAGTGTTAGAACATTCATATTGAACAGGCCAAAGCAGTTGAATGCACTTTCTTTTCAAATGGTATGACAAATATGATATTATCTAGCATTTGATAATAAAGTTTGGGAGTAGTATTTAAAAATTTGCCTTTAAATATATATTTGGTCATCAAATTTCATTAGAAGAATTTGATCTTCAAATTTTCAAAAACTAGCTTCACTCCACAATGACGACATATTCAGTATAATCTCATAAAATGAGATTTGAAAAAAAGTAGAGTATACACCGACCTTACCTATAACTCTAGCTAACTCGGGGCTAGAGGTACTACTTTAGTCCCAAAACTTTTTAAAAAATCGTAAAATACATGTCCAGATATAATTTCAAATTTCAAAGATCCCAACTTTTAGGGTGCGTTTGGTATGAAGGAAAATATTTTCCTATTTTCTCATGTTCGTTTGACAAAAAGAAATTTTAAAAATATTTTCTTTAGGAAAACAAATTCCTTCAAAGTAAGCAAAAGAACTTGCTTAATCAAAGTAGGAAAAATACACTAAGCCCGCCCTCCCCCGCCCGCTCCTTCCTCTTCCCCCTCCATTTTTTTAAAATACAAATACTTTTAAGAAATATTTTCTTTCTCACACAAGGAACACACAAAAACAAGTAAAAACTAACTTATTTCCTAAAAAATATTTTCTTGAAAAATATTTTTGATGAATCCATACGGAACACACACTAAAAAGGAATGTTATGTTCCTTTTCTTGGGCAGTGCTTTCTTTATTCCATCTCTTTGTGCTTGTTTCCCTTTTATAAACTCCGAATCTTTTCTCTATGATTGCGTTCCCCATATTCCATCCAAAACTAATTAACAACCAAGGCTAAAATAAAAATGAAAGAGTACTTAAACAGAAAAATTTCCTCGTCAGGTAACTCAACAGGTACAAAAAAGAGAGGGGTAGCAATGGGGCGGAGTGGGATGAGTGCCGGGTGATTTGAGCCTTAACTCGCAAAATTGTAATCCGCTTCGCCTTTTTGAGCATTTAACCAAGTGCACCATCAAGTTTTTCTTCTTAGAATGGGTGCCACCGGATACAAAATCAGCACATACTCTAGATAAATATACATAAGTACTTACTATATTTACTTGGTGAAAATGTGAGCTTTTTAGTCATACAATCTGACTTCATGTCACCAGATATTTGAGTGAATTTACGTATGATGACATGTTATAAGTGATAACTTGTTATGAACCAATTGTCCCACATTGGAAAAATAGAGAAATGCTAAGGGGATTATAAATCAAATGGGTTCTCCCACCTATTAGACTAGTCTTTTGGGTTGGGCTCTTCCGTTCAGTTTATAACATTGGTGCTCTCATTGAGAGTTTCATGCGTTGGGCCGTGACTGTGACTCGTAGTGGTGGCCTGGACCCAAGAGGGGTGCCCGCCCGTGACTCGAAGTGGTGGCCTGGACCCAAGAGGGGTGTGTTAGCCGTGATCAACGAGGATCGATCCACGTGTGGGGAGCTGCGCGTTGAGCCGTGACTCGTAGTGGTGGCCTGGACCCAAGAGGGGTGTTAGCCGTGATCAACGAGGATGCGCGTTGAGAGTCTCATGCGTTGGGTCGTGACTCGAAGTGGTGGCCTGGACCCAAGAGGGGTGTTAGCCGTGATCAACGAGGATGCGCGTTGAGCTGTGACTCGTAGTGGTGGCCTGGACCCAAGAGGGGTGCCCGCCCGTGACTCGAAGTGGTGGCCTGGACCCAAGAGGGGTGTTAGCCGTGATCAACGAGGATCGATCCACGTGTGGGGAGCTGCGCGTTGAGCCGTGACTCGTAGTGGTGGCCTGGACCCAAGAGGGGTGCCAGCCCGTGACCAACGAGGATCGATTCACGCATGGAGACATGACTCGGAGTGGTGCCCTGGACCCAAGAGGGGTGCCAGCCCGTGACCAACGAGGTCGTTGGTTCTCAAGCGGAGGCGATTATTATAAACCAATTGTTCTCAAGAGGGGTGCCAGCCCGTGACCAACGAGGATCGATTCACGTATGGAGACATGACTCGGAGTGGTGGTCTGGACTCAAGAGGGGTGCCAGCCCGTGACCAACAAGGTCGTTGGTTCTCAAGCGGAGGCGATTATTATAAACCAATTGTCTAACCAACTGGGCTCAGCCGTGACAAACGAGGTCGTTGGTTCTTAAGCGGAGGCGATTGTTATGAACCAATTGTCCCACATTGAAAAATATGGTGGAGCCATGACTCGGAGTGGTGGCCTGGACCTAAGAGGGGTGCCAGCCCGTGACCAACTGGGCTCAGCCGTGACAAACGAGGTCGTTGGTTCTCAAGAGGAGGCGATTGTTATGAATCAATTGTCCCACATTGAAAAAATAGAGAAATGATAGCGGAAGCGATTGTTATGAACCAATTGTCCCATATTGGAAAAATAAAGAAATATTAATGGAATTATAAGTCAAATGAGTTCTTCCACCTATTAGACTAGTCTTTTGGATTGATTCTCCTTTTGTTTATAACATTGTCCCGTTTGGTTTGCTTTCATCAGAGGACCAGAAATTTTGAACTCCCTATGATTCAATTAACGTAGGAAGGGATTCATGGCCAAAGGAGACATGTAAAATTCTTTCATTATTACAGGAGTTGATTGGAAAACCTATGATTCAATTAACGTAGGAAGGGATTCATGGTCAAAGGAGACATGTAAAATTCTTTCATTATTACACGAGTTGATTGGAAAACCTACAAGGAGTAAATCTACTCCGGTGGAATTTCCACGGTTTTACGAGTAAATCTACTCTGGTGGAATTTCCACAGTTTTATGGTGAGAATCCTGAGTTATGGATCTCTCAGGCTGAACGCTACTTTGATTTTTATGAAATTGCAGAAAACCACAAGTTATCTCTGGCTTCGTCCTATGATGGGGCTGCTTTGTTGTGGTACCAATGGCTTTTCCAGAACAAGCAATTGGTTGATTGGGAACATTTTACCACAAAAGTGTTGATTCGCTTTCCTAAGCGATATGTCGAATCGCTGGAAAGTCGCAGGGCTAATCAGGTGCCCTCCATGAATGAGTACTCAATTCATTTTGATGCTATTTCGTGGGGCTTTAGTGAGCCAGATGAACTTTTGTCATGCCCTACACATGTTTTTACACAGTGGAGAAGTAAAACCAACCCATCTTTGCCTCAGAAATTTGATGTGCAATCTGAATGCAAAAGCAAAATGAATGCACACAAGATGTTCGATGAAATGTCAAATAGATGCTGCCCCAAGGTAATCACCGTGCCAGAAATTCCAATTGAAATAGCCGTGACAGAGGGAGATAATGGAAATCTAGGAAATAAGCATATCATGGACGTTGGTGATTTGGAACATGATGAAATTTCCGCACTTACTTTGTCTCCTTTAACACTAGCGGAGTCTACCTTCGAGGATGGAAAGCCCGGGAGCAAAGTGAAAGAGCAAGTTGAAGGCTCCAAGGATGTGGTTCAACAGAAGCTGATTGCTACTACAAATATCCATGAGGAGTTAGGTCCAGAGGAATTTTTCCCAATCTTCCATGATTTTTCATCACTAAATCCAATTTCTACTGCCATGCCTCTGTCTGAATCTTTTTATGCTTCCTGTGTCCCCACACAGAGCTTATTCACTGTCTCCACATCTGATGCTTGCTTACATGGCATTCAACCACTCAACAAAATTAAATTGCCAGGGACTATTCCATATAATAGTTACGTTGATGATTGGTTCGACACAGGGCAAGATTTTGAAGTTGATTCATGTGTGCTTTTATCTATTGACTCTGAAGAGCTAACTCAAGTTTCACATGAGGAATCATGGCTGATTTCCTTTCATGGCTGCGAGTATTTACAGTTGCATGATGAGAGCTTCACGAACTCCGTCCCTGATGAAAATTTTCCTACTGAATTTGAAAATCCAGCTTGGGCTGGAAAATTTGCACTAATTATCAAACAATCACTACTTCATGAATCTCAGCTTTTAGTTTTGAGTTGCATAGTACTGAATTTGGATTTACTTGAATGACCGATAGTCGAGGCAGGACGCTATTCACCTGATGTTATTTGTTTACAAGTGCATCATGGCAGCCTTGAACATCTTGGTAAATCATCCTCCTATGAGGGTAGGAATCATTTGCCTGCTCGGCAGGCCAGAAATAGCCACTCTCAATGGGGACTCGAGCTTGGTCAATGCTTGGAGGAGACGTTTATTATGTCAGCTTATGAATATGCGGAGCTTATAAGCAGAGGTATATTTGTGTGCTTTAGTACACTTGGTCATGCTACACTTATAGTAACTTGGTGTCAGTTTTTCCATAATCGATTTGTATCAAACTTTCCTTTTGATCCTGGTTCAAGATTTCTGTTTGCTTACATTAGCGCGAAGACAAATATGGCTTCTTTTATCAGTCATCAGGACACCATTTTGGCGACAAGAGGGGCTGATTTTGTTGGAACACAAACTGCGGTACAGCTTCTGCCACAAAATGCACCCAAAGCTATTCAAATAGTTGCTGAAATATGTGACTACAAGATTACTGAGAGTGTTTTAAGATATCAACTGAAGCAGTTTGTGGTTGTTGAAACAAAAGTTAATATACTCAATCCTGCAATAAGAGTGGATAAAGACATAAAGCAGGAAGCTCTTGTCTTTGGCGCGGTGAACAATTTAATAGAAGCATTGAACTTAATTGCAATTACAACCCCTAGAGTTGTAATTTTTCTTTTCAAAGAATATCCAGTTAAGTCGACTTTGTATTGGGATATGGGTTAGAAGTGGTGAATTGGGCTGATCCAGTTGAGATTATTGGACCTATTGAAATGTTGGAGAGTTTTATTTGAGATCCAGGCCCAATTGTCAATTGGTTAAATAGGACTTGGCATTCAACAGAACATTATGCGTATTATGTGAAGCCTTGGCTTGTCTGTTGTTCTCTCATCTCCATTCTGTGTCTAGTATCTCATCTCCTTCTTATTACTTTCTCACTATGTTATCTCATCTTAGTTAGCGTGACTATTACTTCTTGTTTGAATTCTAAGTTGTAATTTGTGTTGAGTGATTATAAATACATTTCGTGTTTGTGTTAAAAATTGGGATCGTTACATAACAGTTCCCTCAAACTTATTTGTTTGTCCAGATATCTCGGCTTTCGGAACTTTTCTATGCCAGTGAAGAAGATTCTAATGTGAAGTTGATAATATTAAAGGTATTTTTCAATAGTGGGTGGATCTTCTGTGATTATTAAATTTCCTGTCATGGCTTAACGTGAGGGAAACTTGGTAGCCTGGTGCTGGATTTTGTCTACAAAATTATTTAGAAACTACATGCAGGCAGAGTTGCATTATTCAAATCTTATTTCTTTACTGAAGAACTTCAGTTTGTTCCCTGTCTTGTGTCTTGACACTGGGAAGAAAGTTCTTCTCCGCATAGCTTTGGGGAGTAAGGATAAAACCGGCCAATCAGCTACCTCGCTTTGGTATCTCACTGGTTCTGACCAATCTAGTGTCTGGCTTTCTCTTCGGCATACATTTGTCTTATGTTTCTTGTCAATTGGAACAATCCACATTATCAAAATACTGTTCACCAAAATGATTTTGTTGAAATAAAATCAAGAGAGTCTGGTAGAAATTGTAATGAGTAGTTAGTTATTCTTGCCTGTAAGACTCTGTATCTTACTGTTTTGCAGTTTTACGGTTTTATTCACAAGCTCTGGTTGAATGCTGCATAGTTCTATTAGTGGCCCTGTATACAGTACTTTTCTTGTTACTTCTCTCGTATAATATTTTCCAGGGACACGGAAGGACTTTTTGCGCTGGTGGTGATGTTTCACTTGTTTTTCATAATGCTCGCAAGGGTACGTATTTGCCAAATTGGTAATATCTTGTCAAACACAATCTATAGATGGTATTGGATCCACGATCTGAAGTTTAACTCCTCAAGTAATTTCTTTCAAAGTCCATATCTTTGTACTAGTTTTGCGCTTAACCTGGCAACTCCCATCTTGTTTCTCACTTTCCCGAGAGATTATGTTTTTACCAATCAATATATAGTACCAGTAAATGTGCACTCAAGGGGGTGACCTAGTGGTCAATGAAGTGAGGAGAATAATGAGGTCTCAGGTTCAAGTCCAAGTGGAGGAAAAAAATAGTCGGTGATTTCTTCCCATCTGTCTTAGCCTTGTTGAAAAGAGTTACCGGTATGTACCTATGTTGGTGGGAGGTAGCAAGTACCCAATGGAATAGTTGAGGTAATGTAGAATATATTGGTTGGAAACCCCAACCAACCTACATTTTATATTGTATAAAAATCCATGACTTAAATTACTGTTGATATATTGAAGGATGCGTACTACTGCATCTCCATGACAACTATCATAATGACTATGCAAAACTAGTAGACTTAACAATAATGCAATATTCTATCTGTCACAATTCATCAAATAAGTCAACTCACTAAACAATCTGCTATAACGGCTTGGGTTTGTTATGGTAAATTGGTAACCTCCTCCTTGAAAGTAATTTGGCATTTGAATCTATTGCTGACTTAATTGATTGAAGATCAATTTGTTTTAGATAAGACATATTAATCTTCAAATCAATTGATTCACTTATAGATCCTAAAGTAAAATATTGCAGGAGAAAAGTACCATTTACCACGAATCCAATTGACTCAGCTATGGATTCTAATGTCAATACTACTAACTTCTTCCAGGAGAACCAGAGATGTTTCTTCTTTTTGATGGCCACAACCAAACTAGACCAAGCAACCTATAAACAAAAAAGTATTTAAAATCATCACCCACTATGTTTTGAACTTTTTAGAGACAATTCAATCATCTTTTCAGCAATCTTGCTGATTATCTTTTTTTAAAAACCCAACAACTATGTTCTTTTTAGATGATTTTTATGTTCTCCATTAACTTATTATTTTAAGTGAGCTTAATGGCCGCCATGACTTTAGTCTAGTGGTAAGCGCACATCAAATGCGGTGTAGGTTAGGAGCATGTCACGGATTCAAACCTTTTCTACAAACAAAAGCCTGGTATTCAAGTGGGGAAGACCAGAGGGGTAGGCCCATTATCTAGAGAGTTTTGAACCTTGCATCACTTGCCCTCGATGATTTCTCGGTTATAAGAAAGTGCATAGCTTGATGTTCCCTGTTACATATTTATTTACTCATGCTTATCAGGAAACTGGAAAATCGGCGCTAATTATCTCCAAAAGGAGTACATTTTGAACTATGTGATGGCAACGTATAGCAAACCCCAGGTTAAACTATGTTATGTCTAATTTTAGTTCTGTGATATAACTTTCTTTGAGGTTTTCCTTAATCTTGTTTGGACTTTCCATTGAAGGTTTCCATCCTTAATGGAATTGTCATGGGAGGTGGAGCTGGTGCTTCTATACATGGTAGATTTCAAGTTGCAACAGAAAAATCGGTATTGCCTCTACTTATATAGTAGATTATTCTCATTCTCTTGTTTACCCTTTTTATATTTGATCTTCGCCACATTCTTTGTGGTTCGCTTCAAAAACAATACATGAATGTTCATATGGAATAGCTGTAGCAAAATAGCTCTTGGAATCCTTACAGTTTCAAATTGAAGGATTCATATCCAGCAGAACTTTTTGTACTTTGTCATTAAAAAAAAGGCTCTAGCATAACTAGCGTAAAATCAGAGGAAAAACCTTGCAAAATGTAAGCCTTCATGAGCTTTAGTTTGTACATTTGATTTGCATTAAGGGTTTATTTTTCTTAGGCAGTAATATGCACCTTATTCATACTTAACTTGGTGCTGGTTGCTATGTGTAATTAGATACCAGAAACTTCATGTCCAATGTATTTTTTATGTATGTTTCTCTGTAGGTATTTTCTATGCCTGAAACAGCTATGGGACTCTTTCCTGATGTAGGTGCCTCTTATTTTTTATCAAGACTTCCAGGATCCTTTGGTAATTTCACTAGCCACATTGTTCATATTTATAAAGAAAATTACTGCTATTGATGTGGTTCATTCAAGTTTATTGTGAAGTTATCTGCTACTTTTCCTTGTTTGAAATTTAAGTCACTACCTGGTTCCTCAAGGTCCACTAGTTGAGTCTATTGCGGAAGACCATTCCCTACATTACCAATGATGCGCAGAGAATTTGTACGTACAAATATTATGTGCTGTTTTCCCTTAGCTAATTTCTTATACTTTGGCAGGGGAGTATGCTGGTTTTACTGGTGCTAGGTTGGATGGAGCTGAAATGCTTGCTTGTGGTCTTGCAACCCACTTTGTGTCATCGAATGTATACTACCTCGATTTTCAGCACGTTATGCCCATTTACAATTGCTTCTATAGGAATAAATTAGGTTTATGTTACTAATACGTGTAAGGCAACATTGATGTTGCTCCCCATTGAAGAATGAGAGAAAGTCCTACATCAGTGGTTAATGAGATGGGTGGTGCTTATAAGACTTGGACAATCCTCCTCCCTTTGAGGTAGCTTTTTGGGTGTGAGTTAGGTCCAAGACCCCAATCTTACATATAGGTATTATAAATCTTTTTAGTTATTCTTAAGACATTTCGTCTCTTCTAATTGGGACCATGAGTCTTTATTTTGAGCGTGCACATAAGCCAATGTATTCTAGATAAGGTATGTGCCAATGTGCTCGAAGTTAAACCTTCAGTTGACGATGCCGTTAGCTGCAAATTGTTCGACTTAGTTTGATTGCGGCAGCAGCAAGTTCGGTAGTTTCATGCCTGTAAAATTGATCTTCTGTTGTTTCTTTTCCTAAATGGTAATTAAATTAACTATAAGAGCTTTATAAATGTATCATGAAGAGTACAGTGTGCACCATTGATTTTTCTTTTTTACAGTAATTGGATACCAACTAATATGAATTCAAAGTACTTGGAGTAAAGTTCAATGGGATTTCTAAATTACCTTTCCCTTCAGTTCCAAGCTAAATATGCTTGCTGGAATTTGGATTTTGTCAGCCAAGCTTGAAATGGTTCTTAGATGGATTTGTGGAATCTTCATTTAGCCACTAGTAGACTTTTGAACTATAATTTGCATTTGGGGGATGCAGAAGGTCTTTCCTGAGTATTAGCACATCTAAAATATGGTTCATTGTTCTCCATATCAAATTGCAGAATAGTTGTTTATTTGTTCATTCCTCCAGTCTCTGGTCTAATTTGAATCCTTTGTCTCTCCCCTCTGCTCACAGAAATTGCCACTTTTAGAACAAGAGCTAGCTAAAGTCGATACGAGTGATCCAGATGCCATATCTGCTATCATAAGTCACTTCTCCAACATACCAAAGCTGAAAGAAGAAAGTCCTTGTCATAGGTGAGTTCATTTAGTATCTCTATTATGATGTTTGTTTTCTTGCTGATTTATTGGAAGCTTACCTCTTAAACAAATTAAAGTCCCAGTGCCTAGAGGTAATTGTTTGAACTTACTAAAGAACATAATATTTATGGTATATCACTGAAGTCATTGTCTATGCTCTTTATTTTTATTTTGATCTCATGTTATTTTTCTTCCTGGTGTTGTAAGACTATCTTTCCTCTACTTTATATCGTCATTAGAAGCTTAACATGATGCATAGCATTCCGAAGTTTCCATTGTCTCTAGGGAAAATATATTATATATGTTCAATTAAAAACAATCCTGTAGTTTTTGGATTTTTATGACTGTTAGAGTTTGTGACCTGAATTTTATTGATCCGGCCTTAAGAAGGTCGCGTTGCGACCCACGTTTGAGATTTTTTGGGGGTCTGTGGTGGTAGTGTAGGGATCGGGCCTATGTTTTTGGGCTTAGAGTTTTCTTGTACGCACGTATTATATAAGTGCGACTTAGAGGGTTGGTTTTAATATGACGGTTCTCATGTGTTATTGAGAACTTTGGCTCCTCCTTGTCTTCCTCTCCGATATAGTGAATTTCTCCTCCTCTGTCCGTGGTTTTTCCCGTCAAGGGTTTCCACGTAAATCTGTGTGTGTTCATCTTGTTTTTCTTTTGCTTATCATGTTGCTTATTCCTGTTTGATTTCATAACAATGACCTCTTTCTCAACGGTCACCAATTTTACTTTCTGCAATTTTATGCATGTAGGATGAAGATTATTGATCACTGTTTCTCTCCAAGGACAATTGAAGAAATTATATCTACTCTTGTAAGTTGGGGAGATTAATGGTCGTTTGATGTGCTCTCTTCTCTTCTGTGGTGAAATTACTTTTGTAAAATCTTAATAATATAAGTTACGCAAATACTGTGTAAGAACTTTGCATGGACTTCTAATAGGAAAGTGAGGCTTTGGACAAAAAGGATGGCTGGATCTCTTCAACCATTCAATTGCTGAAGAAAGCATCTCCTACAAGTCTTAAAATTACCTTAAGATTGGTAAGTTAATCGCTACCTTATAATACCATTACTTTGTTGCCTGAACTTCTGTACCCTTCGTTCTTCAGGTTTATCAGAAATCGGTCATGTAGGAAGAAAGACGGTAAATGTCATATCTCTCGTTGATAATTGAGGAAAGATATTTAGGTTGGTTGGATATTGTTGAATTTTTATGCATCATGGAAAGAGTTCTCAGTGAGCTGGAAGATGAATACTAAAATCATATATTAACCTAATATATATTTTATTCCTATAATTAATCATATCCATTCAGATTTTGCATTCTTATGAGATCGTACCACAATAACGACATTTGTAGACCACAATATATGTCCACTCTTTTCCTGGCTCAGCCTTTTCATATTCACCTTTGTTGGCTTTGTCACTATCCCAGACGAATTCAATTGAATTTAAAACCTTTGAATTATCACAAAAAAATTCTTTCTTTAACCATAGCTAACTTGACTAACTTACGAGAAATGGTGACCCTTGGGCCTCAATTTTTTTTCCTTAACAGCTGCCTCAGAAGATCATTTGGATTTTACACTTGGAGTACATGGTCCTAAAAGCTTTGATTTGGCCAACATTTTGTTTGAAATTTCTTGAGTATCAGCAGATTGTTCATATTAGTTTCATCTTTCTGTTCCAGATAAGAGAAGGGAGGTTGCAAGGTGTTGGTAGTTGCCTTGTTCGTGAGTATAGGGTTATTTGTCATGTGTTGAGGGGAGAATTTAACAGGGATATTCTTGAGGTAGAATATGCCATCTTTCAGTCTTCCCTTTTACTGCATTACAAGACTGAAACTTGACTTTTTGCTGCAGGGTTTTAGAGCTATACTCATCGACAAGGATAGAAATCCTAAGGTGCGTTATATTCATTTGATCATGGATAATCCTGAACTTAGATATCAAGAGCTTCTTTCATTCTTGTGCTCGTCTTTTCACATATTTTCAGTGGGAGCCATCCAGACTTGAACTAATTAGTGATGATGATGTTGATCGTTACTTATCTGAGATAGATGATGAAGACTGGGAAGACCTGAAACTGCCTCCAAGATCAAACTTACCTTCATATGCAATTGCAAAGCTTTAAAATTGACTTCTGAAGATCTTACAATACTTTCCAGTATGTTGCCTCTGTTCACTATGACTAGATCATTATGAAGCCGTCAATTATTAGTAAAACAGTAATAACTTTATTGCAAAATGGTCCACCAAATAAATGCACATCACACTTTTGTATGAAATATCGAAAATAAACCCAAGGGAAAGATAAATTACTGCACGATACTTGACAGATAGTTGTGTATACAGATATGCCATCATTCCATTGAATTGAGATGTCAAATCTCAAGCACAAGGGTAGATGTGCAATTCTAAATAATACCGTGCCATATAACTTCCACTTTCATAGATAATGTATCAATCTTTATTTATTGCAATGCGAGAGCCTGTGTACTAGTCTTGCTCTGAACTAACTGGTTTACAAGCAGATGTGCATCCCGTCTTGAAACACAAGCAGCTGAATCTACCAGTATAGATGTTGTGATCAACATCAGCTTGTGAAATTTTTTCTAAGGTTATTATGACTTGGGAGATTTTTTATATCTTAAAGAAAATTGGGATAGGGGAAGGGCAATGGGGGAAGGATTACAAGGTGGAACCGAACTCTCACCAACAAGGTGAAAGTTCTAGCCAATCAGTTACTAAAATTCCCCATGACTTGGAAGATTCCTTCTTTTCCGATTAAGATCTGACTGTAGATCTTGTTCATTGACTAACAAAAATATGTAAAAGCTCTATCTTGCCATACTCGGTCATGGATTGACAAAAAATTATGTAAGTTCTATTTGCCTCAGGCACTATAATTGAACTCTCATGTTGATCCAAATGACTCCTTAAATATACCCTCTTTAAAGTTCTTCTAAGATGTAGTTTAGTGACTAGCACTAGGATTGTTCAAAGTTTGAAATATCAAATTAACTA
The DNA here is from genome assembly GCA_030864215.1 of Capsicum pubescens. Taxonomy (NCBI): domain Eukaryota; kingdom Viridiplantae; phylum Streptophyta; class Magnoliopsida; order Solanales; family Solanaceae; genus Capsicum; species Capsicum pubescens. The sequence goes on along the minus strand of CM061538.1, from coordinate 294,375,893 downwards.
GCTCGGCAATAGGACTAAAATGAAAGAACTGAGATCGCCATATAAATGCATATGATATGAAGTTTTATTCTCAGCCTTACACCTGCCCCCCTTATTCTTCTTGGTTAACAGTTATTACCTATACTTGTTGGCAATGCTCAAAAGATTAGTCAAAAGTTGATGGGAATTGTTTTGCGGAAATTTTGACTTTTTGAAAGAGAATTGCCACTTAATTTTGAAAAAGAATTAAGAAACTTTTAGAGAGTTACTTAAAACGATTCAAAACAGGAAAATCGTTTAAGTTAGAGATTCTGAATAAGCGGTTCCTATTAACGTTTTAGGAAGGTGTTAGGCACCTAAAACGTCCGCTAACTTGCGGTTATTCGGACTGTTTGAAAAAGTCTTTTGATTAACTTCTAAAAAGATTAATTTGTTGAAAAGTGATTGATTTTTTTTTTTAGAAAAAAGACTTGTGTAAGATAGATTTAGGCGACTTATTAGGGATTTTAACTAAGTCTAAACAAAACTAATAAACAAATAAACACATAAAAGGGGAAGGGAGGAGAAAGTAAAGGATTTAGGCCATTGGGTCCAAATCAACGAGACCTGTCCTAGTCTAGTTGGGCTTCCGACCCATTTCATCTGTCCTAAACTATTTTTCGAGCCTTTGGCTCGAGTTTTCGCCTCACCTGTATTAAATACAACTTTGGCTTCGAGGCCCGAATGAATAAATAAGAAAATAAATAGCTAAATAAAGACGACAAGCAATAAGTAAACAAAATGACATGATAAGATTATTGGGGTCTCGTAGCCACTTCAAAGATGGGATTTTAGCCCCTTCTCCTTCTTCTTTTAGCTTCTCGTATTCATATGTCATGCAATCGACTTAGATTTTTCTTCGGAATCGACTCGAAAATAAGCCTCATTAGCCCATTATGACATGCAAAGGAAAAGAGTCCGTTTGGACTCCAACGAATTTTCATGCAAAAAACAAGAAAAATAAAGAATATTAATGCATGACCAACGAAAGGAAAAAGAGAAAGAGAAATAAAACTAACACATAGCCAACCAATAGAATGGAAAATTAAACTAGTTAACACATGACCAACAAAAGAAGGAAAGAAAAAGATATAGATGGCGCATAAACATTCGGCAAGCCTAGTTGAAAGGTTTCATAATAGAATATTTCTGTGATTCATCAATCAACCAAAATGAAACGCAAATTTATCCAAAATCATATCAAGATGACCAAAATATGACCGAAGTTATAGCTATATTTCGAGAAGCCAAAAAGACAACTATGTATTATTCAATCCTTTTTATCAGGCAAGCATTTTGAAATCAAACTTACCAAAAATGACAGTGAAGGCAACAATCAAACTTACATAGCTTGATTAAATGAGATAATTTAAACTTACAAAAAAAAAAAAAACATAAACCATATGCCATTCCATTTTATCAAAGAAAACTACTTTGAAACCAATACTTACGAGCCATTATAATGAAAACAATAGTCCAAACTTAAAGAAAAGAAAGTTTACGTATTTTTCATGAAAGGAAACAATAAATTTTCACCCACACACACAAAACAAAGAATTGGAACATCCCTTTAAAACAAGAGATACAGGGAATCAAGAAATAGTTCAAGCTAAATTCAAGCATATTTCTCGGCAGACTAATACACGTATACAGATGAATAAATAAAAGTCATGTGTTTAGTGCTAACCCATATGAGCAAATGACTTCGAGGGGGATTTGATTTTAACTTTAGCAAATAAGATTCAATGAGTGATCTGGAAGTTTGGAATAAGGAGAAGCCTAGGAAATCGAATTAGGGTACTCAAGGTTCTCGCTAGAGCTCAACTTTTCCAATACTTTTTCATTCTCGTTGAACCAAATTCTAATCAAACAAGAGAGGCAACTTGATTATCAAATTTGGAATCAGCGAAATTTTACAGGAATCCCTCATAATTTGCAAAACACACAGTTAAACATACTGGACAGATTGACGACCGAAACAAATAGTCAGTCAGATTAAACACTTGGAAGCTGAAACAAGGAAAACAAGATGTCTTAAACCCCAATAGTAAACCAAAAGAGGATTGGGACAAGAACGTTAAAAGAATGGAGTTTAAACCTACAACAATACAATCCTTAAACCTGAATCAGCAAGTTAACAAATCAATGCAAAGTCACCTTATTCCAATTTAATAGACCAAAATCAAGGTAATCCACATACTGGCAGTAACGATGACCTCAAAGAAAAATAGCCAAAATAAAATCGAGAACGTTGTACGAAAATAAGAGAGTAAAAAAAAGACATTGTGTAGATAATCACAAAAAGACTAAGCAATGAGCAACCAAGATGAAACCGATATAGATTGCACATAAATCCTATGTCCTTTTAAGGCTTTTAACAACAGACAACCCAGCCTCATTCAAACAATAAATATTACCACGAAGAAAGAGGTATGAAGAAGAAAATCAATAAACTAAAAAGTAAAAGGGTGTATTTACCTTTTTTGGAGCAGCAAGCGGGACGACGAGCTATAAGCAAATTTATCACCACTGGGAGCTTGATATTGTCGACCAGCTTCCCAGAAGGAATATACAAGAAGAATTTCACATAATAAATCCTTTTCTTTCAGAATTCTTAACCCCCCCGGAATTTCCTTTCGCTTCTAAAAAAAATCGAACCAGGAACGAAAAGAAAAGCTAAACATCCTCCTAAATAGTGACCAAAAATTCTTTCTCCCCTAGAATCTCCACCCACGTAAAGAAAACAAAAACCTTAAGCCCTGGCCTTAAAATCCCTTTTCCTTCTCAGAACCTTAGAGTTCAAAAAAAAAATCCCTGGTGATAGTGACCAAAGGTGTCTTATATAGAAGACTGAATAGGGGTCTTCTCAGATTTCAAAAATGAATTTGAAATTTAAAATCTCCCCCTCAGATAAGGTTCCCCCCAAACAAATTGTACCCATCCCATTATTCTTCAACAGATTTTGGAAGAAAAGCCAATGGAAAGAATGGGGAAAATGGAATAATCTCCCTCAAACCAGTAAAAATCGTCCAAATATGTACCAAACTTGTACCTCTATCCCGAGATTCACGAAGTTGGACGTTGGATGAGCCACCTAGGCACGTTCTAGAACATTCTCGAGTCCTCTTCGTATGAATCCACGTGAGGCGCGTGATGAAGAAGAAACAGATAGGTTGGATCGCGTTGCTGGTATCGGGTTGCTGTGGATCGGGTTTGGGCGTTGAAGCTGGTTCAAATTTGGGTTTTTTAGGTTGCTGATGCTGATGAAGTTGTGTCGTGTTTGCTGAGGGTGGATTCTTTTGTTATTGCATAAAAGGGTTTGAGGGAGAAAAGAATCTCATGGGCTGGGTCGGTTTAAACGTTTGGGCTGCTGGGTATCCAGTTGTTAGGCCAAAATTAATATGGTGTTGGGTTATTTTGAGTAGGTTCGGGATTCGGATTATAATTTAGGTAATTAAATTTAAATTCTAACCAAATTGAATACCAATTGGTCAGTTGCATTACAATTAAGGCCAATTTGATTTCAATCAGGGTAAAATTTAATAAATTGACCAAATCAAATCGAATTTCGATATGAATTAACACCTTGTTTAATCCCGAGCTTCTTGATTTAATAAAATCAAACAAGTGTTTCTCCAAATAAATTATTTGTAGGAATAAATTATGTTTGAATCAAGATTTTAATCATTTGAATTTGTCTTCAAGATTAGCCTTAATTAAAATCCGATATTTTATAAAAATAAATATTTAAGTAACACATTATATAATCTCGTGTAATTGAACATGATAATATATAATCGCTACTTAAACTGACTAATTTATCCAAATAAATACTTTAAAAATCCTTTATTCGGATAAAATAAATGTTGTAATTTTATTTGAAAATCAAAGAAACTCGAGATTAAACATAGTTGTGGAGGAAGGAAATTAGGTGTCAACAACTTCCCCCTCCCTTTGGGTAGGGTGGATGCAAGTAACCCTGGGCAAAGAGAGGTTGACGCCCCTAATTTTTGTCCGACCACAAATTCAAATATGAAAGAGGTTGAATTTTCACACGATTTTCATGGAGTTATGGCCGAACCTCGGTATCAGGTTTCCTATATATCTCAGGTTTCATGAGAATTCAGGACACTTGTAGTTCATAAAGTTTGATTTTAAGCACGATTTTCAAGAAAATACACCAACTATCACGGCTTTAGAGTGCTTCGGTTAAACCGGGAAGCTGGGGAATAAAGGGATTTGGGGGTAGATTGGAAAGCAGTCGAGTTTTCTACATAGATCCCAACCTACATATCCCCAATATTTCAGGGAATCAGACTTCTTGTAGTTCGACTCAATCGGTAGAAAAGATAGTCTTTTATTTCAGACGATTTTTAGCTCGGGATGAGTGACAAGTTAATCGAGTTGCAGAAAAGACGCTTGTAACCTCTTAACCATGAACATGGATCTCTTCACATCCATAGGTAAGAACTTACCCGGACATAATTTCCAAAACTCTAAGTGTGTTGCCACCCGAATTTGAAAGAAAAAAAAAGTTCCCCTCAGTATGAGTCAACAAACATCCCAGAGGTAAAGGTGAGACCAGAATATCCAAAAATACCCACATGCCTTATAATAGAGGCGTGGTTATATGGTGGTGGTGATTATCATTTAGCTCGCATCTAGAGAGTTTGACATCCCTCTCCAAACTATGTCCCATTTTGCTGCTGAGAAAGAGTTCCACGTTGTGCCGCGTCCTTTTTAGAGTCGTCCGCACCTGTGGTTTTGATTTGAGATTTTCATCCTTTCGGATGCTCTCGGAAATTTCTCACACAAAAATCATTAGTGATAAGCTCAATTCACGAAAGAAGTATATAGTATTTTACCATATCTCCGCGTGAGTTGTTGTCTAGAAAACAAAGTCATCCTTTCTTGTACCTGTTTGATAGGAGATAACTCGCAATAACAGACACAACAAACTTCTTGGTTGTTGTATAATTAGCTCATCTGTCGAGCGAATATGTCTTCAAAGCGGGGTGGTCCTTTTGGACACCAACGATACTTTATGCAGAACGGTCCCTACAACTGTGTAATCTTGTGCTGGTGTGGCAACCCTTTTGGTTACCTATATTATTTATTGTATGTGGAATGATAACCTCTCCAGTTATAGTCGATGATCAATTTATAAATTTTCCTTAAATTGTCAATCTTTGGATAATCTTGCGTATTATTTGATTGTTGGATACGAGGCGACTTACAAATATCCTTTGAATTGTTAGCTTTTAAGTAATCCTGCACATTATCCAACTTTGGATAAGAGATGGCTTACAGATATCCCTCCAATCGCTAGCTTTCAGGTGTTCCTGCACATCATCCGACCTTGGATACAATATGACTTATAGATAATCCCTCAAATTGTTAGTCTTTGGGTAATCCTGCACATAATCGATCTTGGATATGACGCGGCTTATAGAGAACCCTTGGATATATCAATTTGATAATCTTGCATATTCTCCGGTAAGGATTTAGTTGCGACTTAGGAATAACCTTTGAACTATCAATTTTTGGACGATCTTGCACACTATCCGGTTAGGATGTTGATGTGGCTTACGGATGACCTACAGTCTATCAACTCATAGGTGATCTTGCACACTATCCTATTTCAAATAATATGACTTATAGATGACCCTCAAATTGTCAATTTCTAGGAAATCTTATATATCATTCATCCTTTGATAGCGATTTAAAGGCGTCCCTTCAAATCGTGTACCCTCGATGCATTCATATGCTGATTCATGAAATGATGAGATATCCTCGACGCTAGCATTTCTGTCTAGCGTGTCAACAGATATTGAATGCCTTCTGGGGCGATGGTATGAGATGGCCTTTGCGGCAATGATATGTAATGGCCTTTGGGGCAATGGTATGCAATAGCCCTTGTGGCGATGATATGCAATAGCCCTTGTGGCGATGATATGCAATAGCCCTGACTTCATTTCTCAGCGTCCTGTTTTCTATATGTTCCTGTACTCAAGGTAGATGATTAGTAGACACAAAGTCACTTTTACTAGCGACTATTTTTAGGAAACTTCTAAATGCGATGTGTAAAGAAGATAAAGAGCTTTTGTTTGTCGCCTACGATCTCAAGAAATGAGATGGACAAATCAAAAGGTCCTCAACAAATGGGCACTAAACCTATTTTAGGGCTACCCTAAAATACCATTCTTGGGTATTAATGCTCTGCTGTGGCTCCCACTTTGCTCAGGGATTTTTGAAAGAGACCCTCATTTTTGTGTATCGATCCCTGCATCCACAAAAAAAATGATTAGTTCGAATAAAATTACTCCGTGTTGACCTTCTTCGATCCTCGATTTTCTCCTTTCCATCTCTTGGGCATTTCGTTATGTTGGAACTTCCACCCTGACACTCCATCCCAATTGATGTCTAGGCAAGTACTAAATGAATGATTTTGAAAATAGTCTTTTATTTTTTAAAATAATTTCGAAAACTTCTGTAAAACTTTAGAAAATCTCTGTCAGTCATGTCATGTACTAGCTCAACGAACGTCTTCCTCGTGGTTTTGACTATATTCGACGGATGTTTTCCAAAACTCATGATCATTATTGGAGGGTTTCTTTAAGTAGTTCTATCATAGCCAAAAATTAAGTTTACCCAGACTTTGTTACAGTTGGTGGCTTCCAAAGCTTGACTTTAACCTCTGGTGCTGGGGAATATGTTCCGGCATTTGGTGGAAATTTTGAGGTCTTCCTCAAAATTTCTGCCCCAGTTTAAAGTTGTTTGAGATGATACCAATCCGAGTGGATCTGCGGTCTTTGCTGATCTTCATTCTCTTTGTTGGGCGTCGATCTTCTCTTGTGAATTTTTGAGATTCCTTCTCAAAAATTCTGCCCCAGTTTCCATTTCCTGAGGTTATATGATCGAGTCGTTGGGGCGCCTACGTATCCCGTTAAAGCAGGAATCAGGTCAAATGTAGTTCAGGACTATGCTAGGGATAGACAAAAGAGATTAATGGGTTGACCGAAGCCGACATAGGCCGCCTACGTATCCCTTTTATTAGGAATTTAGGTCATCACGTAGTTCAAACATAGGGAGAAAGGATAAATTTTCCTAAGGGGTTGACCGAAGCCGACATAGGCTGCCTACGTATCCCTTTCTTGGGAATTCAGGTCAAACGTAGTTTGTACATAGAGGAAAAGGATTCTAGATAGTCACACACTAGAAAACAACATTATTACAAAGGCGATTACAAGTAAACCAAGAAAACATGAAAACTAGAACGTCGTTCAAACATAATATCTTTTTACCGCATCAGAGTTGATTGGTTTGGTCCACTCTGTGCCATCCATCTCAGACAAAATCAGAGCCCCTCCGGACAACACCTTGCGAACTATGTATGGCCCTTGCCAGTTTGGAGCGAACTTGCCCTTGTACTCCTCTTGGTGAGGGAATATTCGTTTGAGAACCAGTTGCCCTACTTCAAAGGTTCGAGTTCTTCCTTCTTGTTAAAGGCACAAACCATTCTGTGTTGGTACAGCTGCCCATGGCATACAACGACCATTCTATTTTCATCAATCAACATGAGTTGTTCATAGCGAGCGCGGACCCATTCTTCGTTACTCAGTCCAGCTTCCTGAATAATCCTTAGGGAAGGTATTTCAACTTCAGCAGGTATCACAGCTTCATTCCCATAAACCAGTAAATAGGGAGTTTCCCTGGTGGAGGTTCGAACCGTTGTTCGATACCCTAGCAAGGCGTAAGGCAACATCTCATGCCATGATCTATCATTTTCGACCATCTTTCTCAAGATCTTCTTGATATTCTTGTTAGTAGACTCTACGGCTCCATTCATTTGGGGACGATATGTTGTTGATTTGTGATGCACAATCTTGAACTGATCACAGATTTCTTTCATCAAGTGACTGTTCAAGTTTGCCCCATTATCAGTAATGATCGATTCCGGTACTCTAAATCGGCAAATCAAGTTATTCCTGATGAAATCTGCAACCACTTTCCTAGTGACGGCTCTGTACGAAGCAGCTTCGACCCACTTAGTGAAACAATCAATGGTAACCAAAATAAATCTATGCCCATTCGATGCTAGTGGCTCTATTGGTCCGATGACATCCATGCCCCAAGCTACGAAAGGCCAAGGCGAATTCATTGCGTGAAGCTCGTGTGGAGGCATTCAAATCATATCTCCGTGTATTTGACATTTTGGACATCTCTGCACATACTTACTACAATCATTTTCCATAGTCATCCAGAAGTAACCGGTCCTCAGGATCTTTCTGGAAAGGACAAACCCATTCATGTGGGGCCCACAAACTCCAGCATGTACCTCGTTTATCAATTTATTGGCTTCCGCAGCATCGACGCATCTTAGGAATCCCAAATCAGGAGTCCTCCTAAAAAGAATTTCCCCACTTAGAAAGTAATTCTTTGCCAAATGCCGGATTGTCTTCTTTTGGTTGTTACTAGACTCTTCAGGATATATTCCAGATTCTAAATACCTCTTAATGTCATAGTACCAAGGCTTTCCATCAGGCTCCTCTTCCACGCGTACACAATACGCGGGTTACTCCTTCAAGCTTATTTCCAAAGGATCAATGTAACTCTGATCCGGGTGCTGAATCATGGAAGATATAGTGGCCAAAGCGTCAGTAAACTTATTTTGTATCCGTGGGATATTTCTAAAATCAACTTCCTTGAATCTTTCACATAATTCTTGCACCAGCTCCACGTAAGGAGTAATCTTGGGATTTTTTACCGCCCACTCTCCCCGTACCTGATGAATCAGCAAATCTGAATCCCCGATGACTAACAACTCACGAACACCCATATCAAGTGCCAATTTGAGACCCAGGATGCAAGCCCCATATTCATCCATGTTATTGGTTCATGGGAAACGCAACTTGGCAGTTACCGGATAATGCTGGCCCGTTTCTAACACCAAAACTGCTCTGATTCCTGAACCTTTGAAATTGACCGCCCCATAAAAAAATAGCCTCCATCCGGGGTAAATCTTTGTAAAGTCTTCTCCTACGAACCATACTTCCTCATCTGGAAAGTAAGTTTGAAGTGGCTCATATTCTTCATCCACTGGATTCTCTGCCAAATGATCTGCTAAGGCTTGCCCCTTGACCGCTTTTTGGGTCACATACACAATGTCAAACTCACTCAGCAACATTTGCCACTTGGCTAGCTTTCCTGTAGGCATGGCCTTTTGGAATATATACTTTAATGGATCCATTCTTGAGATGAGGTATGTTGTGTAGGACGATAGGTAATGCCTCAACTTTTGTGCTGCCCAAGTCAAAGCATAACATGTCTTTTCTACAAAGTGTAAAGGGTTTCATATGGCGTGAACTTTTTACTCAAGTAGTAAATGGATTTCTCTTTCCTGTCGGTCTCATCATGTTGCCCGAGGACGCATCCGAAAGCATTTTCTGAGACTGACAGGTAAAGCAATAATGGAATTCCTTCTCTTAGTGGGACCAAAACCGTTGGTGCAGACAGGTATTCCTTGATGCGGTCAAAAGCTCTCTGACATTCTTCTGTCCACTCATTCAATGCATTTTTCTTCAACATCTTGAGAATTGGCTCGCATATGACTATTGATTGAGCGATGAAACTGCTAATGTAATTCAAACGACCCATAAAACTCATAACTTCCTTCTTAGTCCTTGGCGGTGGCAAGTCTTGAATTGTCTTGATTTTGGATGGGTCTAGCTCGATCCCTCTTCTGCTGACTATGAACCCCAACAACTTCCCTGATGGCACACCAAAAGCACATTTAGCAAGATTTAACTTCAAACTGTACCTTCTTAATCTGTTGAAAAATTTCTCCAGATGAGTCAGATGATCCAAACTCTCGCGGGATTTGATAATTATGTCATCCACGTACACCTCAATTTCTTTATGGATCATATCATGGAAAATCATCGTCATAGCCCTCATATATGTTGCACCCGCGTTCTTGAGACCAAACGGCGTTACCCTGTAATGATAAACACCCCAGGACATAATAAAAGCCATTTTTTCTGCATCTTCCTCATCCATCAATATCTGATGATATCCGGTGAAACAATCGATGAATGACTGCATTTCATATTTTGCACAGTTATCGATGAGAATATGGATGTTGGGCAATGGAAAATTATCTTTAGGACTGGCTCTATTCAAGTCTCTATAGTCAACACAAATTCAAATCTTGCCATCCTTCTTCGGCACAGGGACGATGTTCGCCAACTACGTCAGATATTTTGTAACCTCGACAGCCTTAGACTGGATTTGTTTTGTCACTTCTTCCTTGATCTTTAGACTCAAATCTGGCTTGAATTTCCGTATTTTTTGCTTGACTAGATCAAACTCAGAATTTATCGGCAATTTATGTGACACAATGTTGGTGCTCAACCCTGGCATATCATCATAGGATCAAGAAAACACGTCGATGTATTCCCACAACAGGTGAATGAGCTTTCTCTTTTGTGCTTCCATCGGGTGGACACTGACGCTTGTTTCTTTGATTTTATCATGATCTCCGAGGTTTACTGTTTCAGTTTCCTCCAGGTTGGGTTTTTCCCGATTCTCAAATTCCTCCATATCTTCGACTAATCGTTCCTCGTCATCGTCCTTCCAATCATCATTGTTTCCCTCATTTTATTCGTTCAAGCTTTGACATGACACGACATTGGCAGATTTTAAGCTACTGTTACTGTAATGGACAAACAAACCAAGTTAGATGATAACAAGCTAATAACAAAATATATGACTAGGAGTGTTTTAGAAATAATAGAATTTTCTAAATAAATGAAGGCCTTTTCATTGAAATTTAGGAGCTAATTACAAAATCATGGCTCATGACTTGCTCAAATACAAGTCCATGCCTTTTTTAAAGCAGTAAGATACAAAAAGGAAGTTTTGAGATATAAAAGGTGGATCACGGGTCCTCCTCCGGATTATCACCAATTTTAAAAACTATCAGTAATTGCCCTTTCATCTACCACGATGGGCGACGGGTTATGAGTGGAGCGGAGGTCCAATTTTGCAAGGCCTTTCCTGGCGCAATCTGCTTCACCCCGCTGGACTTTGTTAGATCTTCTGGTATAGCATTGCATCCTTCGAACAAATCTCCTATCCCATCCCCAAGACCATCATCATCTGACACCTCTCGTACAGGAAATGACTGGAACAGGAGTGGCAAGGGCCCTAACAGACTCTTCTCTAGCTCATCCTCAACCCTATCCTTCCTGGTAGGTTGATATCCTAACTCGTACTTAAAGCCTCTATCTAGGATCGCAATAGGCTCGATAATTCCTTGTAAATTCTTGCCCAAGCCTCGACCAGGTTCGAACCCATTTCTTAACATCACCATTGCAATCATTTTGTAGACAAAATACATTGATACTTTGGGCGTCGAATCTATGTCCGCAGCATTTACAATTTCCACTGTATAGAAACTGATACCTTTTGGAACATCTTCAATCACCGGCACATAACCATTGGGACGGTCCGCTCGACTTCCTTCTCCTTAGATGACTACTTCATGATCTTTCCAAATGAACTTCAATAATTGATGAAGGGGTGATGAAACTGCCTTTGAACCGTGTATCCATGGTCTTCCCAAGAGTAGGTTGTAGCTAGGATGGATATCCATAACATGAAACTTAGTCTTAAACTCAGCAGGCCCCATTTGGATGTGCAAATCAATCTCTCATATGGTATCTCTCTGCCCACCATCGAATGCTCTCATATTTACGTGGCTTTGACGAATTTTTCCTAAATCTTAGCCCATTTGAACCAACGTAGAGAGGGGACAAATATTCACACCAGATCCATCATCTATTAATACCTGATTAATCGCATAATCGCGGTAAATGACGGTGACATGCATGGCTTTGTTGTGCATCGCTCCTTCAAACGGCAATTCTTCATCACTGAATGATATGCAATGATTCCCCACAATGTTCCCTATCATCACAGCCAGATTCTCAACACTCGTTCCTGTGGGAACATACGCTTTCTCCAAGACCGTCCATAAAGCCTGTTGGTGGTATTGCGAACTCATTAATATTGCCAAGACAGAGATTTGGGCTGGCATTTTCTCCAAGTGTTTAATAATTGAGTAATCCATTGGTTGCATACGCCTCCAAAGTTCCTCAGCCTCTCCTTCAGTGATTGGCCATTTCTGTGAATCTTTTTTATTGGTCAATTCCTCAGGGATGTAACATCGTCCTGATCGCGTCATCCCTTGGGCAGCAGCGGTTTGTAGAATAAATTCCTTTCTTGGTGGGGGAGCGTACACTTGAGTCGGGGCCGTCATCACTATAAATGAGGCTTTCTCGATGATACTTAAGGTAGCCACAACCTTCTCTATCTTTCCTATCTCTTCCTCTCTTTTGCGTTTTTCAGAGTTCACCTAGGTAATGGTCTTGCCAGATGACCATTCTTCCTCTATTTCAATCATGTTAACTGTAGATCCCCCATGGTTGGGTAGTGGATTACTGCTAACATTTGGAGTAGGTGCCTGGAGCGTGATGACCTTTAGATCGATTAAATCCTGGATCTTGTGTTTCAAGTAGACACAATCCTCTGTACTGTGCCCTGCTGCCCCCGAATGATAGGCACAATGTTGACCTGTATTAAAAAATTGAGAGTTGGATTGACACTCTTTGACTGTATTGGTTGCAAATGATCGGCATTCCTCAATCTTTCAAACAATTGGGTACGACTTTCAGCTAGTGGGGTGAAGTTACGGGGAGGTTTCTTTTTGTAGTTTGGACATTGGGGGTTATACTGGCATAGGTTTGTAAGAGGGGGTACTTGGTGATAATTTGGAGGCGTTTGGAAATTTGTTCGGTTATTTGGAGGAGTGGTATGGAAATGAGACTGATAATTTAGAGGTGGAACTGGGTATTGGGGAAAGGTGTTTGGCTGTGGAGCTTGGTATGAGGATTGGATGTTTGGGAGCGGGGTTTGGTATTGGGGGTGGACGTAGAACGCGTGCGGAAGGTTAGGTGACGGCGGAGAAGATAAAATATTTCTAGAGTTGAACCGTTGTTTCGATTTTGTAATCGAATTAGCAGAAACCATACCTACCTCTTCCTTCTTCTTCGTAGAAAACATGGCAGTTCCAGACGATGTCGGGGTTTTTGTAATTTTCCCTGTCTGAATACCTTCTTCCAATGATTCTCCTATTTTTACCAAATCCGTAAAGGTTGCTCTGATAGCGGACACCATCCTGGTATAATATTCTCCTTCTTGAGCGCGAGAGAACACGGATACCATTTCCTCCTCGGACATGGGGGGTTGCACTTTGGCAGTTTCTTTCCTCCAACGAAAAGCATAGTCTCGAAAACTCTCAACGCTCTTTTGTTTGATCCGATCTAGTGAATATCCATCAGGGACTATCTCAATGTTGAATGCGAACCGGTCAAGGAAACCCTTGGCCAATGCTTTCCAACCAGTCCACTTTTTCGGCTCCAGAGACATGAACCACTCCAAGGCTTCACCACTCAAACTTCGACTGAATAGGCGCATCAATAACGCCTCATTTTTCCCTATCCCTACCATTTGCTTACAGTACCTTCTCAGATGGGCCATTGGATTTCCGATACCATCAAACATCTCAAACTTAGGGACTTTGTACCCATCTGGTAGGTCTACTCCCGGGTGAACACATAAATCATCATACCCCAAACCGTCGTGGTCCCTGGATCCATGAGACTCTTTGATCCTCATGATCTGTTCTTTCATATCTAGCAAATTCCTTTCATGTTGGGTCCTCCACTCTTTCTCCCTCTCCTCGTAATGGTCTATCTCAGGGTTAGGAAGGGGTTCATAAATATTAGGGGATATGATGGCTTGAGGGGGATTTGGAAGGAGGGCTTAATTTTGCGTATGAAAGGAATTTGGTTGGTAAGTAGGGAGGACGTTTTGGAAATTAAAAAGGTTCTGTGGACTTTGTGAGTAGCTTGGCAGAATATGAGAGGGATTTTACGGATTTGGAAATGAATTTGGTGGATTCAAAGGTAGGTTTGACGTATTTTGTGGATTTGGGAATGCATTTTTTTTATTTGAGAATGTGTTTTGAGGAATTGGAAATGGATTTGAAGACGGGTTTTGTGGGGTTACAGATGGATTTTGTGGATAGTAGGCGTCTGAGTTATTTTCACGATTAGTATTTTGGGTAAATGGAGGAGCAGAGCGGATGATACATTATTTGGCTGATCCCCGAGAATAGGTGTGCTGAGGGAAGAGATTTGGAGTGGAGTCCTGTGTCCTCCTGGAGTGGGGGCATTGACGGTGATGGCCAAGTTAACCAAATTTCGAGTGCGATTTACTTCCTCCTGAAGCATTTCTAAATTTCTTGCAAGTTCCGCAATCATTTCATTCTGTTCCGCTATCACATTGTCCCGGATAGTCAGTGCGCTTTCTTCATCATTTTCTTTCATTTTTGAATGATGGTCAGAGGATGGGGTTTTGGTGCGCTTTCGATCAGGTGAAGTAGGGATGTTCTTCCATCTTATCAACACGGAGTAATTTCTATTATCTATAAAGTAAAACAACTCAAAGGCAGATGTGTTAGTTTCCGTATATGATAAGTAATGCAAAATATTTGACAGGAAATAACCACATAGAGTTGTTTGAGTCATAGCCAAGTTCATCCATAAGACATAGTGGATAAACTTGCCTTTGATCCAAACAAACGCACATAAGCACATAAAACAGTCATATCACACAAAAATATTATAATAACGCGTATCCTAGCTGGGGTGACCCTTTTTGAGCCAAGGGTTCAGGCCTAACAATTTTTGAACCACAATTCGTGAGATGCTTCCCTTTTGAACCTGTGTAGAAACAATCACATGTCGTGCGAAGCCAACATATCCACCCTTATTTTATGTTCAGGTTGTACCGTTCCCAAATCTTTTACCAAATGTTTCATCAGCCACCATTGTAATATGAGGTTGCAACCTTGAAAGAAACGATTTTCGACTTGAAACCTTCCCAAGGCTCGATATATGTCGGCGACAATCATGGGAGCTAAATTGTGAAATACCTTGGTAGAATCGTAATCTACTCCAAAGAAAAGTGCATGGGCTACCGTAACAACCCTTGGATGAATTGTGCCATTTTCCCCCTGTGGGAACACCATGGTTCCGAGTAGACCTACCGCAAACGCAAAGGCTCTCATCTCCTTCCATTTTTCTTTGGACTCAAATTTATGTCCAAATTTTTGGAAGGCATTGAATCTTCCAAACTGACGATACAACTCCCGAAAAGTGATCTTTGCTCCGTCAGGTTCCCTAGCCAGGTGTCGTCGTCAGTTAAAAATGCTTCTTTGATTGTTTGACGGTCCTACACGGTAGGAACCAAAATGTTCTTATCAGGTTTTTCCTTTCTCTTGAAACACATTTCAATACTCTCGTAGAAAATTAACACTTCTTCGATGGTAGGAGTCAATTCCACATCCCCGAAGCGAAATACCATGTTCTGATCATCATAAAAAGTGGTAAGCACGTGGATCATTTCGGGCCAAGCATCCATTTCGATTAATGAAGGCAGGTATCCGATGTGTGTTCTAACAATTTTTCTCTCTTCTATGCTCATATAGTCCCACCATAGTTTTAGGTAATCGCCGGGTTTAGTAACCATCTTGAACTTCTCGTAGGAATGCAGTTGAGCCATACCTACACAAAAGAAGACAAAGGTAAGCCTTTCCCCGACCCCAAGGGTAATGGATTGAATTTGGACAAGCATATATTTCTTCAACACATAAGTATGATTCGTCTGCGATTGACTCGAGCTCAATAGACGTAGGGCAGGTTTTCTAATGGGCTCAATACCCCTCTCGGGTATTGATTCATCCTAGGCTCATGCCTAAAAGATAGGGCTTTGGTTTCACTCTATCCTAGGTATCTAGAGTGGGTTTGACCACGGGTTCTCAAGCGGACAACTTGAGTTTGAAAATACAAACAGCCATCAGACGACTCACGTGCTAATAAACTGTTTGTATTTCCAACACATTTTTTGAAATTGATCAATAGGGGCCGGGATACCCACGAAACCCCAAAACAGTTTAAATAATGAGAATATGCCCTGCGACGCGATAATTAAACTCTACAGAATCGAAACACATAAACACATAAACAGTTAATCAAAAGACGAAATCAAACATTTGGTTAGAACCTAGTTAAAAGTCCCCAGCAGAGTCGCCAATTCTGTTTTGCGGAAATTTCTACTTTTTGAAAGAGAGTCGCCACTTAATTTTGAAAAGGAATTAAGAAACCTTTAGAGGGTTACTTAAAACGATTCAAAACAGGAAAATTGTTTAAGTTAGAGATTCTAAATAAGCGATTCCTATTAACGTTTTAGGAAGGTGTTAGGCACCTAAAACGTCCGCTAACTTGCGGTTATCCGGACTGTTTGAAAAAGTCTTTTGATTAACTTCTAAAAAGATTAATTTGTTGAAAAGTGATTAATTTTTTTTTAGAAAAAAGACTTGTGTAAGATAGATTTAGGCGACTTATTAGGGATTTTAACTAAGTCTAAACAAAACTAATAAAAAAATAAACACAAAAAAGGGGAAGGGAGGAGAAAGTAAAGGATTTAGGCCATTGGGCCCAAATCAACGAGACTTGTCCTAGTCTAGTTGGGATTCCGACTCATTTCACCTGTCCAAAACTATTTTTCGAGCCTTTGACTCGAGTTTTTACTTCACCTGTATTAAATTCAACTTTGGCTTCGAGGCCCGAATGAATAAATAAGAAAATAAATAGCTAAATAAAGACGACAAGAAATAAGTAAACAAAATGACATGATAAGATTATTGGGGTCTCGTAGCCTCTTCAAAGATGGGATTTTAGCCCCTTCTCCTTCTTCTTTTAGCTTCTCGTATTCATATGTCATGCAATCGACTTAGATTTTTCTTCGGAATCGACTCGAAAATAAGCCTCATTAGCCCATTATGACATGCAAAGGAAAAGAGTCCGTTTGGACTCCAACGGATTTCCATGCAAAAAATAAGAAAAATAAAGAATATTAATGCATGACCAACGAAAGAAAAAAGAGAAAGAGAAATAAAATTAACACATAGCCAACCAATAGAAAGGAAAATTAAACTAGTCGACACATGACCAACAAAAGAAGGAAAGAAAAAGATATAGATGGCGCATAAACATTCGGCAAGCCTAGTTGAAAGGTTTCATAATAGAATATTTGTGTGGTTCATCAATCAACCAAAATGAAACGCAAATTAATCCAAAATCATATCAAGATGATCAAAATATGACCGAAGTTATAGCTATATTTCGAGAAGCCAAAAAGACAACTATGTATTATTCAATCCTTTTTATCAGGCAAGCATTTTGAAATCAAACTTACCAAAAATGACAGTGAAGGCAACAATCAAACTTACATAGCTTGATTAAATGAGATAATTTCAACTTACAAAAAAAAAAAACATAAACCATATGCTTTTCCATTTTATCAAAGAAAACTACTTTGAAACCAATACTTACGAGCCATTATAATGAAAACAACAGTCCAAACTTAAAGAAAAGAAAGTTTACGTATTTTTCATGAAAGGAAACAATAAATTTTCACCCACACACACAAAATAAAGAATTGAAACATCCCTTTAAAACAAGAGATACAGGGAATCAAGAAATAGTTCAAGCTAAATTCAAGCATATTTCTCGGCAGACTAATACACGTATACAGATGAATAAATAAAAGTCATGTGTTTAGTGCAAACCCATATGAGCAAATGACTTCGAGGGGGATTTGATTTTAACTTTAGCAAATAAGATTCAATGAGTGATCTGGAAGTTTGGAATAAGGAGAAGCCTAGGAAACCGAATTAGGGTACTCAAGGTTCTCGTTAGAGCTCAACTTTTCCAATACTTTCTCATTCTCGTTGAACCAAATTCTAATCAAACAAGAGAGGCAACTTGATTATCAAATTTGGAATCAGCAAAATTTTACAAGAATCCCTCATAATTTACGAAACACAGAGTTAAACATACTGGACAGATTGATGACCGAAATAAATAGTCAGTCAGATTAAACACTTGGAAGCTGAAACAAGGAAAAAAGATGCCTTAAACCCCAAATAGTAAACCAAAAGAGGGATTGGGACAAGAACGTTAAAAAAAAATAGAGTTTAAACCTACAACAATACAATTCTTAAACCTGAATCAGCAAGTTAACAAATCAATGTAAAGTCACCTTATTCCGATTTAATAGACCAAAATCAAGGTAATCCACATACTGGCAGTAATGATGACCTCAAAGCAAAATAGCCAAAATAAAATCGAGAATGTTGTACGAAAACAAGAAAGTAAAAAAAAGACACTATGTAGATAATCACAAAAAGACTAAGCAATGAGCAACCAAGATGAAACCGATATAGATTGCACATAAATCCTATGTCCTTTTAAGGCTTTTAACAGCAGACAACCCAGCCTCATTCAAACAATAAATATTACCACAAAGAAAGAGGGATGAAGAAGAAAAGCAATAAACTAAAAAGAAAAAGGGTGTATTTACCTTTTTTGGAGCAACAGGCGGGACGACGGGCTATTAGCAAATTTATCACCACTGGGAGCTTGATATTGTCGACCAGCTTCCCAGAAGGAATATACAAGAAGAATTTCACAAAATAACTCCTTTTCTTTCAGAATTCTTAACCCCCCAGAATTTCTTTTCGCTTCTAAAAAAAATCGAACCAGGAACGAAAAGAAAAGCTAATCATCCTCCTAAATAGTGACCAAGAATTCTTTCTCCCCTAGAATCTCCACCCACGTAAAGAAAATAAAAACCTTAAGCCCTGGACTTAAAATCTCTTTTCCTTCTCAGAACCTTAGAGTCCAGAAAAAAAAATCCCTGGTGATAGTGACCAAAGGGGTCTTATATAGAAGACTGAATAGGGATCTTCTCGGATTTCAAAAAAGAATTTGAAATTTAAAATCTCCCCCTCAGATAAGGTCCCCCCCCCCCCAACAAATTGTACCCATCCTGTTATTCTTCAATAAATTTTAAAAGAAAAGTCAATGGAAAAAATAGGGAAAAGGGAATAATCTCCCTCAAACCAGTAAAAATCGTCCAAATATGTACCAAACTTGTACCTCTATCCCGAGATTCGCGGAGTTGGACGTTGGATGAGCCACCTAGGCACGTTCTAGAACATTCTCGAGTCCTATTCGTATGAATCCGCGTGAGGCGCGTGATGAAGAAGAAACAGACGGGTTGGAGCGCGTTGCTGGTATCGGGTTTGGGCGTTGAAGCTGGTTCGAATTTGGGTTTTTGAGGTTGCTGATGCTGGTGAAGTTGTGTCGTGTTTGCCAAGGGTGGATTCTTTTGTTATTACATAAAAGGGTTTGAGGGAGAAAGGAATCTCATGGGCTGGGTCGGTTTAAATGTTTGGGCTGCTGGGTATCCAGCTATCGGGCCGAAATTAATATGGTGTTGGGTTATTTTGCGTAGGTTCGGGATTCGGATTATAATTTAGGTAATTAAATTTAAATTCTAACCAAATGAATACCAATTGGTCAGTTGCATTACAATTAAGGCCAATTTGATTTCAATCAGGGTAAAATTTAATAAATTGACCAAATCAAATCGAATTTCGATACGAATTAACACCTTGTTTAATTCCGAGCTTCTTGATTTAATAAAATCAAACAAGTGTTTCTCCAAATAAATTATTTGTAGGAATAAATTATGTTTGAATCAAGATTTTAATCATTTGAATTTGTCTTCAAGATTAGCCTTGATTAAAATCCGATATTTTGTAAAAATAAATATTTAAGTAACGCATTATATAATCTCGTGTAATTGAACATGATAATATATAATCGCTACTTAAACTGACTAATTTACCCAAATAAATACTTTAAAAATTCTTTATTCGGATAAAATAAATGTTGTAATTTTGTTTGAAAATCAAAGAAACTCTAGATTAAACGTAGTTGTGGAGGGCGGAAATTAGGTGTCAACAGGAATAAGACATCATGGCCATGTGATCAGAGCCCGGGATCACTTCCACTTCATCTGGTGAATTCTTTTTTAATCATCCACTTTCGATATCCTTTCTTTAGAAATTTATCTTCAGCAGCAACAATGAATACTCGCCTGACAGATCCATACCTTTTTCATGAAAGAATTCTCTCTAGAAACATCTTCCACACTGTTTTAAGTGTAGTGGCCAGCATCAAATCTTAACACCAAGAAGAAGAAAAAAAAATAATTTAAATCTGTTCCATGTCGATGTTGTGATTAAATACTCAAAATAGATCTATGATTTGGATTCTCTAATAAAATCTTCAAATAGGAGCTGATGCCTCCTAATAATTTTTGGCAAAACAAGTCGTTGCTCACTTTAGGGTCATTTGCTTATTTTTGGTGGGGACGGTCATTCAGAGCCAAGCGTCATATCAACTATGTTCACTAACGAGCTCAAGCTTGGTTGTTTAGACATATAAGTTGTGTCAAGCTTGAGCTCGGAAATTAATCGAGCAGAGTTCAAGCTCGAACTTGAGCTTGTCTATTAGGAAAATTGAAATTCAAGAGTTACGAAAAATGTCAAGAGATATTCTTTCTTACACTGACGAAAAAGAAAAATAAGTCAAACAAATGAAAACGGAGGGAGTACTATTTATCTGCACCTTGCTAGTTCATTCTAATTGTAGGGGACCAAGAAATTTTTAGAATGTAACTGATTTTGTTACATGGAATATCTCTATAATACTGTTGAGCTATGTAATGTGGCCATTTTTTTTGGGTTCACACTATGTAATAGGCTTGCTCCTATTTTTCACTTACTTGGCTGAGAGCAATACTTGGGACCAAGCTGTGGGGAATTTGTTGACTGATTTTCTACTTTTAATTCATTCATAACTTGGAGGCCATGATTTTCTTGCTATGAGTAGAGGACTTTCTCCTCAGTTGAAGACAAATCAATTTGAGAAAAATTAGTTTCTTTGTTTTCTTCTTTGTAGAGATCATTTTGCAAGAGAATTGTGTTTGGAAATACTTGTGTGAATTCCTTGGTAACTACTTTAATTTTTCTCTCTCTTTTATATCCATTGGTGTTAGTAAACTTGCTCCTCTTTTGGTTGTAGATTAGGTTAAGTTAATCGAATCATGTTAAACTTCTTACTCCTTTATTTTCTTAACTTGGCATTACTATTGTCTTGAGTATTTGTCATTATAGCATTTGTTTGTTTGTCTCTAATTCAGGTTTACCTGGTAATTGGGCGCAATTAAGATCATATATAGGATCTTTATTATAGCAGTACATAGGAGTATGATTAATGCAGAGATTTGGAAATCGGAAGAGATGGAAATAATTAGTATAGCATAGTATATGAGATGAAATATAGTTCCATAATTCAAGCAGCTCCGTTTTCCAAGGGAGAGTGGACTAAAAAAAGGAAAAACCTCTTGTGTCATGACTTTGTAGATTTTATGAACTTATAAAGAAAGAACTTGAAAAAAGAAAAAAAGGGACAGTCCAGTGCACTAAAGCTCCCGCTATGCACAGGGTCCAATATTATAACTATTGTTAGAAAATGGTTGTTTTCTTTAGAAACTTGTTCATATGGAGAAGTTCGACTCTATATATAATAATGAATACATCTCTTTCTCTAATAACAATTACAACAATCTAATTAAACACGATTAACAACAAACAACATTTAGACGGGTCCAATTTTATCACTTATATAACAGGTGCTAATTTATCATTAGGAAAGGAGATGGAAAACAAAGAAAAGGGCGGCAGCAGCAGCAGCAGCAGAGTATGTGTATCAGGAGGAACAGGATTTCTTGGATCATGGCTCATTATGAGGCTTCTTCAACATGGCTACTCTGTCAACACCACCATCAGATCTCACCCAGGTTAATTTATTAACTTCAACTCTCAAATTTATCTCTTGAATTGTACGTTTCATAGTGATTCCCACAACCTTCAAATCCTGGATCCGCCCCTGTCTCATACAGGTTAAAGTGGAGGATGTAGCTTATCAACAGCTACGGGTTCAAGCGTATCCAGTATTTCTGTATCTTGCTTTATACTTGTTCCTTTCCTTCTTTTCAACTGTTATCTTTCTTTAGTTCCTTTCTTAAGTAGCTTATTACGTTGAAAGTTTTCCTTGCCTTTAAGGATTTACCGGAATATGCTGAAAAGTGATGGTCACTGAGGAAGACATAATTTAGGGCTGAGAATTAAGGAGACCCCAAGATTGACTTCCATTTTGTTAACGTTAATATATATGTGAAACGTCGTTAAATTTTAACTAATATATATTCTGAACTCATATTTTCAAAAGCATCCGTATTTGTACACGTATGTGATCATGCTCATTTGGTCATCAATAATATAGGTATTTGCAAATATTGAACTTTAGTATTAGAAATATTGCCAAAAATACTGAAAATATTTGTTTGACGGGTATATCAAGTGATATAATAATTTTCGTGCTTTTTGTTACTGAAAATACTCTATTTTTCAACTTTAACCGTTTTTCAGAGAGGAAGAGAGATATTAGCTACCTAACAAACCTAGAAGGTGCATCAGAGAGGCTTCAAATTTTCAATGCTGATATCAACAAACCACAAAGTTTTGCTGCAGCAATTGAAGGATGTGTGGGAGTTTTCCATCTAGCTCAGCCAATGGATGTTGAAGACGAAGAAGTCGATGAAACAAAGGTCAAAATTGTCTTTACTGCAACACTGGAGATTTTACAAGCGTGTATTGATTCAAAGACAGTTAAACGAGTCGTATACACTTCTAACGCTACTGCTGTTGTACTTAATGATAAAGGCTTAGACATATTAGATGAAAGCTCTTGGAGTGATGTCGATTTAATCAAATTTGGAAAGACATTTGGCACATTTTACTCAGTGTGCAAGACATTGACAGAGAAAGCAGCAAATGAATTTTCCGGGAAAAATGGACTTGAACTTGTTTCTGTAGTTGCTTCGTGGGTACATGGACCCTTCATAACTCCTCATTGTCCAGACACTGTTCAAATTTTTATGGACATGATATTTGGTAAGTAATTTTTTTCTCTTTAATTATCGTTAAACTTTATACAATTCTCTAGATTGGTTTGACTTATATACACTAATACTTGGTTGCGCACTTGTGAAGAAGCAATCAAGGGAGGGATTCAATTGAATCCTTTAATTTGTTGGAAATCATACTGTGTAAATAGGGCAGAAATGTTTTTTTTTTCATATATATTTCAACTTTTATGTACCATTGTACTAGTATTGGTAGTTAAAAAAATTGATTTTTGTCACAGACTCAACTTTTTTGAATTCCCTTGGTAAAATTCTTGTCGATCCCTCATTGCTGATGTTAGCAAGAATTTATGAGTATATTTTAGCAGATATAGCACAGAACCTGCTTTACATCTAGGATTATCAATCACTTTTTATGGAAATTTACCAGTAGTATATTTATGTGATTTGATAGTGCAATCTCTTTTTTAAGCATAATTCTACCAAAAAAGTACAATTAGCTACAAACTTCATTGCTGATATATTTTTTTAAAATAATTTCCCGCTAACTTGTGCAAAATTCTCTTCTCTACACATATGAAGAGAACAAATTGATGCATAGTTAATCATTTATTTAACATAATTTATAGTGATTTTTCAATTATAGATTTTTATTGTATTCTTACAGGACATCGTGAATGTGTGCTAGAAAAACAAAAGTACATACCTTTTGTACATGTAGATGATGTGATGAATGCACATATCTTCCTTTTTGAGCATCCAAATGCAAAAGGAAGACATATTTGTTCTTCTGCAGAAACAACAATACATGAACTCTACAAATTTCTTGCTGCCAGATACCCTCAATATCAAATTCCCATTATAGAAGAGTAAGTCGAAAATGTCTTTTCTTTTTGGTTCTTGAAATCATTAATGATCAACAATATAATAATATAATACAAAAATCAAATTAATTATAATTTCTTTTGTAGTTCAATGGAGGAGATCAGTGGTGTAAAATGTCCCAGACTTTCAGCAAAGAAGCTCTTGGACACTGGATTTAAGTTTAAGTATATATATGATGGAGCCATTGAATGTTGCAAAATAAGGGGTCTGCTCTAGTCTTTTAATTA
Source organism: Capsicum pubescens (assembly GCA_030864215.1). NCBI lineage: Eukaryota > Viridiplantae > Streptophyta > Magnoliopsida > Solanales > Solanaceae > Capsicum > Capsicum pubescens. The sequence continues at coordinate 294,351,732 of CM061538.1, read as the reverse complement.
GACTTCTAATGATTAAAAGATTTGTATGTCTATGTTTTTAACAGTAAGTAAAGCATTAACTTTCTAGATAATGTGATTTACACATATTCAGCCTGCAGGGGTTAAAGTTGTATTCACATGTATTCAGTGTATCGTGGTATCATTGATACTCCTTTGCTGAATAATTACACCGTGTAAATAGATATATATTTTGAATATTTTTGCATGTTAATTTCTTTATAAAAATCTTGATTCTGCGCGCTAATGATTTGGAATTATTAGTTCATCATTTTCTTTTCTTTTTGTCGATCGACTCGATAGTCCTAACAGAGCAAGAAGCTTTACAGACACCAAATAATTTACTGCTTCGACTTCAATTTATTTAGTTTTTCCACTTTTATTTTGTTTTCGTTTAGGGAAACAACTCATGAAACTACGTACATATATTATTTTGCAAAACCTCCTGTTAGAACAGATCTCCTATAATTGCATTTTCTATATACTTCTCAAAAGTCAAATGCCTATAACAGTACCAAATCTACATTCTTGGGGTGGCTAAATCCTGAAGATCATGGATTGAAGTCAAAAGGACTTTAATAATATATGTGACTCTCATTTCGATGCTATATATAGTTTCAAAGTTGACAATCTAATTTATTTAGGATGTGTTTGGTTAAGTTGCGTGGAGTCGTGAACTCTTTACTTTCGATGCCGCGTTGGATTTTCCAAAAAGTACATTATTTTTGAAAAATTCGACATGCACTCGTTGATATTTTGAAAACTAGTCCAAGCAACGTGGTGTTCGGTAAAGAGATGTTTTTCAATTTTTCATGGTTGGTCAAAATTTTTGAAAAACAGTTTCTCGAGCATTCTACATTTATTGTGCCTTCCCCACTCCTCAACATACCTCATTTTCACCTCTACCCTCGTAGCCCCCATCCCTACCATCCTACACCCCTACACCACACCACCCCACACCACACCACACCTTCATTGTATTTGTTTTTAATTATATACCAATATTTTTAGGATAACATTTTTGCATACATATCGAATACAAGAAAACAAGTCATAAGAAATTTTAAATATTTTCCTAGAAAACATTTTTCGCGGGTGTGCTCTCTATTAAGAAAAATGTTATTCATGGAAATATTTTTTGAAAATAAGTGAATTCCTTACTTATTTTCTAGCGTTTGATAAGTAAGCAAAAAATATATTATTTAAAAACATTTATATATAATCCATCAAAACACTATGTTGCAAAGTGGGGGTTTGGGGACGGGATAGTCAAAGATAATGAATTTGAAATGACACTTGTGAAACTTGTTCTCTTTCTTTACACTACGATAGTCATTTCCTTATTTTTAAAGAACTTATCTTTTAAAAAAAAATATTTTTCAACAAAATTAACTAATCAAACATGAAAAAGTTTAAAAAATATTTTTCAATTCCCTCCACACCAAACAAACCTTAATCCTTGGTTTTTATGACATTGTCCCTGGATTAATTATCTAAGCACTAGATGGACCACCATCTATTCCCATGGCGTATAAAAATGATACACCCTTAGTTTCAATTTGTTGGACTTAATTAAGAGCCTATTTGAATTTACTAATTTTAAGTGTTTTTAAGTTAAAATAATTTTAAAATATTTTTATAGTATTTGGATAAAATAAAAAGTGTCTTAAGTAGCCAATTTTTTTATTTTTTTATAAAGAAGTCCTAGTATATGATTTTGGCTTATAAGTCAAAAACTATAAACCCATTCAAACGGGCTCTTAATTACTTTTCTTTTTAGTACAAGTTAAACATGTGTTTATTTTTTGCAACTCTTTAATTTAAACTTTAACACTGACATATTTAAGATCACAAGATTAAAATGTATTTAATACATTCTACTTAGCTTTAGTTTAAACTCTAGTATTAGCTTTAGTTTAAACTCTATCTCTAGGATAAAATTGAGACCGAGTGTGTTATAAGCCAAATATGAACAAGGACACGTTAATTAGTGGCTTCCATGGATAATTTTCAGAGCTCAATCTCCATAATAGCCACCATTATCTCACTTCTCTTTTTTGTGTTCACAGTTCATCTTCTGACCAGAAAACTTCAGTCTAAACATGTCAAAAAGAGATACCATCCAATAGGTGGCACCATTTTCAACCACCTACTCAACTTCCACAGGTTGCACCATTACATGTCTGATCTTGCTGGAAAGTACAGGACTTACAGATTGATTAGCCCTTTCAAGAATAAGATTTGTACTTCTGATCCTGTTAACGTCGAATACATTCTGAAAACAAACTTCGACAACTATGGCAAGGTACACCATTTTGATCTTGACATCCCAGTAATGTATTTTTATGCTGTAATCTGATTGATTCTAAATAGTCTAGTGATCTGCTTATACAGATTTGGGTGATACTCCCTCATGATCACATAGCTTTTGGGGTAGAGGTAGACTTGAGTGACATATCTTTACATGGTAGCAGAGTTAGGTTCATTTCTGTTAGGACTACCTGTCCACACTCCGGTTGGTTCTGGGCGTGAAAGGGGGTATTAGAGTGGCTCAGAGTCTCATATTGGTTGGGACTGATGATCTGCTTATATAGGTTTGGGCAATACTCTCCTCATGTATTAGCTTTTGGGGTTGAGTTACACGTAAGTGTCATTTCTTTACACCATTCATGACTAAAGTCAAGTGAAGTTGAGAAGCTAGCTACCATAATGAAATGATGAACAAGTATTCAATTTGAAATGTTAACACTTGCATTAAATAATTCAAAGTTTCTTATTTCGTGTTGTTGACATTTAGCAGTAGGGCTGCGATATATTTTAGTCAGTAGATGTTATAGTAGCATCAAATATCTTGGGTAAATTCAGAGTATTTGTAGTTGAGAAATTGGAAACTAGTTGACTTTCCCTTGTGGGTCAATGTATCTAGTTGTTGCTAATTGAGGATTTTTCTTATTCTTGTTATATTTTGGGTGGTTTGGGGATGCAACGAGTGTGAATTGAATGTTAGTTCAAGCATCTGACTGAATTCCTGAATCTGTCAGTCTATCAATAAATTACCATGCCTCAACTCTCAAATAAGTTGCAGCCTACTATATGGTACAACGATTTTCGGACTGCCAACCTTGAGTTTTTTGATTAATTTGCAGGGATGGTATAATTACAACATCCTACAGGACCTGTTAGGTGATGGAATTTTCACACTTGATGGTGATAAGTGGCGGGAGCAGAGGAAGTTGTCAAGCCACGAGTTCTCCACGAGGGTCTCGAGGGATTTTAGCAGTGTGGTATTCAGAAAAAATGCAGCAAAGTTTGCCCATATATTGTCTGAAGCTGTCAAATCCAACGAGATAGTTGACATTCAAGTAAGTCCATGAATCGACTTCACAGAACGGTGCATTATTTATTCTTACCAGACAGTGATCCTAGTTAATCGATGCAGGATCTGTTCATGAAAGCAACTCTAGATTCTATATTTGGAGTTTCCTTCGGAGTTGAGCTAGACAGCATGTCCGGTTCAAATGAAGAAGGCAAAATATTTAGCGATGCATTTGGCAAAGCAAGTGCAATAACAACTTGGAGATATGTTGATATCTTCTGGAAGATTAAAAGAGCTCTCAATATCGGATCAGAAGCCAAGTTAAAGGAATATATAAGAACTGTTGATGTGTTTGTTTATAAGTTGATCCAGAGAAAAACTGAGCAGATGAGTAAACCGAAAGCTGATTTATCTGTAAGCCAATCAGCTTATAGCTACTATTTATTAATGCAGATAGAAGCTTACACACAATAATCTTTTGCCCATTGCAGCGGAAGAAAGAAGACATTTTGTCAAGGTTTCTGCAAATAACTGGAACAAATCCAAAGTTTTTGCGTGATATAATATTGAGCTTCATAATAGCAGGCAAGGATACAACAGCAACCACCCTTTCTTGGTTTATATATGTGATTTGCAAGTACCCTTATGTACAGAAAAAAATAGCACAAGAGATTAAAGAATCAGTAACTGAGGAAGAAAATGCAACAGACATAACGGATTTTGCTGCTAATTTGAGTGAAGAAGCACTAGAAAAAATGCATTATCTTCATGCAGCATTGACAGAGACTCTTAGGCTTTATCCTGCAGTTACAGCGGTAATTGAGAGCTTCTTTTATCATACATCTGTTGCCAAGTAGATGTATGTTTTAAGTTGTTATTTCTGTTTTTCTTCTTACGGCAGGATCCAAAAATATGCTTTTCGGATGACACCTTACCAGATGGATTCAGCGTGAACAAAGGGGACACAGTAACTTACCTACCATATGCAATGGGAAGAATGGAATTTATATGGGGTGACGATGCAGTAGAGTATAAACCAGAGAGATGGCTTGATTCGGATGGTCTCTTCAGGCCAAAGAACCCCTTCAAATTTACAGCTTTCCAGGTTGGTCAAATTAAAGCTATCTATTAGCTTAAATTATCATTTGCTAAAGCCTTGCACGCGAATCTGCACTTAATGCCTTGTGCGTATATACTGTCACATTAACTATAGCTAAGCACATTCTTTTGTTGATAAAACAGGCAGGGCCGAGGATGTGCTTGGGGAAGGAGTTTGCTTACAGGCAGATGAAGATATTCTCTGCTGTGTTGTTACGTTACTTTGTTTTCAAGTTGAGTGATGACAAGAAGACTGTCAACTACAAGACGATGATTAATCTTCACATTGATGGGGGGTTGCATGTTCGTGTCTTTCATAGATACGGCAATTAAAAAGAGTTAACGTTAATGTGTATAATGTACATTAGTATCGTTCCAATGCTGCCTGAATGTTGTTTATAACATCAATATCCAAAATAAGCCCATCAAATAACATTAACCTACAATGGAAATAAGATTTGCTACCTATGGAATGTAACATCGTTACACATTCTCATTTTCCTTGTTTTACTTTTACCTAATTATTTATAGGAAAAAATTGATTGGTCCCAAAGTTAGGGTTATTAATTTTTTCTCCAAAAGATAGACATTCACTATAAATTAAATATATTTATAACACTCTTCCTTGAATGTTAAATGAATTGATAATGTGCCTCGTTAAAATCTTTTTTAAAAAAAATTCGGTGAAAAAAAAACTAATCAAGAAAAAAGAGTACACATCTCTAATAATGCATATTTTGGCAACCTCGTTAAAAATCTTATAAGAAGAATCAAGTGGGACAAAACCTCGTAAGAAAAAAAGAGTACAACGCATATTAACTCCCCTAATAATGAGAACATCAATCCAAAGACTTGAATCTTCACATTCCATTCCTGTGTACTATCTTCTCAATAGTTGCAGTTGATAGAGATTTAGTGATAAATCAATCATATTGTCACTCGAACGAATCTATTGCACGTTGATATCACCATTCTTTTGGAGCTCATGCGCGTAAAAAAGTTTTGACGGAATGTGTTTCATTCCTTTTGTGAATCCTTCCTTTAATCGTGTTATGCATGCTACATTATCTTCATATAAGATCATGGATATTTTGTCATATTTCAAGTCACAGTTTTCTCGAATGAGATCTATCATAGACCAAAGTCTTACATATTCTCGGCTTACTTCATAAATGACTATTATCTCAACATAATGTGAAACAACTTGGTATGACAATATCTTTTCATGACAATGGATATATAATATGCTTGTATCAAACTCCTATATATTGATCTGATGAATGTCTTTTATATTAAAAATCGATTTAACAAGATTAATTAGGATAAACACATTTACGCATGGCCTTTTATTGGCATTATGCAAGCAATTTTATTTCAGTATCTCCATAAAAGAGTAAAACTACATTATACTCATAGTTATAGCAAGATGTATACATGCATATATTGTACAAGATATGGTACTTCAAGATCAATTAAATTCTACAAATTCTCATTTCATAAGATAATATATTGATTTTGAAAACTTTTCAAGGGTTGCAATAATATCAATTAATGTATTTCTAGTATATCGACCTTGATTAATTTAATCTATGAAAGGATTATAACAAGTTTTTGAAAACTTGTATATACTTCATGTTTGATCCTTCAGGAATTTTCATACATATTTGTCAAGGGAAAGCAATCATTCACATTTAATGTGTGACATCTTTTAGTGTCTGGACAACAAATTCAATAAGCTTTATACTTATCAAGATGCACATTTCACTTGATAATTATTTTTGTGTCAATACGTTTTTATAGACATAGAATTTAGATCCTCGTAACTTTTTTCAATATTACACCATATTGTATCAAAGATATCATCAACGATATATCATTTGTATTAGTTCACAATAGGACATAACTTATTGAGATCTCATCACTTTCATTATTTTTTCTTAGGTACTTGAACCTCTCAAGAGGTTTCTGAAGTGTTAGCTCGTAGACTCTTTAATAGCACACTGCCTCCTTGTTTTGTTTATTTGCTCCTCTCCACCTTTTAAAGATTATTGCATTTAGAACTGATGGTCTACCATGCTTCATGTATGTCTAGACTTTGTCCTTCAGGGACATTCAATAGGAGCATTTGCAGTAGAAATATGTTACTTTTCGGTCGGCAAATGCTTCTAGCACTTGACTTGAAGTATGTTTTGAATAAGGATCATACTGATGATAATTCACAATATATTTCTAATTAAAATTTAATTATTTTTCTCCCCTGTGAATATATATCTCGATCTACTTTAGAGAATTCATCTCACATCAAAAACTATTAGATGAAAAATATTTAATTTCTGACGATGAACCAATTGTGTGGCGAAAATTAATCAAAATTTATTGATATAATGCATACAAGTGCTATTGTATGCAATATATCATATTTCATACCAACATATGAATCTTTGTTCTGATAAGCAATAGTTCACCTATTTATTGAAGGCATTCAACGGTACACCAGTATTATCAAGGTGAATTATCTTGATTACACAGTCTGAAAATTATGTTCTTAACTCAATTAGTTGAGCAAGCAATTTTATTAATGTCAAATTGTAGGCTGACAATAAACACACATGTGGTCACTTTATCGGTGCATATATCACAGGACATGTAAACGGGTCCATATTCACCTTTTATAATTTTCAAAATTTAGAAAATTCAATCTCAATATTAATTTACCATGAGGAAAACAACATAAAAATAATTATTTAATAATCTTCTAGTTCTTCAATATATGTATGCACATCTTCAGGATAAAAAAGTAGTTTGTGCCAACTGACAGAATTATTTTTATTAGTAGACTCCAATTTTATCATGATATATGCTATTTGTTCGAGTAATTTTAAGAGTTCCACTACTTCAAGAGTAGATTTCAAGATTTACTGTTGCTGCTGCTGCTGCTGCCGCCGCTGCTGCCGCCGCTGCTGCCGCTGCTGCGGCTTCTGCGGCTGCTGCCGCCGCTGCTGCAGCAGCTGCCGCTGCTGCTGCAGCTGCTGCCGCTGCTGCTGCGGCTGCTGCCGCCGCTGCTGCTGCTTCTGCGGCTGCTGGCGGCGGCGGCCGCTGCGGCTGCTGGCGGCGGCGGCCGCTGCGGCTGCTGGCGGCGGCGGCCGCTGCGGCTGCTGGCGGCGGCGGCCGCTGCGGCTGCTGGCGGGCCGCCGCCGCTGCTGCTGCATATTATATGTCTCGAATTTGTTTCTAAAGTGGTAATAATGTTGTAGATACACTAGCAAAGGATGGCACAAAATTTGTATATTTTGGTGAAACAAGAGTTTTTGAAGTTTGCTTGCAAGATAGTCTGGACAGACATACTAGGAACTAACTTTGAAAGAAGAATTGCTAGTTGTAATAAACTTTCTATGGGTCTAGACCCTTTATCTGTTAGTTTTAATCCAGGACTCCAGGTTACGTTGAATGCCTAATATTTTGTAAACACTATGCTATTACTTAATATTAGTATCGATTTAACCCAAAAAAATAAATAAAGTCATTTTGATATATTGTTGTCCTCCTTATATGTATCTAAATATCAACAAGATATATCTACTATATATACATAGTATGGTAAAGACAATAAATTAAGAGGAAGCAGAAAACTCAAATTAAATTACATGTATTGATCATTTTTATCTTTTGCCATGTATCATAACGTACTATAGCCATAGATTTCACAAAGGATTGAAAACGTACCGATCACATATACTGATCCGTTCTCCTCTACAAAAAGATTATACGTTCTCCTGTAATATAAGTATAGACTTAATACAAGGGAATTAGAGACTCGTGTTGATAATGTGTTATGAAATAATAAAATAAAGAACAACAAGAATAAGAGAGAAATGTTTTTGTTTTTCTTCTTAAAGGATGATTTACAACGAAGAAAACTCATTTGTTAAGGAAAAAACACAAATTATGTTCTCAATAACATATATAATACATATAAATGTTAATCAGAACAGAAACACACTGCAGTATTTTACTTTAAAAAAAAAACTCGCTAACTTATAAAAATAATCACCTAGTTCCTCCGGAGCTTGATGTGAAATTTTATTATCACAAACATTATAATAAAAAGGACTAGACACAAGACGGTGCATACCATATTAAACATAGGTAATAAAAAAAACTCTACCTATATGTTAAAGAAGATAATTATATGACTAGGTGTAGGGATAATCTTTAGGGACAAGGCAAAGATCATTTTTCTTATGCATGCCAAGTCCAGGCAAAATATCTGTGTCAATTTCTTCTTTCATCATTCCACAAGGCAGTTCCCAATCGAATGCATAAAGAAGATTTGAAAGTATAAGATCCACCGTTGCAACACCAAGTGCTAGAGCTGCAGAGAGACAAATTTCTATTACTTTTAATAATTTTACTTAAAATATGTAATCAATATCAATATCAATATCTATAATCTATAATTTATAATCTATAATATATTAAAAGTGTAAAGGGCCTTGTTTGAACTTTTTGCCCTTCATTAAAAGTCCTTGCTTTAGATAAAATCGTCTTTTCACTATATTTTCCTAATATTTAAGAGTTGAAAATTAATTAAACACATTTATGGTAAAAATCTTTCCTTATTAACTCATCATAATTTCAATATTTATTCCTAATTTAAAAGTTTAAAATTAATTAAATATTTTTATAGTAAAATCTTTCCTTATTAGAATTCATCAAAATTAATGATAACTGATACTTTTTCATTAGTTTAAGAATTCTAAATCAACTAAATTTGATTCCAAGAAGATTTGAAAAATCTAAAAATAAATGTAAAACTATTAGAATAAGAAAAATTTAACAAGTACCAGATTTTAAAAGTTTTAATTACGTAATAAAAATGTAATCAATAATTTTGTAAAGATTTGACTTTAAAAATAAGGAAAGATTTTAAATATATATATAAAAAATAACCGTAATACAAATATGGTTTAAATTGATGCGTCCCTTTTAACCTGTGAGAGGGAAAGAGGTACGCAAACGTAAAAGTGATGATCCATCAACCACTTGGAACTGATAAAACATATATGTGTATATATTTATATTTTACATTATCATATTAAAGTGTGAAGATTTTTAAAAAGTGATTTGAACTTTTACATTTTATTAAAAATCTCCACAATAGACAAAATTATTTTTAAATAATCAAATATTACACGTGCAAGACACGTGCGGTTAAACTAGTTATATTAAAAGTGTGAAGAACTTTATAAATGTTGTTTGAAATTTTTATCATTCATTAAGAGTCTCCGCAGCTCAATTAAACTTATAACATAAATTGTACCACTAAATACCTGGACAACCTCTTCGCCAACTCCTATCAGAATTTTGGCCCTTGAAATCAATAATGCTACTCAAGAATCTCTCAGGTATAAATTCTTCCGGATTGTCCCATATTTCAGGATCTCTTGCCATTGCCCATGAGTTAACAAAAACTATAGTTTTTGGTTGAATTTCATACCCTTCTAGTGTAGCTTTTTTCATTGATTCTCTAGGCATTAGGAGCGGAACTGGCGGATATAATCTAAGTGTTTCTTTTATCACTGCTTTGAGATAAAGCATGTTTTGAATATCATCTTTGTCAAATTTCAGATCATATGGAGCTAAGAGTATCAGAGTTGAGCAAACCAAGGAGAGAAGATGTGTAATTCCCAATTTGGGAAAATGAAAGCTCAGTTTCAACTGCTCACAATCGTTGCTTATATACAAGGAAAGAAGGAAATATCTGTAACTACTCACACAACTAATCCACAGCTCACTACCAACAAACTCTAAACTAACTGACTCTTGACAAACTAATTTGCTGACTCAGCAATTACAATAAATACCTTGCTTTCTAAAACTAATCTCAACACCCCCCTCAAGTTGGAAGGGATGTAATCACAGCCAACTTGTGAAGAATCTCTGAGTGTCTAACACCAGTGAGAGCTTTAGTAAGGCTGTCTGCAAGTTGTGCTTCTGTGCCAATGCGGTAAAGTGATATTAATCCATCTTGTAGCATGTTTCTTACAAAGTGACAGTCAACCTCTATGTGTTTAGTCCTTTCATGAAACACGGAATTTTTAGCAATGTGCAAGGCTGATTGACTATCACAAAATATAGGAATAGGACTTGAAAATGGAATGCTAAAATCAGTAAGTAGCCTCCTCAACCAAACCAACTCTCTAACTACCTTTCTGATTGCTCTATACTCAGCTTCTGCTGAAGATAATGAGATGGTCTCCTGCTTCTTTGACTTCCAGCTAATTGGACTATCACCTAGAAATACAATGTATCTAGACACTGATTTCCCTGAATCTGGACAATTGCACCCCTAGGTCAGGATCCTTCTTCAAGTATCTTAGCAGGTGGTATGCAGCTTGTAGATGAGGCTCTCTAGGGTCCTGCATAAACTGGCTTAGATATTGGACTCCATATGCTATGTTCATCCTTGTAGTTGTGAGGAAGCTGAGTTTCCCAACTAACTTCCTATAGTAACCAGGATCAGATAAAGGAGCTCCCTCCTTTGCCTTGAGTTTGACATTAGGATCCAGAGGTGAAGATAAATGACAATATTGAGTACAGTTGAATTCCTTGAGCAGGTCCGATAAAAATTTCTTCTGAGAAATAAGAGCACTATCCTTTGTGTGTATGACTTCTAACCCCCAAGAAATAGTGCAACTTTCCTACATATTTAATCTTGAAAGTATCATTGAGGAACCTTTTAATGCTGATATCTCATGTGCATCAGTTCCAGTGATTAAAACATCATCCACATACACAGCTGCAAATACTGAGGAAGAATCTGATTTCTTGTAAAATAATGAATAGTCATACATGGAGTAATGGAATCCCCTTGAATTCAGTACCTCAGTTAACTTTGCATACCATTGCCTACTAGCTTGCTTTAAACCATACAGAGATTTGTTCAATTTGCAAACAAGACCAGGTTTGTCTGTGTGAAGTCCTTTGGGCACTTCCATATACACTTCTTCATGGAGATCTCCATGAAGAAATGTATTATTTACGTCCAATTGAAATATATCCCATTTTCTTTTAACAACTGTGGCAATTAAGGCTCTCATAGTTGTCATTTTCACAACTGGGGAAAAAGTTTCGCTATAGTCTATCCCAGCATGTTGAGTATAACCCTTCACCACCAACCTAGCCTTGAACCTGTCTAAGCTCCCATCAGTTTTACGCTTAATCTTGTATACCCATCTATATCCTATAGTTCTTTTAGTGGGTGGTAAAGGGACAAAGTCCTAAGTGTGATTAGCATAGAGTGCCTCAAACTCTTATGTCATTGTTGTCTGCCAAGATGGACAAGATGGTGCCTCTTCATAAGATGTTGGTTCAGAATCAAAATTGATGTGATGCCCAAGAAGGTCACTTGTGGGATTATGGACCTCAGAGGTTATGGTAAACTTGGGATGAGTGAATGAGCAGTATGATTGTGGTTGTGTAAGTGGATATACAAAGTCATTAAGATATGAGGGAACTTTGTGTGCTCTAAGAGATCTTCTGGGTTCTGTAAAGGTAGATATAATAGGTGGTAGTGGTGCAGAGTTAGCAGGTGTTTGTGATTGAAGAGGATGCATGAATGCAAAGTCAATATGTGCTTGGGAGTGAGAAGGAGGTGAGGATTCCATGATGGTAGGTTCTGTGACAGAAATTTCAGGTGGCACATTTTCACTACCATAATCGGTTAGTACAACATCTGGCCAAGTACTGTCTACTGTGACATGGTTTTGTGGTATGGATATGGGAGGAAAACTATCTCCCTTATCAGACTGATGAGAAAATGGAAATATAAATTCATGAAATATCACATCTCTAGAAACCAATATTTTCTTAGTGGTCAGATTTAGAACTTTGTAACCTTTCACACCAAAAGGGTATCCTATAAAGACATGAGGTGTAGATATGGGCTCAAATTTGTCTTTGTGTGGTTTAGTTAATGTAGGATAATAGAGATATTCAAAACTTTTTAGGTGTGAGTATGATGGTTTATATTTGTGAAGGATTTCAAAAGAACATGCCTTGTTAATGGAAGAAGATGACAACCTGTTGATGAGGTAGGTAGCTGTCAACACACATTCTCCCCAATATTGCAAAGGTAATTTGGATTGGAACAGTAAGGATCTAGCTGTTTCTAATAGGTATTTATGTTTTCTTTCTACTATCCCATTTTGTTGGGGAGTATAAGGGCAGGACTTCTGATGAACAATACCCTTGGATTGGAGAAACATGGATGTTTCATAATTGTTGAATTCCAACCCATTATCAGTTCTGATGATTTGCATATTGGTATGAAATTGACATTCAATCATCTTTATAAAATATTTCAGTGTAATGTAGGGCATTACTTTTGCAATTTAGCAGGTGATTCCAAGTGGATCTACTAAAGTCATCAACTATGGTTATAAAATACTTGTAATTGTTATGGGTTGGGACATGATAAGGCCCCCACAAGTCTACATGAATCAATTCAAAAATGGATTTTGCGTTGGTTGTCTTTTCAGGGAAAGGAAGCCTAGTCTGTTTTTCCATGGGGCAGATGTGGTATGAAATTGACATTCAATCATCTTTATAAAAGAGTTCAGTGTATGTAGGGCATTACTTTTGCAACTTAGTAGGTGAGTCCAAGTGGATCTACTAAAGTCATCAACTATGGTTATAAAATACTTGTAATTGTCATGGGTTGGGACATGATAAGGGCCCCACAAGTCTACATGAATCAATTCAAAAATGGATTTTGTGTTGGTTGTCTTTTTCAGGGAAGGAAAGCCTAATCTGTTTTTCCATGGGACAGATGGTGCAGGTAAAAGGTTGTTTAGGTGAGAACTGTATAGGGATAGATGATATAAACTTCATTTTTTTAAAAATACACATGACCTAATCTGTAATGCCATAAAAGATCAATATTATTTTCATCAGAGATATGAACATGCATACTGGAAAAAAGATGGTGTTGCATTGTTATTATCAGAAGGGACAATATTTATCATAGTGGAGTGTTTGTGTGAATGAGTGCTATTTTGTACAATGGAGGAAGTGCAATGTGAGAAAGATGGACAAGAGAAATGCAACTTATTGATATGACTAGATAATGAAGAAGGATGATAAGGAGCTTGTGTTTGATGTCCTGCTGCAGAAGTTCCTTTCTAGAAGCAACTTGAACAGAGATAGTAGAGACCATCATGCAATCTACCAATCTCCAGAGGGCTCTTCTGAGAAGGTCCCTGTAGAACGCAAGATAAATCAGAGAAGGAAACAATACATTTGAGTTGTTCCACTAGGGAGCTGACAGACATGAGATTGAATTTAAAAGATGGTATAAGGAAAATATTATGCAAAATTATCTTGGGTGTGATTATCACATCACCTATTTCTGTAACTTTCACATGATAGCCATTTGGTAGTCTAACAAGTAAAGGATATGGTAAGTGTATGATATTGGAAAGAAACTTTTTGTTGAAGGTCATGTGGTGGGAAGCACCGAAATCTATAATCCACAAGTCACTACTTGAGTTATAACATCCACAAGACAATTTTCCAAAATCTATTGAAGTAGTACAAGCAACAATACCTGCAAAATTAGCAACTCCACAGTTATGTGCATTGGTAGTAAAAGTGTTGTCTAAACCGTTGGATCCAAACTGTTGAATCAGATGTATTATCTGTCCATATTGCTCTTTTGTAAGAGTCATTTGCCAACCATCATTGTGTGCTTCTCCACCTTCACTCTTCACAGAAAATGGATCAGAATCCATTCCTAAGGCATTGGCAGCTACTCCTTTACCTTTAGCAAACTTGTATCCCTGACTTGGACCTGATCCTCTTTGAAAATTATAGTTTCGATTGTAGTTTGGATACTTAGTGGCATTGTTGTAACTATGAGGTCTGGAGTTGGAAGTGTTCAATACTTGATTTTGTTGTTGAGGGTATCCAAGAAGCTTGTAGCATTTTTCCTTAGTGTGACCCAATCTCTTGCAGTGATCACAGAATGGTCTCGTCCTTTCACCCCCATTATGATTGGTAATATTATAGTTTGTTCGAAAATTTCTACCAGTTGAACTTTCACCCCCAACACTCATATGCATAGAGGATGACTCACCAAAAGAATGGTTGAGAGGTCGTAGTTCCCTCTGCTTTTCCTCCTGTATTAGTAGTGCAAACGCTTGCCCAATAGTGGGCAAAGGCGTCATCATAAGGATGTTACCTCGGATTGTAGTATACACTTCATTTAGCCCCATAAGGAACTGAATTAATCGTCGATCTTGTTTGGCCTTGTACATGTGTTCCTTACCTCCACAGGTGCATTGGCACACACATTGATGATTCGCCGTAATTGTGCTAATTTCTTCCCAAAGTTTCTTCATTTTCGTGTAATAACCAGTAATATCCAGTGTGCCCTGATGTAAATCACTAATTTCCTGCTAAATTTAGTATAGTTTTGCCCCATTAGTCTGGTCATAACGGTCTTCTAGATCAGTCCAAAGTTCGTGGGAACTGGATACATACTCGATGCTATCTGCAATGTCCTTCGCAAGAGAATTGAGAATCCATGTTGTAACCATATCATCACATCTCTCCCATTGGCGCAATTCCAAAGATGTTTGTGAAACTGGTTTCTTACACTCACCATTGATAAAATCTAATTTGTTCTTAATTGACAGAGATCGTAATACACTACGACACCATGAACGATAACCTACACCATCGAAGGGTACGGGAGCTAGAGTAGCACTAGGTCTGTCAGAAGGATGGATAAAAAGGGGATTTCCAGGGTCAATCGTGGTGCTTATAGAAGCAACAGTGGGATTTTCAGTTTCAGAAGTTGACGCCATTGTTGTATGAGTATAGGGAGAACAAAAATTGGGCAAAAAATGAAAGATATATACAACACAGAATATGCAATTATAACAGGAGATTCGTACCTAAAATAAATGAAAAAAAAATGGAGTAAAATTGAGTGAATTGGAAGCTAGATGGAGCAGAAAAGTAAAATCGAGTGAATTGGAAGATTGATGGAGCAGAAAAACAAAGCTAGATTCGCTAATAGTTAACCTGTCTCTGATACCATGTCAAATTTCAAATCATATGGAGCTAAGAGTATGAGAGTTGAGCAAACCAGGGAGAGAAGATGTGTAATTCCCAATTTGGGAAAATGAAAGCTCAGTTTCAACTGTTCACAATCGTTGCTTATATACAAGGAAAGAAGAAAATATCTGTAACTACTCACACAACTAATCCACAACTCACCACCAAAAACTCTAAACTAACTGACTCTTGACAAACTAATTTGCTGACTCAGCAATTACAATAAATACCTTGCTTTCTAAAACTAACCTCAACAATCTTCATTTACAATGCCTTTGTTCCCAACTAATTTTCTAATTTCTTTTCGAACTCTCTTCATGATTTTTGGATTCTTAATCAAGTTTGTCATTGCCCAAACCACTGTAACTGCGCTAGTTTCTGTTCCAGCATAAAATACATCCTACAAAATAGCTAAATTAAGAGGAAAATGAAAGAGTGCATCAAATTATCAGAAGTTCCTAAAGTAATAGCTAGATAAGGTAGTTATGTATGCAAAGTAATAACTGGGCACTGATAACATAAAGTTAGTTATTTACAACGTCTACATATAGTAAGCCTAATCCGGTAATATATTCGGAAAAATTAAGAGGGCAGGCCGGTGTGCATTAAGTTCCCGCTATGTGCAGGGTCCGGGAAGGGTCCGATCACAAAGATCTATTGTACGCAGTCTCATGTTACATTTCTGTAAAGGGTTGTTTTCAAGGCTTGAACTCATGACCTCCCAATCACATGACAGCAACTTTAATTTACCGATCAGTTACTTCAAGGCTCCGCTCCAGATTATGTATACTGACATGAGTTAACATAGTTTTACCTGTAATATCGTGCTTCTACAATGGTGTAAGAAAAATGGATATACTAATTTTGTCTTAGAATGAGATTCCTTTTAATTGCCAGCATGCTTCAAATATAAGCCTGAACACCATGGCATGTTTATATCGTCCCTTCAAAGAACTTAAAATCTAGAAAATAAAGTAAACAATTTGCTATTAACTAATTAAATCAACTAATTGTATAAAAATTATTTACACTATCGATCAATGTATATAAACTAAAAAAATTTTCCTGTATAGGCATATATAATTAATCACTTACCGTGAGAATTCCTTTTATGTTGTCCAAAGTGAGATCAAATGGAGTTGATTGCTCTTTTCTTAATTGGAGCAAAAGATCAACAATATCTCCTTCCATGGATTTTGGTCTATTGGGATTGTGATGAAGGTCAATGAGTTCTTGATAAAACTCATCTAAAATCTTAAATTTCTTCTCAAGTCTACTAATATTTCCAAATAATTTATCAATCCAACCAAATAAAGGAAAATAATCAGAGACAAAGAACTCTACCGCCATCTCTTGTGACAAAGCTAAAATTTCATTAAATCTCCTCTTTTCATGTGCTTCTTCATCAAACCTAATACCAAAAGCTACTCTACAAATAATTGTACTTGTTAGCGAACTCACTGTATTGCTCAAATTTGTCGTTTGTAAAGCGGCTGCTTGTTGAGATATTTTCTTGATCATTCTTGAGACTTCATCTTCACGAATTGGTCTAAAAAGTTGCACTTTCTTGAGACTGAACAAATGAACGGTACAAACTTTCCGTACTTCTCTCCAGTAGTCATTGTAAGGTGCAAAGCCAATATCATGACCATTGTAAGATACTTTTTGTTGGCCAAGAAAAGAGGGTCTACTACAAAATACTAAATCTTGTACTTTTGTTACCTCTTTCGCTAATTTTGCTGAAGAAACTACTACCATAGTAACAGATCCAATTTTCAGTGAGAATATTTTTCCATATTTTTGTGAGAGTTTCCAAAAATAAAGACGGGCTTTTTGAACTATCAAATTGATACAAATTTCCAATAAAAGGTAGCCTAAAAGGACCTGGTGGCTGCAGATTGTTTTTTCGACTCGTTTTGGCTTTGTGAAGAAGAAAAACGAGAACAACAAGAAGAGATACTGAGAATAGAAAGAACATCATTTTGCTATCCACAACTGCACAAAATACTAGTCACTTGAAATATCTTCTTATATATAAATGAATCTTGGGTAGACCATATTAAGAATATAAATAAGTGATCGAAATGTACAAATGCTCGGTTTTGGGACCACCATTTAAGTTGTAATCAAAGTAAATTTTTTTTTAAAAAATAATTATACTACTATCTTTGAAAATAACTTTACATGTAACGATCTGTATTTGAAGTTGTAAAAATTAAGTGTCAACAAGAATGACACGACTTCAGCCACATATTACCGAGGTGTTCAGGCATTTTTACATCTACTTCAGTCATATATAGTCGAAGTGTTCAGTAGTATCTGATGTTTGGCCTAATCATCCTAAAACTTCAGAAATTTTTATCTGGAGTTGGCATGTATTTACTGGAAGTCCTTTATTTTTTATGTTTTAATTAATTTTTTAATCCATATTGGAAGCTGATTTAAGAAAATGTATTGATTTAATTAATTTGTTTAACAATTTCCGAAAAAATTATATATATGAAGCTTTGTTTCGGCTTAGAATTCACTCGCGATACCTTTAACGAGTGAAGTTTGATTTTGACCTGATATTTCACTCATGGTGTCTTTATTTTATTTTATTTTATTTCAATCATAAGTCTCTCAATTAAATTTATCTTTTTCAGTTCAAAATGAACTCAAAAATATATTGAAATTCAGGATATATACAATATTATAATAAGTCATAGAATCTCTATTAATCAAATACCA
Source organism: Capsicum pubescens (assembly GCA_030864215.1). Classification (NCBI taxonomy): domain Eukaryota; kingdom Viridiplantae; phylum Streptophyta; class Magnoliopsida; order Solanales; family Solanaceae; genus Capsicum; species Capsicum pubescens. Next base: position 294,333,470 of record CM061538.1, on the reverse strand, counting down.
AGCAAAGCATTTAATGAATTTTTTTTAAAAAAAAAGAAGAGCAAAGCATTTAAAGCAAAAGATGAGAAAAAACAATTTCATCTGACGTCCACCTAAATCGCTTAATAATTAAACATTTTTATAAAATTGGTGACAAGTTACCTGAGAACGTAACGACCAAATAAGATACCTCGTAAAATTTTTAGGATAATAGTATCCTCAGATGACTTTCCAGGTTAACTTAAAGAAAGTGTTGGGTTCGAAATCGAGAGGGCGTCATGTAGAAGCTATTAGTTGCAAACCATTGTGGTGACAATTCAGAAGACACATAAAACAATACTAAAAAACTTAATATTATTTGGCCAATTGGCCTACATGCATATAAAACCTAATATTAAAAATTAAGCATAAAACTATTAGAGAGAAAATCTCCCCTAAACAAAGACACTTTAAAGACTACATTGTGGATGTTAACCTAATATTAAAAATAAAACATAAAACTATTAGAGAGAAACTCTCCCCCTAAACAAAGACACTTTAAAGACTACATTGTGAATGCTATTGTGTTTTGGTATGAGAAGGGGGTGTTCTATTTATAGATATTCAAAACTTTTCCTCCAAGAAAGAGGTTAGCCAAATATGGAAAAGAATTATATTTTTTCTTTCAGGAAAAGTAAAAGTAATTATGGTAACTTTTATTTTCCTTCTAAGAAAAAGTAAAACTTCAATATAGTAAGAAAAATAGGGCAAAAACTCTAACAAATCTCCCCTTTTTGCCTTGATTTTCTTCAAAATATTCTTGATTCTCCTTCTTCTTGTGCATGATCTTCGTTCTTCATATATTACTGTTGTTTGGTATGTTTAAAAATGGAGCTTTTTGGGGTTAAAAAATATATTAGCCCTTTTCGGGTTAAAAATATTAGAGCCCTTTCGCAGGGTTAAAAGTGAGCTTTATTTTCAAATATGTGACAGCAGGATTGTTGAAAATATGATTGACTCCACATGTAGTTTTATTTTGACAAAATATCTTCATTATCATCAAATTGGTTGCAACTTTGACATTAAGCTATCCTCAATTGAACCATCGGATCTTTGAACTATAGGCTCTGATACCACTTGTTGGATTCGAAATCGAGAAGGCGTCATGCGGAAGCTATTAGTTGCAAACCATTATGGTGACAATTCAGAAGACACATAAAACAATACTAAAAAGCTTAATATTATTATAATATTTGGTCAATTGGTCTACATATAAAACCTAATATTAAAAAGAAAACATAAAACTATTAGAGAGAAAATCTTCCCTAAACAAAGACACTTTAAAGACTACACTATAGATATTCAAAACTTTTCCTCTAAGAAAGAGGTTAGCCAAATATGAAAAAGAATTATATTTTTTCTTTCAGTAAAAGTAAAAGTAATTATGGTAACTTTTATTTTCCTTCTAAGAAAAAGTAAAACTTAAATATAGTAAAAAAATAATAGAAAGAACTTTACTATCTAATATCTATAGGGGAAAATAGACATTGCATTCAAAACGCACCTCTCAATTGACCAGAAGATCCTATGATAATTTAAGAGGGGCTAGATGTCTATCGTGAGTTTGATTTATTTTTTTCCCAAGTTTAGAGATGACATTTATACAAAGAGGCCAATGTATAATGGTTTTTTTTTTGGGGGGGGGGGGAAGACATAAATATGTCATCAAACTATCAGAAATGGCTTATTTATATAATTTGTTAAAAGTTTGGTTCGTTTACGCCATCGTCATTACAAAACAGGTTCATCCATGCCATTACTTGTTAATGGTGTTTTTTCAAAAACAACTTTGCCATGTGTCATCTTATTAGAGGTCCACAATTTTTAGAGCTTTCAATTTTGTATAACTTTTCATTCTGAATTTCTTCATTCGAACTTTTTTGGTCATATATCATATTTTCTTTTGTTCTTAGTTTATTTTTTACATTCAAATTTTAGTACTCTAATAATAAGAATGGAGTCTTAAATTTTAGTACTATAATCAATTTTATGGCTTATTACTCTTAAAGTCCATTCCTTTGATCTTGTGAGATCCTTAATTTGCAATCTTATTTGTGAGTGGAATATCTGCATGCATTTGCAAAATGAGTTATAAAATCGAGAAGGGTTTCTACCAACTTTTAATCAACATATTGAAAAAGAGGAAGTTCAGGAATTGATATCTCTGATTTTTCATTCATATCAAGAAAAGTTTAATTGATTTTAATTTCATGTTCTAAGGATCAAAAAATACTACGTCTGATCCTTTGATATTGATGGGGAAGCTTCATCCGAACGATATTACTTTTGAAGAAGTAGGGCCCTTAATTTTTGTGCTCATGCAGGAGGACGTCTTCCATTCACTTCAGGAATAAAATTTCATAATTTTTTTGTTCTCCATTGAATTTGCTGAAGCCTAATTTTGTTATGTATGAGCCTTTATTCTGAAGCCTTTTGTTATGTATGAGTCTTTATTCTCAACATCATATCTGATATTCTTATTATTATAGTACTAAAATTTGAATGCGAAAAGCAAATTGAGAACAAAAGAAAATACTATATATGACCAAAAAGTTCCAATGAAAAAATTCAGAATGAAAAGTCATATGTAACTGAAAGCTCTAAAAATCGTGGACTTCTAATAAGACGACACGTGGCAAAACTATTTTTGAAAAACTATCGTTAATAAGTAATGACATGGATGAACCTGTTTTGTAACAGTGATGGCGTAGACGAGCCAAACTTATAACGGATGGTATAAATAAGCCATTTTTGATTGTTCGATGGCATACTTGAACTTTTTCCCTTATTTTTTTTTATTTTTTTTTTAGGGAAATGGGGACTCCTATTTATTATCAAATATTATTTGCAGCATTAGCATAGTTATTAGATTCTCCTTTTTTTTTCCTTTTTGATGTTCCATAATTCTTTAAGGGGAGAATTTTTCTCATTTTATTTAATTATTGTATCACATGTCAATAATAGGAGCCCTCCTACTATAGATGTGTGGTAGTTGGTCCTACTAACCCCCACCCTCCCACCCCTTCTCCCCCAACATCTTGGTTGAAGTCTTGCCATGATCAGAATACTAATGATCATGAATTGAAGTTTATATGTTTTCTAAATTTGCTATAGAACACTTCAAGTCATTTTAGTTACCAGATTTGCAACTAAATATATATATATAGTATCTAAGCAAAACCTGTTGAATTCATCTGAATTTGAAGCTACTAATCTAGTTACACTTTGCTCACCATCTTTAGCAAAGATAATAGACTTATTTAGTCGAACATTAGGATTTGAGGATTGATTTAAGTCCTTCTCCTTTGAATTTTCTTTCTAATAATTAATAATTTAGGAGATAGGGGGTTAATGTCAAGCCTAGTCTTCCCTCCTCCCATGGGAGATGAAAGTCTGGCAGAATGAATTTATTTTTCTAAAAGAAAATTTTATTTTTGCACAATGTTTGTGCAGGCAAAGTGTCATAATCCGAATCCAGATCCTGACTGTGACGGACATCTAGACCAACAAAGGCTCGAGGCTAGGCCCTTTGCGGGTGCATGGGCCATGGCAGGGTCGAGGCATGCAGTGGACCCTTGCGACGGTCTGTGTGACGCGGGGCCAAAGCATGGCCTCCTAGCATGCATCAACGCGGGGTCCCAATTCACGCCTTAAGCTATCCCAACATTACCGATCGAACTCATTTCCAATCTATTTCTACTCAATCTAAGAATCACATGAACTTGTTTCTAGCTCAAAAACATACGGGGTGTTACACAAAGGCTTTTTACTCATTGAAAAATTCAAACACTTTTATATAAATATCATACTTCTCATATTTTGTTTCTTCATGTATCATTTCATACAGACCATATATAACGTAGTTATAAATGGGAAGTATGAGAGTGAAGTGGGAGAAAATATTGATGGTATTTGTTATCAGAGGCGAATCCGTAATTTGAAGTTTGTGATTTTTTTATAAAGATTTCAAGTTAACATACATAATTGGATTCACAAATTAGATCATTTTTAACTATTTAATTAATTTATATAAATAAAAACTAATATGTTCACATAAACTTTAGACGATACTCTAGATCACCCCTACCTATCAGGCTACCACCTGAAATGAAATTGTTTACGCAACTTGTTAATTTTTTCTCTCAAAACCAGCTAACTTCCTTTAATTGCACCAAGAAATTTCCAAAACAAACTAAGGATTATGAACCTTGATTTAAACTGATACCTATTTAATTTGAAAATTGAAATACATATAAGTCATGAAAGTGACGTAAAAATTCATGGATAGGCCGTATTCTATAATTAATAGAGATGAGTGGCTCCACATGTAGAGTTTCGAGTGCTTGAGCATCCATGGATCCCGATTGCAACTTTCTATACGTATATAGAAAATGAAGGAAACTAGATGTAGGATAGTCGCGAGCACCAATAGAGTAATAGTTTATTTGATCAAGCTTGTAAAATCAGCTTATTTTAAGAAGTTTTGATCCGTTTGCATTTAGCTAATAAACATAAAAGCACTTCTAATTAATAATTAGTATTTGGTCAAACTTTTAAAACTGCTTGTAAGTATATTTTTTCAAAAATACTTTTGTAAAATTGTTTTTAAGGAAAAACTATTTTTTTAGCTTATAAAAAACTATTTATTCTACCCTCTATGTGTTGCGCATGGCCCAACGCCACAATATTTATATGGAACAGACTTTATTAATTTAGTTACAGGTGCTAATATTGCAGATGTATATATAGACAGCACTTAATTTTAAAAAAGTGTACTACAATATTTAGATGTGTATATATATATATATATACACGAATTGGCCTTAGGCTTCTATTTTTTTTAATTAAATAGACAGCAGCAGACAAAGTTTTAATTGTTATAGATGTATTTACATTATAGTGAATGTCTATCAAGATCTACTTTAATATCTATTAGGATTTGAAGCATCCGTCTTTTACTCAGACTAGGAGTAAATTTCCCCTATAAATAGAGGAGTTTTGTTCATTGTATTTACAATCATATGATCTCTCATCCCTCAAGAGAAGAAATAAGAATTACTCTCTCTATTCTCTCTACTCTTCTTCTTTATTCTTTCTTATTTTATAACACGTTATCAGCACGAGACTCTGACAAACAAGGTGAGATTATAAATCTGAAGGATTTCAAAGGTTACTAATTCTTTATGTTATCTTTCTTTTGCTACTATCAATATAATTATTATTGGATTTGAGGAAAAATAATTGGTTTGGAACCATTTATATTTTAAATTTATTCCTCAAAAACAATATTATCAAAAAGGATGATAATATGTTGGGTTCAAGTCCCATCAATTCATGCCTAAGATGCCTTTATATGGATAAGATGTTGAGTTTGAATCTCAATACACCATGTTGATGATATTATGATGGCTAAGGCAAAATAATGGGTGTTTAATGAAAAGTCATGAAATTCGACCCATTGAATATGCTCCATTCCATGAAGTGAATGTGGTAGCAATATATGATAAGTCTGAAATATGACAACTTACTTCATTCTTGAGGTGTATTTGGTAGCAGTGCATAATATGTCTGAAAGAAGACAAGCGATTAAATGCACGAATATACGCGTGGAGGGACAATATGATAATGATCATCAAAAGTGACGATATTTTCACACGCTTATATGATTATAAGATATACTAGAGAAGAATTCTCTACATCATATGTATGCCTCGATTTGCTTCTGAAGTAGCAAAATCTTGAAAGAGGTTATAAGCTATCATAATTTGATAGGCTTAAGGCACGATTATATTCAATTCCTGGGGAATGAGAAACTTCTTAATGCAAACGTGCACTTGATTGTGATTGTATCACAACTCACCTCCGAAAGAGATTGAATAATTTTGAAATCTACTTCTGAAGTAGTAAATCTGAAATTTATTCATATAAAAGTAAATCTGAAATTTACTAAAGCAAAAACACATATCATGGTAAACTTGGAGTTTACTAGATTAAAAGTTCATAAGTTGACATGAACGATTGTGATATCCCAAAGATGTTCATACTGAGTATTGAACATATATTGAAGAATTAGAAAATTCTCCATGAACTTTAATGTTGCTTGTTCTCATGATAAGTTGGTTGGACCAACTTATTTTGGGATTGGATCCCTTAAAATCTGAAAAGAATAAAAGGTGAATAACAGTCCGTTCACCTATCATGTAATATGTTGAAAAGATGCATCAATAAGATGATCACATGTACATTCATGGTCAACCTACGTGTGACATTCATAAAGTTACTTGTTCAATATAAATTGAGCATAATTTTCAGATTGTGCAATCAAGAAAGTTATCTTGATGATGATGGTTTGGCATTGAATCCCTTTGATAAATAGTTAAACCATCGCTAATGAGAACAAAGCTTCATGTGTTGGTCTGAAATATGATATGTTGCATACAATAACACTTGTATGCATTAGACCAATAAATTATGATTATTTCTTCCCTCTCAATTGGTTCAAGGTCAGGAACCAATTATTTCATCTAATAATTTTGATGTGCGGTATACGATTAATGAATATACCATAATGCACAAAGATGGATTTCTCAAAGAAGTAGAGGATGTATGTTAGTTTTTCTAACATAAAGGGAGGATTATAAGCGCTATGAAATATGTTAGGAATTATCACTAGATCCTTATCCAAAAGATAATTCAAGTCAAATGCCAAAAGCATCTCATATTAAGTGCAAGTGCTCTTATTTTGTATTCCTAAAGGACAGAGTCTATGCATGCGTGAAACGTGGTAGACTAATCGGTTCCAAATGAAATAGTCCTTGAAAAATAAGGAGTAAATAATCATAATAAGAAGGCAATGAATTCTTGAAGAGCCTACGACATAACACTTCATGAAACCTTATGTAAGGTTCATGCGCCGGAAAATAATGAAGTGATGAGATCTCAAAATATTATGTCGCATTGTGAACCAATACGAAATGGTATATCATCAATATATTTGATACAATATTGGTGCAATATTGTGAAAGATTATGAGGATGTAAATTCTACGTTTATTTAAGCATGCTGACGTAGAAACATTTATCAAGTGACATGAAAGGATGCATCTTGGTAAGTATAAAACTTATTTGATTTGCAGTCCAGATATTTGAAGATGTCACTCATGAAATGTTGAATATTGTCACTTGACAAAACTTATGTGAAAACTTTTAAGGATTCAAACTGCTTGAAGCATATAAAAGTTTCTGGGAAACTTATTTATAATCCTTATATTGTATAAGCTTATTGCTTGAACATCATTGGAACTCTTGGAGGGTTTTCAAAGCAATAGATTATTTGGTGAAATTCGAAATATATCGAATTGGATTGGTTATGAAGTATCATATCTTAGTGCAATTGATGCACTCATGTACCTTGCAAATACTACAAGGCCTATAGCCTTTTCAGTCAATTTGTTAGCAAGGTATATTTTTGCTCCTACTATGAGACATCAAAATGGGATAAAACACATGAGCTTGTTTTATTCTAAAGATTGCAGTCCCGATCTTATTGGTCATGCTGATGTTGGGTACTTATCTGACCCGCATAAAGCTCGGTCTCAAATAGGCTATGTGTTCATATGTGGTGGTACTGCCATATCTTGGAGATATACAAAGCAGTCTATCGTAGCCACTTCATCGAATCATGCTGAGATAATAGCTATTCATGAAACAAGCCGAGAATGTGTATGGTTGAGGTCCATGATACATCTCATTCGAGAAAAATGTGGTGTGAAATATGACAATCTACCCACAATTTTATACAGAGATAATTCAGCATACATAGCACATCTTAAGGGAGGATTCATAAATGGAGATAGAACGAAGCACATTTTGTCAAAGCTTTTCTACATACATGAGCTACAAAAGAATGATGATATTAACGTACAACAGATTCGTTCAACTGACAATGTGACTGATTTATTCACCAAATCTTCTCCAATTACAACTTTCAAGAAGATGCTGCACAAGATCGAGATGCAAAAGTCAAGGATGTTCTCATTAGGGGGAGTTAATACGCGTTGTACACTTTTTCCCTTACGAGGTTTTGTCCCACTAGGTTTTTCTTGTAAGGTTTTTAATGAGGCAGTCAAAATGCGTATTATTAGAGATGTGTACTCTTTTTTCTTCACTAGATTTTTTTTCCTACTAGATTTTTTCTAGTAAAGTTTTAACGAGTCACATTATCTATCTAGACATTCAAGGGGGAGTGATATAAATGTATTTACATTATAGTAAATGTCTATCAAGATCTATCAAGATCTACTTTGATATCTATTAGGATTTGAAGCATCCGTCTTTTACTCAGACTAGGAGTAAATTTCCCCTATAAATAGAGGGGTTTTGTTCATTGTATTTACAATCATATGATCTCTCATCCCTCAAGAGAAGAAATAAGAATTACTCTCTCTATTCTCTCTACTCTTCATCTTTATTCTTTCTTATTTTATAACATTAATCCAATATTTAGATGGAACTGAGGACTCAATCAATAAAATACGAGTGACATCTAAAAATAACGATTTTTATGCTCAACAATCCAATTTTGCAAGAGTGTTGCGAGCCAATTTCTTTTTTCAAGCAAGAAATTATTGAATTCATGAGGCGTATATTTTCTACAAGAATCAGATCTTAATATTTTGATATAAGTAAAAAATTGAGTCTCAATTTAAGTCAAAAATGTCTAGAATATGAAAAATACCTCAAATTTAGAACTAAAAAAATACACTCATGTAAATCGACTATAATCATCTGTAAATGTCACAAAATACTTGAATTGAGCATGATAAGTAAATGTTGAAATTTTCCAAACATCCGTATGAATGACATTAAATCACTTTGCAGCATGACTGCCAAAATTAGGAAAAGGAAGAGTCTTTCTTTTGCCTAATTTACAAGTAAAACAAAATCAAACTGAAAATTGTTTTTTATTTCTCAATAAATTAGAATTGGATAAATTGTCAATACAATAGAATTTGGATGCCCTACACGCTTATGTCAAACCTTAGTCCTACTAGTGGTAGAAGTACAAGCAAATTTAGAATACGAGGAATAGAAAAGTATATGGGAAACAATCTTTCAACTTTTGGTCTCTTCGTGATTATCGTACTCGACATCTGATGCTACAATGGCAACCGTTACAAGAAAAATTCATATCACAATTGTTATCTATCAATTGACCAACTAAAATAAAACTAGTGGAAAACTTTAGTGAAACAAAAATATTCTTGAAAGTTTCAATAATATCCCCAATCTTGATAATAGGTAAATTACTGCCACTGACAATTTGAATTTATGATGGACCATTAAACTCACAAATATTTTTGAGCATATCAGTTGAGTTGGTCATATGATTGAAACCACCAAAATCAACAAGCCAAAATTTAGATACAACTTCATTACCTTACGGTCCTAAAGCTGAAATACTAACACGATCATTTATTATACCATTTCAGGAGTAAGAACTTATCCCATTGAAGATGGGTTATTTGCAGTGGAATCATTTATCCCAACTTGAAAAGCATTTGTCTTACGATTTTAAAGACGTGTGGGAGACTCTTTGATAATGTGTCCTTGTGTTTACAATAATTATAGAACTTCTTGCTACAATTGCTAGAAATATGATCATATTCCTTGCAACTGTAGCATTCATGAGTTTTTGTCATATCCCTGCCGCCCTTTCCTTTCCCTTGAGCTGCAAATGCAACAATGACTGCATCTTCTTGATTGAAAGCATCTTATGTGAAGAGACGATGCTCTACACGAGGTAATTCCCTAAAACAAATATCCAATGAGGGAGATAGATCACGGTTTATCAAGTTGGAGCGAACACTTTTAGAATCATATCGCAATTTCATCAAAAATTGATCTCACTTTGCTTATGAACTCCTTGAAGTATAGACTGAGATTCAAGAGGTATTTTGGCATAAACGATATCGGTGAATTCATCCCATAAGTTCTGAAATCCAGAAAAATATTCTTGAATAGAGAGACCTCCTTGAAAGTATATATCATTTTCATGCTCTAACTAAAATCTCCCTGCGCTATGGTCTTGATTGTAAACCTTTTATAAATAATCCCACATGGCCTTTGCGGTCTTTTCCGGCCTGAGATTAAGAGGTCGTTTCGCCATAGATATTTTTTACTTTTTTCCGGAAAAAATTTTCACTTTATGGAATCATGGTGTTTGGCCATAGATATTCCAAAAATATTTTAAAATTTTTTTGAAAAAAAAGTGAAAACAACTTTTTGTTGTTTTCACTTTTTTTCAACTCCAATTCCAAGTTTTTTATTACATATAACCCTAATTTTTTTAATATTACATAAAAGGCACTTAAATGGTTTAGATGAGTTTTGGAGCAAATCCGGAAAGAAAGACATTTTTGATGAACAACAAATCTAGTTCGGGCACATTTTTGAAAGACATTTCTTCTCGGTAAAAGACATTTTTAAACAACAAATAAAGATTTTTTAGCTGAAAAATCGGTATATTTTCATTATTTGTAGGTATATTTTCATTTTCAAGCTCAGGACCCCTTCCGTCATTGATGTGAAATTTTTTTCATTCATGAGTATAATCAGTAGATAAATTAGTTGGGTAATTTTGATAGTTTTAAACAGTTTGGGGTATAAAATTAAATTTAAAAAAGTCTTTTCAAAAGTCAAAACACATCTTTCAAAAATAAATGGTCAAACACAACTCCAACTCCAACTTCAACTCCAACTTCAAAAAATTTTAGTTTTTATGGCCAAACGCCTACTAAGATTAAGCAGATTCCGTCGGAGAAGTACAGATTGTCTTTCTGTGTGTGATGTTTTCAGCGGAACTTAACAGATTCAACTGTTCTGATCTGTGAAACATAGGAACTTACAAAAGTGCATTGTTCAGAATCACAATTATGGATGAGGAAGAACTCATATTTGACATGAAAAAACTGCACCTGTTAATTGGTTCTATTGGTTGATGTATACAATAGTTACATATACAAGTCATTCTGCATTATACAAATCAGCCTTATGGAATGCAGATTGTATGATTTTATTTTACTATTTTGTTTCACGGACTGGAAAGAAACATTCTCAACAACCTCCTTGTGCACATGCTCAGCACAGACATATTTCCGCTGGTATTATATACACATAACGGAGTCAACTGACAATGCGGCTTTTGAGTAATGCAACTCTTGAAGAGGAAGTAGAAGCAGATGATACCCTATAATAAGTACTTTTAATTTATGTTGGCTCGATAGATAATTTCATAATTTAATGTGTTTTAGAATACAGTTAACCAATATGTTAACTTATCGATTAGATAAATTGGATCGGCTTTTCCTGTTTTTCTTTAATGCCAAAATAAGTTAAAAAGCAGATGATAACCTATAAAACAAGTTGCACAAACATGACCTAGAAACACTAGATGCTTCACATTTTGAGGCTTAGCAGTTGCCTAACTCAGAGGGAAAACCTAACATCACAAAATTGCAAGGCCTTTTAAATTGGAAGACCGGTTATTGCTGTTTTTTGTCCTGCCAAACAGGCTGTAAAGCAGATGATACCCTATTAAACATTTTGCACAAACATGGATTAGAAACAATGGATACTTTACATTTTGATGGCTTAGCAGCTGCCTAACTCACAGGGAACCAATTAAACATCATAAATTTGCAAGGCCTCTTAAATTGGATTGGCTTTTGCTATTTTTTTTTCTCTGCCAAACAGGCTATAAAGCAGATGATACCCTATCAAACGCATTGCACAGACATGGCTTAGAAACACTGACTATAAAATTAATAGAGTAAAGAATCTAGTACCTCCCTAAATTATGACCAAATTTGCTACAACACACTCCAACTTCATGAGAGTTCTATTAGTGTCACGATCCGAACTAGGGCCTGGCCGTGACGGACATTCCGAACCATGAAGGTCCAGGCGTCCTACTCTAACTGGTAATCATGCACAACATTCACATAATAAAAAAAGATGCGGAAATATAATCTGATACGAAAACATGGTCATACTCGGATTTAGTTTAACAATAAGGAATGGAATCCGAAATCAACTAAACAACATCTGGAACAGTCTGCAAAATCTCTACTACATAAAAATCTGACAACTATCTGAAAACTGGGACAAGGCTCCCAGTAGATAAAAATAACAGAATAACATAATCTGAAATAACATGTCTTCTGGAACAAAGAAGGCTCACCACCACACGGATCACTTCTCTCTGGAATACTCTACTGATTAGCCGGACCCTTAGACTGAGCCTCCGAACCTGGGAGGTAGGGGGTCAATACAGATGTATTGGTACGCAGAGCAAATCCAAAATAAGTATTTATATTCAACATATATGAGAGAAATTTAAAGCAGTTCATAAACATGCCATATAGTAAGAAATCACATGGGCATTTTTGAAAGACTGTGAAAAATTATCTGAACTCTGTGACACTCTTTGTTTTACTTCTGCACTAGGTGGTATACCCTACAACTCTGAAATTCCACGGGCTATATGGAATCCGTCATTGACTCGGCGGAAAAGCCCCCAAGCCAAGTGTGCCGCAAGGGTTAGAGTCTCTGACTCTGCTACGCCACACGGCCGTCGCAAGCATAAAAATAATATATCCGGATCGGCAAATCACGATTTTAAGCTAAGAGTTACTTGAACTCAAACCTTGTTCGGGTAACCACCTAACCCTCTTTAAGCCCAGTTTTAACTCTTTAAAACATGCATTCTCTGAAAATATATTTTGAAAACATACTCTGTTATGGCATACATACTTATGGTATCGTCATACCATTGACTTGCAAGTCACATCTCTGAGCCATTATTAGCATATTACAATCTCTGTATTTCAAAATATAAATTCGGTACCACCATATCAATAAATTATTTCAAAGAACTCTTTCTCTAAAACTCATGTAAACACATGTATGCAACTCTCTTTGTCAAACTTTCAATGATGCAAGGCGGTCATGTCAAAGCTCTTAATCTCATGCAAATCTTTCTCTTTTAACAAAATATAATTACATCAAGAAACTCCCTCTCTTAAATCTCTAAATCATGCTCAAAATAATATGGTATTTGAGTAAACTATTTTCAAGCCATAAATCATGCATTTCAAATCCTTCACATTAAGATCATAAACTTAAAGTCATCACAAAGAGAGGGTTTCATAAGTTGTGCTCTCAAACAATCTTCAATCTAAATTTTTCATACATATACATATACGTGTAAATCAATTTAAGGGGTAAAGGCCTAAAGACCAAATCAACAATACAATTAAACATTCATAATGCGAAATAAAATCATGTATTTCAAAACTCCTTTCTAAATTTATGCTTGATAACCTTTAAATCATGTTCTAGTGTTTACAAGCCCATGTAGTTTTTTTAGGATAAACCCCACGTACCTCAATTTAGGAATTTGATGAATGATTCTTGAAACCTACGATTTGGAAATTCCAAATCTTCAATCAATCTTAAAAACCCACGGTTAAATCTTGAGTTATTTGGGTTTTTAGTTTGAAACCCTAGAGAGTGTTCTTGAGTAATTTGGATGATTGTGAATGTATTCTGGTGTCTTTGGGATTAAATCCCGTGTTTAGGCTGATAATGGGGTGAAAAATACCAAATATACCCTTAATGAGACCGAAAAAAATATAACTGGGAGCCCGATTTCATGGGCCACCATGACTCGCCACAATCGCGGTGGCTCACTAGAAATTGACGAATGGGATTCTTAAGGTCACCACGATGCGGCACCAACGCGTTGTCCCACTGGTTGGGACCTGAAACTTTAGCGCAACGCGCCATAATCGCGCTATGCTTCTGGAATTTGACAATTTCTAAATAGGCCCCCTCCACGACGCGCCAAGCACCAAAATGACGGTGTTTTACGACTAGAACTTAAATTAGCCATAACTTCTTGCCCGGGTATCGGATTTGGGTGAATTTTATATCGACGGAAAGCTCATTCAATTTTCCACATGATAAAAAGTCGAAATTAGGGAAATTATATATGGTTTAAACTTTACTCACTTTGGAAGTCAAAAATGAGACTAAGTTTCTTTGACACAATTCTAGTCATTTAACTCTAAGAGCATATTACCACGAACTAATGCATGGATGATTTTTTTATGGGGTGTTACAATTAGCTCCTGAACTAAATTTTAGTATATTTTGTATACTTTTTAGATGACATCACACCTTTTTTCAACCTCGTGGAACCTCTGACGTGGGTCCCATTTTATATAATAAAGGTGTCACGTCAGCTATTGATATTTTTCCTGACTTTCCTACCATAATTGGATTTTTCTGACTTTCCTACCATAATTGGATTTTCTTTAGTCTGGGTCTGTTATGGCATTGTCTGAGTTGGTATCGTCATACCAAGACTTGCAAATCATTATTCTGAGCCATATATGATTATTTCATTCTAAAACAATGTTCAGGCCACTTGATCATGCATATAGTGTAAGAAGAGTCATATCTCAAATCATAAGTCAAAAATCATGCAAAGGCTTTCCATTCATTCAACAATTTCAATAAGTAGTGGCCAACTTCTCAAAAATATTTCTGAAGTTTCTTTGTTTATCAATCTCAACATTTAAAATCATTAAAGCATTCTTCTCTCCCATTCTTAATCATCATGAATTTCACATAAGACAAATAGTAGCTTGAATCATTCTGTAAATCAAGAAATGTAAGGATTCATAACTTGTAAATCAAATAATAAAGTAATGGGAGAGGGAGATTATATATTTCATGCTCTCGATTCACAACTCACAGTTTTTAATGCATACGTATATATACACAATTCAAATCAATTTGGGGGAAGTCCTAAAGACCAAAACAATATTATCGAAGCTTCTAAAATATGAATGTATTCATAAATTCTAAAACCCCTTTCTTAAAATCATGATTTCTATACCCATGAGATTTTAGGAAAACCCCGCGTACCTCGATTATAAAGAATAATGGATGTTCCTTGAAGCCTACGGTTTGGGGATTCCAAATCTCCGATCAATTTCGAAAACCCACGGTTGAATCCTGAGTTTCTTAGAGGAGAAGTATATGAACTAGGGTTTTTGTTTTGAGGGAAATCTTGAGAATGTCGTATATTATGCTTGTAGAGGTCTTAATCTCCTGTTTGGATGTTTTGAGAGACTTGGAAAAAGTTCAAACTACCCTTGATAACTTCTGAACGAAACTGGAAAAAAATTTAAACTGGGAACCCGATCTTATGGGCCACCGCGGCGCCCACTATCGCGGTGACTCACTGGAAATTAACGAATGGGAATTTGTCCCACTCCGCGATGCGCCACCATCACGGAGTGTTACTGGAAATTGGCCATCGTCTTTTACACCCTCTCCGCGACGCGCCAAGGAAAGGAATGCCGGTGTTTTACGACTAGGACTTAAATTAACCATAACTCCTTCACCGAGTATCCATTTTGGATGAATCTTATGTCGAAGGAAAACTTATTCGATCATCTACGTAATGAAAATTTGAAATCTAAGGAATTCCACGGGAAAATAAGTATAAATCATTCTAGAAGCCAATGCTTGATAATTTAGGGACAAAAATTTAGCTAGAAAAACTTCGGGGCATTACAATATCCCCCCTTGGGAACATTCGTCACCGAATATTAACGCGAGACACAGACAAATATAATTTGAAACATACTAAGGCATAGAAAGAATAAGGAAAGGATTGTACCTTCCATTTCGTCATCCACTGGATCAAAAAGGTTTGGGTATCTAGCTCTCATGTCAACTTCTGATTCCCAAGTTGCTTCTTCAATTTTTTGGTTTCTCCACAACACTTTAACTGAGGCTATCTGTTTTCTCCTCAATCTTCTAACTTGGCGATCCAAAATTTCTATAGGCTCTTCTTCATAGGATAAGGAGTCTGTCACTTTGACTTCTTCGACAGGCAACACTAAAGAATGGTCTCCAATGCACTTCTTTAACATAGATATATGAAATACCGGATGAACAGAACCCAAACTGGCAGGCAACTCTAACTCATACGTAATTGCACCTATCCTTCTTAAAATCTGATATGGCCCTACATAGCGAGGACTCAGCTTACCTTTCTTCCTGAATCGCATGACTCCCTTCATGGGAGAAACCTTGAGAAATACCCAATCTCCAACCTCAAACTCTAGATCTCTTATCCTAACATCGGCATCATATTTCTGACGACTCTGAGCTGTCTTAAGTCATTCTCTAATGAATCTTATATCCTTCATTGCCTGATGAACAAGATCAGGCTCAAACATCTGTATCTCACCTATTTCATACCATCCTATCGAAGACCTACATCTTCTCTCATACAATGCCTCAGATGGTGCCATCTTAATACTGGAATGAAAACTGTTATTATATGTGAACTCTATCAATTGAAAGTGCTCAACCCAACTAACTTTAAAATCAATCACGCAGGCCCTCAACATATCCTCAAGGGTCTGGATGGTGCGCTCAGCTTGCCCGTCTATCTGAGGGTGGAAAGTCGTGCTTAAATTCACTTGGGTACCTAAACCCCTTTGAAATGATCTCTAAAACTGTGAAAAAAACTATGTACCTCGGTCAGATATGATGGACACAGGTGGCCCATGAAAACAAACTATTTATGCAATGAACAGCTTGGTATAATCCTCTCCTGAATAATTAGTCCTGACAGGTAGAAAGTGAGTTGACTTGGTCAGCCTATCTACAATCACCCAAATGGAATCATACTGGTTTCGGGACCTCGAAAGTCCTGTAATGAAGTCCATATTAATCATCTCCCATTTCCATAAAGGCAAAGCTATCTATTGAAAAGAACCACCTGGACTCATATGTTCCACTTTAACTTGTTGACAATTCAAACACTTGGCAACATAGTTAGCCACATCACGCTTCATATTATTCCACCAATAATGGTTTTCAAATCATGATACATCTTAGTAGATCAAGGGTGAACAACATACCTCGACGTGTGAGCTTCATCAAGGATTCTCTTCTTCAGACGCTCTACATCTGGCACACACAACCTACCCTGGTATCTCAAAATACCATCACCACCAATTTCAATTGACATTACCTTTTGTTGACCCACATCTTTCTTGATCTGCAACAAGATAGGATCTTCAACCTGTTTCTCTTTAACTTCTGCACAAAGGGAAGATTTATTTATCTCATGAACTACTACTCCTCCATCCTCGGAATCCATAAGTCGCACTCCTAAATTTACAAGTCGGTGAATATCCTTCATCATCTCCCTCTTTTCTTTCCCCATATGAGAAAGACTACCCATAGATAACCTACTAAGGGCGTCAGCTACCACATTCACCTTGCCTGGATGATAGTGCAGGCTCATGTCATAGTCTTTTAAAAGTTCCAACCATCGCCTCTTCCTGAGATTCAATTCTTTCTGCGAGAAAACATACTGTAAACTCTTGTGGTTAGTAAATATATCAACGTGTACCCCATACAAATAGTGTCTCCAGATCTTAAGTGCAAAAACCACAGCCTCTAACTCCAACTCATGAGTAGGGTAGTTCCGTTCATGCACCTTTAACTGCCTAGAGGCATAAGACACTACCTGCCCGTGCTGCATAAGAACACACCCAAGTCCAACTCGAGACGCATCACAGTATACAACAAAACCTTTTGTACCCTCCGGAAGAGTCAAAATAGGAGCAGTAGTCAACTTGTCTTTCAACTTCTCAAAACTATTCTCACAAGAGTCAGACCATAAAAACTTCACCTTTTTCTGAGTCAGCTTAGTAAGTGGTGCATCTATGGAAGAAAAACTCTCTACGAACCTTCTATAATAACCCGCCAAACCCAAGAAGCTCCAAATATTGGTTGGAGTCGTGGGTCTGGGCCATTTCCTCACTGCCTCAGCCTTTTGAGGATCAACCTTAATCCCCTCACTAGACATAATATGCCCCAAGAAAGCTAGCATTTAACCAGAATTCACACTTGGAGAACTTTTCATACAACCTATGATCTTTGAGAGTCTAGAGGATAATTCATAGGTGATTGGCATGGTCCTCCTCACTTTTGGAATAAATCAAGATATCATCAATGAAAACTATGACAAACAAGTCTAGAAACGGTCGGAAGATCCTATTCATTAGGTCCATGAAGTTTGCAGGGGCGTTAGTCAACCCGAAGGATATGACTAGGAATTCATAATGACCATAGCTGGTTAGGAAAGTTGTCTTGGGAATGTCTGACTCCCTAACTTTCAATTGATGGAATCCTGAACGAAGGTCTATTTTAGAAAAGCACTTAGCACCCTGAAGTTGGTCAAACAGATCATTAATCCTAGGAAGCGGATACTTATTTTTTATAGTGACCTTGTTTAACTGGCGGCAATCTATGCACATACGCAGGGAACCATCTTTCTTTTGCACGAAAAGTACAGGTACACCCAGGGAGAAACACTAGGACGGATGAAACCTTTATCTAGGAGGTCTGCTAGCTGCTCTTTCAACTCTTTCAACTCTGCTGGAGCCATTCTATATGGCGGAATAGAGATGGGACGGGTGTCTGGCAACACATCTATACCAAAATCTATCTCCCTATCAGGCGGTATTCCTGGGAGATTATCTGGAAAGACTTTTGGGAATTCATATACTATAAAAACAGACTGAAGAGGAAGATTTTCGATGTTAGAATCTTTAACCCGAATAAGATGATACAAAAAATCTTTGGAAATGAGTTTACGGGCCCTGAGATAAGATATGAAGTGCCCTCTAGGTGCTAAAGAGTGCCCTTCTTGCTTTATTGCTGGCTCATTCGGAAAAGAAAAAGTAACCTTTCGGGTTCTACAGTCTAGTGTGGCATAACACGAATGGAGCCAGTCTATCCCTAGGATAGCATCAAAATCAACCAGATAAAACTCTATGAGATCTGCCACAGTATCCCGGCTAAGAATAGACACAACATAATTTTTATATATCCTCCTAGCCACAATAGAATCACCCACCGGAGTGGAAACAGACAAAGGGTTGGTAATGACTTTGAGCGCAAACCTAAAACCAATAGCCACATATGGGGTCACATAAGACAAGGTAGACTCGGGATCAAGTAACACATAAACATCATGGGAAAAGATTTGTAACGTACGGGTGACAACATCTGGTGAGGCCTCTAACTCCTGGCGGTTAGTCAAAGCGTGCAATCGGTTGCGACCACTTTTGGCAGCTGAAGTGGCACCCTTTTAAGGTGGTGGTGGTGCGGAAGAATTTATCTGAGATTTTGCACCACCAACACTCCTTTTAGCAGATGGACAATCCCTCTATAAGTGACCCGGCTGACCACATGAATAACATACAAATGTGCCCCACTGACATCTTCCTTGATGATTCCTACCACAAATTTCACACCGCGGAAAAGTACGATGTTGCGGAGCCACACTACCCTGTGACTGAGTATCCTGAGCTCAAACTCTGAGATCTTCTGTCAACTGGAGGTCTGGGCGCTGGGGCGCTGCCTGTGGATTGTGAAATACCCCAATTCTTCTTCTTCTGCCATTTATTACCCCACTTACCACTTTGCGGCTGACTATGATGTTGATCTGTTGTTCTGGCTCTCTTTGCCTGCCTGTCCTTCTCTCTAGACTCAGCGATTTTCTTTTTCTTTTCTTCTACCTGTTACATATAGACTGACAGCCTAGCAAAGTCCATATCCCTATTTAGCATCGCCCCTTGACATTCAAGCATTAAATCATCTGAAAGGCCGAATGCAAACTTCCTCATCCGGGATCTCATATTGCTAGTCATCTCTGGTGCATAATGGGCTAATTGGTTAAAATTCAAAGTGTACTCCTGGACACTCATATTTCCCTTCTTCAGATTCATAAACTCCTCAGCTTTGGCCTTCATCAACTCTAGAGGAAAGAACCGATCAAGAAAGGCTTCCACAAATTCTCCCCAAACTGTCAGCTCAGCACTCTCTCTCTTCGCATCCTCCCACTTATTATACCACTGATTTGCAACATCTTTTTGTTGATAAGTTGCCAACTCCACCCCTTCTATCTCCTCGACATGCATCACCTTAAAAATCTTCTCCATCTCATCCACAAACTCCTGTGGATCTTCTACTACCTTAGTGCCAGTAAACTTAGGCGGGTTCATTCTCATGAACTGACCCACCCTAGTTGCCTCAGATGTAACAGATACAGACCCAACATCTTCTGATCGTTGAGCCTGATTGGCCACCAACTGTGCCAGCATATGAATAGACTGTCTGAACTCTGCATTAGAAATATCCCTCTGAGAAGTCGGGGGACGGTTAACATTGGTCCGTGGAGCCTGAGGTGTACTGGTCGGGACTGGAGGTACTCCCGGAGTAGGAACAGGTTCTGGGGTGAGAGCTCTGTTACGGGTTTGTATCCCGTGAGTAGGACGGACCTCATCTGTCTGTGCATTCTGATCGATAGTGCGACGGGGAGGTATGATCGATTTTTCTGAAAAGCAAAAGAGCATTGATTAGAAGCAGATTATACTATAAAGCACGAACTAGATCAAAAAGAGGGGAAACAAACCTAAATGACTAGTATCCCCATGCTTATAAGTGTGGCGCGCTACACACCCATAAACAAGACTCTACCTGACGCGATTTTGCAGACACCCTAGGACCGTGCTCTGATACCAAGTTTGTCACGACCCGAACCGAGGCCCTGGCCGTGACGAGCATCCCAAACCATGAAGGCCCGGACACCCTTCTATCTTAAAATAATATACATCATTCATACATAAATAAGGAAATACGGAAATTATAGCAAGACGGAATCAAGGTCATAAATCTGATATGGATTTAGCATTAAAGAACGAAATCCAAAACTAACTAGCAACATCTGCAAATCATCTGTGAAATCTCTACTACATACTCTCTAACACAATCTGAAAGCTGTGACAAGGCCCCCAGTAGATCAAAACTGTAACCACTAATAATTGTCTATAAATAAACAGGCTTTCTAGAATATAGAAGGCTCACCAACTGGACACTGCAACTCTGTCTGATAAAATCTACTGCTTATCTGGACCCCTAGACTGAGCCTCAGAACCTGAGAGGTAGGGGGAGGGGGGTCAATACAATGTACTGGTACACAAAGTAATCCAAAATAAAACTTTTATATAAGTAAAATAGTGGAGAGCAAGTTGTTAAAACATTATGCATAAACAGTTCTCAAAACACATGGGCATTTTTCTAAAAATCATAAATCATTTTTGCCAATGCAATGTCTGTTCTTTGTATTACTTCTGAGATAGAGGGCACTCCCCTACAACTCTGATATTCCACGAGCTATATGGAATCCGTCATTGACTCGGCGGAGAAGCCCCCAACCCAAGTATGCCGCAAGGGTTGGAGTCTTTGATTCTGATATGTCACACGGCACTAGGCCAGCGTAATATAATATACCCGGATCGATAAATCATGGTTTTGGGCAATGAGTTAACTGAACTCGTGCCCTATTCAGGGAACCACCTAACATCTCTTTATGCCGTATTTTAGCCTTTTCTGAACATGCATCATTCTGAAATTCTAAAACATAAAAGTCTGATTTCTGTATTAGTTTGTGTTTGTTATGGCATTGTCTGAGTTGGTATCGTCATACCAAGACTTGCAAGTCGTTATTCTGAGCCATATATCATTATTTTATTCTAAAACAATGTTCAGGCCACTTATCATGCATATAGTGTAAGAAGAGTCATATCTCAAATCATAAGTCAAAAATCATGCAAAGGTTTTCCATTCATTCAATAATTTCAATAAGTAGTGGCCAACTTCTCAAAAACATTTCTGAAGTTTCTTTGTTTATCAATCTCAACATTTAAAATCATTAAAGCATTCCTCTCTCCCATTCTTAATCATCATGAATTTCACATAAGACAAATAGTATCTTGAATCATTCTGTAAACCATGAAATGTAAGGATTCATAACTTGTAAATCAAATAATAAAGTAATGGGAGAAGGAGATTATATATTTCATGCTCTCGATTTACAATTCACGGTTTTCAATGCATACATACATATATACAATTCAAATCAATTTGGGGAAAGGCCTAAAGACCAAAACAATATTATCGAAGCTTCTAAAATATGAATGTATTCATAAATTCTAAAACCCCTTTCTTAAAATCATGATTTCTATACCCATGAGATTTTAGGAAAACCCTGTGTACCTCGATTATAAAGAATAATGGATGATCCTTGAAGCCTACGGTTTGGGGATTCCAAATCTCCGATCAATTTCGAAAACCCACAATTGAATTCTGAGTTTCTTGGAGGAGAAGTATATGAACTAGGGTTTTTGTTTTGAGGAAAATCTTGAGAATGTCGTATATTATGCTTGTAGAGGTCTTATTCTCCTGTTTGGACGTTTTAAGAGACTTGGAAAAAGTCCAAACTACCCTTGATAACTTATGAACGAAACTGAAAAAAAAATTAAACTGGGAACCCGATCTTATGGGCCACCGCGACGCGCCACTATTGCGGTGGCTCACTGAAAATTGACGAATGGGAATTTGGCCCACTCCGCGATGCGCCACCATCGCGGAGTCTCACTGGAAATTGACCATCGTCATTTACACACTCTCCGCGACGCGCCAAGGATAGGAATGACGGTGTTTTACGACTAGGACTTAAATTAACCATAACTCCTTCACCGAGTGTCCGTTTTGGACGAATCTTAGGTCGACGAAAAACTTATTCGATCAGCTACGTAATGAAAAGTTGAAATCTAAGAAATTCCACGGGGAAATAAGTATAAATCATTCTAGAAGTCAATGCTTGATACTTTAGGGACAAAAATTTAGCTAGGAAAAACTTCGGGGCGTTACATCAAATAAGAAGACAAATTAGAAATGTACCAAAAGATACACAATAATTTAACGTGATTTGACCAATTGACTTACATCTACAAAAAGAGTAACCGCACGAAGTTCGCTCAACTAAAGGAGGTTCACACAAGTAATAACACTTAGTGTAAGTGTCTCACAAATTCTCCCCCTTAGCAAAACTTCCAAAGCCCTTGGGCTATATTGTGAATGCTACAAAGAGGAACCTCTTATATAGTACAAAACCTTTTTCTACAAGAAAACGGATTAGCCAAATATAGAAAATATCCTTTTCCGAAATCCACTTATGGTAAAAAAAATCAGGACAAACACCCAACAACATGGTTTATAATATGGTCCCTAAGATTAATTATCTAAGAATTAGGTGGAACACATAATATAGTCCCAATGGATTAATTATCTAAGCATTAGATGGAACACATAATATGGTCCTAATGGATTAATTATCTAAGCATTAGATGGAGCACATAATATGGTCCCTAATGGATTAATTATCTAAGCATTAGATGGAACACCTTCTACTCCCATGAAGTATAAAAATGATATATTATAAGCCAAATATGCACAAGCACACGTTAATGGTTTCCATGGATAATTTTCAGAGCTCCATCTCCATGACAGACACCATTCTCTCACTTCTCCTTTGTGGATTCATAGTTCATCTCCTGACCAAAGAACTAAATGGCAAAAAGAGATACCATCCAATTGGTGGCACCATTTTCAATCAGCTTATCAACTTCCACAGGTTGCACCATTACATGACTGATCTTGCTGGAAAGTACAGGACTTACAGATTGATTAGCCCTTTCAAGAATGAGATTTATACTTCTGACCCTGCTAACGTCGAATACATTCTCAAGACAAACTTTGACAACTATGGCAAGGTACACCATTTACTTGACATTCTGATAATCTTTCTTTATGTTGCAATTTGGTTGATTCTGAAAAGCCTTATAAGTAATTAAGTAACTTATTGCATTCATGACTAAACACCAGCCAAGTTTAGGAGAGCAACCATAATGATACAACTGATTAGCAAGTAGTGTTGTTATCCACATTTGAAAATATAAGCACTGTTCCGTTAAATAATTCATAGTTTATTATTTTGTGTTGTCGACATATTTATACAGTAGGACTGCAATCTGCTGTTTGATAAAAGAGAATTTTATAAATATGCATATATTAGTCGATAGAATGAATTCTTGTCAGTCTATCAATTAATTAACATGCCTCAACACCCAAATAAGTTGAAGCCGGCTAAATGAATCTCCCCGTAGATGTTACAAAATGGTGGGACGATTCTCGGATTGCCAACTTGAGTTTTTTGAATAATCTTCAGGGATGGTATAAAGGACCTATTAGGGGATGGGATTTTCGCAGTTGATGGCGATAAGTGGCGAGAGCAGAGGAAATTGTCGAGCCACGACTTCTCCACGAGGGTCTTGAGGGATTTCAGCACTGCAGTCTTCAAAAAAGATGTGGCAAAGCTGGCTCAAATATTGTCCGAAGCTGCCAGTGCCAACAAGACAGTTGACATTCAAGTAAGTTTCCATGACTCAACTTCGTTAAACAACACATTTGTTTTCACCAGATAAGTAAACCCGGTGTCGTCGATGCAGGATCTATTCTTGAAAGCATCTCTAGATTCTATATTTAGAGTTGCCTTTGGAGTTGAGCTAGACAGCATGAGCGGTTCAAATGAAGAAGGCAAAAAATTTAGCGATGCATTTGACAATGCTAATGCAGTTCTAATTTGGAGATATGTTGATATCTTATGGAAGATAAAAAGAGCTCACAGTATCGGATCAGAAGCCAAGTTAAGGGACAATATAAGAACTATTGATGCGTTTGTTTATAAGCTGATCCACAGAAAAACTGAGCAGATGAATAAACCAGAAACTGATTTATCTGTAGGTTAATAATCCTCTTATAGCTACTAACTTTTTTAATGCAGATAAATGCTTAAATATTAAAATCATTTGCCAGTTGCCGTGGAAGAAAGAAGACATTTTGTCAAGGTTGCTGCAAATAACTGGTACAGATCCAAAGTATTTGCGTGATATAATATTGAACTTCATACTAGCAGGCAGAGATACAACAGCAATCACCCTTTCTTGGTTCATATATGTGCTGTGCAAGTACCCTCATGTACAGGAAAAAATAGCGCAAGAGATTAAAGAAACAACAATTGAGAAAGAAAATGCTACAGACATAATGGATTTTGCTGCCAATGTGAGCGAAGATGCCCTTGAAAAGATGCAATATCTTCACGCAGCACTGACCGAGACTCTTAGGCTCTATCCTGCAGTTCCAGTGGTAATAAACAACTTCTTTTATCATACATCAGTTGCCAAGTAGATGTATGCTTTAAGTTGTTATTATTGCTTCTCTTATTGCAGGATGCGAAAATATGCTTTTCGGATGACACTTTACCAGATGGATTCAGTGTGAACAAAGGGGACATGGTGTGTTACGTACCATATTCAATGGGAAGAATGAAATTCATATGGGGTGATGATGTAGAAGAATATAAACCAGAGAGATGGCTTGATCCGGATGGTTTCTTCAGGCCAGAGAGTCTCTCCAAATTTACAGCTTTCCAGGTTATTAGCTTTAATTATCATTTGGTAAAGCCTTGAATGCCACTCTACACTTGTCACATCAATTAGCTAAGCACATTCTTTTGTTGATAAAACAGGCAGGGCCGAGGATCTGCTTGGGGAAGGAGTTTGCTTATAGGCAGATGAATATATTCTCTGCTGTGTTGTTACGTTACTTTGTTTTCAAGTTGAATGATAACAAGAAAATTGTCAAGTATAAGACAACGATAAATCTTCAGATCGAGGGGGGACTGCATGTTGATGTCTTTCATAGATAGGCCACTAGAAAGAGTATACATGAATATCATTCCAGTTTTGTCTCAAATGTTCTCGTGTCATCAGTATCCAAAATAAGCCAAATTAAGTAACACTGACCACACGCAAGATGGAAATGATGTTTGCTATCTAGTACGGAAGGTGCCATAGTTACACATTCACATTTTCCTTGTTTTACCAATATCCCCCTATGTTTTCATGCCATGTAAATCTGTGATTTTCAGTGGAATGACCATTAATTACTACCTCAGGAGAAAGTGTTAGTAGAATTTCGGATCTGTTCTAGCTTCAAAGACTGAAACACAGATAGAAGTTGATTGGGCTTTAACTTATCTCATCGCTATTTACTGTTCATGAGTAATCCATATCATTTTCTCTCTTCATTTCTCTTATAAAAAATATATATACCGACATCAGTGGAGGAGTCGGAGTTTTCTCAATTTGGATGGTTGTTGCGTATTGTTTGATAATATTGTATTATACTGTATTTGTTTTAATGAATACAACGTTTGGATGATTATATGGTTTTTCATCGTTACATAGTGTCATGCATCAACAATTTGAAGGATAAGCCTACAAGAAAAATTGGTACGGGGTAGAGCTACAATAATAAGGTTATTAAATAATAATTAAAGACACTTTGGAGATACATTGATATCGTATGGAAGATTAAAAGATCTTTCAATATCGGATCAGAAGTCAAGTCAAAGGAAAATATAAGAACTGTTGATGTGTTAGGAGTGCCAAGAAACTCATCGATCGTCTCAGAAAACAATTGTTTGGTGGTGGAGGATAGTGTCATTGGGCTGCAGGTTGCAACTGGTGCTGGAATGCAATGTGTGATATCACCGACATATCTATCATCTACTGTGAATCAAGATTTTAAAGAAGCCATTGTAATCTGTCCTGACTTGAGTGATGTTAGATTGAACAAGTCAATTAAACGAGAGTTTCAAAACTCAAATATAAAATTTTTAATTTACTTTTGCAAGATGTTATGGACACAAATACATTTTTAAATGAAAATATTGTTGTGTTTGCAGGTGATTGCAGACAAACTCCTCAAAAGTATAAAGTTAAACTAATTACACTTCGTTATAGGCATTTAGTAAAGTAATATATACCTCAACTTGATAATCATGCTATATATAAAAATGGACCGATCAGTGTTTTAATGATGAAGGATAATGCATTTATACTTTGTAGTTTGCAAATTAATTATTTTTTTCCTTTACCCAATGAAAAGACGAAAAGAAAGATAAAAAAAAAAGGCTAAGAATAAAAATGATTAGATTTTTAAGCTTTTTAGCTTTCTTAAAATTTAGTAACAAGTCAAGTTTTATGTTATTTGGTATTAATTTTAAGTATTTGTTTAGCAATTTTAATTTTACCTAGGAAAGCTTTTTGAGGCTTACACCCCAAATTTAAAACTCATCCAACGCCCAAATGTAAGCTCGAACTGATGGGACTTACGCCTCATGATACTTTCTTCTCACAAATTGTGCTGGTGCATTTTTACTACGTGGTGCCCTGACGCTCGCCCTAGAAACGCCTTCTAAGACATATGAACCTACGAACCCCCCCAAAAGCCCTCATACTATGTTAGAAGTACTTGGCAACTAATGTTGGAATAATTACCTAATCAAGCAAACTTATACACTATATTTTGTTAGAATATGAGACTTTTCTTGATGGTCTTTTGTTTAATAGTTTCTTTTAAATATTATGTTTAGTTTTATTTTAAACGATAAATGGTAGTCTTTATTTTTTAGAAGTGTGTCTTGTAAGATAGTGTGTCTTGTAAGACTTATGAAGTGTGTCTTGTAAGATTCATGTAGCTTATAAGTATAGTCTTTTGTAAAATGTTGACTATGAATGAATGTTGAATGTATGAATGAAAACTCCTGCTGAACCTTTTTTCTTCTCTTAAGCTCCAAATTGTAACATATTTATCAAATATAGCTAAAGTTAGGAAAATTACTAAATATAGCGATAATTTCTGAATTTTTGCCCAGTAGCAGCTGAGCCCAATTAAGGTAAGCAAATCATAATTCAAATATATCCATGTTATTGAAATGGCCAATAAGTTCTGTTATTCAGGTCATGAGAATGGCCCTAAAGTGACTGAATTCTTTTGCCAAAAATTACTACCAGTAGGCATCACCTATAGGAAGAATGGATTACCCTTTTTGCATCTGTATATTGTAATGAAACACTGATTTTATTATTTAATCAAGGTAAGCTAATATATAATTGTTGGTTTCTGTGGAGTAATGGTAAATGAAGAGTTGTTTTCCCGAAAAGACACTCGGAAAAATGATGCAATTTAAACAACACATGTTGATGTGTAGGTTGTGAGCTTTCTGTAAAGGCACTAGTACCTTTTTCACATTGAACAAGTTGTGACTTTTCCTGTAAGGCACAATAGCACCCGTTCGCATGCACCACCCTCCATTGGCTATAAATTTAGAGGCTTGGTCTCGGTTTTTAAAATACCGAATCAAAAAATTTTGTTTTCAAAATCTGCTTTATTTGTTGGGTTCATTGAAGTTTTGCAATTTCGATTGCCAGTATAGCAAAATAGTGTTTTTGTTTAATCCGGAAGGAATTAATTCAAACCTTAGGCTATAGTGAGGGGATTAAATTCCTTAAGAAAGCCTCATCATTATTACTCCTACTTTCCTTTTTTAGTCTGTCCTAATAATTTTGTATATTTCGAAAGTTGTGGTCTGTGGTCTATAAATAGAAGGAGATAGATAGTCTTTGAAGAATGTATGAGCATAAAACAATATATTTACCTTTGAAAGTGATTTTTGGTATATAGTTTAATCTGAGTTTGTGTTTAGAGAACAATATATATCGATGGAATAATGTTGGCATCGAAAAAAGCAGATAAAACAATAATGGAATTTGAAGGAGTTGGTGGATACTCCGCTTGGTCAAGTGCCCAGTTTCCTCTTCTTAGCCAGAAAAAACTTGCTGCTGGATTATTTGTTCTTCAGCCTTGCGGGTTTTCTCAACCTTACTATTCTGTTTCATCAAAAATTGCTTATGTTTGTCAAGGTATGACATATATATATATATTTTTTCAGATATAATATGTAGTTGTCAGAGGATCTTGGGCAACTCTCGTTGGTTTTTGAGTTTGATTAGGCTCAAAAGTACTTTTTGTGTATCAGTAGTGGTGTTAGTAGAGATATATGCTGATCTAAAATTTAAATATTTATGGATTCAACCTTTAAACTCTTATTGGAACTCATTACACAGTTATGAAATAATGGATTCAAAATGTAGTATTTCTTGAAATTTTGGTGATTATTTCATATATACACAACTATGCTAGCTTTGTGTAACAAAAATTGGGTTCAGTTGAATCTACAGATGATATGCTCCGATCCATCTGTCTCTACATTTTCCCTGTTAATTAATTATTGCTACACCGTAACCATATATGTATGGTGCTTCTAAGGTTCCTGCTATATATGCGGGTTTGCAAGAGGCTGCATGTTTTCACGGCTTAAACCCATGACCGGCCTCCAGATTACATAACAACTTTACTAGTTAACTATAACCATATATGTATATCTATACTCAATAGTTTGTTTTTTCCACAGGTGAATGCATTGTTGGACTGATATCGTCAGAAGATTCAAAAGAAGAAGTTATAAAATTACAAAAGAGGGATGCCCTACCAGTTACCATGAAAGCAATGCCATGGTGGTACAATGATGGAGACTCTATACTCAAAATAATTTTCTTGGGAGAATATGATGATGAATACACACCTGGAGAATACTACGGTTTCTTCTTAACTGGTGCCGCTGGTATTCTAAATGGATTCTCTAATGAATTCATAGCTAAATCTTTTCACATGATGACCAAAATTGAATTCCAAAAACTTATAGAAGACCAGAGTATTTCTAATCCTTGTATTAAGATAAATGAAGGGATAAAAATGCCAGACCCATGCAACAAGGACGTGAAACATAAGTTGGTTTTCAACTTGGACAGTGCTAAACCTTGTGTAGAGGTGAAAAACGGTGGAACTTTATCCGCGGTAACTTGTAGGGATTTACCGTTACTTGGAGATGTTGGATTAAGCGTGAATAGCGTAGTTTTGGAAGGTGGTGCATTATTTGGTCCTATTTTTACAGCGGATTCATCCGTTCAATTGAGTTATATTTACGAAAGGAAGCGGACGTGTTCAAATTGTGGGACCTTTTGGTAAGAATGTGTTGGATACTAAATTGGAGGAAGGTGAATTGTTCTTTGTTTCCTAAATCCTTTCCCTTTGCTGTGGAAGCTGATGAAGGAGGAATCGAGTTCTTCTCTGTCGTAACGTCATCAAAGTAAGTACTCCTATGTGCTTGGGGTTAATTAACGTGAGATCCGCTCAAGAACCTACCATAAACAGTTCGCAATTATTGTACAATTAATATTCCACTATATATTATATATTTGCAGGCAAGTATATGGAGAATTATCAGGTGGGAAAAAATCAATTTGGGAAGCAGCATCTCCATCAGTTTTAGAGGCCTCTCTAAATATTGACTTCAGATTTGACTGAGTTTTTCAAGTCCAAGATTGCTAAGGGTGCAATGATTGCCCCACCTTCAACTATTTAAGTAATTGTTTCCTGTTAGACATTTGAGATATATACATATGTTTAACAATTGTATAATACAATAACAATAATAATATAATTTGATGCTCGAAGATAAGATCGATGATGAAGTAGATCTACACTACTTAGATCGGTTATTCCACACATGTAAAAGCTTTTGTTTTCAGCTTTTCCTGAATGCAAGCTTATATTATATGCTGCTGTGAACCAGTATGCATATATGAATGTCTTCTTAAGAATAAAAGGGAAATGAATTTGGTGCTTCTTTACAAGTAGATATATATTATATAAATGCATCAATTAATTATACACATACATTTACAACGACTATGCATATCAACATTATTGATACGTGATCTGTTGTACATGGTTTGTTTATACATCTATTATTCAGCATACACCCCCACCACTTGAAATTTATGCGTGTGAGTAAATATATTCACGAACAAAACATCATCATCATTAACAACACCAACAAAATATCGAGTGTAATCCCACAAAGAGAGGTTGTTTCTAGTTAGACCCCTTGCTGATCAGAACAAAGACGTACATCTGATATGACCACACTATTTTATTGCTATTTTTTGTGAACTTGTTCTTATGGCTACTAAAAATTATAAACACTATGGGCTTAGCTATATCCATTTTATCCCCATATATATAACCTGATAAAAGCAGATGTTTGTACGGTAAGACCGAATAGAAATTTCAAACCATTTTTTGACACAGAACTAAAGATGATATTTGTGTGGCGCCTATTTGCATCAACAATTTCAGACCAGGTGTATGGATGAACACTTACAAATAAGAAATGATAAGTTCAAATTCAGTAGCTGTATGTCAAAATAACCAATTGATGAAACATGCCTGTATAACCTACAAGCTTTTCACTGAAACAGCTTTTTTGAGGATATATTTTTGTTTATAAACATATATATACTGGCGCATACGGTTCTTTATTGCATCGGGGATTCTTATGAGGCATTTTAGTTTGTGACTTTCGCAAATAACTATTGTATGATAAGTTGTTCACATGACATTGTATCCAAACATGAGAATGATCACTAGCTCAAAAGCTGGTTCATCTCGCTCATTAAACCCTTGAACCTGCGCTGACGACATGCAATAGTTTTGCAAACCGACATGGCTCACATTCCAACGAAGAAATATTCTAAAATTGAGGACAGAACTTCTTCAACAGAGGTAGAGAAGGGTGTCCCAACTGATTATGTGCTTCAAATGGAGACAGGGCGCACTGGAGTACGCAACAGACCGAGATTCTCATTCATTAAGGATGTAGAAATCATCATATCGATACATGTCCTTTACGATAACCTGATTTGACTTAAGATAACAAAACACACAATGATTTGGAAAGAACTCGAGATATAACAATTAAGGTCTATGGTAAGTTTACTGACAGAAATCAAATAATCAAACGCTAGCTTTGATAGACTCTTGTTTCAAAACTAAATATATACCTTGAGCAGTAGAGGTTTTTCTCCTTCCAACTTTCATTTTCTGTTCGAGTTTAATTTTCTTTTCATTTGGATTGATTAAGATGGAATACATGCCATGAACTAGTATACACATAGCAGAGTCAGATGTTATTATTGCTATTGAATAATACAATTCTTGGATAGGAATTGGAAGAAGATGATACCCTAAAAAACGCTTGTAATTTACTGCTGGCTCGATAGATAATTTGATAAATCAGTATTTTTTTCCGTATTTCAGAATACAATTAATCGACATGCTAACTAATCGATTACTATAAATTGAATCGGTTCTTGCTGTTTTTTCCTTCCAAACAGGCTATATAAAGAAGATATAACCCATAAAACACGTTGTACAAATTAAATGACTTGGCAATATTGGATACTTGACATTATATTGTGAGGGCTTAGCAGCTGCCTAACATCAGAAAATTACAAGGCCTCTTAAAGTATAGGTATTGCAGAAAACCCCATTAGGATAAATCCTAAAACTTGGCCAAAAGATTATACACTATAATTTCATTTTCTGTTTCTCAAAAACCAAATGCCTAACAATAACATTTTCTAAGAAAGCCAAACCTATACTCTTGGCGGGGGCACCAACTATTGAAGATGAATTAAATCAAAAGGGACTTTAGTATAATCTAATTTCCATGATAGCTTCAAAGTTGATAATCTAACTTAGGGTGTATTTTATATGAAGGAAAACATTTTCCAATTTTCTCACGTTTGGTTGGCGTGAATAATTTGGAAAGGAAGATATTTCCAAAGAGATTTATCTTCCTCAAATTTAACGGTCCAGAGTCAAGGTCGGATTCTAAGTCTCGGGTCGGGGTCGAGAGTCGAATCCGAACTCGAGGTCGAATCTCAGGTCAGGATAGAGTTCTCGGGTCTTGCATTTGGGTACAGTGTTTGGACTGTCTTGGGTTTGGGTAGAGAGTGGGGCTTAGTCCTCTTACATGGTGTGATATTGTCGGCTTCGCGGGTCGAGGTCGAGGTCGAGGGTCGAATCCGGAGTCGAAGTCAAATCTCAAGTCAGGATGTTTTTTCTAAAAGTCCTCTTAATGATGTTTTTTCCGTGTTTTAGAATACAGTTAACCAACATGTTAACTTATCGATCAGATAAATTGCATCGGCTTTTCCTGTTTTTCTTTAATGCCAAAATAAGTTACAAAGCAGATGATAACCTATAAAACAAGTTGCACAAACATGACCTAGAAACACTAGATGCTTCACATTTTGAGGCTTAGCAGTTGCCTAACTCAGAGGGAAAACCTAACATCAGAAAATTGCAAGTCCTCTTAAATTGGAAGACCGGCTATTGCTGTTTTTTGTCCTGCCAAACAGGCTGTAAAGCAGATGATACTCAATAAAACACATTGCTTAGAAACACTGGGTCGTCTGGTAGCTGGTTAGAGTTATGCAGGTATTAGTAATACGTGGATGAGTTGTGAGGGATCTATGTATTATTTTATGCTGGGATTAGTTATGCGGGTTTTGCTTATTCATGTACAACTTATTTCACCTTCTATCTTGCATAAAACAACACATAGATTCTCTCATAACTTATACATGTATTAGTTATGCAGATTCTTAAACCGTAAAGCAAACATTATATTAATTTTATACATGAATAGCTTATTTCCTATCCATCTATCAAACATTGTATAAGTTAGACATGCTTTATTACATGAATAACTTGTTTCATATCCAGCTACCAAAGGAATACAATACATTTTGATGGCTTAGCAGTTGCCTAACTCATAGGGAACCTACAACATAAATTTGCAGGGCCTCTTAAATTGGATTGACGTTTGCTTCTTTTTTTTCCCTGCCAAACAG
This sequence comes from Capsicum pubescens, assembly GCA_030864215.1. Taxonomy (NCBI): domain Eukaryota; kingdom Viridiplantae; phylum Streptophyta; class Magnoliopsida; order Solanales; family Solanaceae; genus Capsicum; species Capsicum pubescens. The sequence continues at coordinate 294,299,719 of CM061538.1, read as the reverse complement.
GCTATAAAGCAGATGATACCCTATAAAACATGTTGCACAGACATGGCACAGAAACATTGGATACTTGACATATTAAAGGCCTCTTAAAATATAGTATTGCACAACCTCCCATTAGAATAAATTCAAATGCCTAACAGCAATAAATCTTCAAGAGGAATAAAGTCAAAAGGAAAATATAATGTGCTTGTCATTTCAATGATAGTTTTGAAGTTGATAATCTAACTTAGGGTGTGTTTAGTATGAAGGAAAACATTTTGCCAAATTGTTTCGTATTTGGTTGACTTGAATGTTTTAATAAACATTTTCCAAATGGATTTATTTTCCTCAAATTTTAGTAAAAATGAGTCTTACATAAAGTAAGAAATATTTTGTGAAACTCCCTTTCAACCTCACCACCCGAACTGAGATGGGATCTCGACTTAGGACACAACTCTCAATTAGACCCAGCCTCGACTTGAGACTCGCAATCAGTATTTTTCCAAATTTTAATTAAATGCTCTTGGAATAATATTTTCTTGTTACTAACCAAACAATAGAAAATAAGCAAGAAAATAACTTATTTTTCAAGAAAATATTTTCTGTAAAATTAATATTTTCCATGAAAAAACATTTACTTTCATACCAAACACATCCTTAGTCTTGTTGGGACTGAAACAATCAGGTGATATGCAGAAGCTAACAGAGCAAACCTCGAAAGATTCCAAATAAGAAGACAAATGAGAAATATACCAAAAGATACACAATAATTTAATGTAATTCGATCAATCGACCTACATCCACAAAATGAGATGAACAATCTACTATATAAGATAAAGTAAAAAATATCTAGAACCGCACAAAATTTGCTCAAAATAAAAGAAAGTTCACACAAGTGATAACACTTGTGTGTCTCACAAACTCTCCTGCTTAACAAAATTCTCAAAGCCTTTGGACTACAATGTGGATGCTACAAAGAGGGAACCTCTATTTATATAGTACAAAACCTTTTCCTACAAGAAAATGGATTAGCCAAATATACAAAATATCCTCACTTATGATAAGAAAATCAGGACAAACACCCAACAACATGGTTTATAATATGGTCCCTAATGGATTAATTATCTAAGCATTAGATGGAACACATAATATGGTCCCTAATGGATAAATTATCTAAGCATTAGATGGAACACATAATATGGTCCCTAATGGTCTAATTATCTAAGCATTAGATGGAACACCTTCTACTCCCCATCAAGTATAAAAATGATGCATTACAAGCCAAATATGCACAAGCACACCTTAGTGGTTTCCATGGATATTCTTCTGAGCTCCATCTCCATAACAGCCACAATTCTCTCACTTGTCTTTTGTGTGTTGATAGTTCATCTTCTGACCAAAAAACTAAATGGAAAAAAGAGATATCATCCAATTGGTGGCACCACTTTCAATCAGCTTATAAACTTCCACAGGTTGCATGATTACATGACTGATCTTGCTGGCAAGTACGAGACTTTCAGATTGATTAGCCCTTTCAGGAGTAAGATTTATACTTCTGACCCTGCTAACGTCGAATACATTCTCAAAACAAACTTTGACAACTATGGCAAGGTGCACCATTTTCTTGACATCCCAGATAATCTTTTTTAGTGTTGGAACTTGATCGAATCCGAAAAGCCATATTATTAATAAAGTAACTCATTGAATTCATGGCTAAACACCAGTGAAGTTTAGGAGAAGCATCCCAAATGATACAAGTAGTGTTATCTGCATTTGAAAATGTGAGCACTGTTCCATTAAATAATTCAAAGTTTCTTATTTCCTGTTTTTGACATATTTACACAGTAGGGCTGTAGTTGCTGTCTGACAAAGAGAATATTATAAATCTGCATATTTTAGTCATGTATAGTAATACCAAATCAATGTATCTGAATGAATTCCTGTATCTGTCAGTCTATCAATTAATCACCATACCTCAACTCCCAAATAGAATCTCCCAGTAGATGTAACAAAATGGTGAAACGATTCGCGGAATGCCAACTTGAGTTTTTTTTTTGAATAACCTGCAGGGATGGTATAATTATAGTGTTATGACGGACCTCTTTGGGGATGGGATTTTCGTAGTTGATGACAATAAGTGGCGGGAACAAAGGAAGTTGTCGAGCCACGAGTTCTCCACGAGGGTCTTGAGGGATTTCAGCAGTGTGGTCTTCAGAAAAAAAGCAGCAAAGCTAGCTCACATATTGTCTGAAGCTGTCAATTCCAGCAAGACAGTTGACATTCAAGTAAGCTTCCATGACTCTATTTCATTAAGTAACCCTTTTTTGTTTTCACAAGACAAGTAAACCTACTGTTGTAAATGCAGGATCTATTCATGAAAGCACCTCTAGATTCTATATTTAGAGTTGCCTTCGGAGTTGAGCTAGACAGCATGTGCGGTTTAAATGAAGAAGGCAAAAAAATTAGCGATGCATTTGACAATGCTAATGCAATGACAATTTGGAGATATGTTGATAGCTTCTGGAAGATTAAAAGAGCTCTCAATATCGGATCAGAAGAAAAGTTAAAGGAAAATATAAGAATTGTTGATATGTTTGTTTATAAGTTGATCCAGAGAAAAACTGAACAGATGAGTAAACCGGAAGCTGATTTACCTATAAGTTGATCACCTTATAGATACTACTTCTGTTAATGCGGATAGATGCTAATTAGATATTATAATCATTTGTCAGTTGCAATGGAAGAAAGAAGACATTTTGTCAAGATTTTTGCAAATAACTGATACAGATCCAAAGTATTTGCGTGATATAATATCGAACTTCATACTAGCAGGCAGAGATACAACCGCAACCACCCTTTCTTGGTTCATATATTTGCTATGCAAATACCCTCATGTATAGGAGAAAGTAGCACAAGAAATTAAAGAAGCAACGACTGAGAAAGAAGATGCAATAGACATGGCGGATTTTGCTGCCAATGTTAGTGAAGATGAACTTGAAAAAATGCAATATCTTCATGCAGCACTGACAGAGACTCTTCGGCTCTATCCTGCAATTCCAACGGTAATAAACAGCTTCTTTTATCATACAGCAAGGCTAAGTAGGTGTATTCTCTAAGTTATCATTATTACTTCTCTTACTGCAGGATCCAAAGACATGCTTTTAGGATGACACCTTACCAGATGGATTCAGCGTACGCAAAGGGGACATGGTGTCTTACCTACCATATGCAATGGGAAGAATGGAATTTATATGGGGTGATGATGCGAAAGAGTATAAACCAGAGAGATGGCTTGATCCGGATGGTCTCTTCAGGCCAGAGAACCCCTTCAAATTTACAGCTTTCCAGGTTGGTCAAAGTTCATTAATAGCTTTAATTATCATTTGCTATTAATTTGCCTAGCGCTTTAATACCATCACATTGACGCGCTAAGCACATTCTTTTGCTGATAAAACAGGCTGGGCCAAGAATCTGCTTGGGGAAGGAGTTTGCTTATAGACAGATGGAGATATTCTCTGCTGTGTTGTTACGTTACTTTGTTTTTAAGTTGAGTGATGACAAGAAGACTGTCGACTATAGAACAATGATCAGTCTTCAGATCGAGGAGGGACTCCACGTTGATGTCTTTCATAGGGCCACTAGAAAGAGTATAAATTAATATGTATATTAGTATCAGTCCAACTCTGACTCATGTAATTCCGTGACACCAGTATCCAAAATAAAACTATCAAATAATATCGTTCCGGACGATGGAAATAAGGTTTGTAATCTAAGGAAGGTGCTTGTTCTACCAATATTCCCCTATGTTATCATGCCTTGTAAGTTTGTGATTTTCAGTTGCATAACCATATTTACTACCTAGAAGAAAGTATAACTAGAAATTTTTCAGATCTCTTTTCTAGCTTCAAAGATAGAAACACAGATAGAAATTGCAACTGGACCTTATCTCATCGCTGTTTACTGTTCAGAAGAAGGGGAAGAGGGATTGGAAAACAGCAAGCTGAAACAATGAAAATGATACTGCAGTGAAGAAGGAGAAGCTGAAACTTTTTGAATGTTTTCTATTTTCTGGATGGTTACAAATGCACAATGGGCCTCCTATTTATACTTGTCCATGGATGATTCTACATAGATATATCTATAAGAAAAATCTAGTGGTCCTTATCTTCTACTTCTCCAGAATATCTAGATAATTCTACAAGATATTTATTCAAGATACTATACTAGGATATTCTCGAAGAACCTATTCCAAAAAATATCTAATATATAGGAGTTTCTACTACAAAAATATCTACTAACTAGGAGTTTCTAGATAAATCTTAATTTTCTAACACTCCTCCTTAAGATTTTTCATTGAAACTCCCGGCAACGACCTTTGAAACTCAAACTTGTTTGTGGGAAGAGCCTTGGTTAGAATATCGGCTTGTTGTTCTTCACTTCTGCAATGCACCAGCTTAACTTCCCCATTCTTCTCGACATCTCGTAAAGCATGAAATCTGATGTTGATATGCTTCGTCCTTTCGTGTTGTACTGGATTTTCAGCCATAGCAATGGCTAATTTATTGTCCACATAGATCACTGTTGGTTCTTTTGGCAAAAGATCCAAATCAAACAAGATTTTTCTCAATCAAATTTCTTGATTTGTAGCAGATACAGCAGCTACATACTCGACTTTTGCTGAAGATTGAGCTACAATATCCTGCTTCTTTGTGCTCCAAGAAAAAATGTCTGATCCAAATGAAAAAGAGTAACCAGATGTGGTTTTGTAATTGTCCAAACATGCGCCCTAATCACTATCTGAATAGCCAATAAGAACTCCATTCTCCACACTTCTGTACCAAATGTCATAATCAGTTGTCTCTCTAATATACCTCAACACCCTTTTAGCAACTCCAAGATGCTTGGTGCTAGGACATTGCATACAGTAGACTAGATGCAAACATCACATCTGGCCTGGTAGCAGTCAGATACAACAAGCTTCCAATAAGGCTCCTATAAAGTTTTGAATCTGCCCTCTCTTCTCCATCATCCTTCATTAACTTTTCACTTACAACAAGTGGAGTTGCAACAGGTTTTCACTTATCAAGCTTGAACCTTTTTAAGAGATTCAGGGCATACCTCTTTTGGGACAAAAAAATTCCTTTAGAAGATTGAGAAATTTCCATTCCCAAGAAAAACTTCATCTCCCCTAGATCAGACATTTCCATACCTCTTGGAGCTTGTTTAAGGTACACCTTGTCTTCTTCACCTGTAACTATAAAACCTTCAGGATGTTCAACATAAATATCTTCTTCAAGAAAGCCACTTAAAAATGCAGATTTGACGTTTAAATGGTAGATTTTCCACTTGTATTGTGCTGCAAGAGCAATTAGAAATCTTACTGTCTCATGCCTCGCAACAGGAGCAAACGTATCTCCAAATTCCACTCCAGGCTGCTGGGAATAGCCTTTAACTATGAGTCTGGCTTTATGTTTGAAGATGGAGCCATCTGGATTGAACTTCGTTTTATAGACCCATTTGACACCAATGACGTTCTTTTGGTCGGGCCTATCGACCAGCTCCCAAGTATCATTTTTATTAATCATGGCAAGCTCTTCCTCCATTGCGGAAATCCAAGCTTCATGACTTGTTGCTTCTTCAAAGGAAGATGGTTCCATAAGAATAAAATTGCATTGCTCATAAACTTCAGCTAGTGACCTGGTCTTCAAAATAAGAGAATCTGAAGTTAATTTAACATCTGAATTGTGCTCTTTTCCAGTAATAGGACTGGAAGAAATATCACTTGTTTGCGGATTCAATGCTGCAACTGAAGTACTCCCATCTTGGTTCTTTACAATAATATCTCGATCCCAATCATAGTGGCTAGACTCGTCCACCGCAAGATCTCTACTGATAAGCACCTTCTTCGTACGAATATTATACACTTTGTACCCTTTTGTAGTTGTGTTATAGCCCAACAAAATGCAAATTTTTGCCTTGTTGTCCAATTTGCCTCTTTTAGCATCAGGAACATGGGCATAACACACAAAACCAAATATTTTAAGTGTCTCACATACGGCTTTATACCTTTCCATGCTTCAAATGGCGTCATGTCTTGGAGTGCTCTAGTTGGTGATTTGTTCAGCAAATAGACTGCGGTATTGACTGCCTCAACCCAAAAATATTTGGGTATCTTCTTTTCTGCTAGTATACATCTCGCTATCTCCATCACAGTTCTGTTCCTTCTCTCAGAAACCTCATTTTGTTTTGGAGTGTAGCTCACAGTAAAATGTTGTTGAATGCCCACATCTTTACAATACTTGCTGAACCAATGCGAAGTATATTCAATTTCATTATCTGACCTGATATACTTTAACCGGCAACCACTCTCCCTTTCTACCACAGCCTTGAATTCTTTGAAAACAGAAAACACCTGAACTTTGCTACTTAAAAAATAGACCATGTCATTCAAGTTAGATCGTCTATAAAGAGAATAAAATATTTATTCCCACTCAAATAAGTCATCCTCATTGGTCCACATATATTTGTATAAACCAACTCTAGTTTTTTCTTTGCCCTCCAAAGACTTCCTTTAGGAAAGGATCATCTATGCAATTTACCAAATTGACATGACTCACAAACATCTCGGCACATGTCAATTTTGGGTACATCAAGCACCATACCCTTGGACTGCATATACACCAATGAACTAAGGTTGTAATGATCGAATCTTTTGTGCCAAAGCCAAGTATCACTCATTTCAACATTGAAAGAGCAACTTTCAGCAGAATAGCATGAAATCGGAAAGGAATTACCAATCATGCTAATTTTAGCTACTTCACAATCTTTAGGATCATAAATGACATATTTTTTATCCTTAAAATTAAGTGAATAGTTATTGTAAAGCAACTGAGCAACACTCAACAAGTTTTGAGTCAAGCTTGGCACAAAAAGAACATCATTTATGATTTTCATACCTTCACCCGTAGGGAATTTCACTGATCCTCTTCCTTGAGCTTGCACCAGTGCACCATCTCTAAGCTTCACTTTGGTCCTATCAGACCTGTCCAGGCTAATAAACAATTTTCATCAATCGTCGTGTGCCTTGTGCACGCACTATCGACATACCAATTATATCGATCAACATGTGATGTGTGTGAAGCCATGAATACCTCCTCTGTTTTTTCAACTTGATGATCTTCCGCAAAATTTACTCATTGGGAAGACTGGCCATTTTGAGATTACTTTTGCCTGCAATACTTTTCAATGTGTCCATACTTCTTGCAGTATCTACATTGAATGGGAGACCTGCTGGACTTCTGCCAATAATTCTTCTCCAAGTGGTTTGTCTTCTTACAAATACCACAAGGTGAAAATTTTCCTCTCCTCGACGATTTACCTTGGTATCCACCAAATTTCACCTCTCCAGAGTAGTTTGAAGAGACCTTTTTGCCTTCTTTTTGTTGCTTGAATTTATGCCTTACTTGAAAGGCATCTTCGACTATCCATTCACTTCTCATAGTTACTCGTTGCTCTTGGATTTGCAACTTAGATATCAGCTCAACTATTGAAAGAGTAGTCAAGTCACAAGACTCTTCAATAGCTGAGATTTTTTATTTAAACTTGTCAGGAAGGCTGACCATGATCTACTCTACAACTTTCTGATCTGAAAAGTTTTCACCAAGTATCCTTATTTGGTTCACAATATCCATCAGCTTGAAAAAGTATTCTTTCACACTATCCGAATCCTTCATCTTCAAGAGATCAAACTCCATCTTCAAAACTTAGACCTCAACAGACTTAACTTTGTTACTGTCTTCAAACTCCTCCCTTAGCTTATCTCAGGCTTCTTTTGCTGTCTCACAAGCCATAATCCATGTAAACATCACTTCCGTAAGTCTTGAATGTATGTAAGTGAGAGTTCTTGGAGATCTAGTCACCAACTTATCATACTTTTTGATATCATTGAGAGTTGGGTTGTCTCTCAATGGCTGGACAACAGGTTTTCCTCTCTCAACGACATTCCACAAGTTGAGAAGCTTCAAATAAACCTTCATTTTAATGGTCCAAATATGGTAATTCTCCCTCAAAAAAATCGGAGGATCCGTTGTTGGTTGATTTTCTGGTGCCATATTTTTTCAGCAAATAGATCCAAAAAAGGAGCTAAAAATAAGATGAGTCAATCAACAAAAAATATATTCAGATCCCGTAAGAAATGGGCTCTGATACCATGTCAGAAGAAGGGGAAGAGGGATTGAAAAACAGCAAGCTGAAACAGTGAAAATGATGCAGCTGTAAATTGCTACAAAAGGGCTGTAGTGAAGAAAGAGAAGCTGAAACTTTTTTGAGTGTTTTCTATTTTCTGGATTGTTACAAATGCACAATGTGCCTCCTATGTATACTTGTCCATGGTATCCTTGTAGATACATCTACAAGAAAAATCTAGTGATCATTATCTTCTAGTTCTCTAGAATATCTAGATAATTCTACAAGATATTTATTCAAGATACTACACTAAGATATTCTCGAAGAACCTATTCCAAAAAATATTTCTACTACAAAAATATCTACTAACTAGGAGTTTCTAATAAATCTTAATTTCCTAACATTAATCCACAACATTTTCCCTCTTCCACTCTCTTATAAAATATAATATATACAACATGAGCACGGAGTGAGAATTTTTATCAAATGGTTCAAAATATGAACAAGTAAATGCAAGAAGAAACAAAAAGGGTTTATCATCTTAAATGGCTAATGCCTAGATTAGTTTTAGAAAGAGCTGTCCATAGAAAAAAACTAAGTCCAAGCTGACATGGTCGAGGTTCACTCAGGATCTGGAGTCCCTCTGGAATTATGCCTATTTAATTACATACACAAAAGGACTTTTTAACAAAGCAGCACATGGGAATACATCAAATAGAAAGCTTACACACATATAGACTATCCATACAACTCAACACACCATTATTATAAAGTTAATGATATAAATTTATATAACTAACAAAGTATATGAAATGAAATAAGGTAGAAACTTGACTCTCTTAATTCCTCACTTTTCTACATTAACATGGCTATTTATAGCCAAGCATAAAAGTGAAAACTTATCCAAAAAAAAAAGGGAAGAGGTGGAAGGTGACTAGTTACATAACATATATGTTTATATGCCACAGGGCCACTAACTTGGACACATGGGTGTCCACAATATTCCATAACAAACAAGGGAGGTGACGTTAATAGTGGGCAGTTTTGCTTTTTAATGTCCATAAGAAAAGTTAAGTCTTTATGACTCAAACAACTTTAAACAATTCTTCATATTTATTTATTTAACTTCTTATTATAAATATATAGAAAATGTCTATCAAAATATACATAAGAATTACTCTCTCTATTTTTGTTCTCTCTATTTTATATTTCATGATACTTTAATTTTTTTCTCTTTTTTTTATTTTATTTTAATTTTTATTTTTATTTTATTACCCCATGAATTATAATCAACTTTGTTACGACACACTCCAACTTCACAGGAGTCCTATTACTCTTGAACTCAATTTTAGCATATTTTGTCACCCTTTTTAGCTGACGTGGCACCTTTTTGCTGATGTGGTACCTTTGACGTTGGTCTTATTTTTATGTAATAAAGGTGTCACGCCAGTAGAAAAGCATGAAGAATGACAAAATACGCTAAAATTAAATTCAGGGGGTAATCGGACTCCTATAAAGTTGGAGTGTGTCGTAGCAACTTTGGTCCTGGTTCGAGGCGTATTGGATGCGTATCTCAATTTTTTTTTTCCTTTTCTCCTCTCAACTTCTATTTTTTTTCTCTTTTTTATTTTTTAGTTTTTATTTTTTCTTTTCTATTTTTTTCTTTTTAAAAAAAATCTTGGTCTTTATTTTTCTTTTTCTTTTTCTTTTTTTCTTTTTTCTCAACCTTTTCTACTCTCAACTTCTATTTATTTTTTCTCTTTTTTCTTTGATTCTTCTTTTTTCCTTTTTTTAATTTAATCTTTTTCTTTGTCCTCAACTTCTATCAAATTTTTTTCTTTTCTTCAATTCTTCCAAAAAATATGTTATGCCTCATGAAAAAGAGTTGATACTAACACATTATATCTTGATTTATGAGATGTTTTGTAAATCTTGCTTAGAGGCGGGACTTAATCCAAAGACTTTCAAACAACAAATTACGTCTCATAGACAAGAGTTGACATTATCACATTATGCTTTTAGTTTACTAAAAATTACATATATTCACAAGGTAACTTTACCTTATTACATAAAATCTCATATTGAAAAACAAATTACAAAAATTCTAAATTAATTACTCAAATTCCTATTTTTATTATCTTCTCTCTCTTCCTTCTTATACATCCCACACCACCTATTTTGCTCTAAATTATGCTCCTTATTTTCCTCCTAAAACGTAGCTACCTTTTCGCTCCAATTATCTATCTCCATTAAACCTCCCTATTATCTCTCCACAATTGATTTTTTTTTCTAAAAAATCAAGTTCACAATTTAAATCTTCATATAAAACCTCCTCCACGTTGAAATCATTTCGTTAATTAATTAATACAGAAACTTCTTTCATTGTGTCTTTCACATTTGGTCCTACCCTTTCACAAACCACACATATCCAGCCTAGCCTCCAAGTAATGTGAATATTAATGTGAAATTCAAAATTCTGAGACGAAGGAATTATGGAGGATACAAGCCAGTCTTCTGTTGCTATCACCTTTTCCAATTCATAATTGTAGATTTACATGTCTCAAATGGATCTGATAGCTGCACGGGATTCATTGAATCTATTATTTAAGCATTCTCAAATTTCATCAAGCACATAGAGATGTTAAACAATTACAACATTTCTTAATTTTCTATGCTGATTTAGATTCTTAGTTTTTATTGTTTTATTGAAACTGGTTATACATACATATGTTATGTATAGTCAGCAACATCATTTACTATAGGATCATGTTTTGATTTTAATTCAGTGTATTGTAAAATCTATTGTATCGGTACTTCTCAATCATTAGAATGTTAATACTATCTATGTTTGAAACTAATACAATAAATCGTCATTTATATCTAACGTATAATAAACATTTATACACTAAAGTATTTAATATTTATAACATATGACAAATAATTATACACTAAATTGCATGTCAGATATCATTATATTTTCAAACTACTGAAATCTCATGCCTTTAAATATATGTATAATAACATTATACATTCATTACGTCATCGTACATTTAAATATATGTATAATAACTTCTAATACAATAAATTTTACAACGCAAAGTAACAAACAACATTATAATATATAAAACAGTTATGCATGAATCAACTTATATACATGTAAGAAACAAAAATTTAATCTAAATACTTAACCAATATTTTTTCAAATTTCATACTTCAGATACATTAGTAATCTTTTTAACCATTGAATGAGATATGATTATACATTACTTATGTCATCATACTTTACAACACATATATAATAAATCCTCATACAATATATATTACCATGCAAAGTATAAAACAACATTATAATATATAAAATAGTTATGTATGAAACAACTTATACATATGTATGCTCCATAATTAAATCTAAATAATTAATCAATATTTTATCGAACCCCATACTTCGAATACATTATTAATATTATATAATAATTACACATGTCATAACATTATATAGTCAGAATATTTTTTGAATTTGAATTTTATCGGACTTCGTACTTCGAATATAAAGAATATCAGACTGTCAAGACTCTGAATGCCTCAACAATATAGTGATGTTCATATTGATTTTGGGAAACGGAAGAAAACAATCATTTTTTTTTTCAAATTGAATTTCAAATCGCAATAACAAAAAAAAATTGTGGTGATGTTTCAAGATATTTTTTGAATTTAAATTACAGTTACTATTTTTAAGCATCCACAAAATAAGAATATTAATTATTGCTCTTATTAAGGTAAGAAAATAATTGAATATGATTGTTAGCTAATTCATGGCTATAATTAAGGAACAGAAAGATAATATCTGGTTTTTATTACCTTAAATTTAGGATTAACAATTGACGAAATACATATACAGGATTTCACTTTTCTCGTATATGCACCTCAATTAAGTCAAGTACCTATTGAATCCTTTACTCCTTCACAAATGATTTCAATTGAGCTCAATTTGCTGACATGGCAAAAAATATAAAATGTGTGTAAGACACACGCTGATGATGTGGCAAAGTGATGAATTAAATAATGACACGTGGCATTTTAACTTAAAATAATTATAAAAATAATTTTCTAATATAATTAAATCTAATTTTTTTTTAAAACAAAATCATTAATACACCCCCCACCCACCCAACTGCACTACCCGATCCTCCCTCCCCCAACCCCCTCTTCCCTTCCAAACGTTACTTTCTCCATTTTTTAGCATACAAGTAAAAAAAAAAAAAAATGGTTCTCCATTTTTTAGCACAGATAAATAAATAAAAAATGGTATCTTCTTCCTCTTTCCTTCCAAACACCTCATTCTCCATCTTTGAGCACAAAGAAATAAAGAAAAAAAATAGTATCTTCTTCTTTTTTTCTTTCCAAACACTTCTTTCTTCATTTTTTAGCACAAAAAAAACAAAAAAAAAAATGATATCTTCTTCTTCTTTCACTTATCTCTAAAAAATTTTTTTTTTTTTTTCACCATTGAAGCACTTCTTTCACGTATCTCTAATTTTTTTTTTTCTATTTGAAATTCAATAGCAATGTAAGGAGAAAGAAATTAAAATTTTTGGTTGGTTGAAATTCAATCGATGTTGAAATGCTTTTTTCAAATTCATTCTTCACCAATTCAATGATTTTTCGACCGTCAATGTTCACCCCTTTTTTACTGTTCACGCTAGATTTCTTCGATTTGTGATATCGTTCACGGTCAATTCATGAAAATTGGGGAAGTATGTGTGTGTAATTGTGTGTGTGGCGTTGCGAAGGAATTCTTTGTATGTAAAAAAAAAAAAAAAAAAATGGTGAGTTATGGAGAAGAAGATGACGTTATTTTTTGTATATGAAAAAAATAAAAAATGGTGAGTTATGGAGAAGAAGATGATGCTTTTTTTTACTTTTTATTTCTTTAATATATCTTTTTTAATTGATTTGGTTTTTATGATTAATTTTTTTTTATTAATTATGGCTTCTCACTCTCCATTTGGAGAGTGTGTTACACACACCATGCCATGTCAGCGCCACGTCAGCAATTGTGCTCAATTGAAACGTTTTGTGAAGGAATAAAGGGTTCAATAGGTATCTGGCCTAATTGAGGTGTCTATACGAAAAAAGTCGAATAGTTGAGGGGTCTATATATGTATTTAGCCTTAACAATTTTATATGAGGGACATCCTAATGTATGAGTATATTTTTAAAATTCGGGAGAGAGAAGGGCTAAAGGGATTTTATGTAATTACTTTGAATTGGGAGGGGATTTATGTGGTTTACCCTTTAATTTATCAAATGTTCAATAACTATTCTCTTAGAAGCAAGATTTAGCCCAAGGACTTTCAAATAATCAGTTACATCCCATGGAAAAGAGTTGACATTATCGCATTGTGTTTTGATTTATCAAATGTTCTATAACTATTGTCTTAGAGGCAAGACTCATCTCAAGGACTTTCAAACAATAAGTTAACTCATTGGCAAAAGTTGATACTACCACATTGTGTTGATTTATGAGATGTTCTATAACTCTTGTCTTAGATACAAGATTCAGCCAAAGGACCATCAAACAATAAGTTATGGCTCAAGGAGAAAAAGTTGACACTATCATATTGTGTATTGATTTATGAGATGTTCTATAACTCTTTTTTTAGAGGCAAGACTTAGACCAAGGGCTTTCAAACAACAAGTTACGCTCCATGGGCAAGAACTGACACCACCACCTTATATTTTGATTTTCAGAATGCTCTATAACTTTTGTCTTAGAGGCAAAACTTAGCCCAATACTCTCAAACAACAAGTTATACCCCATGGACAAGAGTTAACACTATCACATTGTGTATTGATTTATTAGATGCTCTATAACTCCTGCCTTAGAGACAAAACTTAGCCCAAGGACTTTCAAATAACAAGTTACACCCTATGGGCAAGAGTTAACACTACCACATTGTGTCTTGATTTATGAGATTTTCTATTATCCTAAGGCAAGAATTAGCTTGGACTTTAATTTCAAACAACTTACACCTCATGGACAAAGTTGATACTACCACATTGTGTCTTGATTTATGAGATTTTCTATAAATCATGTCTTAGAGGTCAGACTTAGCTCAAGGGCTTTCAAACAACAACTTACGCTTGATTGGCAAGACTTCCATATTGTATCTTGATTTATAGGATGTTCTATAACTCTTGCCTTAGAGGTAAGACTTATCCCACATGACTTTCAAACAACAAGTCACACCTTTAAATTTACTTCGATCTCAAAGAAAAAAAACTTTTTGTGAATTATCCAACTTTCTGTTCATTAGCAAAATATACTAGAAGTTGAGAAAAGAGAAAAGAGAAAAAAGAAAAGAAGAAATAAAGATTGAGAAAAAAAATAAAGATTAAGAAAAAAAGGAAAAAGGAGAAGAATAAAAAGAAAAAAAGAAAAAAAATGTTGAGAAAACAAAAATGAAAAGAAAAAAAATAAAGTTTGAGAAAAATAAAAAAAAATGTGAAATGATAAAATAAAAAAGAAAAGAAAAATAAAGATTGAGTCAAATGAATTGAATTTTTTTTTTTAAATGAGAGAAATAAAAAATAAATAATATTTGAGAGAAAAAAATAAAAAAATAAAAATAAAGGTTCAGACAAATAAATTGGAGAAATTAAAATAAGAAAAAAAAAAGAAAGAGAAAGAAAAAAATAAAAATTAGTAATAGTTATTTATTTTAAAAAAAGGAAAAGAATAAAAATAAAAGTTGTGAGACAAATGAGCATGAAAAGTATAAAAAATATTTAAGGTGTAGATAGATAAAATTTTATATATTCTATACATAAAATGAAAAAAGGCTAGTATTTAAAGATTTTTTTTTTTATATGAGATAAAAGTCAATGTTATTAATTAAAAGATAAAATAAAAGAACGATAAATTAACTAATCATGAACTATTTTTAGGCACGTTATTTATTTTAATGAATTCATTAACTAATCATTAGGTGGATCACTTTCTCCACCATGGCAATTCCCCCGTCACTACTTACATGACAGAAACAAAATTTAAGAATTTATCGTCTAAACCAAACCTTAGATAATCTGTATCATTTTAAATTATTTCCTTATGAATAAAAGAAGAAATATTTTTATTTTTATTTTTAAAAAAAGATTCTACCAGGAGCCTCCCAATTTTCCACTCCCTGACTCTTGGAAACTTGGAAGGCCCTTGTGGCTCATTTTTCTCCCCTGGTAAGTGAACTCACCACCTCACACTGGAGCAATGCCTCTCATCCATTAAATTTGGGGGGAAGGAAAACGTGTCAATTGTACAGGTATTATAAGCAAGCTAGCATTACATAAGGATACATTATTGATTGACAAGTTTCCATGGATATTCTTCAAAGCTTTATCTCCATAACAGTCACTGTTCTCTCACTTGTCTTTTGTGTGTTCGTAGTTCATCTTCTGACCAAAAAACTAAATGGGAAAAAGAGATACCATCCAATTGGTGGCACCATTTTCAATCAGCTATTCAACTTCCACAGGTTGCACCATTACATGACTGATCTTGCTGGCAAACACAGGACTTACAGATTGATTAGCCCTTTCAGGAATGAGATTTATACTGCTGATCCAGATAACGTCGAGTATATTCTCAAAACAAACTTTGACAACTATGGCAGGGTACACATTTTTCTTGAAATACTAAAAAGAAAGACCTTTTTGTCAACCTTATTATTCACTATTCTCACCATCTCAAATTACCCGTCTTAAATTTATTTCTCATTTTACTTGACAAATTTTTTTTTCCAATGTTTTACCCTTTACATTAATTACTTTTTCTTCAAATTAAAATATAAACATACTATGGTAAATTAGTCATGTTATTAATTATTTTTCTTAATCAATGTATCGTCTCAATTTGGGACGGAGGAAGTATTTGTACATTAAATAATTCGAAGTTCCTTATTTTGTGTTGTAGACAGATATATTGTGTAGCTAGAGCTGCAGTTTTCGTCTGATAAACGGGAATTATATAAATCCCTTTGCTTAAATGTGAATCAGGTCTGTCTATTTTAGCTCACAGTTGTCTATATAGGGTTCGCTTTCCACCTTGTAATCCCTTTCTCCTATCCCAATTTAAAAAAAAAAAAAAAAAAGGGGCGGGGGGAGTAAGATTCAAATATTTGGAGTTTGGATTAGGAAATTAGTCGACTTCCTCATCTGGCTGTCAGTTCAACTATCTAGTTGCAGTGCATTGAGGCTCTCTTATCTTTTTCTTCTCTTTTAGGTGTTATAGGTGTTTGACAGGGGGGTGCGTGGGGGTGGGGGCGGGGGCGGGGGCGGGGGCGGGAGCGGGGAGGAGTAATAGAACCTCATTCCCAGCATCTGCATCGTGCACTCCCAAATCTGCTATTGTATCAATGGATCAACTATGCCTCAGTTTTTAATTAGTTGCAGTCAACTATGAATCTACTAGCCTATTTAAAATAAATGATAGAATGATACTCAGGCTGTGACTTGAGTATTTTGTATAATCGACAGGGGTGGTATCATTACACCAATCTAAAGGACCTGTTAGGGGATGGGATTTTCACAGTCGATGGTGATAAGTGGCGAGAACAGAGGAAATTGTCGAGCCATGAATTCTCCACGAGGGTCTTGAGGGATTTCAGCAGTGTGGTCTTCAGAAAAAATGTGGCAAAACTTGGCCACATATTGTCTGAAGCAGCCAGTTCTAAAAAGACATTGGACATTCAAGTAAGTTTCCAAGATTCGACTTAACTGAATAGCCCTTATTGTTTTCATCAGACAAGTATACATAGTTTCTTGAATGCAGGATCTATTCATGAAAGCAACTCTAGATTCTATATTCAGAATTGCCTTTGGAGCTGAGCTAGACAGCATGTGTGGTTCAAATGAAGAAGGGAAAAAGTTTAGCGATGCATTTGACAATGCAAGTGAAATGACTCTTTGGAGATATGTTGATATCTTCTGGAAGATTAAAAGAGCTCTCAATATCGGATCAGAAGCCAAGTTAAAAGACAATATAAGAACTATTGATGAGTTTGTTTATAAGCTGATCCACAGAAAAACTGAACAGATGAGTAAACCAGAAGCTAATTTATCTGTAGGTGAATCTCCTTATAGACTCTGCTTCTATTAATGCTGATAGAGGCTTAGATATTATCATCTTTTGCCAGTTGCAGCGGAAGAAGGAAGACATTTTGTCAAGGTTTCTGCAAATAACTGGAACAGATCCAAAGTTTTTGCGTGATATAATATTGAACTTCATAATAGCTGGCAAAGATACAACAGCAATCACCCTTTCTTGGTTCATATATGTGCTTTGCAAGTATCCTCATGTACAGGAGAAAGTAGCACAAGAGGTTAAAAAAGCTGCAAGTGAGATGGAAGATGATGCAACAGACATAACAAACTTTGCTGCCAATGTGAGTGAAGATGCCCTTGAAAAGATGCAATACCTACATGCAGCATTGACAGAGACTCTTAGGCTCTATCCTGCAGTTCCCGTGGTAATAAAGAACTTCTTTTATCATACATCAGTGGCCAAGTAAATGCATGTCTTAAGTTGTTATGTTTGTTTTTCCTCTTACTGTAGGATGGAAAACTATGCTTTTCGGATGATACCTTACCAGATGGATTCAGCGTGAACAAAGGGGACATGGTGACTTACCTACCATATGCAATGGGGAGAATGAAATTTATATGGGGTGATGATGTAGAAGAATATAAACCAGAGAGATGGCTTGATGGGGATGGTTTCTTCAGGCCAGAGAACCCCTTCAAATTTACAGCATTCCAGGTTGGTTATAGCTCCTATCAGTTTGAATATCTCTTGTTGAAAAACTGAAGATGAATCGTCCGCTACAAATTTTCTTAGTGACTATACACTACCACATTAACTAGCTAAGCCATTCTTTGTTGATACAACAGGCAGGGCCAAGGATCTGCTTGGGAAAGGAGTTTGCTTATAGGCAAATGAAGATATTCTCTGCTGTGCTGTTACATTACTTCATTTTCAAGTTGAGTGATGACAAGAAGACTGTCAACTATAGGACGATGATTAATCTTCACATCAATGGGGGACTGCATATTCATGTGTTACACAGATCGGGCCACTAAAAGTGCCATAATATGTCGGAACTATTCATGGAATTCTGTGTATTAGAGAGAGCAAAAATGATAGCGTTAGTAATCTTCTTCCTGAGTGTTGTTTATTTACATCGGTATCCATAATAAGCCTATCACATTACGTTGAGCAGAGAATGATAATTTATGCCTGTACTCCAAGGTGTAATTGTTACAAATTCGCATTTCCTTGTTTTAAGTCAGTTAAGAGTTTGTCAGTATAATAAGCACTGCCCCCTTCCCTGACCTCAGCTCTGAAAAAAATGGTACTATTGGATGTTATTTTCTTGAAATCCCAGATAACCTTTTTTATGTTGGAATTAGTTGATTCTTAGAAGCCCATATTATTTAGTAACTTCTGCATTCATGACTAAACACCAGTCAAGATGAGACTAAACACCGTATTATAACTGAAACTGCTATGGGCCTCATTTAGTGTCACGTGACAAACATGTAAGCAAATCCTATCCATCTGAGACAAATGTCATTTCTGTAAAACTAATAGTCAATCAGGATGACACAAATTTGAGACCTAATGTTAACCGTAAGGACTTAGTAGAAGCTTCATTAAGCTGTAAGTGGTTCAGATGCCGATTGCTTGAACGTCACAGCCGAGATAATGTATACAAGAAATCTCACACAGAGATTGAACCACCAGATTTTATACCTTCTGGCAAAAGATGAAGTAGTTAAAACAGTCCATTGCTTCAACAGATGTGAAGCTTCGATAGTCATTTTTGCCTCTAAAAACAGAACTTCTTGGTCCCAACGAACAGCAGGAGTCAGTATAACAACTCAGGCTCATTGGACACGTGTGTCAATCATGTCTCAATGTCAAAATAAGAAATGAAATGAAAAAAATAATAATGAGGAACTGAAAGAAGCAACTAAATAAAGATGAAAACCCATATTTTATAAGAGAACATTTACAAGTGAGTATCTCGACTGTGATTCTGTGACAATTAAGTTCCAATACACTGATTGAGAGAAAGGGGTAAACAAAAAGATCAAATGGCTAAATTTCCTATACTCTAACATCAAACAATTGGACAACATGTACAACAACTATATCGATTTTCAAATAATAAAAAATAAAAATGCTGACCACAGTAAAAAACTACTGGACAGGCTTGTGGTTTACCTAATACAATACACTCATGTTACATGTCGAAATGTTGAAACGTTATCCTCATCGCACAGTGATTATGATACAGTCAAGAGACGGAGCTGCCGCATGTCAGTTATGCATCCAAATTTTATGACCCATAGCACCTTTCATCTTGTAACATGGGGATGGAATTCTCATCGGGAGAAACTTTGGTCAAAACCTTGGTGATCAAAATCCAATATCCTGAGACCTTCACTTTATAAGAGGGCTGAGTCCGTCACCTTCCCAACCCAGCTTAAGCATTTGATCTACTACCTTCAAGCTCAACTGCATATGGATATGGATGGGGAGTCAACACTGAGATGTTTAAAAGCTATAGAAAGCCCCAAGGGCGCCATATCGTAGGAGCCCAAACTATGTGATTGAATAAATCCCCCCATCGCGCAGAGGTTGCAGTAGTTACTACTATACTGGTTTTATCAAGTACATTAGGTTTTAGCTACCCAGCAAGATTACATTGCATAACTCTTGTCCAGATAAACCTAAGTAATCAGATTGGCGGGCATCAAAGAGAGTCATCAGCACTGGTTTAAGAGTAACAAGAGTACAAGACCAGTAGAGTAGTTCTTGGCTATTAGCTTCTCAGAAAAGAAAAAATCTGACCCTGATTCAAACAACTATTTCCAAAACATGCTTACTATAGTTTATAAAGAAGGATGAGCCAGTTCTCAGTTGATTAAGATAGATATGACATATATATGAAACAAACACCTTTCATTTAATGCCTAAACACAAAAAAAAATAAGAATATTCAACTTACTGCAGGATCTGTGAAGATTATCAACTGCCCATCAGCTGTCGATACCAAGATATTAGTATTATCCTTGTTCAGAGCCAGAGCCATGATATCTTGACCCTCTCCAAGCTTCATAATGTGGAATACCTGCAAACCAAAACATCAGCTTCTAGTTCATACATATATCTGAAGCATTATGGGAAATGGGTCCTATTATCAAGCAACTACGGACCCATTTGGCCATAGATAGTATTCACCATATTCAGGAATATGTTTTCACTTTATTCCAGAATACTTGTTTGGCCATTGTATTTGGAAATTTGGAAAACACCTCAAGAGGTGTATTCACTGATTTTGGTTTCACTTTTTGCACTTCCTAATTTATTTATTTTCAAAAAAAAAAACCAAATTTTTTATTTTCATAAAATAACCCCATTTAAAAAATTTCACCTTTTATATTTTCAAAAAATACATTTCAATTCTAAATATTGACTCTATAATAATATGGCCAAACACAACTCCAACTCTATTTTCAACTTCAAAAATTCCAAATAAAGTGAATATGTTTATGGTTTTCATGGCCAAACGCCTACTAAGAAAAGGAATGTCTAATTGCATTGGTCAAAAGGTGCTAAGAAGCAGCATAGACAATCCAAACTTGGCAAAGCAGCAATCAAACAAACTAGATGATCTGCCTTACAGTTCCTCACTTAATGGTGCCAGTATTGATGTAGACAGGAAAAGAGATAGAAATACGGTCCAAAGGAAGTCTTTACTCTACCTTTAAAGTATACATGTCGATGAAGCAGATTGAAGGCACAGAGATAACTAATCTATTTCCTTCACCATTTTCATCTAATTCTCCATCAGAATCTCCAAGTCCTGGATTTTGCCACTTCATAGACTTGTTGTCCGATGGTCCATCATTTTCAGAATATGGATTTACCCCAAGCAAAGCATTTTGTCCATCAACAGAAACCTCCATGCAACTAATGGTGGAGCATAGAGGAAATTGAGTCCTACCAATAAGAATCCCATTAAGAGTAAAGGTGCTTAGTGTTTTATGGGATTTGTTCCAAGCCATTATAATTCCATCAGATGACAGACAGACAGAATGTGCCTCCACTCCAACTAGCCTTCTAACCAATCGACCCCTTCTTATAGTATGTATTAAGACATCTGACGAACTGGAGCATGAAACCACAATCCCAAGATCTGAACTAACACAGCAACATAATATTTCTCCAAGATGGCCTCTAAGGACATGAATGGGACCCTCAATTCGATGCCTCTTACTTTTATCTCTCGAGCTGTTTAGTGTACTACTGGTTGAAGGTGTGCCTGAACCAGGGGAAGCCTCTGCTGTGCTGCTGCTGCGCGGTGTTGATGCCCTATGTATTCTCCAAAGAAGCACTGTGGCATCTCTAGACCCTGTAACAAGATAATTGCTATCTGGAGACAAAGCCAGGCATGTTACAGGAGCACAATGTCCTCTGGCTACTTCTAAAGTTTTTGCCCCATCTGATGATATCAGCCGCACGTTGTTGTCTACATGGCCACCTAGATTCACGGTCAGAAACTCCTTTTAGTCAGTATGTTTAGAATTCAGTAACAACATAAAGCATGCAACACTAGTCCCGCTTAATTGGGAAGTCTTGCTCTCAAATTACTCTACTTCTTAATTCGACCCTTTTTTTCCATGCCACCTAAGGAACTCATGGACACTCCCATAAATCAGAACAATTGAAGTTCTAGACTTCTGACACATGATTTCTAGAGACAAGCTCTCTAGTAGTGCTAAATTGAGAAATGAGATGAATGAATAAAATAACAAAATGACCACTCATTTTCATTTTATTTGGCGGTTTTTGACTGGGTATGGAGTTTTACAAAGGAAGGAAGACTTTAGGAACTTGTGGTTTCAAACATGCCATGACATTTCTGTGGCTATAAAAGCACATCACAAAGGACAAAATGTGAAGTCTCAAAGTTAAACTGTTTCCAAATATAGGAAGGTGCCACTTTTTTTTTGGAACAGATCAGAAAAGAAAGAAGCAACTTCAAATGGAACAAAGAGTAATTCTCAACCTCACTTGCAAAACATTAAAAGCAGTAAATCGGCTGAGGAATCTTGCCTCACATAAGTGAGTGTTGACCATAAAAATGTTGTTATAAGATGGACGTACGCTAACAATTCACTAATTCCCAAAACAAAAAGAACAAAAACAAAGATATTTCAGGGTTAATGAACTAAAATATCATTCTTAGACAAGGGTATTTCGATAACTAGGATTTTTTTAGATTTAAATAAATAGAACATATACTGCTTGCCTGTAAGAATTTCTTTGTCACATGTAATTGCAACTACGGATGAACCTCTGATCCCAGAAGCTGCATATGCTAGGGCTTGAGGGAAATGCCATTCCTCTGATTCAGAGCCAGTTGGCCCCTTGAACATTCGCATGAATGTTCCACCAGCTGAGCTAGCACCAGGTTTTCCATGTTGGAAGAGGAAAGGTGCTCCCTGACCATCTGGTGTGTTTGGCTGCCATTTATGCTGAGCTACATGAGCAGCCGGCGCATTTGTATCAACAATTACGAGTGAATCAGAAGATGCCTGCATTGCTGCAGCAGGTAAGTTGCAGCGCTCTGGGTGGGGAACTGTATATGGTTTAGCATCTCTAGGATTGCGGAAGATGGTCTGTAAAAAGAGAGGTGTCAAGGTACATTTGAGCCCAACTATTATGATAACATATTACTGTTTAACTGAAAACAAGCCATACCCTCCGCTAAAAACTGCATTATGAATTATCATAAAAACAAGATACACCGAGACCATCACGCAAAAAGGAACTTCAAGGCTTAACAATAAGTTCTCTAGATTCGTAAGACATACAAACTAGCTCAAAAGAACAGGATACAGCAAGAAAAACAAAAAAGACATCACGGTTTCCAAGAAGAAGGGCTACAGGAGAAAAGTGCAACTTGAAAGTTTGATAAAATAAAATATAGAGGCTCGGAAATAGAGGGACCACGTAAACATATAAAACACTGGTGATTTTCTACCACCAAGGTGGACAGATAAACCTACTCATGAAATTGGCAGAAAATGGCTAAAAAACTTCTTCAACCAGACCATTGAGTTCCTTTTCGTTTCCTAAAGAGAGATTTAAATCATCTACAACAATTAAATACTTCACCCCTCTATATGATCAAAAGCTAGACAGTACCAGATTTACATTTCCCTCATATAAATGAATCAATATCAAAAAGATGAACTACTGATACTCATTTAGGCTAACTTAAATTTTACTCTTAACATATTTTACGGTTGACTCTGAAAACTTCAAAAGGAGAGAACTACAAATGCAACAAACCCACCTGTAGCTGGAGAACATCGGCCAGTGGCATCCTTTTCATGTGTGGGACAGTAAGAAGTTGAGATGGTGTTTGTCCAAAGTAAGCGATCTGATCTTGCATTGAACGCTGCTGAACCTTTTGACAAGATTTAACATTTCAAATTACTCGTATTAAAGTTAGTGGAATAACTAAAGCAAAAAGAACAGGAACAAAAGCATACTGGATCTGTTATCTTGTCAATATCCACTGTTCCTTCATACGTCAAGTAAAAGAAAACATTATCTGCCTGTATAGCTTCTTTTCCTCGTTGCTTATACCTGAATATGCAAAAAAAATTATTCAAAAAGAAAAGAGAAGGAAAAAAGAAGAGACAACAGTTGAGGGAAATAGTCAATTTCAATGCATCCAAAACAACTTATGCACACCTCAAATTCTCAAGGAAAGCAATAACATTACCTAAGCAAAATTAAAGGACAGCGCAGTGCACTAAAGCTCCCGCTATGCGCAGGGCCCGACCACAAGGGTCTATTGTACGCAGCCTTACCTTGCATTCCTGCCAGAGGCTGTTTCCACGGCTTGAACCTGTGACCTCCCGGTCACATGGCAACAACTTTACCAGTTACTCCAAGGCTCCCCCCCCCCCCCCCTCTTCTTCTACCTAAGCAAAACTAAATTATGTAAATGATCTTTCCAACTGTGAGAAACCTACCCAAAAATTAGATCAATCCATTCATGTAGATGAGCAGAGACGTGCTCACTCTCAAGTGCCATCCGATGCTTATGAATAAAATCAACTGTGTTTTTAGCCCAAGGTGGAAGTCGTACTGAGTCTGGAACAGAAATGAGAAGCAAATGATGACAGTTGAAGACTAAGACAAAATTTAGCTCTGTATGCTGCAATATTCAATTAAACTTTATTGCATACCCAGCTTTTCTCCCAATTGCGTCGTACCAAATTCAATCGAATTCTCATTTGTTAGCATCTCCGGAAGATAAAATAGCTCCGGAACCTAGGTATTAAGAGCAACATGCCATAAGTAATTTATAAGCAAATGGAGCAAAAGCTTTAATCGACTCCAGAAACAGCAAAAGATAACAAATCATAAGCAGCTGAAAGCATTATCATCTCCCTCTGTCATCTTGAATGTTACTTCCCTTTCCAGAACATGCCAAATTGATATCAAAAATGGAATACTTTGTCACTTTATATGACAAAAAAGAAAAAAAAAAATTTAGCTATCATTGCATTTCAGGACCCACTTGATATAAAAGTGGTTAGTTGACAATCCAACTTGAATAAACTGTACTACTTTGCAACTCCCGTGTTTCAGCTTATATGAGCCTATTTCCTTTTTAGTTTTCTCTAAAAAGAATGACCCATTTCTAAAATTGGAAATAATTTAACTTCCCATTTTACCCCAGATACAAGCTGTTAAAAGCAATACAAACATGATAACATGTTAAACTGAAGTTTCAAAAGCTTTATAGCCACATAAATATTGTCATGTTTAAGACCACAAGTTCCAAAAATTCTAATGTCTTCCTTATACTTTGTGCCCAGTCAAACACGTTCGGATAAAATAAAACGGAGGCAGTACTTTTCTCTCAAGAATTGAGTATGACAAATAAGATTATTCAAATTTACTTTTGCGATTGTAACAATTTATAATCATAAGCACAAAGGTTGTGCGGACCATCGAGATGATCCAAAAGTATACACAACGATAATATATTCAAACTGTAAGAGAATATTGAGGTGGCAAAAGTAATATAGCTCATACCAACTCTTTAACATCACTCATCTCCTCAAGAACACTTTTCCAAGTGGCAGCAATATCTGAGAACATCCTATCTGCATGATCAAATTTGCCACCTTGGAGCTGAATAGATAGGGTAGTGAAGGGCTCCAGCCTGATTAGATAATATAACACCTGGTGTAACATTAAATTCATACCGAAGGCTTAGAACAGAATCTGTAGAATCACTGCTGACTATGTTCACACTTGAGTGTGAGACAATCAAATGAAAGAGCAAGCACATACTGTTCCTGCACTTGAGTAATGCGAGCCATAGTGGAACTTTGGGATGATAGGGTCATCAAGACTAGAGTATCTCTCTTGAAACTTCCTTAATCGATCAGGATTTAGTGCTCCAACTGCCTGCAAGTATACATTTCTTATATGAGTCATCCAACAACCTGGTGATGATTTAACACGTGAAATATTCATATATGGCAACCTTTGAGAGGTCTCGGTAAGATGATGGATCAGCGAGATCCAAGTCGGTTGACGTATAATCAGAAATGATCCAGGGGAACACAGGGTACTGCAAAACCGAAAGGAAACTGATCATGTAAGCACGTGATTCCTCTCAAACCCTCACCATGAGAAAATGGTACCTGAGTAATATCATTGTAACTACGTCCGGCCAGTGTGTTAAGCTGCATTAGATACTCAAAGTTGCTGATCTGAAAAGGTATGGATTAGCAGATGATGAATCAGTGTGAAAAAAACGAGAACTTGAAACCAAGGAATTGCAGATATATATAGTTAGAAAATGCACTTCCCCCTAATTAGTTATGCAGGAGTTGCCAAAAGGGT
The DNA here is from genome assembly GCA_030864215.1 of Capsicum pubescens. Lineage (NCBI taxonomy): Eukaryota > Viridiplantae > Streptophyta > Magnoliopsida > Solanales > Solanaceae > Capsicum > Capsicum pubescens. Next base: position 294,273,555 of record CM061538.1, on the reverse strand, counting down.
TTATTATAAGGTTTTGAGCTACTCCAACCATTGGCTTAAGGTATTGGTCAGATGCTTAGGCTCTATCAAGAGGAATCAATACATTCTTTCAAGTGGTAACCATCCTTCGATAAGCACATGCTCACACTACCAAGCACACAGTTAAATTCACCTGTGAATTCCAAAATCAGGTTACATGTAGGGGATGTTAATCTATATCATATAATTGGTCATATAGTTGTCTAAAGGGTCTTAGAGGCTTTGGGCTATTCCACTCATTGGTAACAGTGCCTTAAGTTTTATCTTGATGCATAGATTCTTTTCACATGGTACTAGAGTCAAATATGGACCCTATTTTTTTTCACAACCGTTTAAGCCCATTCATTGACCTATTGACACTACTCCCTCTCTCTTTTTTTTTTTGACAAAAATCCCTCTCTTTTTTCCATACCCCTACCTCTTCAATTTGCTAAGACCACTCTCTGCTGCATGTGCATTCTTCAGTCAGTTGAACTACTTCATCATCTCAACCAGGAGAGAGAGAAAGAGAGAGAGAGGAAGAGGATGGATAAAAGAAAAGGAGATAATTATCAATGCATGCATGGGTTGCATGTGTGGATGGGTGTTTAAAATGCATTTGTTCCTCGCTAGTTGTATAAGGATTTGCAAAAGGTTTTAATGTTCTGACTACTCTACCCATTCCATCAAATCGCCTCAAGATCTTGGCTTACATGCTAAGATTCTCTACCGATTTCGAACACATCCATAAACTGAATTTTCATTTTCTTCTACCCCTTTCCCCAAAATAGATAATAGTTTAAATTCCAATATTTCTAACATACCTCTCGGCGAGCCCACCGTTCCATAAGTTGAGTTCTTTTAAGAAGTTGTTCAGGTCTCTGCAAGAAGACAAGTAGCATAAACATATAAGGGGATAGAAGATTGGTGAATGCTAAAGAAAGCAAAATCTCTTGTTTGACCATGAAGATTCAAGTCTTCGTGCAGTGAAAGTTCGAATGGATATGGATACAAGTCAATGTGACAAGCATGGCCCACACATACTATTGCAAACTAACTGAAAACAAAGTTTGCTCGTGTGCCAAAGACCGATGACTAAGGTACAGAAAAGTAGAAACCTGAGTTGCGAGGTAGATATTATTCAAATGAGAGGGACGAGTTTGAACAATAGCTCGATATGCATCTCTTCTTGCCTCAGAGGTCTGATTTAAAAACCAAGAAAATTAACCTGATCCTTGAAGAAGTAAAAAATTGAGAATAAGAGCATGATATCATAACAATGCAGTAGAAGGTTATACCCCAAAGTCAAAGAAAAAGTTTGACCGGTCGACCATAAATAATTCCAACGCACTTCTCCTTAGAAGGTATCTGTAAAGACAAGAAGTCAGGCAAAAGAAGACAGCTTTCTAAATAGCCACAATCATGTGATTTTTACAGAGAAAATTTAGATCGATTAATGAAATAATCACTTCACAACACCCGGGGGTCCATAAAGTAAACGCTCCAGGAGAAATTACATAAGAAAAAGAGGAATTTAGGAAAGGAAAAGGAACACTAATTTTTGACAAAGGCAGCAGCATGTGAAATGTGACTGAAATGTGGAAGAGTGCTCATAAATCCTTTTCCAGCATGAAATGTGACCAAAATGTAAAAGAATGCAAATCGCCTTTCAAGCTTCTAACCGAATGAAACGCATTATCAGATAAAATATGCTACTTGACATGCGTGATTTATTCATGTAAACCAATTTTATGTCTATAAACATCATAATCCTCTTCTCCATTGGTTATGGTCTGGATACCTATTCTAGTCTGTGTTTAAAAACATAACAGTATCTTAGTCTCAACGACGTACGAACTAGAAAATCCTCGAATCTACAATAAAACAGAAACTGAATTTCTCCTCAACTAGCAGAGTAAAAGGTCAAAGAAATGGTTAAAACAACAAATGGGAATGAGCATCTCAAAGTGAAACAAAGCAGTAATCAGTTGAGGTTTTTTCAGATAACTATGTCCTTGTGATGTTTGAATAGATCTTAAACAGAAATGTAGTTTACACTCACCTTCTGCTATATATCTGATGAAGGGAAGAGATCAACCAGCTTCGATCCTTTTCTTTAACTTTTTCTTCACTGCTGCAATCAAGACCATCCCCAGCCACACTGGTCTCGATGTTATCAATGATAAAATTTATTCTCCTCGTTGTAATCTGACACAAGAAATCACTTCACAAGTTAATAAATTTAACTTGTGTTGAGATGAAGATTAGCAAACCTGTGTCCTAACTCAAAAATATTGATCTGTCCACTACAACAGCAAACTTCCGAATCCAAAAAAAGTGAGCAAAAACTTAAAAAAGATACATGCAAACAGCTCATTTACAAAGGAGACAGTGCATTTTTTTAAAAGCCGAGAATTCCCCGTGGGTCAGTGGCGCAATTCAAAACTTAGTGGATAATGGGCCCACCCCTCTATTTTTCTCCACTTGCATACCATGCTTTTTTTCATACAGCATGGTTCGAAGCATTAAGTGAGAACTCTGCCAATATGAGCTTTGCGTAGCTGGTTCCACGTCCCAAAAAAGTTCAGCTGTGGTTGGTAGACAACCACAAGCCATATACAGAGGCCGGCGTATGATTTTAAACTTGTGGGTTCCCACTAAAATAAATTAATATGTATAATCGGACAAAAAAAAGTAATCTTTTTTTTTCTGATTAAAAAAAAGAGGTAACATTTTATTAACTGGTTTTCTTTTTAGATGACTTTGTTACTACTGTTTAAAAAAAAAAAGGGGGAAAAAAACGTGCAGGTGTACAAAAGGAAGTGAGTTTGACTAAAAAAAACCACCAAGCTGCGCCTAGCAGGGGATCAAACCCTCGAGCAACTAGACGAAAGCACTTTAAGGGTCCCTTACTTGCCATTGCACTAACCATAAATTTAGTTATGGGTTCCCATCAGAGGATAGTTACAAGTCCTAATATAATTTTCAATAAAATTACAACATCTACCATCGTGGGTGGGGGGGTCCCGATCCGCCCCTGGTCATATATGATGAACCCTATAAACATTGCTGACCTTTTAATCTTTTATGGGGGAGAAGGGGGAACTGAGGCTTGACCGATTGATTCATAATAATCAACTCGGCACCTCAACTGAACTAATCTATACAAAGAGGCATTTTTGGGTTAACAGAAACAGAAAAATTGATCTGGAATGTCCAAGAAAAGAGGACCTCCTGCCTAAGTATTCTATTGGGTGTAACCATTTTGCATTGCCCGCATGATTGTCATAAACAACAAAAGCCGGGTCGCCTAACTAGTCTACAGGCCAATGCCCATCACTTAAGTTATCAAAAAAGAAATTTCTTGCTATGCATAATTTCACAAAAAACTTATAATGGCAGGCTAGAGGATTTCACAACTCGGTTCACGCATAGGTGGGCAGCTAAGACTTGCATCATATGACAAGGAAAGAACAAGGATGACTTTTTAAGTTTCCTGAAAAAAGAAAAAGATGGCGTTTTGCACTTGAAAGGAAATATATGAAGTCTTTCCTACCATGCATTCTTCAGTGTACAAAATTAATTGTATTTCGACCAATTAAAATCATAAGCATTCAACCTAAAAGAATAGCAAGATATTATTGAATAGTTTATATATAAGCATCAAACAATTAGTATCTTTGATATGGTTCTTCATATTCTGGTCAACATGCAACTCTAAATATTATAAAGTAGCCTAGTAGTCTGTAGATCTCCATGAATATGGGACATCATACCAAAAAATTGGGATCTCTTTACAGAACGGATGCATCTAAATCTTTATGAATTGTCTAAGCAAATGAAATATTCCCCTGGGATCAGGAGTCTATCATAAACCATGCCCATGAGAATTCTGTAACTCAGAAACTAACTGGATTAGAAATGCTTTAGACCCTCATCCCCCACCCCCAAAGCAACGGCAGCTCTGGCCCAACAGCAGGGGAGCGAGGAAAATTATAGTTTCAAATGCTTTCACCAGTTTGCAACTACTCTTTTGAACTTCAATCCCTTCTTCAGTTCAATAACATTCTCTTTTTTTCAGTATCATGCTAATATTATTCACGGAAAGATGGCACTAAGATGGTGACATAGAATGCACAACTTCATCAGTCCACTAATTTTCCAGTCATCCTTCTCTATAAGGCAGTTGAGTTTCAAAAGCCGGGCATCTCAAAATGCCAATCATTGGACAATTAGCAGCTTATGCATAATAAGCCAATAAGTCTATTAGTAAGAAGAAGAATTTCATATTAGACAGATTTTTTATATGCAGACTTACTTGGAAAGTTCCTCTAGAAACCTTCAACGGTCTGACTATTGATGACGGAAGCTCAAGGACAATCCTTTCATCATGTTCGCTAGGAACATAACCAGGGGCAACTGCTGAAGGACTCTGCACCATGTCATGGTGGTTAGTAACTGGAGGGTCTCCAGATTCGGAAGATGTCTGCAGTGGCTGCTCAGCAGTTCCAGACATTCTGTTCTGAATGTCACCGTGATGTTCTGTCTCGTCTGACCTACTATCCATGCTGGGACCATATTCCTGTTCATAATCCTCGTGTACTGGCTCAATGGAAATAGCATCTGCTGCCAAAAGAGAGGCTTTTGATGGACTGATCGTTTGATCTCCCCCCTCTTTTAATCCTGTATGATCAGCATAATCTGCAGCAGAACCAAAATGATCTGACCCTCCATAGTTCCTTCTCAAACATTTCCGCATTCTTGCAGATGTTTCCATATTATCCAGCTTCCAGTAAACCTACTCATGAACAAAATTAAATCCTGAGTTGTAATGCCATTGTGATCAGACAAATAAAACAAAAGCAGCAAGTAACATACAGGCTGAGGATTGTACAGACGATCACTGAATGGGCCAAAAAGACATTTAATCTCTACTAAGCTACGGATAAGTTTTCTCCATTGGCGTATTCCAGTATACAAGCAATGCTGAGCAATTACATTCACTTGAGTCCGCCTCTCAACCTATAACAACATAGACAAACAAGGAATCATCTAATGAATTAACAATGTCACTAGACCAGTTTTAAGGACCTAAAAGAAAAGGACTAGTGGCAAGCGTATGAAGATGACCTCTGATCGCTGCATGTTTCTGGCTAAAGCTAAACTTCCAACAAGGACAGCAATGAATTTGTAAGACAGAGCATTAAATTCTTTCCCATAGACAGATTTAGTATCAACCGACTGCAAACATTCCATCCAAGCTGTTCCCATGGCTTCAGAAACATTCCATCTCTTCACGCGTCCCATGTCACTTCTACTCCGTCGCTGTGCAGATGTAGCCATTGCCACTGCACTGAGACCTCTTCCTGATCCTATCTTTGCATTGCGTTCAAGGTCTCGTGCAGCAGCCAGTGCCGCTGCTTTTGCTGCCGCCTTGTCCTTGGGAATAGCTGGAGATTTGCTAGGTGCCTCTATAGGTTTCTGAAAACTTGAAAACGTATGAAGTCTAGCAGCTTTGCGCTCTAGCAATGAAGAATCCCGCTTTAGATGTGAGGTTGTTGCTGGTGCTGGAGCTTCCCCTCCAGCAGCGCCAGCAGCTAGCATTGCCAGTGCCATAGCAGCAGGTGGAGATGCAAAAGCAGCAGCCCAGCTAGGGGAGATCATAGACAGAGCAGCCTGAATAAAGGAACACCTTAGTTCTTGGAGATCAACATATACAGAAGACTTTAGTAAGTTCGTAGATGCAACTGACTAACAAAACGAAGCAGCATTATCCAATGCTTCAGTGGCGAAAGAAAGAAAGACTGTATAAACAAAAGCGGAATCTACTCATTTGCGATAATGATAACAGAAATAAAAGAAAGCAATTTCAGTAATGGACAAAATAGAAACTGCAGATACAGATGTTGACAGAAGCTGGATGTGCCAGATTCTAATTAGTTATCAGGAAATACTTCAACAACAATGATAACTGCAAAGATCTTGTCACTTTGTTCAAGATTCTTTTGCCAAACTCCCAACTTTCAACAAAGGTTACAAACTTTTTTTTTCCTCAGAGGTTACAGACTTAGTAAAATCTAGAACTGAAATAGCATCACTATGTACATGGAAGTGTAATATATACCTCAAGGGGCAAGGCATCTGCAGCTAATGATCGGTCATCAACAACAAAAGGATTTAAACCATCTGCAGTTGCCAGTTCATGAATTCCTGCCAAGAGGGGTCGCCACCTCCTCAAGGCTGTAATAAAAGGTGGTAAAATAATCTCTAGGTATTGCTTCCTTAGAGGATTTCGATCCTTATCAACAGCATGCCAAACCTGCAACATACAGGTGACAGAAACATGAATCAAAATACTGAAAGCATCAAAAACATAAATGTACAGCTAAACTATAAGAATGAAAAAGTTGCATCTAAAACCTCCGAATATATTGCTGACTAAGATAAGCAACTAGATAGATATAATTCTAACCTCAGAGAACATAACACAGGAGGCAACCAACACTCTCTGTCTTCTGGACTCAGAAATAGGCATGTTGAGAATTGGTGAAAGCACGCTGTCCACAAAAAATTGAGCTATGAGTGTGATTCCAATTAGCATAAACTGAGATGTCAGAATAAATACAGCTACTAATCAAGCATTTGGTCATAGTAGACAGCTAGCATGAAAGATAATCTAATTTTATTCCTTATTCTTTTAATAACAATGGTGTCCGACCAGCTTGTGTGCACCTCAACTGTTCGATTGAGTCCTACCAGCACAGGTACCAGGTAACTCTCCCCACCATGATGGGAAGAAATCACCTAATATTTTTTGTCTCAGCTGGAATTTGAACCCTCGCCTAAGGTTTAATTATGATAGAAATATAAGCATATGACTACAGCTAACGACACAACAAGAACTAAAGACATAGGCAAACATAATAGCAGAATATCCTGCTATGCAAGTATAATAGATGTCAAACTTGGTGGAGAAACTTAATTTGACAAACGAAACAATCAAACAAGGAAAAACAAAAGAAAATACAAAAATGCTATTTCTTTTTCTTTTTTTATTTTAGAACTGGAAAATACAAAAATGCCGACATTACCAAAAGCCAGAAACAAATGCCGATGAATATTGGGGTACAACTCGAAAGCGCTAAATAGCAACTCTTAGGGGTGTTAAACGAACTAGGACAAATTAGGCAAGTTAAAATGAGTTGAGATGATGAAACAGTTCAGAAGCCGATCCACCCAATTTTTGCTTGCTCAAAGTGGGTTGTATCGAGATGATTTGAGCAGGCTAAAGTCCAACATGTCCAACTCAAAAACAACTTTTTCCTAGTTCGTTTATCTTTTTAGTCTCAATGTTACTAAAAATAATTTATTTCTATGATACATTAAATTATGATCTCCATTCAAAACTTTCTTCTTTTCTTTTCATTTCCTGTTTTTCTGGACAAAACTATAATATGGTTAATTTGAATCAGCAAAGTTGTTCAAGTTGCCAATCTTATTTTTTAGTAACTGTGGAGTCTGGGCCAGCTTGCCCGCACCCTCAACTAATTTTACAAGGTACCTCATACCGACCAGCACAGGTATCTATCTAGTAACTTTGTCTACCAAGGCTTGGACAAATGAGAAGAAATTATAGAGTGTTTTTGCCTTCGCCGGAATTTGAACCTGAGACCTTATGTTTCTTGACCCACTTCATTGACCATTAGACCACACCCTTGGGTGCTCAAGTTGCCAATCTTTTGGATGGGCTATTTTAGGTTCTACCCATTTTAACCTTTAAATGAATACACCACTAACCCTAAAATTTAGGCAAGTTACATGTTTATGGGTCAAAATTTACACCAATATCAATGAACATATTTGGTGTGTTTTCTTTAAGACGAGTTATCGCAATTAACAAATTATCACATAGCTCAAATAGTAGGTTACTATAGAAATTACTTCGGGACAAAAATTGAAATTTTATCAATGAACATATTTGGTGTGTTTTCTTTAAGACGAGTTATCGCAATTAACAAATTATCACATAGCTCAAATAGTAGGTTACTATAGAAATTACTTCGGGACAAAAATTGAAATTTGTTAAAAAGTTATTAGAGTAGTGTTTAGTGTTAGTATGAAATTAGAATGTTAGATTGTACCGCATGTCTATAAATAGTTATGTCTTGTATAATATAATCATCAAGTCTTCAGTGTATCTTTTCTTTTCTTTTTTCTTTTTTGCTTCAGGCAGTTTGGTATCTGAAATTTTTGTTTTCTCATTCTCACACTAGTAAATCCCCTTAATGTTCACATGTGATTCATGGTACCTTAACCGGAAGTCTAGTGAATATGCAGAACCTTAAAAAAAATGGAGACAGACAAAAAGAAGAAAGAGGAAATTGAGTAGCTCAAAAAAGGTCAGCATATTGATACCTCCATAACAATGAGGATCGTGGTTTTCTTGATGGTATACGAGCATTCACGTCTAAAATAGAAAGATTGCTAGTCTGTCTACGAAAACCCTCTGACATCCCATCCTCTGCGTTTCCATGCCTCATTAGCATCTGATTTCCACCATCATCTTCTTCCCTTAATGACACAAGCACCATTCGCAGCATGCAAAGAAAAGGTTGGTCACTGTCTAACAATTGATATAGTGCTGCCATGCCTCCCATTCCAGTACCTGATCCTCCTCCGATACCTAGACCACCACCCAGTCCAGACTCATCTAACAACAGTGCTTCTAGCATTGCAACCGACTTCTTTACTAAAGGAAGTTCAATCCAGTTTCCATCAGCATCTTTTTCCAATGCAGAATTCCAAGCTTCCCAACCACTGCCACCACCACCAATAACTGAGGTGTTTGAGGGCAGACCAACTCCATACCATAATCGACTCCTGTATTTCCACCCCTCGGCTAAATCTAAAGCGCAACTACCATATGATACAAATGCGCAAGCAACAGATTCAAAAGGTTCAGCAGCTGCCGCTGCAGCGAGCCGCTCCATCACAGTTGCAGATATCTGTCCATTAGGATCAGCCATTGATGCAAGAACCTAGTAAAAACCAGCATCAGTAAACTAAGTTCAATGAGCAAGAAACCAAATATAATATCGTAAAATGCAACAAGCATTTCAACATGGTCTATCCAATAAATCTGGCTACAAACAAAATATACAGAATTACAAGAACGACTGAGAATTACACCTGCAGTCTTAACTCAGTTAGCATAAAGATTAGATGTTTTCCAAAACAATTACATGTAGGTGCAGGTGAAAATACAACAACCACAGAAGACAACGAAAATAGAGCACAACTAGAGATGCAGACAAGACCGTGAAGCGGAACATACTCCAACAGAACTGCCAGGAAAGTATGCACAACACAGAGGGTAGAAAAAGAAAATATCTGCAGAATGATATGAACAGACGGTACTTGACGAAGAGGAATTCCTAAACTCAAACTAAGTCTAAAAAAAACATACATCAAGTGACATTCTCCCAGAGCTATTGGATGATTTACGATCAGCTACAGTTTCAAGAGCGTCTCCGCCAACTACACTTGTGGACTGGCTACCTACAGGCACAACACTTGATAGAGGGGAAACAGAACCAGCAGGAACACGTGAACTCCTGTAAAGTTTGCTCTGCAGCCTCAGATGGTCTTCAACAAGCATTAAAATCACAATGGCATTCTCTACCAAGGCGACAGAAAGTTGAGCCGCATTTTCTGCTCCCAGCTTGGCATCCTTAGCTGACAACCCTTCAGCTGCCACACCAGCAGCTGCTGCAGCAATAACTTGAGTCTGCAGAAATAGAAAAGCTGGATGTAGTCATTGTTTTTCTTTTTTTTTTCGAGAAAGGTAATGTAAATTCAATTCACCCAAAGGGCGGCGCATCCATCGCAGGTGCGCATATCCAATTTTTAAGGCAAACACACCCATGTTGGGTGCTGTTTTACGAAAACACATTGTGGTTGGATGTAGACATTGTTGTAGCTTCACAAATGCCAATGTCTCGGGATGCAATTAATAATGTTACTTTTAAAAGTCAAAAGGAAACGTTCAGGATGAATTCACTCAGAATAAAAGAAAAACTTTAACTGCAGTGAAGGAGCTAAAAGAAAATTGTTAGATTTGATAAGGAGCGCAGTGACACCAAACTAACAAGACAAGCAATAGTTGTGCTATATTCATAATTTATACTCTAGTGTATAGAGAGCACAGCATGTAAATTCTCTCTCCCTCTCTCTCCCATACAGATTCTTCTTAGAATTTTTCTGTAGCTCTCTTTTTTGCATGGACAATTACTTGATGCAATCATTGATATAATTACTTTGCCTTATCAAACAGAAAATTGCTCCAAATTAAACAAAAATCATAACTGGCAGCAAGGCCCTAAAACAAAGTCGATTTTGAAATTAAAACAATTCAAAAAGGATCAAGGTGACACCAACGCTCAAGTTAACTTCAAAGACAACAAAATTTAGGGAAAATTAAGACTTCAATTACTCCCTCCATCCTAATTCATGTTATTATAAAGAAATAAACCTTGGGTCTAACTCAATCCAAAAGCTAGCTCATGAGAGTGAGAATTGTCCAACCATACAAGGAAACCAATCGCCCCATCCATGGACAATGTGGGACTTCTGACTTAAGTTACTCGGACTCTTCACTTAAAGTGCCGCACCCGTGTCGACCCGGCGTGGGTGTGGGTGTGGGTGTGATATCCGTACCTGTAACACCCATAAATCGTCCATGCGTTAGCTCGTGATAATATGCTCTTAGAGTTAAATGACTAGAATAGTGTCTAAGAGACTTAGTCTCATTTTTGGCTTCCAAAATGAGTAAAGTTTAAACCATATATATAATTTCCCTAATTTCGACTTTTTATCATGTGGAAAATTGAATGAGCTTTCCGTCGATATAAGATTCGCCCAATCCGATACCCGGGCAAGAAGTTATGGCTAATTTAAGTCCTAATCGTAAAACACCGTCATTTTGGTGTTTGGCGCGTCGCGGAGTGGGCCTATTTAGCAATTGTCAAATTTCAGTAGCATAGCGCGATTGTGGCGCGTCGCGCAGAAGTTTCAGGTCCCAATCAGTGGGACAACGCGATGGCTCCGCGTCGCGGTGACCTTAAGAATCCCATTCGTCAATTTCCAGTGAGCCACCGCGATTGTGGCGCGTTGGGGTGGCCCATAAAATCGGGCTCCCAGTTATATTTTTATTCCGTCTCATTAAGGGTATATTGGGTATTTTTCACCCCCTTATCAGCTTAAACACGGGATTTAATCCCAAAGACACCAGAATACATTCACAATCATCCAAATTACTCAAGAACGCTGGCTAGGATTTCAAACTAAAAACCCAAATAACTCAAGATTTAACCGTGGGTTTTCAAGATTGATTGAAGATTTGGAATCCCCAAATCGTAGGCTTCAAGAAACATTCATCAAATTCCTAAATTGAGGTACGTGGGGTTTATCCTAAAAATACATGGGCTTGTTGAAAATACTCAATTATGATTTAAAGATTATAAAGCATGAATTTGTTAAAGGGGTTTGAAATCCATGATTTTTATTATGCTTTATGCATGTTATTGATATTGTTGTTTTGGCCTTTAGGCCTCATCCCCTTAAATTGATTTACAAGTATATGTATATGTATGAAATTGAAATTTAAGATTTGTTTGAGAGCACAGATTATGAAGTCCCTCTCTTGTGATAAATTCAAGTTTAGGATCTTATTGTGAATGATTTGAAATGCATGATTTATGGTTTTGAAACTAGTTTTCTCAAGACCTTAGTGTTTGAGCATGATTTAGAGATGATGAGAGGAAGCTTCTTGATATAATTACATCCTTGTTTTAAATGAGAAAGTGTTGCATGTGATTGAGACATTTGACATGACCACCTTGTATTATTGAAATGCTTGACAAAGAGAGTGCCTTGCATGTTTACATGAGGTTTGAGAAAGAGTTTCTTTGAATTGATTTATTGATATGGTGGTCCCAAACTTATGTTTTGAAAACAGAGATTATAATATGTTATTAATGGCTCAGAGACGTGACTTGCAAGTCAATGGTATGACGATACCATAAACATGTATGCCATAACAGAGTATGTTTTCAGAATATGTTTTCAGAGAATGCATGCTTTAAAGAGTTAAAAATGGGCTTAAAGAGGGTTAGGTGGTTACCCGAAGAGGGCTTTAGTTCAAGTAACTCTTAGCCTAAAACCGTGATTTGCCGATCCGGGTATATTATTTTACGTTGGCGACGGCCGTGTGGCGTAGCAGAGTCAGAGACTCCAACCCTTGCGGCATACTTGGGTTGGAGGCTTCCCCGCCGAGTCAATGGCGGATTCCATATAGCCCGTGGAATTTCAGAATTGTAGGGTACACCACCTAGCGCAAAAGTAAAATAAAGAGTGTCACAGAGTTCAGATGATTTTTCAAAGTCTTTCGAAAATGCCCATGTGATTTCTTACTATATGATATGTTTATGAACCGTTTTAAATTGCTCTCATCTATGTTGAATATAAATGATTATTTTGGATTTGCTCTGCGTACCAGTACATCTGTATTGACACCCCTCCCCTACCTCTCAGGTTCTGAGGCTCAGTCTAGGGGTCCAGATAAGCAGTAGGTAATTCAGACAGCAGATCAAATTGTGCAGTGGTGAGCCTTCTCTATTCCAAAAGGCCTGTCCATTCAGATTATGTCATCTATTACAGTTTTGGTCTACTGGGGCCTTGTCCCAGTTTTCAGATAGTTGTCAGATTTTCATGTAGTAGAGATTTTGCAGACTGTTCCAGATGTTGTTTAGTTGAGTTCGGATTTCATTCCTTATTGTTAAACTAAATCCAGGGTATGACCATGTTTCCGTATCAGATTATATTTCTGCATCTTCTTTTATTGTGTGAATGTTGTGCATGATTACCAGATAGAGAAGGACGCCCGGGCCTTCATGGTTCGGGATGTCCGTCACGGCCAGGCCCTAGTTCGGGTCGTGACAAACTTGGTATCAGAGCACGGTTCATGGTCCCAGGGTGTCTGTGAAATCGCATCGGGTAGAGTCTTGTTTATTGATGTGTAGCGCGCCACACTTATAAGCAGGCAGTTGAAGGTGCATGAGCGAAATTACCCCACCCATGACTTGGAGTTAGCGGTTGTGGTGTTTGCGCTTAAAATCTGGCGGCATTATCTTTATGGGGTGCATGTTGATATTTTCACTGACCATAAGAGTTTACAGTATGTTTTCTCGCAGAAAGAATTGAACCTCAGGCAACGGCGCTGGATGGAATTGCTAAAGGATTATGACATGAGCCTGCACTATCATCCGGGCAAGGCAAATGTGGTAGCCGACGCCCTTAGCAGGTTGTCTGTGGGCAGTCTTTCTCATGTTGAAGAAGGGAAAAGAGAGATGGTGAAGGATATTCACCGACTTGCAAATCTTGGAGTGCGACTCTTAGATTTCAAAGATGGAGGGGTAGTTGTTCACGAGATAGCTAAATCATCCCTTTGTGCGGAAGTTAAAGAGAAGCAGATCGAAGATCCTATCTTGATGCAGATCAAGAAAGATGTGGGTCAACAGAAGGTGATGTCCTTTGAAATTGGTGGTGATGGTATTTTGAGATATCAGGGTAGATTGTGTGCCAGATATAGATGGTCTGCGAAAGAGAATCCTTGACGAAGCTCACACTTCGAGGTATGTTGTTCACCCAGGCTCTACCAAGATGTATCATGATCTGAAAACCATTTATTGGTGGAATAATATGAAGCACGATGTGGCTAACTATGTTGCCAAGTAAACACTTGTCAACAAGTTAAGGTAGAGCATATGAGGCCTGGTGGTACTTCCCAAGAGATTGCTTTGCCTTTATGGAAATGGGAAATGATCAATATGGATTTCACTACGGGACTTCCGAGGTCCCGAAATCGGTATGATTCTATTTGGGTAATTGTTGATCGGCTGACCAAGTCAGGTCACTTTCCGCCTGTGAGGACCAACTTCTCGGGAGATGATTATGCCAAGCTATACATTGAGGAGATAGTCCTTTGGCATGGGGCACCTGTATCCATTATATCTGACAGAGGTATGCAATTCTCTTCTCAGTTTTAAAGATCTTTTCAGAGGGGTTTAGGTACCCAAGTGAATCTGAGTACTGCTTTCCACCCTCAGACTGATGGGCAAGTTGAGCGCACCATTCAGACCCTTGAGGATATGTTGAGGGCTTGTGTATTTGACTTCAAAGATAGCTGGGTAGATCACTTGCCGTTAATAGAGTTCGCTTATAATAACAGCTACCATACCAGTATTAAGATGGCTCTGTTTGAAGCTTTGTATGGGAGAAGATGTAGATCACCGATAGGGTGGTATGAAGTGGGTGAGACTCAGTTGTTCGGGCCTAATCTTGTTCATCAGGCGATGAAGGACGTGAAAATTATTAGAGAACGACTTAAAACAGCCCAGAGTAGACAAAAATCCTATGTCGATGTTAGGAGAAGAGACTTAAGAGTTTGAGGTTGGTAATTGGGTGTTTCTCAAAGTCTCCCCTATGAAGGGAGTTATGCGATTCGGGAAGAAAGGTAAGTCGAGTCCTCGCTATATAGGGCCATACCAGATTTTGAGAAGGATAGGTGAGGTTGCGTATGAGTTAGAGTTGCCTACAAGTTTGAGTTCTGTTCATCCGGTATTTCACATATTCATGTTGAAGAAATGTATTGGAGACCATTCATTAGTGTTGCCTGTAGAAGAGGTCAAAGTGACAGACTCCTTCTCCTATGAAGAAGAGCCCGTGGCAGTCTTGGATCGCCAAGTTAGGAAACTGAGGAGCAAAGAAATAGCCGCGGTCAAAGTGTTGTGGAAAAATCAAAAAGTTGAGGAAGCAACTTGGGAATCAGAAAATGACATGAGAGATAGATACCCAGACTTATTTGATCCGGTGAATGATGAAAAGGAAGGTACAATCCTTGTCTTATTATTTTATGGCCTTAGTGTACTTTAATTCGTGCTTGTCTGTGTTCCGCGTCATCATTCGGGGACGAATGATCCCAAGGGGATAATGTAACACCCCGCAAAATCATCCATGCGTTAGCTCGTGATAATATGCTCTTAGAGTTAAATGACTAGAATAGTGTCTAAGAGACTTAGTCTCATTTTTGGCTTCCAAAATGAGTAAAGTTTAAACCATATATATAATTTCCCTAATTTCGACTTTTTATCATGTGGGAAATTGAATGAGCTTTCCGTCGATATAAGATTCGCCCAAATCCGATACCCGGGCAAGAAGTTATGGCTAATTTAAGTCCTAATCGTAAAACACCGTCATTTTGGTGCTTGGCGCGTCGCGGAGTGGGCCTATTTAGCAATTGTCAAATTCCAGTAGCATAGCGCGATTGTGGCGCGTCGCGCAGAAGTTTCAGGTCCCAATCAGTGGGACAATGCGATGGCTCCGCGTAGCGGTGACCTTAAGAATCCCATTCGTCAATTTTCAGTGAGTCACCGCGATTGTGGCGCGTCGCAGTGGCCCATAAAATCGGACTCCCAGTTATATTTTTATTCCATCTCATTAAGGGTATATTGGGTATTTTTCACCCCATTATCAGCTTAAACACGGGATTTAATCCCAAAGACACCAGAATACATTCACAATCATCCAAATTACTCAAGAACACTCGCTAGGATTTCAAACTAAAAACCCAAATAACTGAAGATTTATCAGTGGGTTTTCAAGATTGATTGAAGATTTGGAATCCCCAAATCGTAGGCTTCAAGAACCATTCATCAAATTCCTAAATTGAGGTACGTGGGGTTTATCCTAAAAATACATGGGCTTGTTGAAAATATTCAATTATGATTTAAAGATTATAAAGCATGAATTTATTAAAGGGGTTTGAAATCCATGATTTTTATTATGCTTTATGCATGTTATTGATATTGTTGTTTTGGCCTTTAGGCCTAATCCCCTTAAATTGATTTACAAGTATATGTATATGTATGAAATTGAAATTTAAGATTTGTTTGAGAGCACAGATTATGAAGTCCCTCTCTTGTGATAAATTCAAGTTTAGGATCTTATTGTGAATGATTTGAAATGCATGATTTATGGTTTTGAAACTAGTTTTCTCAATACCTTAGTGTTTGAGCATGATTTAGAGATGATGAGAGGAAGCTTCTTGATATAATTACGTCCTTGTTTTAAATGAGAAAGAGTTGCATGTGATTGAGAAATTTGACATGACCACCTTGTATTATTGAAATGCTTGACAAAGAGAGTGTCTTGCATGTGTTTACATGAGGTTTGAGAAAGAGTTTCTTTGAATTGATTTATTGATATGGTGGTCCCAAACTTATGTTTTGAAAACAGAGATTATAATATGTTATTAATGGCTCAGAGACGTGACTTGCAAGTCAATGGTATGACGATACCATAAATATGTATGCCATAACAGAGTATGTTTTCAGAATATGTTTTCAGAGAATGCATGCTTTAAAGAGTTAAAAATGGACTTAAAGAGGGTTAGGTGGTTACCCGAAGAGGGCTTCAGTTCAAGTAACTCTTAGCCTAAAACCATGATTTGCCGATCCGGGTATATTATTTTACGCTGGCGACGGCCGTGTGGCATAGCAGAGTCAGAGACTCCAACCCTTGCGGCTTGCGGCATACTTGGGTTGGAGGCTTCCCCGTCGAGTCAATGGTGGATTCCATATAGCCCGTGGAATTTTAGAGTTGTAGGGTACACCTACTAGCGCAGAGGTAAAACAAAGAGTGTCACAGAGTTCAGATGATTTTTCAGTCTTTAGAAAATGCCCATGTGATTTCTTACTATATGATATGTTTATGAACCGTTTTAATTGCTCTCATCTATGTTGAATATAAATGATTATTTTGGATTTGCTCTGCGTACCAGTACATCTGTATTGACCCCCCTCCCCTGCCTCTCAGGTTCTGAGGCTCAGTCTAGGGGTCCAGATAAGCAGTAGGTAATTCAGACAGCAGATCAGATTGTGTAGTGGTGAGCCTTCTCTATTCCAGAAGGCCTGTCCTTTCAAATTATGTCATCTATTACAGTTTTGGTCTACTGGGGGCCTTGTCCCAGTTTTCATATAGTTGTCAGATTTTCATGTAGTAGAGATTTCGCAGACTGTTCCAGATGTTGTTTAGTTGTGTTCGAATTTCATTCCTTATTGTTAAACTAAATCCAGAGTATGACCATGTTTCCATATCAGATTATATTTTCGCATCTTCTTTTATTGTGTGAATGTTGTGCATGATTACCAGATAGAGTAGGACGCCCGGGCCTTCATGGTTCGGGATGTCCGTCACGGCCAGGCCATAGTTCGGGTCGTGACAGTACCCGATCTCGTCAACCAATTTTGGGTACTTTGACCAAAATCGCCAGGGAAGTCCTGACAAATTTAAGAAATTTTGTAATCAAAATAAAAGCTAAGGTGAAATTGAAGAAAATGGAATACCTTGTATAAAGGAATTTCCATGTAATCGTTTTTCCTTTTATCTCCTTTCATGATTTTCTTCTTGAACAATATTTTCTCCTCAAGTTTTCAACATATTAATTTATGTTTTATAACTCTACTTTTAGATATTTAAATTATTTTTCACCGAAGCCCCGCACCCGTATCCATCCTTAGATCCATATCCCCGAATCCTTAAATTGAGACTATGAAGGATCCGACCTCTAGATCCGTACCCGTATCGGACACCCGCACCCGAGTCCGAGCAACTTATCTTCTGACACCTCCACATGCCCAGCTGGACATTTGGAGTATAGACAATATAACATGAGGGCCCAACATCAAGTAAAATAATAAATGGGATGGGTCTGGAGATACCATGATAACAAATGGACCTTGGGCATATAAGGAGACCAATTACCCATCCATAACCAATGTGAGACTTGTTTGACTGCACATGTAGTTTAAGAAAGAAACGATTGAGGGGCAGGCATCACAAAGCATTATTAGAATGAGACTAAAATTTCTTAGCTGGAATGTGAGGGGGTTGGATGAGAGGAAGAAGAGAATCACCCTTAAATCTCTCTTATTCAGAGGTTTAAATTGTATGTTTGCAGGAAACAAAAATAAAAGAATGGTCACCAGGTCTTATTGGACAAATTTATGGGAACAGATAGTGCGACTGGTCTGAGCTTAAAGCCTCTGATACAAGGGGGGCCGCATCGTAACCATTTGGGACAAACGCCAGCCGACTTGCTCAGGGATACAACAGAGACTGTTTTTCACTGTCTTGTTCATTTGAAAGCGTACAGGACGATTTTAGGTGGGTCTTCTGAGGGATTTTATCTCTATGGTCCACACTCTGCTTCTGAAAGAGATGAGTTGTGGAATGAAGGAATTCTCTGATGCAATTCAATACCTTGGTCTTGCTGATTTACCATACATGGGGTTCTATACACATTGTGTGAGTTAGGCTCAAGACCTAATTTAAAGGAAATGGATTTTGAGCCTAATTTGACCCCAAAGGGAGGAGGATTGCCCAAGCCTTATAAGGAGTTCAGGGATCTCATCCTCACCAACATGGGATTCTTTCCATTCACCACCCACCTCACGCCCAACCCCTTTTTTCCTTACTGGAGTGTACACATTCATGGACGGGGAGTATATTCACAACCTCTGCACGCTCCAGAGGGGCCCACATCGGAGCCAATGGGCCTGGCTCTGATGCCATATAAAGAAATGAATTTTGGGCCTAACTCAACCCCAAGAGCTAGTTTGGGGGATTGAGATAGGTCCAAGCACCATTTCTTTACATGGTATCTGAGACAGACCAATCCGATGTGGGCCCAGGACTCTGGACAATTTCAGTGATGGAAGTACCCCCGGTCCATGAATGTGCACGCACCAGACCGGCCAGTGGAAACCGAGATAAATAATGTCCTGGGGGGGATGGAAAGAATCTCATATTGGTGAGGGATGACATCCTTGGACTCCTTATAAGGCTTGAGCAATCCTCCTCTCTCTAACCTAGCTTTTGGGGTGTGAGTTAGGCCAAAGCCTAATTTGACAAAAGATCACAATGGCCGGGTCTTTCTGATATCATACTAAAGATAATAGTCATTAACAGAAAAGAAAGTAAAACAAAAAGAATTATGAAGTCACATCTTCAGCTTTCATCAAAGAAACCAGAGCTTGAGGAACAAGGTTACCTGAACTTGCAACTCCCGAGCAGCAAAATCCAGCAAGCTTCCCAACAGCCTTCTTTTGAAAATGGGCAGTGACTCTTCACGTCTTGGGATGTAACGATAAGCAAAATTGAGAATTAATGAGAACCCCAAAATTACCTTTCGATAGAAACATAAGATGTTGATTGACCACTCATCAGACAAGGCACATGAAAATTAAAATGGTGCTTCAAAGTAAAAATACCTCCAGACAGGTCAGGTTACCAGATTTAATAACAACCTAAGATAAATAAAGTCCAATAATCACTATCATAGACAGGACAAACACTCTGAAAGAAGTCCAAAAATTTGTCATCCTCTAGCAGTGGTATCAAGGTCCAGAAGACCTAATGCTTTTTAGCTCATGTGAATTGAAGGAGTCAATTGGTTAACAATTTTGTTATGGAATAAGCAAGGTAACGAGTCCAAAAGTACGTTTTCAATAGTGGTGTTCCCCACAACACTCACAAAACAAGTGGGTCTGAAAGTCGCTGGAAATATACAAGGAGACTGTCTTTTCCTCTCCCATATGTTGCTGGTTTCTGCAAAGGAAGGAACTTTCACCTAAACTCTGATATCAAGTGAGAATAAAGGCACGTGAAGACAACTGACCTATGAGTCATTTTCATATCCACACTTTACAAAGTACATACTCATGTTTCTGTGGTGTGAAACAACAATACGAAGTATAACTATATATACCTTACTATGTACATTAACTATCTAACATAATCTTAAAGAAGTGCAAAACCAAAATCCAAAATTTCCATTCTACTTCATTTAAACTGATTGAAAATTGCAATAACCAGGGGGGATTAGTCATGAAAGTACAGGTGATAATATGCTCTAAACTATTTCAATAAGCAAATTTATACAGAAGAAAGGGGGAATGGTCTCAACTCTAGTACTCTTAACATGTAGCACTTTGAAAGAAAAGACCTTTTTCGAGAGCAAAATCACTGCAGAAAATCAAACACTGGGATCTATTCAACAATGATAGTACCTGATTCTCAGGTCTCCTGTGCTGGAACCACCCACCATGGAAAGCCATTCTGCACAATGAATTGTAGCTTCAATATCCTGTTCAAAAAAAAATATCAAATGATATGTTCGATGCAGATATAAAATAGGAAAATGGCCAGTGCAACAGGTAAAACGAAGAGCAAAATTACACACACATATATGTTTTGAAACTGTTAACATTGCTTCAGAAATACATATATAAAATATACAGAACTAGTTACAGAAGCTTCCTCAATCGCATCAGGTCAATAAGCAAAAGATATAGAACACCAAAGCAATCTAACACCCAAAAGTCTGAAACAAAAGGAAAATAAGGCCAAGATATGACTTCGAACCAAATATCAGGAGAAACAATCATCAAGTGTTTAGTGATTTGAAAGTAGCCAACCGCATTATTGCAAATATCAAGGATCTTATACATTGTATGAGTGAAGAGATAGTGAGTATAAGCCAGTCGAAAACCCATAGGAGGGGTTTTGATTTTGCAAGTCATAAAAGGGAAGAAGGCTGTGATAAGCAGGTGGTCGACATTTGACGCGATCTATAGTTGGTTAAAGCCGATAGAGAGATAAATAGTGATAGTGGCAGCAGAATTTAGTTGTGAAGGACAGATAGTAGCAGAAATTTTAAATTGCTGCTGTCAAAGGAAGGGAAAGGATGAGCACTAAAATTTTCAGTCAAGAGAAGGAACCTGATCGAACAAGTCAACCAAGGTCTCTAGAAGAACATTAGCAATGAAACTCTGATCTGATCAAACAAAATCTTCTCTTTTGCCATATATCTATCATACAAGCCCCATTTGATTCCTTCATGCCCAAGCAACCAAGAATTAAAAATGTGTGAAGAATCCAGGACTGACATTATAATTCCAAAACTACCAACATATCCATTCAGCTCTCAATAATAAGATATTTACACGTTCAATCATATTTATTAGTTGCTAGCTTACCTCACATATAGAATCATTCACCCTATTATTCTCCATCTCAGTGAATACACTCTGTTAGTTATCATACTGCTGGTGCTACTCCTATGTTCTAAATGTTTTTAAATAATTCAGAGCAAACGGAGCAGATGATGCCACATGAGAAAAGAAAATGGTTACCAAAATTTACCTGCCATCCATCCTTCTGACGCATTGAGTGCTCTAACACAATTATAAGGAAGTTGTGTATGAGGTCTTCTATGTCTCTCAAGCTTCCTGGGTTAGCAGTCTTACTTACTCCTGTCTGTCACGGAAAGATCATAAGAATCAAAATCAAAATCTCTATGTTTCTTTTAGCCTCTGCTGATATTGGAAAAAAGTTCACTCTAAGCACTACTTCACAGGGAATAAGAAGTATCAGAAGAGATATTTAGTAGCTCCACCTATGACCATCACTTGTAAGTTAACAAAGCCAAAAAAAGTGTATCAGTGACCACATGGGAAACTATTCTGGTATACAGAATTACAGATGCATAAGAAATGCAAAATAATAGGCAACATGCACAAAAAATATCGAAGAAAAAAAAAAAACACAAAAGAATTTTTTGTATCATTCCTTACAGTGACATCCAAAAAGAAAAGCTCAGTATTCTTTGTGAAACACTGTAAGAAATGCTACCTCATAGTTAGATATCAGGATCTCCAGTATCCACTCAGGCCACTCATCCATTTGGGTTAGATTGATTCTGTTTTCCGGGTGACTGCAAGCCATAATAAGAAGATCCTGAAACCAAACAGAAAATTGAAGTGAAAGAGAGGCATGAAGAAAATTTTCAACAAAGAAAATATATGAAAGCAATAAATTGAGACGAAGGTGTCACCAAATTAATCGCACCGACCAATCAACAGACCGAAACATGAATGAAAACAAGTTGCAGGTCTGCGATGTCTCGCAAACTAAAACCTTGGCCCTCCCACATAAACTTTAAAAGGAAAATTTTGAATTTTCCTTGGTTTCTTGCTCTTGAGCAGGTCTAATTTTCTGTTTCTCCCCCTTCAACCAGGAACCAAAATGACAAATGAAAATGAAACACAGAAAATTAATCAGGTAGATTTTGCTATGTTCTAGAAAAAACTGAGGGCTATATAGAGTTGTAATGAAATTTCTTCTCTTGTCTAGCCCTCATACTGGGCCAGACCCCTTTTATCTCCAATCCTCTTTTCTCCACATATTCCAGTGCAAATAAGGAACCACCGAACCAAACTATAGTCTTTAAGAGGGTTCAAACTAGTGACATACACCTATAACATATCCCACCAAAGCCCTGTGCGCCCTGTGTGCGATACTTCATTTGATAATCAATGAACTCTCAAATTACTTATTCAAAAAAAAAAAAAAAAAAAATGCAAGACATCAGTTGGATAACTATTTAAATCCAACAAACAAGGACCTATTAGCTGACTGTACTGATTAATGATTCCTCCATCAAAGAAAAACGTATGCAATTAACTAGGTAACACTCTTAAGTAACCCTTCTCAAAAAAAAAAAAAAAAAACTAGGTAACACTCTTATTATGAACAACTGTGAAACTCATTATCACAGCCTAAAGCCTAATTGCCTCACCACCCTCAAAGATCCTTGTTCAGCTAAAATGAATCAGAAAAGATGGTTTTTTTTCTTTTTGAGAAAGAAGTCAGAAGCAATGTAAATGTTACATTTGCATTATTCAACAGAAGTAGTTCCAATATTAAAGTTTGACGCTAAATTTTCTATAATGAACTCAAAACCGACAGATAACCCAATGGTAATGAAGTGCCTAAAGCCTACAACCGCTTCAACACAAAGAAGATAAGGCACAATAAGCTGTTACGGAAAACAAGGCACGAATCAATACCTGTAATGCTCGGCTTTGCAACGGTTTTGGTGCATATGGAAGTGACCGTAAAAGAATCAATAGAAGTTGGATATGCTCAAACCGATGCCCAGAATCATAGAAGTTCAATCCATCATCTGTTGACGAGGCATTTATCTACATCAGGAGCAAAAAAAGGTTCAGATTTATCTTTGATAGACTGCCTAGGGCAGAAACTCAATAGTAAATAGAGTATAGCCCCGAAACTCTTGCATGAGTAAATAAAGTGACTATCTAAATGGATAGTGGAGAGGAAATTCAAAATCCAAAAGAGTGAGGCATTCAACAGAACTAATCATAAAAAATGATTATATGAGTCCAAACAAGATTAGGGAACAACTATACCGATGATGGCATAAACTATGTCTAGATACCTGAAAACCGGCTTTTCCCGATAAAGAAGCTTCAACTATCAATGGTGCAAAGAAAGGTCTAAACTGATTTTTAAATCAATATCACATGATCAAATAAGGACTTATTACTCACAAGGTAAATAGTACTAATATTGATAAGCAGAATGTATTCATATAATTTCATTTTATCAAATCTTATTCTACTCAATAAAACATAAATTAAGAAAGTTATATTGGTGACATTAACGGTACAGTACATAAACCCTAGAAGAAACGTATTCAAAAGTAAAACTAACTGTATAATCTACTTATCAAAAAAGAAATTACTCTAACGTAAGAATCTCTAAAACCTAATGAAATTAAAGCGGTGACAACACCTTGCTCCAGAAGATGCTTGTAGTAAATATAAATACTGCAAGTACCTTATCAGATCTGGGGAAAGTACACATAGCTTATTTGATAGTCTATACATGGTATAATTTCTCCATTAGATAGTCATTAACATCATATTCTATAGAAGAAAGGGAAGCGATCCTGACTGATATTATTGTTTCTACAACTAAAAGGGACTAGTATTATAATGCATTTTTTCCCATCCAAATTCCAAATGATTGAAAAAGCTGTAGAAGGAATGCTTCTTTATCTTTCTAAGCAAAACCGAGAAAAACATAACCCTTCATAATGATTACAATGTAAAATAATTCCATCACTTCACATACTTTAGGAGAAAAATTAAAACCACCAGAAGCCGGAGATATATCTATTAGCACATGGTGAATCATACAAGATGTTGCATAACAGAAACTCATGATACAAAAAGTCTGTTGAAACTTAGTTGACTTCCCAGGGCAAACACATAGCAAAAGTTTTATTCCAAAAGTTTGGCATAGAACATATTCTAAGCAGAAGAAGGAACTCATGATTGCCATTCTCTCGCATACATATCTAAACAGGATAGGCACGAAAAAGGGAAAAGATAAACAGCAGTAATGATAGAGAGGTATATTTTTGCACCAATAAGAAGTATTTACCTATTTCAGATGTAAAGCGAGAAGCTAAAAATGTCATGTATACGTTTGAAACTATGCATATCATCTTCAATCAGGGATTCTATGCAATGCGCTGAGTTTCTTTCATCTATTTGAGCATCAGATCCTATGCAAACATAGTATACTATCTTTTTGAAACACAACAAAGAAAGGAAATTTTCCTAGAAACATACTAAGAGGGTTTTTACAAAAGGAAAAAAAAATGATGACGTAAGTGGTTGGTTTTCACAAAGAAAAATTATCCAAGGAAATAGAAGAAATAGCAGGAAATGGATGACTAAAGAAACAAAAGAGAGGAAAAGCATATAAATACCGAGGCACCAAGTAAAGCTGTGTATACTCTGCTGGTCATGAGCCTATTTGGTGCTGCTTGGAAGGCCTTTTGTAATGCAAAAAGTAGAAGGGAAACCTTATCATCAAACATGGTACCCCCTCCTTCCAGCAACCCCAAAAGGTTATTTGTCATATCTGGAAGAGCATGTGTATCAAATTTCAGATAGCCTGATGAAACTAAAGCACCCAAGAGGTTAATAATTCCAAGCACAATTTCATCACTTCTATCAACATTGTATGCATTATTCCGAGCATTTTCAGCACTTATTGAAAAGCTTATACCACCCAGGTTTTTTAGAAACGCATTTTCTGGGATAGACTGCATCTTTTCAATAGTAGACCTAGTGGAAATTGTGGCGCCCGCACCATTGAAGGACTCAGATACAGCTTCCATTGCATTCAAACTTGTCTCTCTTTCTATTGTAAATCCTGTTTCACCAACCTCACTACTTCCCATGGGGCCATGTGCCTCACTATCCAGTTCAGTTTCCTGGGCTGATGCAGCAGTGGCATTATGATCTAAAGAGGATAAATCATCACAATCTCCAATCTTAACTTCGCGCTGCAATAGGACAAGAAGTGTTTCTATACCACCACAAGACAAAAATGCGTCAGCAAAGGTTTGAGCCCGGGACATATTTGGCTGTACAACCAACCTGTACATGAGATGTAGCACCCTGGCAACCTGAAATAACAAAATTATTATATAAGACTAAAAAGAAAGTCTGGCACATCTGTTGGGAAGTATCAATTAAGAAAATCGAGTGTCGAGAAAGCTCTCTTTTAAGAATAAGATTTTATTCCCCTGTATACAGAAGGAAGGAAGTGCTACTTGAGTGGAGAAGGGAGTGAAGACAACAAAACACCTCTTGTGCACTGTACAGCCACATGTCGAAAGTGTTCCTAAACATCATTGCGGAAAATGAGTCATGCCTTTACTTAAAGAGTTATTTTGCTGCTGGAGTGGATGCAGTTAGAAAAGACTAAGACTGGAAGGGTATTTGTAGGACAATACCAGCCTTGTCTTATGTTCTTTAAGGAACGAGAAAAACTTGCCATAGCGGAACTGCTTCCCGCGTCTATGGTTGTTGCAGCTAAACTAACGGAGGAAGGAGGGGAAGGGTGGGACATCAAATGGGGTGCTTTGGAGCAAAGACTACAGCTGGACATATAGTAAAGTGCAAAAGATCTTAGACTGTATCCAAAAGGCACAAAATGTCTTAGTTTGATAGTTATTCGGTGAATTTACTGCATGTGCATGATGAAAAGAACATAACAGATTAACTCAATTTTACTTTCTCAGACAAGTTTTCTGCAGATGGTAAGTATCAAATAACTGCCACACAATTTTATGGAAAAGCACTAAAAAGAGCAAAATTTTGCAAATTTCAAGTTGAGAAGTGTACGCTATTAGAGTTGTTCCTCTTTTTTAAAAAAATTATGAAGAAAAAAAAATATTTTTAACTCTAATGGAAAGAAGTTTTAAGACGTGATATATATAGTAATAGGAAATTTCCTAAAATGTGTACCATTATGAATAAGATATTACTATTCTTTTGTGGATACTGAAAGTAAGAAAACCATAAGAACTTATTTTCTTAGTCTTTTTGCACCTTTTCAGACAGGAGAATTATGAATAAATTCAAATAGAGCATCATCAAACAGTGTGAACATCTAAAAGTAAAGTTACTGAGATGAGACACTGATAAGTAGAAAATAAGTTAATAATTACAAAACAGGAAGATCACATGCAACAAGAAAATAAGGTGTGAAAAAGTTAATAAGCTTTGAAAAATGAAGATACAGCAGAGTAAAAGTTTGAGAAAACTATTAAGAGGGTATTCTTGAATGACTAAGAAGGTATAATTCACTTTTATTTTTTTTGAAATCGGTAAGGTGACTAAGAAAAGATAATATAATAGATGTATATGTCAGTCAAAGTACAAAACAAAGATGTAATAAGCCGTAAAAAATACACACCGACAAGGAACGGTAGTCTAAGCATTCTTATAAAGAGCAACAAGTGATTTAATAAACAAAGAAACTTCCCACCTCAGCAAACTAATATATGAAAAATTGCACATTACCTGATTTGGCTGTGGACAATCCACCATGAAACCAAGCAAACAACGGACATCATCTGTAGCCAGTGAAGGAGGCGCAGCCACAACTAGGAGCTCAATAACAACTAAGAGTTCATCAACCAAAGCGTTTACTTCACCCACAGGACGTGAGTCGTCATTCATAAATGTATCGACAGAGTCACTTTCATGAATAGTCCAATAACATCTCCTGCAGCCATCTAGAAGCATTTGAATGGCATTAGCATCACGCATCACAGATGACTCTGTGAAAACCATATCTGCAAGAGAAGAGAGAAGCTTCTTCTGAAGACCATAACTGCATAAGCTCCAAATCTTCAGATCCAGTAGAAGCATACTGAAAAGCTGCACCTTGAGTGTGTGGTTGTGCTTTTGTGATTGGCACAACGAAACAACTGCTGCTACAAGCGCCTCATCCCCAACTCCATCACGTTTCGCAACATCAAGGGAAGACAAAGTTTGCAGAAGGTAGTTTAAGATTCTTGACAGGACTTCTGGACCTTTTCTACGACTCAACTCTTCATTGTTTCCAGGATGTTCAATGGCCCTAGAGATGATTCTGAATATAGGAGCGGCAATAGCAGTTGTGGCTAATGACAAAGAAAGGTCACCTTGCTGAGGTTCCAAGCTATTGTCTTGCACATTACTCACTGCCAAAGGAAGTAAGGACATGGGGCCTCCATATGCCAATGCCCAAAGAGCTTCCGTTGGGCGCATTCTTGTTGCAACATGGACTTGCCCAAGAATCTCTGCAGGTCTTCGAAGCACACCTGAACCATTCAGAATCATTAAGAATAATAGATAGACAACAGTTACATTCTTCAAGCTACATCTAAAAGGAGACAAAATAAACATGTCACGGTAAAAAAAGACAAACTTTAGTATCTTACATGTCTTTGTACCAAATGAAAGAAAGAAAGAAAGAGGGAGGGCCAGAGAGAAAGAAAGGTATCAGATTCAATTAGTGTACAGAAAACATTTGTCTGTCACTCATTCAACCCAAATGATTTTATGTTTCAGAATATGAAACTTAATAGGTTGACACTCAGAATTGCAATGAGGGTGAGGAGGGGCGTGGCTATTTCCATGAACCGGTTCGGATTCATGTTGGGGTGCTCAACAACAGAAGTCATTCATATTGTAAGGATGTTAGTGGAGCAGTATATGGAGAGTGAGGACTTACTCATGGTGTTCCTAGACCTAGAAAAGGCTTACGACAAGTCCCAAGGAGGTTCTACGAAGATGCTTGGGGTTAGAGGTGTACTTGTGGCGAATACTAGGGGGATCAACAACATGTACGATGGAGCCACGACTCAGGTAAAGACAGTGGGAGGAGAGTCGGATCACTTCTAAGTTGTGATGGGGTTACCCCAGGGATCAGCTAAAGGGTTCAAATTATACGGGATCAAGACAAATACTTTAAGTGCAAGTTTAGTGACATGATGCATGAGACTGGCGTGGAAGTGAGGCCTGATACACAGCCATCCAAAAGAGAGGAAGTTTAAAGTACCTTCGGTCTATTATCCAAGGAAATGGGGATATTGACGATGATTTTGCACACTGTATTGGTGCAGGGTGAATGAAAAGGAGGCTCACATCCGGAGATAAAAAGGTGCCACCAAAACTTAAAGGCAAGTTATACAAGGTGGTGGTTAGATCAACTATGTTGTATGGGGCAAAGTATTGGCCGGTCAAGAACTCTCACATTTAGAAGACGAAAATTGCGAAAATGAGGATACTATGATGAATGCGTGGCATATTAGGAGGGATAGGATTAGAAAATTAGGATATCTGGAAAAAGGTGAGGCTTCTTATGCCACAACAACGAAAGCACAAAGTGCTTCAGTGGACAAAAAGATGTGGGAAGTGAAGTTGAAATGGTTTGGGCAAGTGAAGAGGAGTGGTGTGGATGCCCAAAGTGGAGGCGTGAGAGGCTGGCTATGGATGGTTTCAGGAGAGGGAGAGGTAAGCCGAAGAAGTATTAGGAAGAGGTGATTAGACAAGACATGGCGCAGCTTCAGCTAGTTGAGGACATGACCATAGATAGGAGGTTGTGGAGAACACAAATTAGGGTAAAAGTTTAGTAGGTAGCACAGCGTTGTCTCGCTTATCCTTCCATATTAGTAGTTGTAGCATTAAACTTATAGTTTCTTGGTCTTTGGTTTTTTGTTACTATTTGTTGTTTCATGTACTTTGATCATCGTCTTTTGGTTGTAGTTACTGTACCGAACAATTTTATTGTAGTTACTTCAGAATGATTGCTTGTACCCATGCTATTTATAGTATTTTGCTGCTTCTTCACTTCTATTATTTTGTTTTCCCATACGGTTTTGAACAGTTTTCCATGAGCCAGGCGTCTATCAAAAACAACCACCACCAAGGTACATACGCTCTACCTTCCCAGGAACCCACTTTGTGGGATTTCACTGGGCGCGTTATTGTTGTTGTAGTAGAATATGAAATTTAAAAGCCCAATTATTGAACAGGAGGCTCTAGAATATGAAACTTAAAGCTTTAATTACTGAATATGAGGAGGAATATATGAATGTGAACAGCACAATCAAGAAAAGAATTGTTAGCCAGAAATCTTCTCAATACAACACTGCGACCTCCACCCAAACCCATTGACCGCTATCTGAAATATACACATAATTAAATGCAGATAGACAGGGAAATACATAGGGTGGTCTAAGGAAGTTTATAGGATTAGTGCTAGCAACTCTAGAGCATCAAGCTTTGTAGACTTTTGATGATAATCTAGAAGATAATGGATATCATAATTGATATTGATATGTGTTGTAAATGTAACAGAATTGTCAAACCTGCTGAACCAGAAGGAGAAGCATCTGGACAAAAACGACCACTGAGCAAGCCAGGATGATAGAGGAGATGAAGACATCCTGAGATTTCAGTATCAAGAACAGAACTTTCTTCAGCCAACTTTTGCACGTAGTCATTTGTTGCTAACCATGGCGAGCCAGATCCGTGACCAAAAGAAGGAAGCACATCTCCTCCCCTAGAAGCTAAACGTGCCATTTTTTCTGGCCCAATTGGTTCCTTAAAAATGTATACAGGGCCCATCTCAGCAAACAAAGGACACTGACGACGACGACGCTGTAAACCAGCCATAGTTGGGGGTGGATTAGTCCCAATACAGCAGAATGCAAGAGGCTTGGATATCCGGGGAAAGTCAAATGGTCGACTCTCGTATAATGATCCATCAATGTACAGCCTCAGTTCACTATCTGCTTTCCCGATGAGGCCTTGCTTACAAGAGTGCTCAAGACCAATAAAGTACCAACATTGTGGCTTGAACGCGTGAGTAAAATGCAGAGAAGACTTCCTTCCTTTCCCACTACCACTTTCAACCACCAAAAATTGGGCGTGAAAGTATGCTTCAATCCCTTGATTATCAGCTGACAAGAAGCTGAAGAGACGTGGCATGTGAGCTGTGCCTTCCCCAGCCAATGCAGTGGCTGCAGCAGCAGCTGACATCGCAGAGGATTTTCCTGAAGTGGCAGCGGCAGCGGCAGCAATTGCAGCTGCTGCAGTTGCTGTGTTTAGAGTATCAGCAAAGGACTCAATGTAGATCCATGTAGCAAATGCATATCCATTAGTAAAAGGCCAGCGACTCTCCCCTGGACCCAGCAAGCCAGAGCTTTCACCATCAAATTCGAAGGTGCATGCTGGACCGCTTGACTCTTTCCCGCTCATGGCCTTCTCCAAGGAAAGCAATAAACGAGCTGCCCACTTAGTGGAAAGTGTTTTTGTGACTACTTGAAACCAACCATGCAGATCCCTTACACTAAGAGAATGTGCAGCTAAGTGTTGAATGCAAAGGCATAAGGGAGTCCCATCCCATCTTGATAGCTCTGAAGTATCACAATCCTGACTAAATATCTTTTCAGCCGAACGCAGCAGGACACACAACAAACCAGCTGTAGAGCACATTGCTCGGTTTCTAGTGCAAGCACGCAAAATAGCAAGCAAACCTTTAACCATACGAGTCCTAGGCGACATGAGACCTGCAATGTCCCCAATGGCGGGAAGCCAAGGGATGAGTTCACCTGCCACAATGGCTGCTCTAGAGTTCAACATCACGCTTGGCGGATTATTATCCTCATCATCCTCAAAACACTCAACCCCTCCCATGGTAGCAAGAAGTGAATCAACTACCAAAAATGCAATAGTATCAGCATCCTCTCCAGTTCCAAAACTCTCAACGCCACTTACAACATTTTTCAGCTTATCCAACCCTTCAGGCTTTCCCATAATAGCAGAGTCAACTAAATGCAATAGCTCTGGTTCCACATTCGGCACAACCTGTTTCGTCTTGGGTTTAGGTGGTGATGCAAATGGGGAATATGCATCATCCTGATACGAATACAAAGCCGAATCCATCGACGACGATGAGTGTCTAGTCTCACCTATCTCCATAAATTGCCTATCAAGACTAGGTCCCAAATCATGATGCACCTCAATATCAACATAGTCATCCCCAGATGGGATTTTCCCTAATGAAAGTCCAAACTTCTCCTCATTATCAGATCCAGGAGGAGATTGATTTAACACCCCAAACATCTTTTCTTGATCTTTCAATGAAACAATATCAAACAACTCAGAATCTTCTACCATAGGAGCTGAAGAAGAAGAAGAAGAATCAACCCCTTTATTGCCTACATTACTATGTACATTATCTACTTTATCACCACCCAGTTCATTCTGGGTACTTTTGGGTTTCTCCTCTTCCATTTTCCTAACCCAAAATGCATAAAAATACAATCTTGGAAACTATATCATAACAACAACATGCGCATTATTATTTTCAAGAAAATGGGTAATCAAGATTCTTACCTTTTTCCTGAATCTTGATCCAATATCTGGGATTTGAAAATATTGAAAGATCAAGAAAATGGAAAATCAGAGATGGGTATCCCGGTAGGGGGTAGGGGCGTGGGGTGTATAGAAGCGAAATAGGAGGAAAGTTGACGACGCTATGGGTTTTCGATTTGCCCCATTTGAGTTCTTTTTTATTGGAATTTTGGGGACTAATTCTAAATTCTTTTTGCTTCTTAGAATTTTTGAATAGTCAAAAATTTGTTTAACTCATTGAATTTACTCGTGTACATTACGTGTGATAATTATAG
This sequence comes from Capsicum pubescens, assembly GCA_030864215.1. Lineage (NCBI taxonomy): Eukaryota > Viridiplantae > Streptophyta > Magnoliopsida > Solanales > Solanaceae > Capsicum > Capsicum pubescens. Next base: position 294,241,529 of record CM061538.1, on the reverse strand, counting down.
TTAAACTTCAATTCTAGATAAGTTTAAATTAATTATATAAAATTTTATTAATTAATATACAATCATCATATTTAATGAAAATAAAAATAGATATAAATAATATGTGTATTTAATTATAACAGGTATTACAAACATTTATATCACGGTAGGGTGTGAATTGATTAAAGCTTTATTGTAAAATTATCTACAAATATTTTGATAATATCAATTTACATTATTCAAATTAGTAATTATGTTGTAAATCCTTCTATTATTTATTAATCATATTTTATTAAATGCAAAAAAATAGTGCCTAATCACTAATGTGATGCAATTAAAAAAAAGTTTGTTTAAATATATTTCATATATGTGTCCTATGAAACTTTTAGATTTTGAAGTATGGAGTGTGAGAGAAATACTATAAAGAAATAGGTGTGCAATGAATTGAGTATTGAGAAAATATACATATCTATATTTAGGATATGTGACCTTTATAGAAGATATTAATCGATCGTCATTTTGTATAGTGAAATCTTCTTATTATCTTGTCTAACAATATAATAACAATTGTTAAATTTCGTTAGATTTATATTTATAAAATTTATGTTTGGTTCATATGTTCCTAATTGTGTGTTAATCTTAATAAGTTATGTACTATTTTATTTGAATTATGTTAAAAATAATATAAAATTAAAGTACTTCAAAATTTGGTCCCCTTATTTGGTAGGTGATATTATCTTCGGGAGGGTGCCAAAAAGGAATTCTAGACTATCTGAAATGAAGCAAAAATATTTTCGGTTAGTTTTTTTATTCAAAAAATATTCCTCTTTAACGGAATGACACGAAATACGTCATATGAATAAAAAATGCCACATTATCTGTCTACGTCAGCATTCATGAGGAAGATCACCCTATTTATCAGCTCATTTTCTGTTTATTTAACACTCGACCATCAAACTCAATTTTCATGTCCGATTCGACCAACATAAGATATGTTTACTTCATTTAAAATTGTTGAGAATTTTTTTTGAGCCTTTTTCATATTCTCTTTGTTTGCTTGTTTGAATAATGTATTTATAAGATCAAGAGTAGAGTTGAAAAAACGTCTTTATCACCCCACCCCACCCACCCACACACACAAAAAAAAAATTGTCATATGATTAAAAAAACTTTGAAGAATAGTTATCCTGAATGTCATAATATAAATTGTTGAGGTATACATCATGATGTTATAAAAAAAGTGAAGGCTAAAAGAAAAGTAAATTATAAGGAGATAGAAGAAGCAATATTTCACTTTTCATTCATTGTATTTATTACATTTTTCTTTACAAGTGGTGGACATATATATATAAACTATCAAACTTCTGCAGTAAGTTTGACAATAAGCTTCCTTAACAAACCTATCAAATTTCTACAGTAAGCTTGATAATAAGCTTCCTTAACAAATTTGTCACATAACAGACCACATGGTCATCGACCCAATTTACAACATGTTAATTACATGTGTCAGTTGTTTATTTATTTTGATGGATTATTGATAAGGCATTTAAAAGCACATTTCTCATATTTCAAGTGCTACAAAATAGATAAAGCAACAAATAGTAATGCACATACAAGAACAAAAGACTACATAATTATCAAATATTCCTCATAATTGGCTCATCTTCGCACCTCTGCTTACCTATCTTTTCCTTCATCTTATTCATCATGGAGATCATTCTTTCACCTTGTCCCGAATTTTATTTCTAATTATATCTCTCCTCGTGTATCCACACATTCAACTAAGCATTATCATCTTTGTTGCTTTCATTTTTTAGGATGGGATTTCTCTTGATTGACCAGCATATTTTTGCCTACACAACTATGTTGGTCTAACCAATATTTCGTAGAGCTTACCTTTAAATCTTGGTTACACATTGTTATCGTAAAATATCCTGGAGGCAAGACGATATTTCACCTACCCCACACTGTTATAATGTGCGGCATTATCATCAATCTTTCTATCTCGTTGGATCAGAGACCCACGACTCTTGGAACTTCGTAATTTACTGATTCTCACTTCCAGCTCTACTTGTTGTGTCACTAAATTCGCACTCAAGATATTCTATTTTAATCTCGTTTAACATGAACCTTTAGATTTTAAGGTCTACCTCCAACTATCAATTTATCATTAATTTCATTGCGCGTCTCATCAATCAATACTATGTCGTCTCTGAGCAACATACAACCACGGTACCTCCCATGAATATGTAGTATCAATTCGTCCTTTACTAAGACAAAAACAAAAACAAAAAAATAAGGGTTGACCCTTGGTGCAATCTCATCGCAATCAAAAAGTATTTTGAATCACCCCCATTGTTTTAATTTGATTCCTTAACTTCATAATACATACCCTTAATTGCCCTTATGGGTGTTCAAACGAGACCAAACAATTGATTCTAACCAATAAACTAAGTCAAACGTACTTAATAAAAAAAAAAAAAACTTGATTTGGTTTTAAAGTTTTACAAATCGATAAAAGAAAAATCAAATCGATAAACATTTACATACTTAAAATGTTGTATATATTAGACATTAGTTAAAATTTATCTTCTTCTTTTTTCCAGAATTTTGGATCATTCCAAGTCCAATACTCAGTCAAATAATTAAAATAAAAAATTGCCCTATTCGAGGCGTAGTTATTGATCAGTTGATGTTTATGTTCTTTATCAGTCTTTAGATATGAGTTGCTACTATGTGACAGGCTTGAGCATCACGAAAGTGGTTATAAATGTTAACTTAATTTCTATTCTAGATCATGATTTGTGTTTCAAATTTTCAAACTTAGGGTACAATTCTAGTAAATATTCATATATACCAAGCTCGTTGTACATTATGATTTCTATAGATCATAATCCTCCTCATCTTTTTATACCTTACCAAGTACGTTTTGTCACAAGAAAAATGAAAAGTAACAACAACCTTTTGCAACAGGCAACAGAACCACCCCTCCTACATCCACTACCTGACCCACCAGAACCACCCGACCACCCCACTTGAATGGAAGAAGACCAACCAACGAAAGCCTCCTTCAAGGATGCTTTAATGAATAAAGAAGTTAAGCTAAACAAAGACTACTACTACCAGGAAGCATACCAACACTTGGAAGCAAATACCCAGAAACAATACAACTCACAGAGGAAGAGAGAGCCAGAATTTATCATCCATGGAGAAACTCCATTATTCTCAAACTGTTTGGCAAAAAGCTAGCACATTCATACCTAAAGAACAAGTTGAATGACCTGTGGAAGCCCACGGATCCACTCATCCTCATAGACTTAGGGCATGGCTACTACACAGCGAAATTCGGCACCCTGAAAATGCAACAAAAGTTCTCCATGGAGGACCATGGTTCGTCACGGGGGGTTTTCTCTCTATAAAACGGTGGGAACCGAATTTCATCGCTGAAAAAGCCATTCTCACCCACACTGCAATTTGGGTTAGGCTTTCCCAACTCCCCACTGAATTTTATGACAGATCGATCCTTGAGAAGGTAGGAACGAAATTAGGACAAATTCTGAAAATCGATACATATATCTCCTCAACATTGCGAGGTAGATATGCTCGAATTTGCATCCAAGTTCCAATTGAGATCCCAGTCAAGACAAAGGTCACAACTGCCACCTACACCCAAAAAGTGGTATATGAAGGGGAAGGTGTGATGTGCACTGTATGCGGATGAATTGACCACACCTCCAATCATTGTAGCCATTCACTCAATATTTCTCCTCAAAATGATACCCTTTTAACATCTGCAACAGAGCGAAAGAGCAATAATTGGCAACTTGTTACTTTTCCTAAGAGGAGATACACAGGAAAAAATGCCAAGGCGGAAACAACAAAACACGCTAATCAACATTCAAATCCCATCCAGCAGGTAAGTCCCCAGCAGGCCCTACCAGGGACGTCTCTAAACACCAAGCTGCATCAACCACCCTTTGAATACTGAAACAATGCTAATATTGTAGACTCAGTAAGCAAAACTAACCAAAAAAATGATAAAACTATTAAGGGCAATCCTGAAATTTCGCCCATTGCCCAAAAGAGACCCACTGGACCCCACAAAACATCCTTGACTTTACCCAACATCCCCTCTGCTAAAGTTGATCCATCACCCCACTACAACAAATATCCAATTAATGATAATATTAACTCAAACGGCCCTGAGAGGGGTCGTACTCTCCCATATCCTCTAGCAGATCCTATGGAAATCTCTACCCAGACTCCCCTAACCGGAGTAACTCCTCCATTTATGAGAAGAGTCATAATTCTCTAGCTGCTGAATGACTAAAGGAGTCAAATCTATTAATTCCTTTGAAGCTACTCCCCACTTAATAAGCTCTTCATGGACACTTTCTTCCTCAGACACCACAAGAACCAACCATGGACAGCCACTCCCAAAGCCAAGCAGAAAACAACCGTTCACTGGAACCACTTTATTTCACCACTGCCCCGACACTGTCGGACCGCTATCCGACGTCGTGGATGGAGCATACCCTCGAGGAAAAGTGGCTCCAGCTGCGCCTGATAATAGGCAACCAGCCGATTGTCATTTTGCTACAAGATCCAGCCTACCTAGCTCAGATTGTGCAAGAAATTATCGATCTAGCTGTGGAAAACTTGGGCCAACAGATCTGGATGCAGACTCTCATAGCCACCCAATCAGTGGACCTTCAACACTTGACCTCGATGGGAGAGCTAAGCACACTGATGGGACAAATATTCCATAGCCTCCCATTCTTCTCGACCATTCCTTATCTCTGCAATAACCAATCCCTATCCATCATCCAGTGCCCCACAACTCCGGCACAACTAGTGACGGAACAGAGCTCAGGGAATGGAGACCAGGGCGTAGGAAACCTAACAGCACGAAAAATGATGCGCCTGTGCAACCTGGAAATGGAACACGTACTAAACAAGCTTAGGGACCCAATGGTAGAAACCTTCTTCCTAGAAAGAACTCTTCACAAAAAAATCGAAGAGTCATCCAGCTTAGTTACTATAATATACTCGCCGGAGAAGAGGAAAATATTTTCATTAATGGTGAGGAATTCCATAGAAACAACCCCAGCTGCGGTGATACTCAGTCCTTAGGTAGAAACGAGGATAGTCATACCAAAGGGGAAGGGGAAGAACCCAATGCTGCACCCAACCATCAAGCCAATCATGATGAACTTCATTATCTGGAACACGAGGGGGACAAATAACTCTACTTTTCGGCGTCAATGCCAGGCTATGCTCAATGTTCATAGGCCCTCTATGCTTATTTTTCTTGAAATAAAGATGACAGAGCACAAATCTCTTAGTGATGCCTTAGGCTTTGACAACCATGTTCAAGTTAGTGCCATCGGGCTCTCTGGGGGCATTGCAGTCATATGGAATGAAGATGTCCTCCATCTTGATAATTTCTCTTCTTTGGATCAGGGCATTCACGTAATGGTAAAGGTAAGACCTGATCACAGACCTTGGCTTTTTTCAACTATTTATGCTAGTCGTGACTACCACATGCGTACTCAACTTTGGGATGAACTTTGTGATATATCCCATAGATATAGTGGTGAATGGTTTATGGGTGATGATTTCAATGATATTCTTGAGGTTAAAGACAAGTTAGGTGGAGCTCCCATTAATTTTAATAAGGCCAACGCTTTCAGGCAATGTCTTAATCACTGCAGTATGGTCGACTTAGGTTTCAAATGGAATAAATATACGTGGACCAATAAGCGTCATAGAAATAGAAGACAACTCATCTTCGAAAGACTTGATAGGTGCCTGGCAAATAACCTCTGGATAAGCCATTACCCAGAGACAACTATCACCCACCCACCAAGAACTAAGTCGGACCACTCCTCCATGCTTGTCAACTTCACTGGCAACAAGCACTCCCCTCAGGGAAAAACATTTAGATTTGAACCCATCTGGTGCACTCACCATTCTTTCAAAAGTTTAGTTAACTCTTGCTTCAATACCGACCAATGCCTCCTGAAAGATATTAAATTTTTCCAATGAGAGGCAACCCATTGGAACTCCATTGTCTTTGGAAACATCTTTCACAAGTTCAAAAGAGTCTTGGCTAGACTTGATGGAATCCAAAAAACTGTCAACTACCGTCATAGCAGCTTCCTCCAAAATTTGGAACAAGAGCTCCTCAGCGAATATAACTCGCTCCTGCTTTGTGAAGAAAATTTCTGGAAAATCAAGTCTAGAATCACTTGGCTGAGGGAGGGAGATGCAAACACAATTTTTTTCATGCATCTACGTTGAATAGAAAAAGGAGAAACAAATCCATTCCCTTAATAATGAAGCAGGCAACAGTATCCAGGGTTGCGAAGAAATCACCAATCACATTTTCAATTTCTTCACTACCCTGTACACTTCGGACCACATCTCTTCTAAAAGGCCACAGCCTCACAACAGTAGAACGATGCACGACCTCTCTGTAGAAGCCAACTCTCTTTTGGCTAGCCCTCTTAGAGAGAGTGAAATCTTAAGTGCCCTTAAATCACTCCATCCTCTGAAAGCCCTTGGGCCGGACGGCCTACACCCCATTTTCTTTCAGAAATTTTGGGATCCAATTGGTGAAAAAATCAAGACCTTCTGTCGCAAAGTTTTCCAAGAAAATAGGATCCCGAAAGAATCCAACACCACCTTCCTCTGTCTCATCCCTAAGTGCCCCAATGCATCCTCTATCAGAAACTTCAGACCAATTGGTTTGTGCAATACTTCTTACAAGCTGGTCACTAAAATAATTATTAATAGAATCAAACCCCACCTTGACTCTATTATCAGCCCTACCCAAGCCAGCTTCCTAGCCAATAGGAGAGCAGCGGATCATGCAATCATTGTCCAAGAATATATTTCCCATTTCAAGAAAATAAAAGGAAAGAAAGCGAACATGATTCTCAAAATTAACCTCGAAAAATCTTTTGACAGAATAGAATGGTCTTTTATCCATGACTCTCTTATCTACTTCAACTTTCCAGATAATCTCATCCGGCTAATTATGTCATGCGTCACCACTTCCTCCATATCCATTCTCATAAATAGAAAAGCCACCAAGTTCTTTGAACCCAGTAGAGGTATCCATCAAGGTGACTCCATCTCTCCTTATCTTTTCATTATTTGTATGGAAAGATTGTCCAGAAATATCTCTGATGCTGTGGCCAGTAAAACTTGGACCCCAGTCACCATCACTCAAATAGGCCCTAAAATCTCCCACCTCTTCTTTGCAGATGACCTAACCCTCTCTGCCCAAGCCAACCTCCAAAACATCAGAACCATCATCTCTGTCCTTATTGATTTCAGCAGCCTTTCAGGCCAAAAAATCAATCATGAAAAATCAAGGGTGATCTTCTCTAAGAATAGTAACGACTATAATATCGGAGATTGTTCTACTATCCTCAACATTAGGAGAAGTGAGACTATTGGTAAATACCTGGGCTTTCCCATTTTTAACCAACGACCCTCCAATGCCGATTTTCGCTTCACCCTGGATAATATGAACAACAAATTGGCCGGATGGAAAACCCATATGTTGAATATGGAAGGAAGATGCGTACTTGCCAAATCATCCTTAAGTAGCATCCTCTCCCATGTCATGCAGCTCCATACCTTACCCTACAAAACCTTAAAGGCCATTGATAAATACCAAAGAGATTTTTCTGTGGGACTCTACGGCTAACCAAAAATAGCTTCACCTCATAGGCTGGAAAACTATCACAAAAAGCAAATCTGAAGGCGGACTTGGCCTTCACCAAGTCGAACACTGCAGCAAATCAATCCATATTGCCAGTCTAGCCTAGAGATTTTTCAAGTACCCCAACAATCTTTGTGCTAAAGTCCTAACCACCAAATACCTCAAAGGGGACCTCCATACCTGTCATAACAAAAAAATTGTGTCTACAATATGGAAAAACATCAGCCAAGGATGGAAGGAATGTACCAAAGGGCTTGCTTGGTCTGTACACAAAGGAAACAAAGCTTTCTTCTTAAAGGATCACTGGATCCCACATGTTGAACCCATACGATACCTTATAGAAGGCCCTCTGAACCACCACGAAGAAAACCTTAAAGTGGGCCACCTTTATACTAATGGTGCTTAGGATATCTCCAAACATTCATTCACATTGCCTGAAGACATAACCCAAAAAATCTGAAGCCATAACCCTCCTCCCATTTCTGATAGAGATGACCACCCCTACTGGAGATTCTCCAACAATGGATGATTCACCACTGCGAGCATGTATAAAATCATAGCTCACACGCAGCTGCAAACCCAGATGACCACTGCTGCTCCCTCCATTTTTAAAAAAATCTGGAAAGCCAAAAGTACCAATAAAATCAAGAACTTCCTTTGGATTTTCACTCATAGCAGATTGCCTACCAACTGTTATCTCAATAAAATAGGACTAAATATCAGTCCGTTTTGTCACTTCTGCAACTCCAACCATGAAACCACTACCCATATCTTCTTTCAATGTCCTCACTCGGTGGATTTCTGGCAAAAAATTGCCATCCGCGATAGGAACTCACTTCTACCAGACATGCATGCCCTTGACCATACTAACTGGATCCAATTTTGGAAGAATATGATGCACAAACCTTTCAATAGTATGACTACCTGGGCATCCTTATCCCTCAATGCCTTTGGGTAATTTGGCTTACCAGAAACAACAACATCTTCAATAAAAAAAGAGACCCAGTTAATGTAGACACCCCTATAAACCATGCGGTGGAATACAACATTTACATTGTCAAAGAAGATTCTACGCCTCATACAAACCGCGTCAATCTACCTGTTAGTTGGGATCCTCCAAGAAAGGGTTCTTTTAGACTCAATACCGATGTGTCACGCCTCAAATCCTATTGGGGCAGACTGACACCCGTAACCGAGGAGTCCCGGGAGAACCAACTCATAACCTTATACTTCCCATTCATACCTCTATGACAACCCGAAATTCGGACAGCATCATGTTGCATATAAAAAGAAATAATCACCTCTATAAGATTGAGCACACATATATATGTATATACAATACTTGGTCGTTAGAGCCATCACGCCTATTAACAAAACACCAACTTGATTGTACATTAGCTCTACAAAGCCTCTAGATAATACACAGAGTTTAACTAAGGTCGGGACACACCCCGCCATATAACTAACTCCTATACAATACCAAAAGTGACTGGATATGACACGGAAAGTCCTGAAGCCAATTAAAGCTCACCAAAAGCAGCTGGATATCCTGGCTCCTACTTGTGCGGTGTATGAGCTGAGGTACCTGTGCCTGCAGCATGAAATGCAGGTCTCCCATGAGGGACGTCAGTACGAAATATGTATTGAGTATGTAAAGTTGTAGATAATCACATATGATATAGGAGCTCAATAGAAATCAGAAACAAGTGAATAAATCGTAATAGGAATGGACCACACTTACTAGAACTTGTGACAACCTTTACATTGTATTTATTCAATCACTTTACCTTCGTTCTTATCATCTTTGTAATCATTACTATACTGTACTGTGACCATTAGGCTGCCTCCAGTACTTATCAACTGGGATCGACCCATGATAGGCTTATGCCCCTGGGATACCACCCATAAACACATAAATAGGGATCGACCCATGATAGGATTATGCCCCTGGGATACCACCCGATAAGAGAGAACTTCCATCACTTAGTTCAATTAATCTTTGAGATTGTTATTTCGGTTGTCACCGCATTTTTGATACTTTGGAACAATGATACATCAATAAGAGACATATAAATAGACCATCAATGCAATAACAATGAAGTAAGAACTCATTGGCACATCAATAAAGTATTTTGGAGTCATCAATTCCATAACAATAAAGTAGGAAATTATTGGTATATCAATGAAAAGTTTTGGAGTCATTAATAGCACATGGATTTTGTTTGAGTAACCGGATACCTTCTGACATTCATTAGTGCAATAAACATGTAAGATTTGGAAAACAAGTAAGTATTGGAATGTCTTGACATCTTTTAGGGTGGAAACAAGTTCATTGGTAACGTAGGACATCATACAAAACCATTATGGATCACATGTTATTGAATAACTTTGGAAACTTTCTTAATAGAACAATTGTTCACTTTCATGCCAAAGATATGGTATAGAGTATGATTTGCATACCTGATTGTCAACCTTCAATACTTGTCCCAAATGGACTTCCCGTCTTTTCAGATTACTTATCTACAATGAACATATATAGCAATCTAGTATTAGCAACCAAACGTCACAATTCAATTATTTGAATTCACCAAACTAGTGGTTAAGTAGTAAGCCTTAATTACACCATAAAGGGTGTCACCTTAACCCTCTTATACTCCAATTACATTCACATGCCATGCATATTCGGACAACATCCTCCAATATCAAGTTTGGATTCATTTATCCTTCCAACCAATCCATTTAACCAAATTGAGCCATAGACATAAATAATCATCAATTTAATAGTATATCACCATATCCACCTTCCATAACTCAATTACCATATCCACCTTCCACAATTCGATACAACTAAACCATGCAAAATAGTCCATAACCCTATTTCCATCACCTTTCAATAACATCCAATACATATAATCCTCTATCACACATATACATATGGAAAAGAACAAAGGCAAACAATATTCATACCTTAGAATTCACCTCTTGATTATGCAATCCTGTTTGCACAAATAATAGGTATCGTTCGAAGCTCTCAAGATGACAAACGTAGTTATCGGATTACTTTGGAATTTCTACGGTTGAATCAAAAGTAATTTAAAGGTCAAATTTGGCTAGGGTTTGTTCTTTCTCAATGATTGATGATGAAAATGAGTTATTGAACTCATATACATGTATATATACACATATTCCCGTCCATAATATAATAGGAAATGACCAAAATGCCTTTAAAATTTAAATAATGTCAAATATGTCCTTTGGTGGACTGTTTTGATAAGCTAAAGTAGATCGACCATAACTCTTTGCTCCGATATCGGATTTGGGTGAAATTGGTATAGTTGGAAGGATAATTCAAAGGGCTTTCATTTCATATAAAGTAGGCCACCAAGTTCGTCCTGTACAAGAAGTTATGGTCATTTGAAGTTGAGCCTAAAAATCTATTTATATAGGCTGAAGTAAAACGAGTATAACTCCTTACTCAGACGTTGGATTTGGATGAAACCAATTGAATTGGAAAGAAGACTCAAAGGTATTTCTTTTTATAGGTCGCAGATCTCCCAGTTCATTATATTAAGGGTGTTATGATCGTTCGAAGTTGACCCAAAAATTCGGCTGGCCTCAGTAGTTTATGTGCAGGAAATTTTCCTGCATATTTACTATTCCCAAATATCCCGGCCACCATTTTATAGTTTCGAACGTGCTCTATTATATCCGAAACCTATCCAGTTTTGGAAATCTTTATATCTTTGGAAAGCTTATTCAATAACATTCGCATGGAACCATCGACGGGCAAATTCTGGTATAAATTAAATAAAAAATTAATTCTATATAAATAAGACCAATACACGTACTTGAATACGCCAATACACGTACTTGAATACGGGGTGTTACATCCTTCCCCCCTTTAGGACATTCGTCCTTGAATGTTAGCGTAGTTATTCAACCGAACAAGTTCAAGTCCATCATTAATATTCACATCATCACATAAATACTATGCATATATATTAAAAAAAAACTTACTTGTTAATGTTCTAACTCCGTTTCTTGAACTTCCTCTTCATCTTTGAACAAATGAGGGTACTTAGATTTCATTGCTTCCTCAGTTTCCCATGTAATCTCTTCCCTTTGACGATTTCTCCAACGTACTGTCACAGATGTTATCTCTTTATTTCTCATCTTCTTAACTTGTCGATCTAGAATAGCAATATCCACTTCCTCATAGGTAAGATCTTCCGCAACTTGTACATCCTCAGTAGAAGTGATATGTGATGGATCTCCGATGCACTTTCTAAGCATTGACACATTAAATACCGGATGTACTAATGAGAGCTCTTGGGGTAGCTCTAATTCATATGCAACTTGTCCAAACCTTCGAGTGATCTTATACGGGCTTATATAACGTGGACTCAACTTCCCTTTCTTGCCAAATCTCATTATCCCTTTCATTGGTGATACATTCAAAAATACCCAATCACCTATAGAAAACTCTAGCCCTCTCCTTCTACTATCCGCATATGACTTGTGTCGACTTTGGGCTATTTTCAGTCATTGCTGAATTACTTTAACCTTCTCTATGGCTTGATAAACAAGATCCGGTCCAAACAAAAGAGTTTCACCCACTTCGAACCATCCTATTGGTGATCTACACTTCCTTCCATATAAAGCTTCATATGGTGCCATTTTGATACTTGAATGATAGCTATTATTGTAGTCAAACTCAATAAGAGGTAAATGATCATCCCAGTTGCCCTTAAAATCTATTACACAAGCTCGTAGCATATCTTCAAGTGTTTGGATGGTACATTCCGCTTGTCCACCTGTTTGAGGGTGAAAAGTTGTACTCAACTTCACTTGTGTTCCCAAGCACCTATGAAAAGACTTCCAAAAGTTTTTGGTAAATTGGGTTCCCTGATATGATATAATAGAGATTGACACTCCATGTAATCGGACTATCTCTTTAATGTACAGCTTCACATACTCTTCAACTGTGTAAGTGGTCCTAACTGGTAGGAAATGTGCGAATTTGGTAAGCCTATCAACAATCACCCATTTAGAATCAAACTTACGGGATGTACGAGGCAAACCAATAACGAAATCCATGTTGATCATGTCCCACTTCCATCTTGGAAGATCAATGCATTGCATATAACCTCTGGGTTTTTGGTGCTCAACTTTAACTCTTTGACAATTTGGACATTCAACTACAAATTCTGCAATGCTCTTCTTCGTGTCATTCCACCAATACATATCTTTCAAATCTTGATACATTTTGGTTGATCCTGGATGAATGGAATACCTTGAACAATGTGCCTCTGTCATAATCTTCTTTCTTAGCCCGTCTACATCCGGCACACACAATCGGTTTTGGCACTGAAGTACTCCTTCTTGCGTAAGCTCAAATGCCTTGGTCGCACCACTCTAAAAGTTCTCCTTAAGTTGTAATAAAATAGGATCTGCATATTGCTTCTCTTTCACTTCAGCTACTAATGAAGATTCCGCAACATTATGTACGATAACCTCTTTATCCGGAGTTTCAAGAAGGCAAACTCCCAAACTAGCTAACTGGTGAAGATCTTTAATCATCTATTTCCTTTTTATAGGCGCCATCATAGCCTTACGACTTAACGTATCAGCTACCACATTTGCTTTCCCTGGATGATACAAGATATCAACATCATAGTCCTTTAATAGTTCAAGCCATCTCCGTTGCCTTAAATTTAGATCCTTCTGATTAAAAATATATTGCAAGCTCTTATGGTCAGTATATATATCAACATGAACCCCATATAAGTAGTGGCGCCATATTTCTAAAGCAAAAATAACTGTTGCCAGCTCAAGATCGTGTGTAGGATAATTTTTCTCATGTGGCCGCAATTGTCTAGAAGCATATGCTATTACCTTATCTTGCTGCATCAATACACATCCTAAACCAATTCTGGAAGTATCACAATACACTGTATACCCTTCGGTGCCTTCTGGAAGTACCAACACGGGTGTAGAAATCAACTTGTTCTTTAAATCTTAAAAACTCTTCTCACAGGCATCATTCCATTGGAATTTGGATGCTTTATGGGTTAGCTTGGTTAAGGGTGCTGAAATGGAAGAAAAGCCTTTAACAAACCTTCTATAATAACCGGCCAACCCGAGAAAACTATGAATCTCCGTAGGCGTTGTGGGCCTTGGCCAGTTCTTCACAGTTTCTATCTTTTGAGCACCAACCTTTATCCCTTCACTAGATACAATATGACCCAAAAATTTCACCGACTTTAACCAAAACTCACATTTAGAGAACTTTGTATAAAACTTACAATCACGAAGAGTCTGCAATGCCTGTCGTAAGTGATTGGCATGGTCCTCTTTTGATCTAGAATAAACTAGAATATCATCAATAAAAACTATCACGAATACATCCAGGAATGGCTTAAACACCTTATTCATCAAATCCATAAAAGCTGCGGGTACATTTGTTAGCCCAAATGACATAAGTAGAAACTCATAATGACCATACCGTGTTCGGAAAGCTGTCTTGGGTATATCCTTCTCTTTGACCCTCACTTGGTGGTAACCTGACCTCAAATCAATCTTAGAAAAGCACTTGAAGCCCTGTAACTGATCAAATAAATCATCAATTCTTGGGAGAGGATATTTATTCTTAATAGTCACCTTATTCAATTGCCGATAATCAATACACATCCTCAGCGAGCCATCCTTTTTGCGCACAAATAACACTGGTGCTCCCCAGGGGGACATACTAGGCCTTATGAATCCCTTCTCTAGCAAATCTTTCAATTGCTCTTTTAATTCTCGTAATTCTGCTGGGGCCATTCTATACGGAGGAATGGAGATTGGTTGGGTTCCAGGTATTACATCAATACCAAACTCTACTTCTCGTTCAGGAGGCAAACCTGAAAGATCTTCAGGAAATACATCAGAAAATTCATTTACCACCGGAACAGCGTGAAGAGTTGGTGGCTCCGCTTCTGTATCCCTTACTCTAACTAAATGATATATGTATCCCTTGGAAATCATTCTTCTTGCCTTAAAATAAGAAATAAATCTACCTATTGGCACGCCAATTTCACTTTTCCATTCAAGGACTGATTCATTTGAAAAATGGAAATATACCTTTTTCGTGCAACAATCAATTGTGGCATAACAAGACGCCAACTAGTCCATACCCATTATAACATCAAAATCTACCATTTCTAACTCCACAAGATCAACCATCGTATCACGACCACAAATAGTTACTATGCAGTTTCGGTAAACCCTTCTAGCTATAATAGATTCCCCAGCCGGTGTGGACACTTCAAATGGCTTAACTAACAGTTCGGGTATTCTTTCAAACTTTTCAGCAACCAATGAAGTAACATAAGATAATGTAGAACCGGGATCAATTAAGGCATATACATCGAATGAAAAGATAGACAACATACCCGTAACCATATCTGGGGAAACCTCTAAATTCTGTCGATCCGCTAGAGCATACGTACGATTTTGAGCCCCGCTAGAACTCGTGGCTCCTCTATCACCTCTAACACGACCCATTGGTTGTGCACCCCTTCCTGAATAAGGCATCGATGATGATGATGCAACAAATGACCCCATAGGTCGTGCCATACCCCCTATGCCCCTTTGTGGGCATTCTCTCATCATATGCCCCGACATACCGCACCAAAAGCAAACATTGGTCCCCAGCCGACATGCGCCCAAATGATACCTTCTACATTTATTGCATGGCTCACGAGGAGGTCTCGATTAGCTCATATACCCTTGCTCTTGGTACCCCACTGTCCGCGAACTCTGACTCCCACTTCTGTGCCCAAATTGATTTCCTTTGGACCCTTGAAACTGTGGTGGGGCACTAGCTGCAGAATAAGAAGATAATGGCCTAGGTGGTATAGCAGAAAACTGTGGTCTGAACCCTCTTTGGGATGCCATGAACTGCCCTGTAGATCTGGCCCTCTTGGAATATCATCTTTCTAATTCCTGTGTTCTTCTCCTCTGCCTTTGATCTTCCATTTTCTGTGCAAAAGCTTGGATCCTCGCTATGTCCATATCTTTGTTCAAAGCGGTAATAGTATAGTCTCAAACCAGATATGGATCCAGTCTATCCACATATTGATGAACTCTGTCATCCATAGTAGCTACAATATTAGGAGCATATCTCGACAAGGAATTAAATCGGAGACTGTACTCCCTCGCGCTCATAATCCCCTGACGAAAATTTAAAAATTGATCTGCACGGGCCTGAGGAATCTCGAATGGAAGGTAATGATCAAGAAATGCCTCTTTGAACTCTTTCCAAGTAGCTGGGGGTGCATCAATACCCCTAGATCGCTTCCAGTCCTCGTACCAATATATAGCCTCCCCTTTGAATCTATACGCCGCTAACTTCACTGTCTCTCTACCCGTTACATGCATAACATCTAAGGCCCTTTGAATTTGATCAATAAAGTCCTGTGGGTCCTCGTTAAGATCTGATCCAGTAAAAGTGGGAGGATCCATCTTAAGAAAATCCTGTGTTCGAAGGCTAGCCGCCCTATCTGTACTACTAGGACCCGTGGTAGGAATGGCTTGCCCAGCAACTATACGAGTCAAAAGTTGCACTGCATTTCTAAGATCTTGATCAGCAGCATTAATAGGTGGCTCTGGGGATACAGTTCTCCTCCCCCTTATTTCTTTCGGAGTAGAAGAAGTTTCTGATGCATGCTCAGCTGGAGCCTTACTTTGATTAACTGGTATAGTGGGTGACTTACTAGTCCCCTCTCCGACATCCACATCTACTTGTTTACCGGTATTCTTGCTTCTGGTAACCGACATCATTGGTCAACTATGGCTTCATATATAATATAGGCTCTATCGCACGATCTAAGACATGAAGAAAAGAGACAATTCCTAAATGTCCATAGCCTCCTGTTTATAGATGCGGTGCACGACACACCGATAAACAAGACTCTACGTAGACACGGATTTGTAGACTCACTAGGACGAACTTCTCTGATACCACTTTTGTCACACCTCAAATCCTATTGGGGCGGACTGACACCCATAACCGAGGAGGACCGGGAGAACCAGCTCATAACCTTATACTTCTCATGCATACCTCTATGACAACCCGAAATTCGGACAACATCATGTCACATATAAAAGAAAATAATCACCTGTATAAGATCGAGCACACATATATATGTATATACAATACTTGGCCATTAGAGCCATCATATCTATTAACAAAACACCACCTTGACTGTACATTAGGTCTACAAAACCTCTAGACAATACACAGAGTTTAACTAAGGTCGGGACACACCCCGCCATATAACTAACTCCTATACAATACCAAAAGTGACTGGATATGACACAGAAAGTCCCGAAGCAAACTGAAGCTCACCAAAAACAGCTGGATATCCTGGCTCCTACTTGCGCGGTGTATGAGCTGAGGTACCTGTGCCTGCATCATAAAATACAGGTCCCCCATGGGGGACGTCAGTATGAAATATGTACTGAGTATGTAAAGCTATAGATAATCACATATGGTATAGGAGCTCAATAGAAATCAGAGACAATTGAATAAATCGTAATAGGAGTGAACCACACTTACTAGAACTTATGACAACCTGTACATTGTATTTATTCAATCACTTTACCTTCGTTCTTATCATTTTTGTAATCATTATTGTACTGTACTGTGACCATTAGGCTGCCTCCAATACTTATCAATTGGGATCGACCTATGATAGGCTTATGCCCCTGGGATACCACCCATAAACACATAAATAGGGATCGACCCATGATAGGCTTATGCCCCTGGGATACCACCCATAAACACATAAATAGGGATCGACCCATGATAGGCTTATGCCCCTGGGATACCACCCGATAAGAGAGAACTTCCATCATTTAGTTCAATTAATCTTTGAGATTGTTATTTCGGTCGCCACCGCATTTTTGATACTTTGGAACAATGATACATCAATAAGAGACATATAAATAGACCATCAATGCAATAACAATGAAGTAAGAACTCATTGGCACATCAATGAAGTATTTTGGAGTCATCAATGCCATAACAATGAAGTAGGAACTTATTGGTATATCAATGAAACGTTTTGGAGTCATTAATAGCACATGGATCTTGTTTGAGTAACCGGATACCTTTTGACATTCATTAGTGTAATAAAAATGTAAGATTTGGAAAACAAGTAAGTATTGGAATGTCTTGACATCTTTTAGGGTGGAAACAAGTTCATTGGTAACGTAGGACATCATACAAAACCATTATGGA
Source organism: Capsicum pubescens (assembly GCA_030864215.1). Classification (NCBI taxonomy): domain Eukaryota; kingdom Viridiplantae; phylum Streptophyta; class Magnoliopsida; order Solanales; family Solanaceae; genus Capsicum; species Capsicum pubescens. The sequence continues at coordinate 294,223,530 of CM061538.1, read as the reverse complement.
TCACATGTTATTGAATAACTTTGGAAACTTTCTTAATAGAACAATTGTTCACTTTCATGCCAAAGATATGGTATAGAGTATGCTTTACATACCTGACTGTCAACCTTCAATACTTGTCCCAAATGGACTTCCCGTCTTTTTGGATTACTTATCTACAATGAACATATATAGCAATCTAGTATTAGCAACCAAACGTCACAATTCAATTATTTGAATTCACCAAACTAGTGGTTAAGTAGTAAGCCTTAATTACACCATAAAGGGTGTCACCTTAACCCTCTTATACTCCAATTACATTCACATGTCATGCATATTCATACAACATCCTCCAATATCAAGTTTGGATTCATTTATCCTTTCAACTAATCCATTTAACCAAATTGAGTCATAGTCATAAATAATCATCAATTCAATAGTATATCACCATATCCACCTTCCATAACTCAATTACCATATCCACCTTCCACAATTCGATACAACCAAACCATGCAAAATAGTCCATAACCCTATTTCCATCACCTTTCAATAACATCCAATACATATAATCCTCTATCACACATATACATATGGAAAAGAACAAAGGCAAACAATATTCATACCTTAGAATTCACCTCTTGATTATGCAATCCTGTTTGCACAAATAATAGGTATCGTTCGAAGTTCTCGAGATGACAAACGCAGTTATCGGATTACTTTGGAATTTCTACGGTTGAATCAAAAGTAATTTAAAGGTCAAATTTGGCTAGGGTTTGTTCTTTCTCAATGATTGATGATGAAAATGAGTTTTTGAACTCATATACATGTATATATATACACATATTCCCGTCCATAATAAAATAGGAAATGACCAAAATGCCTTTAAAATTTAAATAATGTCAAATCTGTCCTTTGGTGGACTGTTTTGATAAACTAAAGTAGATCGACCATAACTCTTTGCTTCGATATCGGATTTGGGTGAAATTGGTATCGTTGGAAGGATAATTCAAAGGGCTTTCATTTCATATAAAGTAGGCCACCCAGTTCGTCCTGTACAAGGAGTTATGGTCGTTTGAAGTTGACCCTAAAAATCTGTTTTGATAGTCTGAAGTAAAACGAGTATAACTCCTTACTCAGACGTTGGATTTGGATGAAACTAATTGCATTGGAAAGATGACTCAAAGATCTTTCTTTTCATAGGTCGCAGATCTCCCAGTTCATTATATTAAGGGAGTTATGATCGTTCGAAGTTGACCCAAAAATTCGGCTGGCCTCAGTAGTTTGTGTGCAGGAAATTTTCCTGCACATTTACTGTTCCCAAATATTCCGGCCACCGTTTTATAGTTTCGAACGTGCTCGATTATATCCGAAACCTATCCGTTTTTGGAAATCTTTATATCGTTGGAAATCTTATTCAATAACCTTCGCATGGAACCATCGACGGGCAAATTCCAGTATAAATAAAATAAAAAATTAATTCTATATAAATAAGACCAATACACGTACTTGAATACGCCAATACACGTACTTGAATACAGGGTGTTACACGATGGGGCTTGCAGTGAAAATTCAGGTAGGACGGGACTGGGAGGGGTCATTCGTGACCACGATGGAAACTGGGTGATGGGTTTCTACTCCATGGAACCCCACACAATCCCTTTGCATGCTGAATTACTTGCACTCAAGAAAGGTCTTGAAATAGCTGCTGCTAACAATATAAAGCCAATCGAGATTGATGTTGATGCTGCGGAATTGATGCGAATGTTTCTAATTGACAACAGTCGCTATCACAATCTTTTGTTCTCTTGCAGGTCATTGATGAAGGATACCCAAACCGACCCACCACGCCATATCTTTAGGGAGCAAAACGCGGTAGCGGATGCACTTGCTAAACTTGGAATTGTTGAAACCAATTTTGGGGATACTCAGATCTTGTCTACACCTCCTGTGTCAGTTGAAGCACTAGTCGAAGCGGATAAATTAGGAGCCTTTTCTTTCCGTACTATAAACTTAATCTCTATTAACCCAGTATGCCGGGATGTGGCTACTAATACTTATAACTCTACTCTGTCATCTGCGCATGGGCTTACCCATGCGGAACATCTTTTTGCCAGTAACTAATACTAATGCTATGCCAGTTTTTAACCCAAAAAAAAAAAACTCCTCTTCTTTTTGTCATTTTTGGTTGCTTTTATCTACCAAAAACTCATGATACCTCAAGTAGTCCACCAACCGCTTCTTAATTGTGATAGTTCATTTTCTTGTTTTTTTAAGTAACACGACAACACTTATTGCTTTATTTGCTGAAAACACATTATTGAAATTCACAAAAATCAAACGATAAAACCGACAAAATTGAAACCAATAAAATTTATATTATAGTAATTTAGTTTGATTCAAATATTTTAGATATTCTAAAATGTCATCTTTATTTATTTTAAAATAAAAATCAACTCAAAGTGGACCATGAACCCCCTCTAAAACTTTTTCACTTCCTAGAAACTTGTCATGTTTGCTCCAATATAGTAGCATGATGACTAGCCAACCCTTTTGAACACCAGTTGTGGTCCAGTACCATGTGGTAGCATGACAAAAAAAGAGATTGAATATTTACGTGTTTAGCCTTTTATTCTTTTATACCTTACCTATGTTACGAGTAAGTTAAGTTCAATCCATCTTTCACATATTATTCTTTCAGATCGTCAAACGTTAGTGTGCCCATCTCTCCCACATGGCCATGGCAGTGGTTGACTCTATGGTCTTCCTAGTAGCTGTGGCTCTGCTCTTTAACGCAGCAGCTTCACAGTCAACTGGATATACCAACCATACAATTGGTGGTCCAGCTGGTTGGTTCTTTAACATCAATACTCAAAAGCCTTCTGCTGATTACTCTGCTTGGGCTGCTAAACAGACCTTCAATCTTGGTGACTATTTGAGTAAGTCTTTTTTTTTTATGTGGTCTTTGTTGTTTCTTGATTGATGGGTCTAGTCAAATCTTGAGTTGATTTCTCAAATGGTTGTTAGATTAATAGTTATTATCGAGTTGGAATCAAGAAATGTGACTCACTTGGATAATAGTTAATCTGTATGGAACAGTAGGGGAGATGTAGATAGAACTTTTGAAACTGTAATAATAACTTTTTCTGAAGTTGTTGAGTTTTTGAGCAATTTTAGAGAGAGAGAGAGAGAAGGGTGATTTTTTGCATATATGTTTTTGGATAAAGATTATTATGATAGGAGGAGTTGAATCTGCTTGTGCATTTTGGGGGAGTGGTAGACTTGTTCAACGAACTTATACTCGCAGTTATCAGTAGGACCTGGAGTTATTAAACACTGTCTAAACAATGATTGATCTTAGACAAATGAGTTTTGGTCAAGTGGTTGAGCATCTCCATCATCAATCGGTTGAGAGTTTGAGTCTGAAGGGTAAATGGGAATACCATTGATCCTCCTGGAGTTGGGGTGGAGGAAAAACACTGATCTTTTCTGGCTCTGATTCAAGTATATATTGTTGAAATTTCTAAGAATGTACATATTCATGCTCAGTTCGTGTCTTTTGTCACGAAGGAGTGGTGAGTCCAGTGGCATACTCCACCAGTTGACTTTAGTTCTTGGATCCACCTTTGTATCTAAGTCAAGTTTTTATGCTAGTGAAGAGTCTTGAGAGATCAGAAGTATTTTTAACTTGTGTGGTTCTTGCCGATTACTTAGAGATGTTTGGCAAGTTTTTGTAGTTCTTGATTAGGTCTTATGTTCCATGATCCTGAAATCTTAATTGCTTCTTAGCTGAAGAACGCTAAGGATATCTGCTGATAAATCTCGTCACCCATCTCATGTTATAGACTTCCCTGTTTGATAGAGTAGATCACTGGTGCGCAGTCTTCGTTGTTGATGGATCTTGTACTTCATTCATTTCCTTGGTCAGATCTCAAAAATTAGTACATAAATTAAAGACCACTGACCAAAGAAGTTACAATATGTGCGTGAACACTGGTTCTGATGGAAGTAGGATGTGCATTTAAATCGGAGAAAGACATCTTTGTGGAGTAAAATGATGGATGAAAAATTTTGCTAGATTGGTCTCTCTTTCATGTGGTAATAGCGTAAACAGATTTGGGCATTGAGTGATAGTAATAGACTACATATATAATTATTAAATACATCTGGGTTATTCTGTAATTAGTTATTCTTCAGTTCTCTATATATACAGCTGTAACCCCTTCAATATTAAAAAGATCAATTATTATTAAATCGTATCATGGTATCAAAGCTAGGGTTTCTTCTTCCTCCCAAACCCTAATCTCTCCTCTTTTCCGACGTGTGTGCGCCGCCGCCACCGTCTACACCACGCCGCACGGCCTCCCTCCTCCGCCGTAGGTCGGCGCCATGGACAAGGTTATTGATCCTCTGTCAAAATTACCGTCTGGAGTAAAATTACTGCTCAGGAATCTCCACAATCTCATCCCCGAAAAATTATCTGACAACAACTACCCGGCCTGGGCACTTAACGTCCGCACCGCCCTCGCAGCCAACTTGCTGCTCGGATGGATTGACGGTGCGGAGAAGCCGCAGCCCGAGACAGCCGAGAAGGACGGCGTCAAGCTCCCAAATCCCGACTACCTTCCGTGGATGATCGTAGACACTCAGATCCGAGCCTGTCTTCTCGCAGTTATTAGCCCCTCTGTGCACAAACACGCCCGGGGTTTTCTCACATCGGCTTCACTTTGGGACGCACTAGCCACAAGGTACAACTCTGTGTCCACGGCTCATATTTTTCAGTTGCGTGACAAATTGCATACTCTTCGGAAGGGAACGAAGACGATGACTCAATACCTTGATGATGTGGCCTCTATTCTGTCTGACCTAGATGCTGTGAACGAGATTATTCCTGAACGAGACGTGGTGAATGCCGTGATACGTGGTCTTCCGGCTGGCTATTCCTCTCTCAAACAGCATATTCGCCTCTCGCCTGTCGAAATCACTCTGAATCAACTGTCTGGATGGCTTAATGCAGAAGAATTGAATCTAGACATGGAACACAAATTACTGCTCGGAGAAGCCAGTTCCACCCCTGGCGTCACGGCTCTTTACTCGGCTGGCAGCGGAGGCTCGGCCAGGGGTCGCGGTGACGATCGCCGTAACCAAGGGCGAGGCAGCGGCGGCGGTGACCGTCGAAACACCGGGCAGCAAGGCAGAGGCGGGCCTCCACCGAGGGACGGCTTCCAGTCAGGCCGCGGACAGGGACGAGGAAACCAGCGGATGCCCACACGAGATCTTCCGACGTGCCAAATTTGTGCTAAACGGGGCCATTCTGCGGCTAATTGCTGGTATCGTTATGATGACTCGCAGAATGTAAATAGCCAGTCCGGAGGATCAAGGGCGATGCATGCGTCCACAAACGCTCAATCTGGCGATTGGTATCTAGACACAGGTGCTAACACCCATGTGACGTCGGATTATTCACAACTTCAAGCTCCTCATCCGTATCATGGCTCAGAAACTATTACAGTAGGCAATGGTCAATCCCTTCCCATCACAAACACCGGCTCTGGGTATGTCTATACCCCAAATGGTAAATTTCATCTCTCAACCCTTCACCACGTCCCTTCCCTCACATCCAATCTTTTATCTGTTTATCGCTTTACTAAAGAAAATAACTGCACCCTCATTTTTAATGACACCAATTTCCAGATAGTGGACAATACCACGAACCGGGTGCGGTACACGGGCCGCTGTGAGCATGGGCTATACACTCTTCCATCCAGGTCTCCGTCTGTTGTGAGTCAAGCCATTCTCTCGTCAACCTGGCATCGCCGGCTTGGGCACCCATCATCCGCCATCACCAAATCCATTTTATCTTCCTTAGGTTTTAATTTTTCAGAAAAATTACATTGCGAGTCCTGTTCAGTGTCTAAATCTTGTCGTTTACCTTTTTCACTGTCTGAACACAAGGCCACTGCGCCATTTCAATTAATTCATTCTGATGTTTGGGGTCCAACCTCAGTTCCTTCTGTTCAAGGTTTTCGTTATTATATCTGTTTTGTTGATGATTACAGTAAATTCACTTGGCTTTATCCTCTGAAATTTAAATCCGAAGCTTATACTATTTTTGTAAACTTTGACCGAATGGTTCAAAATCAATTTAATGCCAAAATCAAAATTTTTCGAAGTGACAATGGCAAAGAATTTGTCAACAATGCATTTGGTGTTTTTCTTCAAAATCTAGGGGCTCTTCATCACACTTCATGTCCATATACCCCTGAACAAAATGGCGTTGCTGAGCGCAAACACCGTCACCTAATAGAAACAGTTGTTGCGCTCCTCCATGATTCCACCTTACCTGTTTCCTTTTGGGTTGATGCCCTTGCTACTGCCAACTACCTCATAAATCGCATGCCCACTCACACTCTCTCCAACTCCACTCCATATGCCCGTCTCTACAATCATCCACCCGACTATATCCATCTCCGCCCGTTTGGGTGTCTAGTTTATCCCTGGTTGCGTCCGCACACTCAACATAAACTTCAACCTCGGTCCACCCCTTGTGTCTTTCTAGGCTATCATCCCACTATCAAAGGTTACAAATGTTTCGATCCTGTATCTCAGAAAACATATGTTTCCCGTCATGTTCGTTTTGTGGAGGAACAATTTCCTTACACAAGTCTTTCCTCTACTCCATACTCCCCCAATCCACTTGGCGTTGTGCCATTATTTCCGTCCTTTTCTCACGCTCATGCTCCGGCTCACTCGGCACCTAACCCGGTACCCCACTACACCACTACCCACCCGAAACCCCAAACCTCCCACCCGAACACCCAGCCGACTGCCACACAACCCACCACTTCCCTACATCATACTCCTAACACACATACAGCCACCCCATCCACCGCTGCACATCCCAGCTCCCACGGCAGCCCCACCCAACCCCCGCCCACACATCATACAACTCCACCACCCCTTCCTAATCACCCTCCACTCAACACTCATCCTATGACAACCCGAGCCAAGGCCGGTACCTTCAAACCCAAAGCCTACCACACTCAAATACCCTTTGATGCACATCCCACAACTGAGCCTACTACCTACAACCAAGCCTCCAAAAATAGTTTCTGGTGCCAAGCTATGGATGAGGAATTTCAGGCTCTGAATGAACAACGTACATGGGATTTGGTACCTCTGCCTAGTAACCGAAAGTCTATTGGGTGCAAATGGGTGTTTCGCATCAAACGAAATTCAGATGGATCTCTTTCTCGCTATAAAGCACGTCTGGTTGCAAAAGGGTATCATCAGGAGTATGGTGTGGATTATAAGGAGACCTTCAGCCCTGTTGTTAAGCAACAGACTATTCGTCTGGTCTTGTCTCTTGCTCTTCACTATGATTGGCCGCTTCATCAGCTAGACGTCAGCAATGCCTTTCTTCATGGTCATCTTGAGGAAGAAATCTATATGGTTCAGCCACCGGGATATGTTAATCCCAACCGTCCTCACTATGTTTGCAAGCTTCGCAAATCACTGTATGGCCTGAAACAGGCCCCTCGTGCCTGGTACACACGTCTCTCTACTTTTCTGCAGGGTCTTGGTTTTCGCACCTACCATCATGACAACAGCCTCTTCACCCTTCACTGTTCTCGAGGGACAGTCATCATTCTTATCTATGTGGATGATATTGTTATTACAGGCAGCTCGTCATCACTCATCACTGAAATTACTGAAGCTATGCATCGTGACTTCAAACTTAAGGACCTCGGTCCTCTGGAGTTCTTTCTTGGCCTCGAACTCATCCGCAAATCGGGAACCATATTGATGCATCAGACAAAATATACCCTTGAACTTCTAAATCGGGCTGGAATGACAGACTGCAAACCCGCGGTCACTCCCATGGCAGTCCGCCAATCCCCAGGGCCGAATACTCCCTTTGCCGATCCTACACTATATCGGAGCCTCGTCGGTGGACTTCATTATCTTGCTGTTACTCGTCCGGACATCCAATATGCAGTCAATCGAGTCTCCCAATCAATGCATGCTCCCACAGAACAACACTTTCAGGCCTTGAAACGCATTCTGCGCTATCTTCAAGGTACTCTTCACTGTGGAATTTTATTTCAAAAGGGCTCGTTTGATATATCTGTTTTTTCTGATTCGGATTGGGCTAACGACAAAGATGATCGAAAGTCCACTACTGGATATATTGTTATGATGGGACCGAATCTGATTTCCTGGTGCACCAAGAAGCAAACGCGAGTGTCCCGTTCCTCCACAGAAGCAGAATATCGTGCCATGGCTGCGGGTGTTGCTGAAGCCATGTGGTTACGATACCTTACGGATGCACTTGGCATTCCCCCGACGAAACCACAGATTTATTGTGACAATCAGTCCACTATTTGTGTTACCAAAAATCCAGTCCTTCATGATCGTATGAAGCATGTTGGGTCTGACTGTCACTTTGTTCGCGATGAGGTACTTGCAGGAGCGATGGCCACGCACTATGTCCCATCTACTGACCAGCTTGCTGATATTCTCACCAAGCCTCTTCCGTTACAGCCTTTTCAGTCTCTCTGCTCCAAGCTGCCCCTCGTTACCGCTGATCAGCTTGCGGGGGGATAATAGACTACATATATAATTATTAAATACATCTGGGTTATTCTGTAATTAGTTATTCTTCAGTTCTCTATATATACAGCTGTAACCCCTTCAATATTAAAAAGATCAATTATTATTAAATCGTATCAGATAGTATAGTTGAATGAACAAGAGTTTTCAGAATATCACGCCGAGTGAAACTAACTGATACACTTAACTAGAAAAATGAAACTAAATTTTATCAGTTTCCTGTCAACATTCTGTTTCCATAATCCTTCAAACAAATGTTGTTGAAAATTATTGTTGTTTAAAGCAAGTTTGAAAATGTTATGTAACTTTAGAAAAAGGCTGCTTTTCTTGCTATAATCTTCATATGATGTTTTAAGATGAAGTTAATTATAATCGGATGATTTCTTATTCCAGTCACATCATCTGATCCTCTATCTCCAAATATGCTGTGAAGTGATTAAATTAGATTCAAAGTGAGATAAAATATAAGACGTAGTTCACAATGCCATTCTAATGAGCTGAAATAAACTGGAGTTTGGTACATAGTTAATGACTTGCTTAATTGTTTCCTTGAAGGAAAAAGTGGCACTAACGAAGAAGGTTTACTTCCTATTCCATGTTCTATTATCTTGATGCAAAAGTTATAACTTTTAATGCACAACCACTGTGATCTAGAAGCTGAAGTAGACTGACTAGTTTACATTTTCTGATGCTAAAAAGGCTTCAACTTGAATCCTTCTAGTCTACATGTTTAAAAAGGGCAGCCCGGTGCACTAAAGTTACCGCTATGCGCGGTGTCCGGGGAAGGGCCCCACCACAAGGGTGTATCGTACGCAGCCTTACCTTGCATTTCTGCCAGAGGCTGTTTCCAAGGCTTGAACCCGTGACCTCCTGGTCACATGACAACAATTTTACCAGTTACTCGAAATTTACGGCAGTTTCGTTCAAAAAATGGTTGGATTTCATAATTGAGTCGTAATTCCTATTAGAGGATTGTAAGTTTATGTGTGATCATAAGTATGAATCTCATAAATATAGTTCTTGCCATTATACAGAAGATGCCATATCTGATCAGGTTTCACTCGAAAATCATGAGTCTCCCAATTACATGAACTGTTTCGCGTTCACTGTTCTTTCTAATCCAATCGGCGACCATGGAATGAATTCCAAATTTTATGTAGCTATGCAGGAGAGTTTCTGAATTGCTGTAAATTTACTTATACGAAATTATTATATCCACAAGTAGAAACCAGCACCTCTTTATCATAATCCTGTATTTCAGAGTAACTGCTACTCTAACTTGTTTTAAATTTGTGTTTAGTTTTTAGTACAAACACCAACCAGACAGTTATTCAAACATATAATGAGACCACATATAGGAACTGCACCGCAGATTATTCTTCAGATGATGACACATTTCAGTATCAAGGCGGCAGCAATGAATTTGGGCAAGCGATGACAATCGCTGTTGCACTGACCATCGAGGGCGGACAATACTATTTCTCTGATGCTGATGATGGGAACCAGTGCCTGAAGGGCATGGCATTTGAGATCAAAGTTGGGCATGGTATGGGACTTCCACCGAGCCTCAACCAACCACCTCCTCCACACTATGTGGAACCACCATCCACAGTCGAAGACACCGAGTCACCCCCTATCACCGTGGTAACAGACAGCCCTAACGGTGGTGTCAGGAGAAGTGCTGGACTCTTCTTGGCGGCTTCGGTACTTGTAATGTTGGTGTTGCATTTGGTCTGAGGTGGAAATCTATACTTCCTAGTTCTTTTGAGGATCTGGATAGCTCTTAGGCAGATTTGAGTGTTGGAGCTATCTTACATTATTGTTTAGAAATGAGAGAAAGAAAGAAAAGGAGTTAATTCAAATTATTACAGGTTTTTCTATTCTAATATATTATTATTATATTTTTCATTAAATAGTCATTGTTTTGGTGATTCTTGCCCTGTATTTACCACAGGGTAAAATGCAGCAATGTACTTTTAACAATTCTAATAAAACCTCCCCATGATTTAGTGACTTTTGAGGCTTCTTTATGGCTTTGATGCAAAGGGAAAATTTATACAGGGTCACTGAACAGATTGATGGATATGTGGTCAGTGGATATGATTGGAGAGCATGATTTTGAGTATTCCCCCTCCCTTTTGTAAGATTTAATTTAGTGTGCAAAACACACTGAGCAAATAATTTTGAATCTTCTATAGGAAATTAGGAAAATATATGGCAAGAATATAGCTATCAAAGCAGAGGCGAACCCAAGATTTACGGTCTGTGGGTACATCAGTGTTGTCAAAGGCGCGCATAAGCCTCGAAGCAAGACTCAAAATGTGTTGAGCGCTCGCCTCGCTTAATGTGCAGCTTAGGTTCTAATTTCTAATACATACTTTTCATTGTCAATGAGGTTTTTTGAAGAAACGAATGCTAAATTGATATTTCACTTTATCAAAAAAAAGAGTAAATACATAATTACACCACTGATCTTGTCCGAGTTTTGCAAAAAGACACCTAAACTTTAATTTCAACCTATTACCCCACGATTCTTCTTTATTTCGTTGCAAATACACTATTTTTCGCTGAATCTTAGTCACAATAAAGAGAATGGATGCACGCACCAATCAGGTGCTGCCACGTGTTAAATATTTTTAATTTCATCTTTTATTTATTTTTTTAATAATTTTTTTCCTTTTTATTTAATTTATCACCCCCTCCCCCCACCCCACCCCACCCCGCATCCAACAGCTCCCCCCGCGTCCAGGTCAACAGCTCCCCCCACCCCACCCCACCCCACTGCGTCCAGTTTCCTCCATTAAAATGGAGCTTAAAACTCCTATACAATCTTCATTTTAATGGAACTTTAAGCTCTATTTTTATTTATGACCCCACCCCACCTCCCCACCCCATCTCGTCCAACACTTCCCTCCCCCATTCCCGTCCAGTTCCCTCCATTAAAATGAAGGTTGTACATCAGATTTTCTTTTTAAAATTATGGTGATGATGATATTGTTGTTGTTGCTTTAATTGATGTTGTTGTTGTTGTAATTGATGTTGTTGTTGTTGAGTTATGGTGATGAAGAAGAAGTTGGGGAAGAAGACAATGGTGGATGAGTGGGGTTGTGGGGTGGGGTGGGGTGAGGGGGGTGTTATGAAATAATTTTAAAAAATAAATAAATATTATTTTTTAAAAAAAGAATATAAATTATATATTAAATTATTTACACGTGGCAGCTTCTAATTGGTCAAAAAAGTCAATTTTTGCCTTTTTACGCGCTTGTGGCGCGTGTATACACGTAGAGGGTCAAAATAGTGTATTTGCAACGAAATAAAGAAGATTCGTGGGGTAATAGGTCGAAGTTAAATTTAGGTGTCTTTTTGAAAATTTCGGACAAGATCAGTGGTGTAATTATGTATTTACTCTAAATTTTTTTTTTTTTTTATTCATATATTTATCATTCATACTTATATTATTAGTCTTGGACTAGACATATATTTATATTTTTTCTCCTTTTATGACTTTTTTTGTTAGATCTCACACTTTATTTGTACTTTGTGCTTAAACACAATAGACCTTAAAGCTTTTTTACTCTTATTGCTTTTGATAATATTGTGGTGCACCAATATTATCTTAAGACGTTAAAAAAACTTCCAGTATCGATTAAGGGATATTATAATATTCAATTGATCGTCAAAGACATGAACAATAATGCAAAAATAATTATATAGAACGAATAAGAGTTCTAATTTCTTATAATATTAAGTTTACTTTTAACAATTTTTAATACTTAGTTGTGGTAGGTCAATGGTGAAGGAGAATTTTTAATACTTAGTTGTGGTAGGTCAATGGTGAATGGAAGTTCACTTTAGGGAGTGGTCACGGTTCGAGTCCTCATTTCATCAATTTTTGTTATAAATTTGGTAATAAGCAATCTGAAGAAATGAAGATAAAAGCGAAAATGTTGTGCTGTTCTCGGGAATCAATCCCTGATCGCGTGGATAGAAGCGTTGACTTCAACCAGTGCGCCAAGGTGCACTACCTGTCAACTATGGATGCACTATGACATATATTGTAATTTCTCAAGGTATACACACACAATTTTTTTCGCCGTTAACGGGTGCATGTGCACCCCCACCGATACATGTGGGTCCGCCCCTGTATCAAGGAACTATGATTCGGTTTCTTTTCGTATTGCGTTGTATTGTCCGACGGAAAAATGCTTACAATTTACTTTACATTAGATAGTTGAATGAGATATACGAGTTTGAGTCTTTTGATTAAGGAGCTAATCTTGCGTCGTACATAAAAAAAAATTGGCCTATATTGGTCAGCGCAAATCAGCAAATTACGACTCAAATTAATATTACCATTACTTTTGTTGTGTAAATATATTGTCTTACTATTTTTTTGGTCCGTCTAAATATTCCTCACTCCAAGTGGTAGGGATATATACCACTGGGCACTGAAGTTTCAAAAGCAAAAAATGAAGCTTTCAATCATTCAGGAACACCTATGTGGATAAGTCTATCAAGCATTACATTTGGTGACCCAAATCCCAATATTACAGGGGTTATGTCTGCAAAACCCCAAAAGTTTTGCTACAGTTAAGAAACGGACAAAACAAGAAAATCAAAAGCCAAGACTTAAATCTGAAAATTCATTGCAGAGAGAGACAAAGAAAAGAAACAGGAAAGACTATAGTAAATTTAACGTTTAAATCCTTAATTAAATAAGTTTGATACTGTATCATTTCCTTCTTTAAACTTCACAGATTTTTGTGGAGGAAAGGAATGCCAAGCAAGGTCATTTTGGTGGACACCCACTTTTGAAAAGAAATCATTTTCTTGTCGAAGAAGCAAAAAAGTTTCAGCCTTGGTGCACACCCAGATATTTTTTGAGGTGGGGTTTGCTTGTTTTGGAATATTTTTGTCGATTCTTGAACTTGGTAGTTAAGTTTATCTACTTTGGGTTTTGCTGTTAAAGTTTCTGTTTTTGGTATTTTCTTGTTTAGGGAAATTGGTTTGAAGTGATCTGAATTGAAGTAGAAATGGGGTTGATTTCTGGGATGCTTTTGGGGATTGTCTGTGGGATCGGTTTAATGGCTGCTTTGAAACATATGATGAGGTACAGGAGCAACAAGCGAATTGCTAAGGTATTCTTCTCATACTCCTGATTTTTATGTTTTTGAAGTTTGCTAAGGTGTTTTTTTAATTGAGCGAGGGTATATTGGAAACAGCCTCTCTATCTCGGAGGTAGGGGCAAGGTATGCGTACGCTCTACCCTCTCCTGACCCCATTTTGTGGGGCTACACTGGGTAGGTTGTTGTTGTACCCTTCAATTCTAAGCAATGCCTCAATCCCATCTTTTCAGCAAACTATTCTAGGGTTGGCTGTTTGAATCCTTAGTATCCTCTCTGTCTGGATCAATTTCATTCCAATACTTAATAGTTTACCTTGGGTTAGGGTAGAGGGTAAGTTAGGTAGTTGAGGGTTATGTCGCTAAGCTTTTCATGCTAGTAGTCATAGTATTACTCTAGGAGTTTCTTGTTATTCCCTTTCTGTTACTATTTACTGTTTCTAGTACTTCGATTATCGTACTATTTTGTCCCTCGTACATTTAGCATAAACCGCTGAAAACTCGAAAGTCTGTCCACTCTGATTGGGCAGAGCCCGGCCCCTATCTTTAATCTCAAGTAAAGTGTTGGGACTGTTCCATTTTTACCATGCATTGTCATACTTTCTTTAGCCTTTTGTCTTAGCTTCTCCACTTCCGCTGTTTCTTCTTTCATACTGTTGTGTATTGTTTTTACTTGAACCGAGGTTCTATCGAAACCTCCCCAAATCCCACTTGTGGGATTAAACTGGCTATGTTGTTGTTGTATTCAATAGTATGCCTTTTAAGTCACATTTTTAGGGTTCTTGTAACATTGGCATCTCTAAATTTTCTGTCAAATAGTGGACTTATGGTAAATATCAACTCAAGAGTGGAAATTTTTCTTGGAGGTTCTCTTTGACTATTTATATATTATTATCAAGATGAAGTTTTTGTTGTCAGATTGTTTCTATTTGCCCTGTAGTGTACTCCATCGCAATTTATGAGTGAGGTAGTTAGTGTTTGTTACAACCCTTATTTTTTACCAGAAGAGCATGCAAAAGTTTATGTTGGAAAGCACACTGAAAATGGTGATAATTTTGTGATTCTGTTAGGCGACTAAGTCGAAGTTTCTACTGATGATAGGTTTGTTAGTGCATTACTCTAGAACATGTATAGCTATATGCTTCATAGTGGATTGTTTGTTAGTTTATGCTATTGATGTGGATAGAGTGTTTCACAGTTGCTGCTTAAGTGGTAGTACTATTTGGCTGCTTGATGGTCGACTTTGCTCAGGTGAGGTGGTAGCAGATATAGCTCACTGTCATACTTGCTATAAGTAGCCTAAAAACTTGGCACTGCTGTTGCTTTAATGCTACTGCCAAGATTTACGTCATGCTTGCAAACAACGTTCAAACTTCTGATATGCATTCACATTCTGAAGGACTGGCATTCATTTCCTCGTTATATTTTACATCTTTTACAGGCAGTAGATGTAAAATTAATGGGCTGCCTCAGCAGGGATGATCTAAAGAAAGTTTGTAGCGATAACTTTCCTGAATGGATATCATTTCCCGTTTATGAACAGGTTGAATGGCTTTACTTATCTCAGTTTTCCCCCTTTATTGCGTTGACTCTTGTTCTTACGACACAGTTCATTATTTTTCCTTTTTATTGCACCGACTCTTGTACTTGTGACACTTAGCTCATTTACTTTGCAATGGGGTACTCAAGCTGAATTGTTCACTGAAATTTGAATAATTTTTTAACACCTTCTGAAAAGGAGCTCAAGAATTAGTGCTGTTATATTTCCAACAGAAATTTTTTCTTGTCTTTGAAGAGATGCTGAAGTTAATCAATGTATGCATATCGTTGAACTGGCCTTAATAGCTTATGCATTTCAAGTAATTGTAGTAAAATTTGACCTGTTAACCCCTTGGCTTCGTTATGATAGGAACAAAGAGTCACATAATTCCTTCTTAAAACTTATAGGCAACTTTCTTCACTGTGCTCTAGTTACAACAAATGTTTTTTTTCTTGAGAAATGAAAGTGAAGATCAGTTTTACTTTTAGAATCATTTTTTTAAAAAAATGGGTTTTTCTTCCGGAATCTAGTGAAGTAGAATCAAGAATACAGTGATGGAACACGAGGAAAAATTAAGTAGATGAGCTGTTTTGTCTCAGGTGTTAGTGATTGGAAAAGAGTGTTTATAAACAGTAACATCCATATCTTATCAATGTCAGTTGTGAATCTTAGAGGCTACGCATTTATGGTGTTTCCACAAACTTTTTTTCCACACAATTTAAAGAAATAAACTGATAATAGTGATCATATCAATGTTAATTTGTCTTGTTTTATATGTCACGGGTGCAGGTCAAATGGTTGAACAAACAATTGAGCAAATTGTGGCCCTTCATTGCCGAAGTAAGCTTTTTACTCGTCTTTAGCTATCCTGAGCAATTTTCGTTTCGTAGACCAGTTTTAATGTTACATAGTACAATCAAACTTCTTTTGTTTTGGTAATTGATCGAAACTTGGTGGAAAATGAACCCACCCCTCTACCATTCTCCACTTATTAAATACCAGACTTTTGCCTGTGGCAGCATTCGAATCCGTGACGTGCGCCTAACCCACATATCACTTGCTGGGCTCTTGCCACCAGACCAAAGCCCTCGGGGGTTATAATAGCTTGCAACTGTGTGTGTTTAAATTTGGGGGATGTTTGGTTCACAGCAAGTTACACAGAGATTATAATACATGAATAATTATCACTGAATCACTAAAATTGTATATATACTGAAGTTACCAGCTTCAACAAGAAATTGTATATATACTTGTAATTTAAAACATGGATTTAAAGTTTTAAACTGGATTCTTTTGTCAGTATTGCGTAGTTATGCATCATTCGTTTGTCACTTTGAAAAATTATGCTCCGATCAATAAAAGATGTCAGAGTAAACAACATTGCAATTTTTTATTTGGCAAATGTAGATAAATTTGTGCTATTTCTTTTTCTTCTAATATTTCAAGACTTATATTGTATTATTACCAAAATCAAGAATTAGCTCTAGTAATCAGTGCCAGCGTATAAATATTAGTATAAATTATTAGAAATTCTTACTATAAAATACGATCATGAGTTTTATCCTATTATGAAAAGCTGAAAAGTATGCCCATAAAATTATGTTGGCTTTACAAAAAATAAGGCTGCTTTATTTTAATAGTAATTTTGTCATTTTAGGTGCTCTATCGGTTATTGCTAATACACTATTCTTATTACACCGTTCTATCCCGTATAAAATAATACATAACTACTAAATTATATATGCATTAATTATGCAAGAAATGCAAATGGTAACTGAATGTTGTATTAGTTAAGTAGAATTTTGCGATGGAATAATTTTCTCTTATATGAGAAACCAAAATCCCGATTTTGTTCTAAAAACTAAATATTATTCAATGATCGAAAGGCAGGACATGAGGTGTGGGGCATAAGATCCTTGATTTTTTAAAATTTTCTATTTTATAAATAAAAAGAAATCATAAAAGCTTCGAATTGTGAAAGTACATTCGAAATTCTAGAAAACTAAAATAATTTAAAAGTTATTGTAAATTTGAACATAAGCATCTATGCATACTACTAAAAGTAAAAAAAATAAAATCTTTTTTATTATTGAGAAATCCTCGAGAGCCTATTAGCACATGGTTCGAAACTCGTGTACCTCTACCTAGACATGGTAACTGAATGTTGTATTAATTAAGTAGAATTTTGCGATGGAATAATTTTCTCTTATACGAGAAACCAAAATCCCTATTTTGTTCTAAAAAATAAATATTATTCAATGATCGAAAGGCAAGACATGAGGTGTGGGGCCTAAGATCCTTGATTTTTTAAAATTTTGTATTTTATAAATAAAAAGAAATCATAAAAGCTTCGAATTGTGAAAGTACATTCGAAATTCTAGAAAACTAAAATAATTTAAAAGTTATTGTAAATTTGAACATAAGCATCTATGCATACTACTAAAAGTAAAAAAATAAAATCTTTTTTATTATTGAGAAATCCTCGAGAGCCTATTAGCACATGGTTCGAAACTCGTGTACCTCTACCTATATCCCCTTAAATATTCCTCCATACCATTTTATGCAACGAAGTTTGATTGGACACAAAGTTTAAAAATAAAAGAAAGACGTTTGACACTTGTAATTTAAAACAAACTATAAACATTTGTGTGGCTAGAAGTCATCATATTAAGGGTAAACGTAAAAGTTAAAGTTAAATTGTGTCTAAATATAAAAATGTGTCCTTTCTTTTTTTCTTGATAACCGTGGTGTCCAGGCCAGAGCTGGCCTCTACTAATAGGTAACTCTGTCCACCAAGGCTAGAACAGATGAGAAGAATCCACCTAGCGTTTGTCTCTTTTGGGAATTGAACCTGAGACCTTATGATGCTCAACCCAACTTCATTCAACCACTAGGTCACACCCTTGTGTGCAAAATTTGTCCTTTCTCTAACAAACTAAAAAGAAAGTTTGTCGCATAAAATTGGATAAAAGGAGTACCAGGCTTCTTGTTCGCCACAGGGTCAAACTCCTGACATGCGGCTAACCTACATATCAGGTGTTGCTCTCTTACTATTGAGTTGAAGCCCTAGTGCATACAAAACTATAGAACTTCACAAGACACAAATTAAGTACAATGTCTTACCAACCTGAGCAGGAAAATCATCATAATTTATGAAAAAAATGTTATCAAGCTATACATCTCCTATGTTATTCATTTTGGTAATGAAAGCTTTGAGCAAGATGATGGACAGAGCAGTCAGCGGAGGTCTGCTGAAGGGCTTTGATGCTTTAATTAGAGGGCAGAGTAACGAGACCGTTACACATTTATTGTTTGTAGATGATACTTTGGTCTTTTGTGATGTGGATGCATTCCAGTTAGATTTCTTGAGACACATCCTTATATGGTTTCAGGTGTGTCAAGCTTAAAGATCAATTTTAGTAAATGTGAAGTCACACCGATGGGAGCAGTAGATAATATTGAGGAGATTGAGTGGATAATTCAGATTGGCTGGAATGCGGACATCTATTGCTTCCAAGAAACCAAGCTAGAGGGGGACATCTCAGGGTTAGTAAACAAATTTGGGGTGGTAGATGGATCAAATATGAGCATTTGGAGGCTAGTGGAACAAGAGAGGGTATCCTGATGATGTGGGATAATTGAATAAGGAAGGGGGAGGTAGTAGAAATTGTGCATACACTCTAACATGCAAATTTGAAGCTAAACTTCAACGTTATTCTTGTCATATTACTGGGGTTTATGCCCCAAGTCTGCTACATTGAGAGAAGATTAGTATGGGAGGAAATTGGTGCTGTCAGAGGTCGTTTCCAAGGGCCATGGGTTGTGCGTGGAGACTACAATATCTGTAGGTTTGTTTCTGAATAAAGAAATTGTGTTCGAAGAACTAAAGGGATGAGGGAATTTGCAGATTTTATTGAAGACATGTGTCTAATTGATATTCAAATGGTGAACGCTACTTTCACTTGGTACAAAGGAGACAAACATGATGCAACATCCAAGATTGATAGAATACTGATTTCAGAAGAGTGGATGGAAGTTTCAGCATTTTAAAACTAATCCCACTACAGAGGATTATTTCAGATCATGTCCCTATTGCTTTACAAGGCAGAACTTGGAACAAAAATAGAAGTTATTTCAAATTTGAAAACTGGTGGCAGGACACTAAGGGTTTCAATGATAGGGTCAGAGATTGGTGGAATAATTTCTATTTTTGGGGAAGATCGGACTTTGTTTTGGCTTGCGAAAGCACTGAAGAATAAACTCCAGGAGTGGGGTAGAGAAGATCAAGAAAATTTAGGCTTACCGAGGAAAAACCTATTAGGGAAACTGGCAGATTTTGAAGCAGTTAGTAAAAACAGAACCCTCACGGAAGAAGAGTCCACAAGAAAAGGAGCCGTGCTACTGGAATTTGAGAATTTGTTAAAAAGAGAAGAAATTGCCTGGAGACAAAGATCAAGAGCTCTTTGGCTGAAAAGGAGATAGGAATTCTAAGTATTTCCACAAAACTTTGAATGCACACGAGATACAATAATATTGATCAACTGGAGGTTCAAGGTGAGATCACCCAAGATGCAACCAGGAGTGAAAAAGAGATAGTTGAATTCTACCAAAAGTTGTACACAGAAACATCACACTGGAGACCTGCTAGCAATTTCCCAAATTGCCTAGTGCTCTCACCGGAGGAGAAAGAGAGTTTACAAGGAAAATTTGAAGAAGAGGAAGTGTTGAGACGTCTTAAACTATGTGCAACGGACAAAGCTCCCAGACCAGATGGCTTCACCATGGGCTTTTTCATAAAATGTTGGGAGATTGTTAAACATGATATAATGATGGCTTTTCAAAATTTTTATGAGCAAGAAATGTTTTAGAAAAGCTTCAATGCTACATTTATTGCTTTTATCCCCAAGAAGAAAGGTGCAACTGAGTTGAGGGACTTCTGGCCCATCAACCTAATAGGAAGCATCTATAAATATTTTCAAAAGTCCTAACTGAAAGGTTGAAAGGCTTGATGGGTAAGCTAGTTGACTCACAACAAATGACCTTTATTAAAGGTAGGCAAATTCTGGATGCAGTCCTTGTATCAAATGAAGCAGTAGGCTCAAAACTGAAGCAGAAAAAAGTAGAAATATCATGCAAGCTAGATGTAGAAAAAGCATACGATCATGTAAGCTGGGAATATCTTTTGGGAGTGTTGGAGAAAATGGGATTTTGGAAGAGGTGGATTCGATGGATAAAATTTTGCATATCATCAGTGAGCTTCTCAATGCTAATCAATGGTGCACCAACAGATTATTTTAGAGCACAAAGAGGCCTTAGGCAGGGGGATCTGCTTTCCCCTTTCATATTTTTGTTAGCTATGGAGGGTCTTAACAACATGATTCAACAAATTGAGTTAACTCTGGGACTCAATGGTGACCATTGATGAAATCCCACATACCTGGAGATGGAAACCTTTGTGAAATTTTTGAATTTGGAGTTTGAAGTTGAAGAAACCTAATTTTGCCTTGGGAGAAGAAAATTGCCTCTTTCTCTATTTTCTTTATAGCTTAATTTTGAGTTAATGGGAATTTGGGGCCTTTTAGCCTTATATTTCAGCCTTAGGATAACCGAAACGACATATTTTGGTAGAAGAGTGGGAAAAGACCAAACAACCCCTAATAAAATGTTTTAAAATTGCCAGAAATTTTTGTCATATGACTTGGTTGACGGCCCGCATCAAACACACATAGCTGGCTAAGAAGGTTTGATGTGGCTAGAGAAGGAAGAGAAAGTTTGGAGGTGACTCATTTGCAATATGCAGATGACGCGCTCATCTTTTTTGTGGAAAAAGAACAACTCAAATATCTGAGGTTGATGTTAATTCTGTTTGAAGGGATCAAAACAAAACAACTCAAATATCTGAGGTTGATGTTAATTCTGTTTGAAGGGATCTTTGGGCTTCATATTAATTGGAGGAAGAGCTTTCTTTATCCCATTAATGAAGCGTCTTAATATGGAGGATCTAAGCACAGTCCTAGGTGGTCAGGTTGGGGCTCTTCCAACCACATAACTTGGTATGCCTTTTGGGTGCCAAATCTAATCCAAAGAAATATGGAACTCTATAATTGAGAAGTGTGAGAAGAAATTGGCCAGATGGAAGGGTCAATGCTTGTCATTGGGAGGCAGAATAACTCTAATCAACTCAGTCTTAGATGTCATGCCAACATGATGTCTTTGTTCGCTATTCCAACAGGGGTCACAAATTGGACAAAATTAGAAGAAAGTTCGTATAGCAAGAGAGGCTATAACTTAATAAAGTGGAAAGATTTGATAGTGGAGAAGATTTGGAGGTCTTGGAATTATAAACTTACAAAACCACAGTAAAACGTTCAGGATGAAATGATTGTGGAAATATGCCAGTGACAAACAGTTGTTGTGGGGGAAAGTAATTGAAGCTAAGTACGAGGAGGAAGATAGATAGATGACAATAACAACAACAACAAACCCAGTGTATTCCCACCAAGTGGGGTCTGGGGAGGGTAAAATGTACGCAGTCCATACCGCTACCTACGAAGAAGTAGAGAGACTGTTTCCGATAGACCCCCGGCTCAAGATAAAGAATAGTTAGCAAGATCAAAGTAATACATGAAAACAAGATTGGTGGCATAACCGAAATAAGAAATAAGGACTAATAAAAATAGAAATATAAGAGACACGAAAATAAGAGTAATATGAAAATAAGAAATCAGAAAAGGACACCCACCTAGTAATAGTATACACTAGCAACTCCTAACAATGGACACAGTCCTAGGGTTACTAACCCGGCTACGTAAGAGCTCCCTAACTACAAGATACAACCCGCCCTCGCACTAGCCTTCTACTCTTATCCGCGACCTCCACACCTTCCTATCTAGGATCATGTCCTCAGTCAGCTGTAACAACTCCATGTCATGTCTAATCACCTCTCTCCAGTATTTCTTCGGCCTACCTTTACTTCTCCTGAAACCATCCAAAGCTAGTCTCTCACACCTACGAACTGGGGCATCCGTGCCCCTCCTCATCACATGCCCAAACCATCTTAGCCTTCCCTCCCGCATCTTGTCTTCCACCGACACCACTCCCACCTTCACCCGGATAATCTCCTTCCTAACTCTATCCCCTCTAGTAAGTCCATACATCCAACGCAACATTCTCATTTTCGCTACCTTCAATTTTTGAATGTGGGAGTTCTTGACTGGCCAACACTCCGCACCATACAACATGGCCGGACGCAGGGGCGGATCTACGGTAGCGGGTGTGGGTTCTCGGGAACCCACAACCGCTACCGTAAGGCATATAATTAAATGAGAAATATTATTAAAAGGTATAAATATTTAAAGGTGGGAACCCATAACTAAACTAATGGATAGCTCAGTGGTCAGAGGGAACCCATATGTAATTCCGGCGCTCTACTGTTGGTTCGAATCCCCTTGGATGCGTTTTTTCCTTTATCCTTTTTTCAGCTAATTTTTAGAAGGTTTTTCAGCCTATGCTTTTAAATTTTTAGAAGGCTTTTCAGCCTATGCTTTTAAATAGGTAAAATTTTTCTTTTTTTTTACTCTTTTTAGCCCCTATTTTTAGATGGTTAGCTTATTTTTTAAAAAAGGTACATTCAAAGCTTTTTATTGGGAACCCACAAGTTTAAAATCCTAGATCCTCCTCTGGCCGGACGGACTGCCACTCTGTAGAACTTACCTTTAATCTTTAAGGGCACCTTCTTATCACACAACACTCCCGAGGCGAGCCTCCACTTCCTCCAACCTGCTCCAATACGTTTAGAGACATCCTCATCAATCTCGCCATTCCCTTGAGTCATATACCCGAGATACTTAAAACTATCCCTCTTACAAACATCCTGGGAATCCAACCTCACCACCACCCCGTCCTCCTGCTTCGAGTCACTAAACTTGCATTTCATATACTCCGTCTTGGACCTACTCAACCTGAACCCCTTAGCTTCAAGAGTTTGCCTCAAAACCTCCAATTTATCATTCACCCCCACCCCACCCCGCGTTTCATCAATCAGAACTACATCATCTGCAAATAACATACACCAAGGCACCTTATCTTGAATACTTCGCGTCAACACGTCCATCACCAGCGCAAACAGAAACGGACTGAGAGTCGATCCCTGATACAACCCTATCTCGATCGAAAAATGTTCTGAGTCTCCCTCCGCCGTCCTCACCCGAGTCTTCCCTCCCTCGTACATGTCCTTAATAGCTCTGATGTACGCCTCCGGGACCCCTCTCACCTCCAAGCATCTCCAAAGCACCTCCCTAGGGACTTTTTCATACGCTTTCTCCAAGTCGATGAACACCATGTGTAAATCCCTCTTCCTATCCCTATACTGCTCCACCAATCTCCTCACCAGGTGGATTGCCTCTGTCGTCGAGCGAACCAGGCATAAATCCAAATAGGTTCTCCGAAACGGACACGCCCCTCCTCAATCTCCGCTCAACCACCCTCTCCTAAATCTTCATAGTGTGACTCAACAGTTTAATACTCCTGTAGTTATTGCAACTCTGAATGTCAAACTTGTTCTTATATAACGGAATCATCGTACTCCATCTCCAACCTTAGACATATTCACACTTGAAAATGTCGTTAAACAGATTAGTCAACCACCTTAAACCTGCTCCACCAGTATGAAAGATAGATGGATGACAAAGGAAGTAAATACTCCATATGGTGTGAACCTGTGCAGATCCATCAGATCTCTATAGACTGAGCTCAAGAATAGCAACAAGGTGAAAGTAAAGAATGGAGAAAAGACAAGTTTCTGGAGAGATTGGGATGAGGTGGGCGTCTTGGAAAGTCTATATCCAGATATTCACTGTTTAATGTCACACCAACGGAGGATCATTGCAGAAATTCGGACATCGAAAGGGTGGGAAGTTAACTTCCGAAGACAAGTAAATGACCGGAAAATATCAAGAGTTGCAGATTTCTTCAACACTAGTGGCAGTTTAATGGAACACGAGAAGAGGAGGATAAGCTTTGGTTGCAGGGAAGTGACAAGGGAACCTTCAAGGTTGGTAAAGCATATAGGAAGTTGAACAATTGCAACTAACAAATTGTCAATTGGCCGTGGAAAATATCTAAAAGGTTATTATTCCTTACAAGGTAGCTTGTGTTACTTGGCTCCTATCTAAGTAAGCAGTAATCTGATGAAGAGGGGGTTAAGTGTATGTCCTAAATGTGTATTTTGTGGAGAGCAGGATGAAACGGTTAATCGCCTATTCCTTCACTACAAGACTACTGGGAAAAAAGGTTTTTCCTGGTCTATGTCTAGTAGGGTTACGAAGGCTATTCAAAGTTGGGAAGAAGCTAGGATGCAGACAGAGTAGAAGAAGATGGAGAATTATACCAGCCAACATATGGTGAACAATCTGGAAGGAGAGGAATGCTAGGGTTTTTGAGAATGTAGAGAATAGTACAGAACAGATCAAGTTGAAGTGTATCTTGAAACTGTGTTTTTGGTGTAACCAGATTTGGTCTAATGATCCTGTATCTATTATTGACGTGTTAGATTCATTATAGACATAGGATGATAGGTTGTGGACCTCCCTTGTAAATACGGCTCTACTACAACCCATGCACTGTTTTGGTACATAAATATATACAAAGTTATCGATTTCAAAAAAAAAAAAAGACGAGATTGCGCAAGTGTTAAATTGCAAAGTGGGTAGTCTACCTACTACATATCTTGGACTGCCTTTCGGAGCTTCTAATAAAGATCTTGCAGTGTGGAATGCGGTGGTTGAGAGGGTCAAGACGGGCTAGCAGGATGGCAAAAGAGGCACCTGTCGAAACGGGGAAAGGAAGTTTTGATCAAGAGCACCCTTTCTAGTATTCCTACATATTTCATGTCACTTTTGCAGTGTGGAATGCGGTGGTTGAGAGAGTCAAGATAGGCTAGGAGGATGGCAAAAGAGGCACCTGTCGAAACTGGGAAAGGAAGTTTTGATCAAGAGCACCCTTTCTAGTATTCCTACATATTTCATGTCACTTTTGCAGGCCCTGGGAAAAGTGATTGAAACATTGGGGAGACTTCAACGTAACTTCTTATGGGACTCAGCAGTCAACGGAAGGCACTAAAAAGTTTCATTTTGTGAATTGGAGAGTTGTCACATCTCCAAAGGAATAGGGAGGGCTTGGAGTGAAAGGTCTCAAGGTTTACAACAAAACTTTGTTAGGAAAGTGTATCTGGAGATTTGGGATGGAGGAAAATGCTTTTTGGAGAGGGGTGGTAGTGGATAAATATGGTATAATGGATGGTGGATGGAGGACTAGAAACATTGTAACTCCATTCGGGTGTGGTTTTGTGGAGTGGTATCATGAAGGGGTGGGAAGTTTTCTATCGACATTTTTTTAAGGTTGGGGATAGTTTTTGTCACACAAGTGGTGTAGGGAGGTCGAGTTGAAGGAAGCTTTTTCTAGTTTATACCACATTTCTTGTCAGAGAGATGATAGTCCAACAAATTTATAGGTCTCATGAAGGTGCAATTCACCGGGATTTAAGATTCAGAAGAACCTTTATGATGGGGAGATGAAAGTGTTTCACAATCTGTTAGAGCTTTTATATGGGCTAGAAACATCAAACAACTTGTTAGATGCATGGAGGTGGCAGGAGAGTGGTGACGACTTATTCACTGTTAGCTCTTTTTATATGAGGTTGCTAGTGAGAGACGAAGGTACTTTTACTTATGACTTCATTTGGATACCAGAAGCAAAAAGGAAGGTTTGTTTCGTTGTATGGTTGACGGCAAGGGGTGTGATATTAACAACGGAGAATCTGAGAAAGAAGAAAATCACTTATGTCAGTTGGTGCTTCATGTGTAAAAGTACCAGCGGAAGTGTAGATCATTGTCTTTTGCATTGTAAGGTGGATAGTCAATTATGGAGGGTGACCCTAAATTTGTTTAGGACAAAATGGGTCATGCGGGGCACAGTGGAGGAGGTTTTGCAAAGTTGGACTCTTAAAAGAGGGAAGGAAAGCACGAGAACATGGAGCG
Organism: Capsicum pubescens; assembly: GCA_030864215.1. Classification (NCBI taxonomy): domain Eukaryota; kingdom Viridiplantae; phylum Streptophyta; class Magnoliopsida; order Solanales; family Solanaceae; genus Capsicum; species Capsicum pubescens. The sequence goes on along the minus strand of CM061538.1, from coordinate 294,197,246 downwards.
TTGCCCCCTTGGTAGTCATGTGGGTCATTTGGAAAGAGAGGAATAAGAGGGGTTTTGAAGGGGTAAAACTTGATTTCGTAAAGTTAAAGAGTAGTGTTTTGTACCTAGTTTACTTTCGGTGTACTTGCGAGGTCCCAATTTGTATAGAAGATTAGACCTCTTTTGTTGAGAACCATATTTTGGTGTAGGTTCTCTTCTTTTGGCATATTTATATGGGGTTCTCCCGCAAATGTGTTTACCTTATCATAAAAAAAAACCCGTACCTCTCAGTAAGTAATAAATCAAGAAAGTTCTTTGATACCACTTCTCAAAAAAATTTCCTTTTGTCGAAATTTTGCTTTTGGTGCATTCAAATTTCATATAAATTTAAAACGACTGAAGTATGACTAGCATTCTGCTTTTTCTGACAAGTAATTAAATCAAGAAACAATTATTAGTACTACAGTTCATCTCTACAAGGAGTAATGCTTGAAGAGTATTAGTTGGATGTATTTGCTCGTGAACACTTAGTAGTCAAACAAAAAGGGTTCATCACCTGTCAATACAAAAGGATAACATTGTTATCAGACGCAAGTGGACTTCTTTTATATTTGGTGAGAGAAAAAGATACCGTGGGGTGAGCCTGCCTTTGAACGTCAGTTACTATTATTAGAGTCGATAACTATTAGCATAGAATATTATACCTATAGTCCATTACCATGATCTTGTACTTATAGATTTGGCCCCACCAATTAAAGATTACTTATATTTTAATATTTGGAATTCTCAAAGAGCAAAGGTTTTTCCTGATTAAGGAATAAGCTTAGATAATCAAGAATAACTTATATTTTAATATTTGGAATTCTCAAAGAGCAAAGGTTTTTCCTGATTAAGGAATAAGCTAGATTACCAGGAAAAAACCTTAGAAGGTAGAACCCTTGTGGTCTGAACTAAACCCAAAGGCTAGGTCCCTTCCCAGTTTGAACTTTATGTTCCAAGAATAGTAGCATTTAATTTTAACCGGCAAGAGAAAACCCAGTTTAAAAAAGACCTGCTTCTCGAGACCAAGCACAAGTAGCGACTTGAAGACCAACTATCTATTTGTGATAAAATGTATAGATGAGGTTTACCTTTAAAAGGTTCTCAACCGGAGAATATAGAGAATCCGGACCCAATTTAGAGTTGCAAATGCACAATGTCATATTTTAGATTGAAAAAGAGTAAGAGGAATTTAAGTTTAGCTTAGGAATTATGATGATGAAGGCTAATTAAAAAATCATTTTGGGAAGTTCTGTTATTCCCTTTGTTTCGTTTTTTCTGTCTTATTTTGACGAGGCACGAAATTTAAGAATGTAAAAAAGATTTTTGAATCTTGTGATCTTAAATTAAATGTGTATACCAGATGCCAAAATTACCCTTTCAATCTTGTAGTCTTAAATATGCCACATCATTTTTACAAGGAAATGTCATTTAGGGTAAATGGGAATGTTGGAATTAAAAACTAAAGGTGACATTCTTTTTTAAAGAGACATAAGGAGTATTCTTCTTCTTGCGTAGTGAAACCTAAATTAGAAAATTTTGTACAAAATTCACATAAAAACTGTTTGATGAGCCTCAGTCATGGATTTTCAATGTAATGACCAAACTGTCTCTTTAAGTGATCTTCAAACCTTCTGTCCTTTTAAGCATTGTTCCCAAAAGTGAAGTTATTTCTTAGTGTTCTAAATTTCAATTAGAAACTGAACTTATTAATATAATACTGTTAAGTATCCCACATCGGAAAAGAGATGGGTAATTGATCTCCTTAGATGGACTTGGGCAATCCTCCCCTCATGAGCTAGCTTTTGAGGTTGAGTTAAGCCCAAAATCCATTCTTTACAAATAACAAGCACCAGACACATCTCAGATTACATAATTCATAAGGAATTAACGTTTCTTGGATGTACATAGACTTCTTACCAAGCCATAGGAATTGCCTTTTGAAGCACCCAAGGGTGTGACCTAGTGGTTCAATGAAGTGGGGTTGAGTACCATGAGGTCTCAAGTTCAATTTCCAATAGAGACAAACACTAGGTGATTTCTTCCCATCTGTTCTAGCCTTGGTAGACAGAGTTACCTGGTACCTGTTGCTGGTGGAAGGTATCCTGTGGAATTAGTCGAGGTGGGCGCAAACTGACCCGGACACCACTGTTATCAAAAATAAATAATAAAGATTTGCCTTTTGAAGATTCTCTGAAGATTCTCCAATGCTTTGAAGCTGCTTTGTCAGAAACAATTCTGTCTTGAAGTTAAAATTCAGTAGGAAGATTGGTTTAGAGCACAATGGAGACTGATGACTTTTTCCCCAAAAATTTAATAAGATGGAACTTTTGCTTTCCACCTTTCTCAAAAAAATGGAATTTGGTTTATACTGTTAATATCTCATCTTGCATGATAGTTGTTCCACACAGAGAATAGTACGATTAAGGTCATTCTTTTTCTATGGTTTCATATTGATGGAAAAATATCTTCAGTTGCATTGTTGTGTGTGAACCATGTTTCTATATTGTCGAGCCAAGATCCAATCTCTGAATATGTCACTATGCAGGCAGGAGAGGCTATTATAAAAGAATCAGTTGAACCTCTTTTAGAAGATTATCGACCTCCTGGAATTACTTCATTGAAGTTCAGCAAATTATCATTGGGCACTGTGGCACCTAAAATTGAAGGTAGCAACATCAAAATATTATCCATCTAAAAGTAATTTATAATTCATTTCAATTAAGTTAATTATATTGCGTAGTTGTATAACTGCTGATCAGCAAAAAGAGTAGTAAATTAGAACCCATGCTATCCAGCTCCTTTTCAGTCAAGCTGCATTTGGAAAGAAAAAGGCAGTTTGCCTGGTAGGAGTTGCCACGCTGCTACTAGTTCTCCTCATTGTGCTAATCTTCTAGTCCTGAGATTCATATGAATCTTCATATCTATTAACTTGAATTAAGCTCTGGTTCTGAATCTTCTGCAGTTCATCAATGATCCAATATTCATGCAAAAAGGTTTTACTTGAACTAAGCCATAAAGGATTGAGGTTGCACATGATAGTAGTCATGGTCATTTGAGCTTTGTTGCTGGTGTCAGTTTTGTGATTGTTTAAGAAGACAAAATTCAGTTTGCGCCCATGTTCTGTTTGTTGTCTGAAAAGTCGCTGAAATCGTTATTTCTTATTAGTCCTATAATATTGTGACTGCCTATTTAATTTTTTCTTAAAAAAGTGTATGCCTGAAAAGATAAGACTTTCCGCTGGGTGCGCTGAAAATCTAACTAGTTGCATTTTTGCTAATATTGGTGTTATTGGATTGCTGTCTTTGCAAAGTTTGATCTCTTTTTTAGGGTATGCTGCTGCTGCTTATATTGAAAATTGAAGTGAAAAGAGTGGGACCAAGTTTCCTTTTTTTCTTTTGTAACTTCAAAACTTCTGTATCATATGTCTAAGAAAATCTTCTGGGTAATACTTGCTTGATGCTGCAGTTGATGGCAAGAAAGAATCTGCCAAGAGCTTATCTTATCATGGTTATTGTTACCTTCCTAGCAATATTGTTGATAAATTGGTGGTCGTTGTATGTTTGAGATTCTTTAAGAGAGTGTCCATGGCGTCACACAACTTTTTGCCATGTTTAATACTTAATTGATGCAGGTATTCGTGTTCAGAGTCTTAAAAAAGGTCAAATCACTATGGATATTGACTTCCGATGGGGTGGTGATCCCAATATTGTCTTAGGTGTTGAAGCTGCAGTGGTTGCTTCTATACCCATTCAGGTGTGCGCCTAAATAGTTTCACCAGTCTATTTTGCTTGGAAAATCAATGTTGACTACTTGGTTAGTTAGGAAGAGATGTGCACTGACCATTGCCAATTCGGTTGCAGTTGAAAAATCTTCAAGTTTTCACTGTTATTCGTGTTATCTTCCAACTAACCGAGGAAATCCCTTGCATCTCGGCTGTTGTTGTAGCATTGCTTTCTGAGGTATAGCTAAGTTCTATATGTCAATTTGCTTTCGTCTATTCTTTTGTTTCATTTCTCCTATGTGTTGCTGCCTTCAATATTTTAGCTGCCTTTGCCTTTTGTTTTCTCAAGGCAGACTAGTATGACTTGTTTGTCAAACTTGATTCATGGATAACCTGCTTCCAATAAATCGTACCAGTACAAGTCATTAAACTCCGCCGTATAACTGAGAATTTTAATTTAGCCCTTTGTTAAATGAAAAATTACATACAGGCTTGTAATGAGGATGAACCGTGATTTTGATTGAGTTGAAATTCTAGTGCGAGATTCTAAGTCAAACACTTTGTTCAGATTTAAGTTTAAGATTAGTCTGCTAACAGAAAGCTAGACCATGGGAAACAACTACGGCTACTCCTGCATGAATTAGACTGAGTGTTTGACTGGTGGATTCAAGATTCTTAAAAGAAAAAAAAAAAGAGGAGGTGCTAGGTAAAAGTATTTCTTTCCTTTTCCATTGAAGATGCACACGAAACTAAAAGTACAGTAACAATCAGACAGCTATGAAATACATTTTTTAACCTAAGCCAGGGTAATAAGTTGAAACAGATGGAAGCATTGATTACGCGTAAGAAGTCGTGACATGTCTGTCAAAACGTTAATGCAATTTTTCTGGTTAATGTTCTCCTGCACGTTTTACCTCAGTAACTGTAGAAATACTTTATTTGGGTGCATTTGGTATGGAAGAAGATGCTTTCAATGGAAAATATTTAATTTTTGTTTCCGAAGAGGAAAATGTTCTACTTTGGGAAACCATTTGTTAGATCATTTTCTGTTGTTTGGGTGGCTATAAAAGTAGGTGGACACATGGATGATAAGGGAATGCCTTGGTTCCAGGGTCACATGAACATGCAAAATCTTCAGTGGTATCAGGAGCATTTGAGTGTAGTCATGCATGATAAATCTTCTAGGTGCGAACTTATCTTGGTTTAGTTCGACATTCTTGGCCGATATAGTTTTAATCCCCTTCTTTTTTTGTTTCTCATTATTTTGATGTTCCTCCCATTATATCTGATGTGCTACATAGTTTTCTTTAATTCAATGTTATTTTACGATCACTATTCTGGCCTAATTAGATTATTGATCTGAAGATGCTTATGTCCTGAATGATGTTATAATGAGTGATTCTGTTTTTGTTCAATCAGCCAAAACCTAGAATTGACTATGTCTTGAAGGCGATCGGTGGAAGTTTAACAGCTCTTCCTGGACTTTCAGATATGATTGACGTAAGTATTAACATCTTCTCTAGCAGTAATCTTTCTTATTTCGTCCGTTTTTATGACAATGCTGTTGTTTCTCATTGAAAGGACACTGTAAATACAATAGTGACAGATATGCTGGAATGGCCGCACAGAATTGTTGTTCCAATTGGTGGCATACCTGTGGATACTAGGTATCTTCATTGCTACAGATATTTTCGTGACCAAGCACTTCACTTATCAGTTTCCTATCTTTTTAATCCCCGTAATGTGCTAATAGGAAAAGTAGTTTTGGATTGCTTCAGCTTGCTATTAATATTCTTGGGAAAAAAAAAAAAAAACAGGATTGCATCTACTTAAGGAATGACCTGCTTGAAATCAATTCATACTGCTTCCCCATGTCAATGTGAATTCAGGTGTTTGAGACTTATGAGGAAACAAAGATCAAGTGGATTTTGGTAATTGAACATGGAAGCTCTATGGTTTGTGATCCAGTCAAATATGCATATCTAAAATATTTAGACTGTTTTAGGTAAAAGGTCTTGCAGTGGCTTATGTTCGAGTACAATTGTGTCAGTGTGTACCTATTTCCTATTTCGGACTTATAAATGCTTGCTACTTACTTGGGTTTTACTCTTATCAAGCTGTTTCACATGTTGCAATGTATGTATTTGCTTCGTCATTTTGCGTACTGCTGTTATTTTTAATCTCTAAATCAAGCGCACTAGCTCATTGTCATGTCTGCATATATAGTAGTAGATCTTTATCTTCTCTTCATGCTTATTATTCATCATTTTGTAACCAGAATTTCCCTCCATGCAGTGATTTGGAACTTAAACCACAAGGGAAGCTCATAGTAACTGTAGTCAGGGCTAATGGCTTAAAGAACCACGAAATGATAGGAAAATCCGATCCATATGCTGTCGTACACATACGCCCACTTTTCAAGGTTAAGACGAAAACCATTGACAACAACCTAAATCCTGTTTGGGATCAGACGTTTGAGTTAATTGCAGAAGACAAGGAGACCCAATCCCTCATCCTCGAGGTTTGATTGCAATTACTTTCACATTTGTTGCTGTGCTCTTCTCTGTCTTGAATATCAACTGATGCTTTACAGGCTGTTTTAAGTGGATTTGTGTGATGGCTGAGCTTCACATCATTTTGAGCAGGTCTTTGATAAAGACATTGGGCAAGACGAGCGAATGGGCGTTGCAAAGTTGCCTCTGAATGAGCTAGTAGCTGACGCTGCCAAAGAAATAGAATTGAGATTACTGCCAAAACTTGATATGACGCAAGTCAAAGATAAGAAGGATCGTGGAACTATCACTGTAAAGGTACAGGAGTGATTCAGATTCGTTTGTTGAGATTTCATTGTTGCTATGCCACTCTACCGATTAATCAACCAAACCTGAATCCTGAACTAGTTGGGCTAGATTACATGCCATCCTGTTTATCACTATTTTACAGCATTCGTAATGGTTTGGTTATTTTTCTATCTACTGCAACCGTAATCTTTTTCTGGGTTTGGAACGGACTATGTTGTGTTTAGCTTCAGACGGGCCGAGTTGTTGTCTTGTTGCCTAAGCTGCTAACCATTCATTCATCGTACTGCGGGAGATCTTCTTTACTATTAGCATCTCTTTTAACCACGAGGAGATAGGATGGTCTGGGCAATGTGGTGATTTTTAAAGCTTATTCATTACGGTGCAGGTGTTGTATCATGAGTTCAACAAGGAAGAGCAGTTAGCTGCTCTGGAGGCAGAGAAGGCGATCCTAGAAGAAAGGAAGAAGCTGAAAGCAGAAGGGGTGATCGGGAGCACAATGGATGCGGTTGGTTCAGGTGTTGGTATGGTAGGAAGTGGCATTGGGGCAGGCGTGGGGCTCGTTGGAAGCGGGATAGGTGCCGGTGTAGGCATAGTTGGAAGTGGCTTTGGAGCTGTTGGCAGTGGCCTAAGCAAAGCTGGTAAATTTATGGGAAGGACATTCACTGGCAGCAGCAGTTCAAAGAAGAATGGTTCCTCTACTCCAGTCAACTCAGTTCAAGAAAATGGTGGTGCAAAGCCACTCAAGACTGTTCTTGCAAATACTGATTAGTTATGTGAACAATAACTCAGCCCTTTTTCATTTTTAAAATTTTAATGTGACAATTTGCTGTTTGAATAATGGAATTAAGTTTGGTGTTGATAGAATGGTGATAAAATATGCCAATTTGTGAAATTGTTTTATGGTGTTGGATTATCAGTACATCTTAAGTTAATTACTATTTTTCATACAATTATGTAGTATTTTTCTTTTGTACATTATTCTCACCATACAACTACATGCCCAATGTATTTTCATAAAGTGAAGTTTGGAGTAAAGTGTACGCAGTCCATACCACTACCTCAGATGAAGTAGAGAGGTGGTTTCTGATAGATCTCGACTCAGGACATATAACAATATTTTCATAAAGTGGAGTCTGGGGGTAAAGTGTACGCAGTCCATACCACTACCTCAGATGAAGTAGAGAGGTTGTTTTTGATAGATCCCGACTCAGGACATATAACGGTATTTTCATAAAGTGGAGTCTGGGGTAAAGTGTACGCAGTCCATACCACTACCTCAGATGAAGTAGAGAGGTTGTTTCTGATAGATCCCGACTCAGGACATATAGCAGTATAACAAATAAAAAAACATAAAAAGCAAACCACAATAAGGGATATCGCACCACTAGATAATAAAGAAAACAAGACACCCACAAGATAATACTATAAACTAGCTATTTGAAATCACAGACATCACAAAAACACCACGAACTAGAGAATACAAGAAACTATAACTTTTATTTTATAGTCCCTCCGTCTCAATTTATATGTTACTTTTTTTTAGCCAATCCCCAGGAAGAAAGGTCATATTTTCTTATTCCACAAATATTTGATATGACAAAATCAACTTTTTCTTCACATTGAGTTCCACTTGTTTAGTAAAACATCCTCAAATATGTAATCTTTTTTATTTATTTTAAGAGTAATTTTAGAACACTACAAAATCTTTTCATCTTTTTAAAATTTCAAGCTCAAATACGTCACATAAATTGAGATGAAGGGAGTAGTTAGCAAACCTATATTTAAAAAAAACTCATTTCCTAAATTAAGGGTCTATCATAAATAATTTTAAATTAAAATCTATTTACACTTGTGGGATCATGTTGAGTATGTGACTGTTGGTTGCAGTGGCGGATCTACATACAATTTAGGGAGTTCATCCGAATCCCCTTCTTCGAAAAATTATACTATTTTTACATGGTAAAAAATATTTTTTATGTATATATAGTAGATGTTGAAATCCCTTCGGCTAGTCCGTATATTTACTTCTGAACCCCTCAGTAAAAATTCTGGCTCCGCCACTGGTTGGTTGGTTGTTCTTTGCTAGTACTTCCTCCGTTTCATAATAAATGAATTGTTGGATTTTGACACACAGATTAAGAAAAAAACATTAAAGACATAAATTTAACACAACTTTTTATTTTTATCCAAAAAAAAAAAAAGGAAAAAGTTGATCTTGTAATACCTTTTCAAAAGTTAATTGATTGTCAAATCATAAGGGTAACTTTGAAAAAAAATTCAACGATTTACTTATTTTGAAATATCAATAAATACTCCAACAATTTACTTATTCCGAAACGGAGGGAGTATTGAACAAAGGCATATGTCAGAACGATTGTGAGCCAAAGTGACAGCTTTCTCGTGAACTCATTCTTGCCTTGGAGATTCTATCTCTAAACAAAACATATAAATATTCAACTAAAATTCATTACATAGATAGAAATCTGATACAATTATTTATAAAAGGGATTGAACAAATAAATGATTTTTTTTAATAAAGTATGTAAACAAAAGGTGTGCCTTTATTTATTTTTTTATTTTTTAAAAAAAGACTTTTACTATGCGTCTCGAAGAGATCAAGTAGTGAATTGTTTACATCAGGCGTGCTTAATGCTGTTTACTGTATAATACTAATATGATTTAGAAATCAGTTAGTTTCATAGGTATTCTTTTACTGTAAAAGTACGTTGGATAAATAATATCTTTTTTCAAATCTTATTTTGTAGAATTATATTGAGTGTGTTATTATTATTATTTGTCCTCGTCATAGATACCGGATTTTCTTAATACACATGTAATGAAATCTATAGCAAGTAGAAACAAATCTCAGGGGTTGTTTGGTAGAGTGTATAGGAATAATGCAAAATATGGTGTATTAATAATGCTTGTATTTTTTTTATGAAGTGTTTGGTTCGATGTATTAAAAAAAATATGAATTACATAATTTCTAAAAAAAATAAAAAATTAGTTTACATAATACCCTCAATATATATGTTGGAAAGAATGCAGAATTTTTTTTAAGGGATAATAGAATCTTTAAGCATGTTAATGTATTAAAATAAAATACTATTAATACATATTAAATCAATGCATACATTAACATTTTAATACACTCTTGCCCTTAATGCAATGCATGAGTTGCATTCAATAAATTAGTGAAGGAAAAAGGCCAAAAATAGAGTGGGACTCACATGATATAAAGTGGTGGAAAAAGAGGCCAACATACACAGCAATGGCCAATGCTGCAGTGTCAGTATACTACAAATTAGTCAAAGAACACATTCATGACCTTATAGCTAACTTCCAACCATAATGACAATATACTATCATCATACTAAACAACAAACGACTTGCTAGTGGTTCTTGTAATATACTATGTACTGAAGTTTTTTCTTGTAGGCCCTTTGCACATTGATTGATGTTAATTATTTTAAGTTGAAATTTTTAAAAAGAATTAAAACAAAGTTGTGCTTAGAATTTTATTCTTATCTTTGTGAATAGAGATCGAGTATATATAAGAAGCCGTGTGAGCTAAGAATGAAAGTACAACCTTGGTCAACTTCCTTTTCATGCTTTGGTAAACTCTGCTACCTTTGTTTTTCACTAATTAATTAAAAAAGCATTAATTGAATAAACAAAAGAGAAATTTTGAAAAAGCTAGAAGTTCTATGTAATACTGACTATTAATTTCTGGAATTTAATAATCTGATAGTGCACTTTAATTTTTAATTTTTATAATGAAAGGAACAAATCATGATGTTACACTTTGCTGGTCCCACTTAGCTTACACAGCTAACCTTCATTTTAGCTTTCGACTTGCTTTAGTCCTCAAAACTCACATTAGCTCTCCTTCATTTTGCTTTCCCTTTTGTTTTTCTCTAATTAAGTAGTACTCATTTCTTTGTTTCTTTTATATGGGGTAGGAAGCAAGATACTTCCTCCGTTTCAAAATAAGTAAATTATTGGGGTATTTATTAATGTTTCAAAATAAGTGAATCATTAATTTTTTTTAAAAAATTTGCCCTTATGATTTGACAATCAATTAACTTTTGAAAAGGTATTACAAGGTCAACTTTTTTTTTTTTGGGGGTAAAAATGGAAAGTTGTGTTTAATTTATGTCTTTAATGTTTTTTCCTTAATATGTGTGACAAAATCCAGCAATTCATTTATTATGAAACAGAGGGAGTATTTTATAGTACTATATTCTACTTATATTATGTACTTTGTTCTTGCAATGTTTAAAAACGAAAGAGTGAAATATGCTAATTCGAATATATAGTCATATCTAGAGGGGATAGATTAGTTAGGAATGAGACTGTACGGGAGAACATGGGAGTGGCTTCAAAGGAGGAAAAAATGTGGGAAAGAAGGCTGAGATGGTTTGGGCATGTGATGAAGAGGGGCACGGATGCCCCAGTTCGTAGGCGCGAGAGACTAGCGTTGGATGGCTTCTGGAGAAGAAGAGGTAGGCCGAAGAAGTACTGAAAGAATGTGATTAGACATGATTTTGAACAACTTCTGCTTACTGAGGACATGACCCCGGATAAGAAGGTGTGGAGGTCGCGGATAAGGGTAGAAGGCTAGGATGTTTGCGTGGGTTGTAGTAAGTAGTTAGAAGAGCTCAGGTTTAGCCGGGTTAGTAACCCTAGGGCTGTGTCCATAGGTAGGAGCCCCTAATCAGGCGGGTTTGGGTCTCTTATTTTTTACTGTGCTTATTTATCTTATTTCGTATTGCTCTGAGTTCTATTTTATTGTGTCCTATTCCTTTTTAGGTTATGCCATCCATCATGCTTCCTATTTCATTACGCTCTTGTCTACTATCTTCTATCTTGAGTCGGGAGTCTATCGTAAGCAGCCTCTCTACTTCTTTGGAGGTAGCGGTATGATCTGCGTACATTCTACCCTCCCCAGACCCCATTTTGTGGGAATATACTGGGTTTACTGTTGTTGTTGTTGTTGTTGAATATATAGTCATATAGATGGTTCAAGAATTGCAAGTAGTTTTATAAAGCAAAATGCAATATGAACAAACGAAGGAATCACAACAAGATAAGGTTTTTAATGCTACCATGCATCTCAGGATATTCAAAATGCTTTAGAAGAGGATGTAATCAAAAGTACTTTTATCCAATTGTTCCTATCTTATTTTTCATTTTCGATGTTAGACTCTCATATTAAATTAGTAACACATCAAACGTCCAACCTTGGGATGAGGAATTTGTGAAAAGTCCCATATCGGACGACCTTTAGAGATGGATTGTAATATCATTAATATGACTTGGACAATATTACATTTTAAACTAATTTTTGATCCCGAATTAAATCTAATATTCATTTCTTTATAAGTGCTTACGTTTATACACCAAAATAATACAACAACATATCGAATACAATCTCGCAGATTGGATCCGAATCCGAAAGAAGAAAACAATAAAAAGAGAAAGGACAAGATGTTTCCTTGGCTGTTTGGACCATTTTTATTGTTTGTATATTTCCTCTTTTTTTTTCTTTTTTTTTTTAATGGTTAAGGGTCACGTTTAATTATGGCTACTGTCTCATCTTCATTAGTAAAGCTGTCATTAAAATACAAAGTTTTGTTTATTTTTTTACAAGGCCAAAATGGACTTTAGAACCTGCAGATAATTGGAAATTATAGTCCATGTTGACTAAAATTGGAAGTTGACAATCAATTTAGAGCTGATTTTTTCACCACTCAATCATAGACTAAACTCTAAAGTGCTTTTTATAGATTTATATAATTTAAAAGTTTCATGACCTCACATAATTTCGAATCTATTTTCGGTAACATAATATTTTCTATAATTTTTTTAAAAAAAATTATTTATAAAAGTGAACCAAATATATTTTTAGAATCACCAATGTTTGATTATATTTTTTGTTCTTTCTGATTTATAAATCTCGGTGTTGGAATGTCTCTAGGCGTTTCATAATTCATATCATTATATACCAATAATGTTTTTTATTCAATTATATTTCACATGATTTAAGAGACTCAAATTCAGTATTATAAAAAAAAAATTCAAGTTCAATTGATGTACAGAAATAATTTTTAAAATTTGATCCTAATTAAATAATGTCACGTAGAATAAGACAAGGGAATGATTATTACCTTTTCCATCCCAATTTGGTTGTCCATTTTAAGTTGGAGTTAGGCCATCAATATTAATCACAATATTCTCAATATATTTTGTTTTATTTTTGAAATATTTATTTGGTCATAAATATTTCTTGAAATTTTTTTACAATGTTTGAATTTTTGAAAAACAACTCAGAAATATTTTCAATATTTTTGAATTCTCTTTTAAAATTTTTTATTTTATTTTCAAAAAATCTAATTTTTTTTAATTTTCATTAACCCAGTTTTCATAAAACTCTAAACTTTTTAAAATTTATTTTCACTTTTTATAATTTTTTTTACTTCAAAAATACCTCATTTTTTAAAATATTATACTCAAACACAAATTCAACTCTATTTTTTCCTTTAAAATATTAAATAAAATAAATATATATTTGATTTTTATAGCCACTGACTTCTTTTTTTCCTGAGGTGTTCGAATTTCAAAACAAAAAAGAATATGATTGATTTGTTTATCTCCTAAAATATTTTTTGAAACAAACACTTCTACTATTTTTATGCTGATCATGTGATCATAGATTTTCAGATATTGTCATGTTTTTAAAATTGGACTCGGATCAGTTTCTAAATTTTTAGAGCTTACACTCATAAAATTTATAAAATCACAATTTAAAAATTTTAATTTAATTTTTTATTTAACTTCAAAATCTATGAGGTAAGTGTTTGTTTGATTGGGAAACAACCTATTTTGAAATTAATTTTTATTTCACCCTCAATGTAAATAAAAATAATATTATAATTACGAGATAATAATTTTGAAATAAATTATTTTATTCTAATTAAATTTATCTTAAAATTAATTTCAAAATACATTATGGCCCCGATTGGTCATGAAAATCATAATTTTCGAAGATGGAGTTAGAGTTGAAGTAAAAGTCAAGAGTTGAAATTGTATTTGATCATGAATATAAATTAAAATTATTTTTAAAATTTTGTGAGAGGAGTATGAGTGAAAATAATAAAATTTTCAAATACAATTTTGAAATTATATTTAAATTTTTTATGACTAAACACATCTTTATTTTTACCAAAATAAAATAATTTTTTTTTTTAAATAATAATTTTCGTCTCATTCATCGTACCAAACAGCACTTAAATATCTGCTAAAACTTTATTCAAAAAGGTAAAGAGAGAGAAAGAGGATTGTGAGGAAGCCTCATAGTTACGTCATTCGCCCCGTGACTTTAAGTTTTCGACTCACCCAAAAAGTAAAACTGATGTAATTTTTTATTTTATTTTATTTTGGTGCTTCATCACAGTAGTAGTATGTTAGTAGAACAGACTACAAAGAGATGAGAAGATAAAGACCACACACAGTCACACACTGCTCACATGACAATACACTACACTACACACTATCCCTTGTGTGTTCCTTCTTTCTTCCACTAGTCCTTTTCCTTAAACCAAAATCTCTCTCCATAAGCATACCCACTCCCCCATTTCTTGTTTTTGTTTCTTCTTCTGATGAACCTCCAAAGCCAAGTCCTTTTCTTTGTAAATTTCATTCATTCATATTACAAAGCAATATCTCTCTGCCAATATGGATCTTTAACAAACTACTCTTAATTCCCAACATAACCCCACCCCCACCCCCCACCCCTTTTTTTTTTTCTATCCACATAACAAATATGTGTGCTAATTGAAATATGCATCTTTAGTACTCTTCAAAGATGGCGCCTGCGCCTTTCTTCCTCAAGAAAATGCTCACTAGATTTACCATTCTTTATTTTTCCTTCTTGTTTCATCATTGACAAATCTGTTTAAACTGTTTCATTTTCAACATAACATCTGTCACCCACAATAGTGTCTATCACCATTCTTCTTCTTCTTCCACATATAACAAATCTTTTGCTAATTTCTATCTCTAAACACTTCCAACATTACCCCTTTCTTTCCAAGTTGGCAAATCTGTCTAATATTCATCCTTAAAAACTCTTCCAATATTACCCCTGACAGTCACATAGTGGATGTAGTACACACACTCTAACCAGTTACTTTTTCTGCAAATATGCATGGTTAACACTTCCGAGATTACACCTTTATTCAAGAAATGCCTCCAGAAAACCCATACCCACCACCCCTAGCACCCCTTCCAGTCTTCCCCACCACCTACCTCCCACCCTCCTCTCACCACCACTCCCACTCCCCTCTCATCCCACCTTTCATAGCTGCTGCTTTTGGTTTAACCTTCTTCATTCTTGCTGCCGTCATATACCGCAAAGTGTCACGCAACAGGACTGTTCCTGCAGATCTGAAGTCACCTCCACCACCTCACAAGTTCACCTACTCAGTCCTCCGCCGTGCCACTGCTTCATTTTCAGCTGCTAATCGTCTTGGTCAAGGTGGATTTGGTTCTGTTTACAAAGGTGTCCTTCCATCTGGACAGGAGGTAGCCGTGAAGCTTATGGATGCTTCCGGCTCCCTCCAGGGCGAGAGAGAGTTTCACAATGAACTCTCTCTAGCCTCGAGGATAGACACTACGTCTTGCCATCACGTAGTGCCTATCCTCGGGTTCTCCTCCGATGAAAATGGCTATAGACACCATTGTTCTAGTCGGAGGAGGAGAAGGTTAGTTCTAGTGTATGAATATATGCATAATGGGAGTCTCCAAGATGCTTTGTTAGATAGGAAGTGTCCTGAGTTAATGCAATGGAGAAAGAGATTTGATATTATAAGTTCCATTGCAAAGGGTGTTGAGTATCTCCATTACTCCTGTGATCCTCCTATAGTACATGGAGATATTAAGCCATCTAATATATTGTTGGATTACAATTTTGATGCAAAAATAGCTGATTTTGGACTAGCACAGTCTTTGACTAAAGATGATCAAGTTGTTGAGTCTTTTATTGAAGATGAGGAGAGAGTTGAGAAGGGGGGAAAAGGAGAAGGTTTTGAAAATGTGGAGGATAACGGGTCGATTCTTGAAGGAAATGAGAGTGTGGTCACTGAGGAGGTTGTGATAAATGTGGATCAGTTGGGGGAGAGTTGTTATGTGAGGGTGTTGGATGGGGATGCGGGAGGGGTGTCGCCTGAGATGGGAGTTCCATCAGAGGGGATGGAAAAGACTAGTGTTTCTGAGGGTTTTTTTGATGGGGTTAGTGTGGATAGTGGAATTTTGAAAGGGATTGGGAGGGGAACTAGTCAATCAGGTAGAGATTGGTGGTGGAAACAGGACAATGTAAATGGTGGATCAGATTCTGGGAGGATTAAGGACTATGTGATGGAATGGATTGGTAGTGAGATCAGAAAAGAGAGGCCTAAGAAGGATTGGATCGCAACCACAAGTGCAGAAGAAGATATTGCCAAAGGGGGACAACAGAAGCAAAGAAAGAAACTTGAATGGTGGGAATCTTTGGATGAGGAGAGACTTAGGAGAGAAAGGAAGAGTAGGAAGCCAAGAGAATGGTGGAAGGAAGAGTTCTGTGAGGAGTTAGCCAAGAAAAAGAAGAAAAGGGATCTCAAAAGTGGAGAAATGTGGTGGCAAAGGGATGAAGAGGTAGCGCATGAAAGAAAGAGGAAGAAAAGCAGGGGAAGTAGGAGTAGCATTGATTGGTGGCTTGATAATTTCAGCGGTGAGTTTCGGATTGGAAGACGAAGTAGTCAAGATTTTGCCAGTGGAGAGATTCCCAAGAGTGGAGGTGTGAGTAGTACCCCCAGTATGAGAGGAACAGTTTGTTACATCGCTCCAGAATATGGCGGTGGAGGGCAGCTCTCGGAGAAATGCGACGTGTACAGTTTTGGTGTTTTGTTATTGGTTTTGGTCTCAGGGAGAAGGCCACTCCAAGTTACAGCTTCTCCTATGTCAGAATTTGAGAGGGCTAATCTAGTTTCATGGGCTAGGCAACTTGCTCATTCGGGCAAGCTTTTAGATCTTGTTGATCCCAATATTCAGTTACTCGATAGAGAACAAGCATTGCTTTGCATCACAATTGCTCTAATTTGTTTACAGAGATCACCTATCAAGCGTCCCACAATGAAAGAGATTGTTGGGATGCTTTGTGGTGACTCTGAGCCACCCCACTTGCCGTTTGAGTTTTCCCCTTCACCACCATCCAATTTCCCTTTCAAGTCCCGGAAAAAGGCCCGGTGAGTTCACAAGTGTTCAATTACCATTTCATTAACAGTAGCTTTCCACTGTTCGATGTAATCTTCATGTATTATTATGTAGAAATTGTTAGAAGAAAAGCAAAATGTGTCATAATTTTCTTATCAGCTTTTTCTTTTGCATAACCTTCTCTAAATTTCCTGCATGTGTTATGATTGGTGCACTAGTTATCTTTGGCTTTTGCTCCCACAACTAGCTGAATTGAAGGAATCCCAGGCTAAAAGTACCTGATATGACTCTTTGCTTCCACTTTCTAAAAGGGGCGAGTCCACCAGTAATTATAAAATTCAGTGCCCTTGAACTATAAGGAGCTTGCTTTATTGCTCTCATAACTTACTTTTTTGGGTCCCAGAAGATATGACTGTTGCCTTAAAAAAGTAGGATGATCTTGTTTACAGTGTACTTGTTTCATTGCAGAATAAACCCCTCTTATACCACTATCCCAGAGGTAATTACAAAGTAATACTATATGAAGTGCTTTTTTGTTTTGTATACGCTGATAATGTATTAGCTAAGTTATCTCAGTGACCCATACAATGTTCTAGTATAAATATGTAGTTATAACTGTTCATACTGCAAAACAAATGATATGCTTGGGGACATAAGAGAGAAAAGTAACAACACTATATTGGATTTCTTGAGAAAATTAAAGCAGCAAGCAAGAGCTTAACAATAGCAAGTGCCGGTTTTATGTTACCATAGTTGATATAATATATGACCTGCTGTTCTATTTTATGTGTTTACAGCTCTTTGTTATAGGAGCTAAAGATAATATGAATACCTATATATTATAGTTTGACATATAGGTCATCCACATTTAAGAAACAAAAATGATATAGACACCAAAATGATTTCACATTCTTCCCGTTCATTGGGGACCAATAACAGTTTTTGATTACTAAATAGTAAGTGAAAGTTAAACAGTATTGTCTCTTGATATGTTTAATGAAGTGTATAAGCATCTCAAATGTCGATGTTTAGTTGGTTCCTTTAGAAGATGATAACAGTCATGGAGATCATTTATATTGGACATACTCTAATAGCACGGTTCAAAACAACATCTGACAGAAATGCAAGGTAAGACTACGTATATACATCCTTGTGGTGAGGCCCTTCCCCGGACCCTGCACATAATGGGAGCTTTAGTGCACCAGGCTGCCCTTTTTTTTTCTTTTTTTTTTCTAAATAGCATGGGTATCGTTTTGAGTATAATATCTCAGCTACCAGGCTATCTGGTATATCACCTTGGATAACTCTCCGGATAAATGTAACAGAATTCTTTGTGAAACCTTACATCTTTTTCGTTTATCAAGTAACTTTGGTTTGATTTAGGCTGAATTTGTCCTTCATAGCTCTTGAAGTTGACACATAATAAACTTGAAACACAGATATAAACTTTGTGATGTTGGTTACATCTGTTGTATTTTAGTTTTGATCACATAATGTTTGAATGTTCATCAACCAATTGGATAAGATATTTGTGTTACTGTCTCTGTAGGAGGTCACTGGAAGTTGTCTTGTCAAAGAGGAACAGCACAAATTTAGTTCTAACACATGAACTGGTGTTAAAGGTGGCCTACTTTTGTTTACTTAACATGTCCCTCAAAAAAAGAAAACCTTTGACCCACAATGCTTTATGATAAAATCAGACAAGACACGTTGGTTGTCTTAGCAAACCATTGTAGTTTTGAGATTATCCTTTCCTCTTCCCTACATCATATAGCCCTCTGGATTCATTATATGAAATGTTGTGTCATCTAGATATTTATGTGCATTTAGTTTGATTTTTCTGGTATATAGCTGTCTTACTTATGGATCAGAGGTAATCGAATACGTACGTGTAAAGAATTATATCGAAAAATGGCTGCCCGGTGCACTAAATTCCCGCTTTTATTGTACAAACCTTATCTTGCAGTTTTGCAAGATGTTATTTCCACAATGACAATAACTTTATCAGTTACCCAAAGACTCTCCTTCATATAAAGAATTATACAATCGATTCTGACTAGTTTGGAAACGAGTCAGTTGATTGATTGATTGATTTACTAATAGTCAAGCAGTCACTATTAAATTGTCTCTCATTCAAATCCTAGTTGTCGAGCAATGTCAGGTTGCGGAGAAAAAAAAATCATTTGTTGGAGTGGATTTCTTTGCTTCATACTTTGAAATTGATGGGTGGTCATTTTTATTTGGCAAAATGACCGTATTACGATGGTTTGTAAGTTATACTTTTACGTACATGTTTGTCATTTAGATATCTGAACCTATTAAAAAACAATATTTTAAATTCTTTTTTAGTGAGTGTAACACTCTCCACCACGTCAGCTGCCATGTCAGCTGTCATGCCTGTCACGTTATTTAAAAAAAATAAAAAAAAATATTACATTAAATTTCAAATCATTTTTAAAATGCTACATAACAAATTAAATATTAAAATTAATTTAATTAAATAAGATAAATTTATAAATTGTAGAAAAATTTGAATAATCATGTTTTTATTTTTGTTCACAAATTAAACATCAAATCCATTTCAAATAATTAAAAAATTTCTTCAACTAATTTAAATTTTTAACTATAAATTCATATATACAAACATAATAAATTTTTTATTTTTAAATTTGAATATTTTTAACAAATTCACAAAAAGGTTAATTTTTTTCAAGCGAAATTCACTATTTTTTTTTCAATATTCACTATTAACTCACTTTCAATTTAAATTTAAATTTTAATCCTCAAAAAAATAAAAAGATTTCAAATTTAAAATTTAATTAAAAAAATGAAAAGAATTGTATTGAAGGGTATGGGGGCTGGGGGTGGGGTGGGAGGGGTATGGGGCTGAGGTGGCGAGTGTCTGGGGAGGGGGGATTGGGCTGGGTGGGGTGGGATGGGGCTGGTTAGGGTGTGGAGGGTGGGGACGGGCTGGGGTGAGGGTGGGGTGGGACGGGGCTGGGTGGGGTGGGGAGGGAAAAAATATTTATATTTTTTAAAAAAAATTAGAAATAATTTTAAATTTTTAAAAATATTTTTAAATTAAAAAAGATGGAGGAAAAAAAAGACCCTTTTTTTATTTTTTTTTAAATTTTTAAATTTAAAAAGATTGAGGAAAAAAAATCCTTTTTAATTATTATTTTTTAATTTTAATATTTTTTTATTTTTAAAAATTATTTCAATGTAAATTTGGCCAAAAATTGACCCTCACTCGCACCCCCAGGCGATTGACTACACTCTCTTTGTCCTAGTCACCAAGGTCAACAATCAAAGGATGCAAAATATTGTTTTTTGATGGGTTCAAGAGTTCAGATGACAAACATGTAAGTAAAAGTGTTCAACTTACAAAACTGACATAGTACAGGGTCCAGAAGGTCATTTTGTCTTTTTATTTAGTTGAATAGTTTTAGTATGACTTATGCGTAACTAGATCTTTTTGCGCGTGTTCGGACCAACTTATATGCATCTCAACTAAAAATAATGATAACTAGCTCAATATAATCCGACAAACTCACAGTATATGCATCTCAACTAATTTACTGCATACATGTTATCGTTTCTAATTGAGATGTAATGTTTTTTACTGTTGGTACTCTCGGTATTGCAGGATCCATTCCGCTTCATCGATCGTTAGACCATACTTATCGATACATAATAAGGGTATCAAGTGGGCCGGCCCGACCCGACCCGAGTAACTAACCCGACCCGGTTTGACCCGTCCCGGTAAGCCCTAGGGCTTTAGGATTCCGGATCCCGGGCCGGTTATTTTTTAAAAATGGGCCCGGCTAACCCGGCCCGGATCAAGCCCGATCCAGGCCCGCCGGTTAACCGGCCCGGATACCTTTTTCTTTTAAAAAAAATTAGGGATTTTGGGCCAAACTAGTCGTTGGCCCAACGGCTATATAGCCGTTTTTGGGTCCAAACGGCTAGTTTGGGCCCATTTATAAAAACAAAAACAAAAAAAAATTAAAAAATATTTTTTAATCCCAATTTTTTTTTTATAAATACCCTACAACTTCAAATCATTTTTCAAACAATTTTTTACTTTCTCAAATCTCATTCTCTCTCAAATCTCAATTCTCAATTCTCAAATATTCAATATATTTAATTTCTTAAAGTGTTCACTTTAATTTTTTAATTTTTCGTTTACAAAGTACGAGCGGAAGTTTATAAAGTCGCAACCTTCGGATACTTTCAAAATTTGGTATTGTCGTTCCATCTCTTACGTGTAATTTTTATTTATTGTATTAATTATTTAATATTTAATTTTATTATATTTGTGTATTTTGAATATTTTTAGTTTAATTTAATTTATATTATGGATAAATTAAGAAACCTCGCTACTAAAGGTGTTAAATTTTTTGACCCGGAAGCGGTAGTGGTAGTAAAAAGCGAATTACTAGCGGTAGAGGTAGCTCAAGTAGTAGATATACCTGTGTGTCTTCGCCTCCGGTACCGCTTGGTACACCTTTTGAGGAAGAAATAGGTGTAGGTGCTCACGATATGGATTATGTAGAAGTTCAGGAAAATTACGGTATAGAAGAAGAAAAATGAAGTAGATGCGGTTAATTTAGATGAAGATAATGAAAATATTGTTGAGACACCCGCAGTAGGAGATGCTAACGTTAGATCTGAATCGGTTAATCTCCCTCTCCGTCCTCCCAGTGCCCCAAGACCTCGTAAAAGAACTAGTGTTGCATGACAATTTTTTGAACGTATATCAGATATTGAGGTGCAATGCAATATTTGTCAACAAATATATAAGCATAGAAGTGGAGGTAAGCAAAGGGGTACGGGTACGTTAATGAGACATATAGCTGAAAATCACAAAAGAGAGTTAAATATTGCACAAGGTGGTGGGGATGTTGGTTGACCAACACAAACTAGAATGGACCCAGCAACCGGCCACGTAACGAAGAAGTATAATAAATTGAGGGACCGGAAAGAAATAGCTAAAATGGTAGTTGTGGGTTGTTTGCCTTTTAGTTTTCCTTCTTCTGATGCCTTTATTCATTATATACAAGAAATTTATAATCCTATGTTTAACAGTATTCCTAGAACTACTTGTCGATCTGATATTTTTAGACTTCATTCACAATACTATTTTTATTTATCAACATTGTTAAAAAATATTCAATGTAGATTGTTCCTAACTTCTGATCTTGGTCGTGTTGTAAATAAAAATGATTATTTAACCGTTACTTGTCATTGGATGGATAGTAATTTCGTGATACAAAAACGTATTCTTGTTTTTTTATATGATGAAGATCGTAAACATACTGGACAATTTATTATTGATTCTATTGTTAAAATTGTCGGATATTATGGTATCGAAAATAAAATTTTATGTATTGTTTTTGATAATGCTTCTAACAACAAGACTGCTATAAAAAAATTAAAATCTACGATATCTCCGCCCTTGCCTGAAATTTTTCATATTAAGTGTGCATGTCATATATATAATTTAATTGTAAAAGATGGTCTTGAGTTTTTGAGCTTTATATTGAAAAAAATCGTCTTGCCGTTGGTTTTATTTAAGAAAATAATCGTAAATCGAGAATTAGAGAATTTAAAGTTAAATGTCAAGAAAATGGACTTACACCGATTTTGATGTCTGAGGAAATTGATACTAGATGGAATTCTACGTATGATTTTTTAAAAACTTGTTATAAATATAGAATTTCTATTACACTAGCTTTTAACCAACATTGCGGTTCATTTGCTGATTCTGCTGATTGCATGCTACATAATTCTGATTGGGTTGTAATTAATGATTTTGTTAAGTTTTTAGAAAAAATTTATGTAGTTACGGTTGAATTTTTCGGTGCTTATTATCCTACTGTTTGTAATATTTTGGCATATATAACCGATATTTCTGGTTTGCTCAAAGAATATAAAAATAAAGAAGGTTATAAAGAAGTTGTTGGCGCCATGTTTACGAAATTTTAAAAAAAAAAAAATCCCAATTCCCCCTATTTACTTGGTTGGTGCTATGCTAAATCCGTGCATGAAATATAATAATATGTGCCACTTTAGTACTCTTATTTATACTAACTTGGAAATAAATACTAATCATGATTCTGAACAAGTACAACCTGATTTGTGGACGACTACGGTTGATTCAAAGGATTACATAGAAAAATCATATAATCTATGCTGATTTATTTGATTTAGCCGTACCTACAAATATCACTCCAACTGTCGCTCCTCATTCACCCGAGGAGCCATCATCTTCTAAAAGGCCGGCACATAATGGTTTTTCTGATTCTTTTTATGATTTAAATTGTTGGAACAGTGTTGATGAGAGAACTTACACATCAACTTATCAGGAAAAGATGAAATATTATCTTCGATCGGCACCAGAGGATCGCAGACGACGGATCAACACGTTGGATTGGTGGAGGAGTAATGAAACACAATAGTCTGTGCTTTCAAGATTAGCTAGAGATATCTTAAATGTTCTAATGTCAACCGTTGCATCAGAGAGTGCCTTTAGTCAGGGACGACAGCAGCTTGGAGACAACCGACACTCATTGGGAAGCAATGCAATGAATGTTCTAGTTTGCCTCAAAGATTGGATTAGAGCGGAAAGAAGAAACCAAGGAATGAAATCGGAGCCAAGCGATGAGCAAAAACTTGAAGAAATTATGTCTTCACGGGAGAACTCAGCAGAATCAAGTCCAATGCATGGTTTTGCTCCCGTTGACTTCGACTATCCTATGCAAGTTCCTGTTAATATTAACATGAATGAATTAGAAAAAATGATGCATAATTTGTAGATTTGTTTATTCATGTAAATTATAAATTTCGGATTATTTTGCAATCAATAAAATTCACCAAATTCATTCACTCCTTAGTCCTTTTTTTTATATTTTTTCATTTAACGATTTAAAATTTTAAATTGAATTTCTAGTTTTCTACTTTAACTTAAAAATTTACTTCTAATATATTATTAATTTACTATCAAATATTATTAATTTATTATATTAAGTAGCATATGTTTTGTATATTTGTGTATATATCTTCTATAGAAGTGTATATTTAACGTATACATGTGTTTATGTTTTCTAAATTAGTATATAACTATATCTATATATATTGTAATGTATATATAATGTAGTATATTTTATAAGTAGTAGTATATATACATTGAGTGGTGCGTATACACGTGTATATATCTTCAATAGAAGTGTATATTTAACGTATACATGTGTATGTGTTTTATAAATTAGTATATAAGTATATCTATATATATTGTAATGTATATATATTGTAGTATATTTTATAAGTAGTAGTATATATACATTGAATGGTGCGTATACACGTGTATGTATCTTCAATAGAAGTGTATATTTAACGTATACATGTGTATGTGTTTTATAAATTAGTATATAAGTATATCTATATATATTGTAATGTATATATATTGTAGTATATTTTATAAGTAGTAGTATATATACATTGAATGGTGCGTATACACGTGTATGTATCTTCAATAGAAGTGTATATTTAACGTATACATGTGTATGTGTTTTATAAATTAGTATATAAGTATATCTATATATATTGTAATGTATCTATAATGTAGTATATTTTATAAGTTGTAGTATATATACATTGAATGGTGCGTATATATGAGTAATTGACTGATTGTGTATATGTGTATATATTTTTTAAATTCTAATGTAGTATATACTATATATATTGTGTATATATATTATTTAGCGTATTTATGATGTATATAGATGGATATATGACTATATATAATGTATATTGAAAGAAAGTTTTTTTTTTATACTTTTGACCGGGTTTGACCGCTTTTTTAACCGAGTTTGACCGAATTGGGTTAAGTGGGCTGAGTTAGGGTGAATTTTAATTTTTTTACTGTTGGGCTCGACCCGACCCGATCCGCCTAGCTCCAAAACCAGTCCTCAACCCGATTAAAATAGAAGGATCGATTTCGGATTGGCCCAACCCGGCCCGTTTGACAATCCTAAATTACATAATAAAACTAGATATTTTCTTTGGGTCACGTCAATCCTCACAAGAAAAAGACTAGTGGAGTAGTAGTATTTATTTTTGGTTGAAAGAATTCAATGTCACGTCTCGATCCATCCATGTCAGGAGAATTGTAACTAGATGAAATTTAAGCTACCTACAAAGTTAATTTAAAGATTCTTTTTAAAAATAAAATAAATAAATTATCAGGTCACTTAAATGAAGTGGCTTGGAAAGAAAATGGTCATTGTCTTGCCAGCTTGCCAATCAAGCCCCTTCTTGATATTTTATATCTCCTCAACGATGATCTATTTTGATTTGACACGAAATTAAGAAATAGTAAAGAAAATTTTGAATTTTTTTATTTTAGATTTAAATGATGTTAAATATATCAAAATATTTTTTAATTGTAGAAAATTAAAATTAAAGTATTATAAAAAATGAAAAGAAATTATTCTTTTTTAAACAGATCGTAAGAAAATAAGATTATTCTTTTTCAAAATGGGGAGTATGTCCTATGTTTTGATGCTATTGTATTTTGTTCTACCTTTTTATTTTTGGACAAAAAAATTCATATTATTTTGAATTATTCACCGTTTACTTCTACTACATAAATCTTCCTGGGGCCGGGCCATTTTTGCAAATTCAGTAAGAATTTTTTCATTCTTAATTTGTTTTGGTATGTGTTTGATAATTATATTAATGTATTATAGTTCATAATAATTAATAATCCAAAATATTTTTAAAATATAAAAAAATTGATGGGCTTTCAAAATTTTATTAATGACATATGAACTGGGTCAAAAGAAGTACCAACATATATTATTTTAAAGTGACGTAAAAAGTACTATAAATTATAAATAATTAACAACATAAAATATTTAGAAGACATAAAAGAATTTGGATTGACTCTTAAATTTTGTTAGTGCTACATAAATTGAGACAAGAAAAGTAATTTATATTATTTGAAAATGACGTAACAAATTTTATAAATCATAAACAACTTAAAGTATTTAAAAAACATATTAAAAATTTAGCCGTCTCTCAAAATTCTATTAATGTCATATAAATTAGAATAAAGCAAATAACATATATTATCTAAAGAATATCATAAATTAAAATAATTAATAACTTAACATATTTTAAACCTACATAAAATTTAATTGACAGTCCAGATTTCTATCTATAATAACATATATTCCCATATCTAATTTACAGATAAACCTCTATAAAAATGAGATAAGTCTCTTATTACGATCGGTAAAAATAATTTTAATAATGCAAAAAATCTTTATTATTACGGTGTTTATAAACTTAAACCCAAAGGGAAGATTAAATATCTCCACCTATGACCTATTAAACATCTACCATAAGTGGTTGCCGTCAATTTGATGCTCCAAAATTATCTAATTATGTATTAATTTTATTATGTTTTTCAATACTGGTCCTATCATCAAAGATTAATTAATAAAATTAATTTGATTAGAATATTCTTAATACTAAGTACTCCATCCATCCTATTTTACTCGTCCTAAATTTTCTAATTTGTTGTCTCATTTTACTTGTCCTTTTTTACTTATCAAGACAAGATAATTTTTTTTTCTAATTATACCCTTAGTGTAATTGATTACTCCTTATTATTAGCATTCTTGAAAAATGTTGCAAAGATGAGTATCATTAAGAGTACACCATTAAGAATATAAACGGTGCTTTGATATTCATCATCCATCAATATTGAAACTAATAACAAGACACAATTAATAGAGGTAAAATAGTAAAGTTACATCACCAAATATTATTTTTTTAATAGCTGTGTCATCCTAATTTTGGACGGATAAAATGAGACGGGGCGTGGGCACCGGCAGTTAAGAATTAAATAGTAGTAGTAGTAGTGCCTACTAAACTTTGTTGAAAGTCAAACATTAATTAATGACATACAAACCCTAAATTAATTTAGGTTTTATTCATCTTTAACAACATTTTACACGTTTTAATGAGCACTTATGTTTTTTTTTTCCCCCCTTTAAATTGGGGGTAGGAAAATGAAAATCAAATTCTCAGCCACAAGTTGAATGTTCAAGTAAGCAACAATCGAATTACTAAAAAGATTGTTATTTAAACACTTATTCATATCATCTGCCTAAATATATAGTAGTATTTTTTTAATTTAATTTTTTGTGAAAAAAGTTACTCGATATCCTAATAAAATAACAGCTTAATAGACTTATCCAAATACCAACATCATAAAGAAAATATCATTACACGTCTTTCGAGCAAACTTAATCAAAATCATACGTAACAGAGGATGAATATTTTCCAAAAAAGTTATACCCCTCCGTTTCGGAATAAATAAATTATTGGGGCATTTCTTGGTGTTTCAAAATAAGTGAATCGTTGAATTTTTTTTTTAAAATTACTGCTTAGAGACTGCAACTTTTTTTTCTTTTTTTTTTTGGGTAAAAGAGACTTCAAGGGTAAAAATAGAAATTTATGTTAAATTTATGTCTTTGATATTTTTTTCTTAATTTGTGTGATAAAATTCAATAATTCATTTATTTTGAAACAGTGGAAAAGTATAATTTAAGTAAACATGATATGTTAAGTATCCACCATTATTACTGCTATTGACAGTAAACTGCAATGGACTTTTTTAGTGATAAAAAATTTGAGCGACTAAAACTTAAAACACTCTTTACTTGGCCATTAAAGATTTTACTTTCTTCATTTTAAAATAGTTGCTCTTTTGTTAAAAAATATTTATTTTAATTTATTTGTCTCATTTATAAAATTAATAGAATTTTATTATGTTCTTCTAATACTATCTCTATCATTAAATAATTACATAAAATGTATGTACTCATATAAATTATATTTTTAAAACATAAGTAGTAATTAATACGACTAATTTTTAAATAAGCGCATAGTAATTTTTTTTATTAAAAAAATGT
Organism: Capsicum pubescens; assembly: GCA_030864215.1. Taxonomy (NCBI): domain Eukaryota; kingdom Viridiplantae; phylum Streptophyta; class Magnoliopsida; order Solanales; family Solanaceae; genus Capsicum; species Capsicum pubescens. Next base: position 294,169,467 of record CM061538.1, on the reverse strand, counting down.
CAAATCAACACCAACTATTCTGGTGCATTTAGAACCATTCAAAATTTAATGTGCCAAGGCACAATTTGTCAATTTTGATATGTCCAGTGACATATGCTTCCTCCATTTTAGTTAACTCCGTGCTTAAATAGTTACTTTAGTTTTTATATTCAATTTATGAAAATTAAAAAATATTAGTAACTTTTTTTAATATTATTTCTATCGTTAAGTAATTAGATTTAAATTTTTAAAGTATAATTAATAAAATAATTTTTTAATAAATATTTTATTAAAAGAAAGATCAAGTCAACATGATTAAGAAAAATGAAACCGAAAAAGTATATCAACTGACGAGATATATTCAATTCTTTTGTATACGTCTATCCATGACAGGATGCAAATGATTATATTCAGTTTTGTGAGTGAATTTTTTTTTTCTTCATAATCATAAAAATATTTATAAATTGTCTTTTAAAATTTTGTTCAAACTTCATAATCATACATTCAAAGATAAATTTATAAGAATTTGATCCAAAATTTATGGCGAAATGATAGTCTAATAAGTATTTCCAACCATATAATAATAAATTCATTCACCTAACTCAACTGCCATGTTAATTACTACCCCTTCTCCTCTTTCCCCTTTATAACTCAAACAGAAAATACACTCATACAATAACAATTTTTTTTTAATCATACTACCATGGCAGAACAAAACAATAATACATCAGAACTCACCATGGAAGATGCCTACAAATACCTCAAAGTCACCAAAAATCCAGATGGCTCTCTTACTAGAAACCCACAAGTTCCTAATGTCCCTTCAAATCCAGAAATTGATCCAAATTCACCAAATAAACTTGTTTCATTATCAAAGGACATACCTCTTAACCCTACCACCAACACTTTTATACGTCTCTATCGTCCCGTTTCTCCGCCACCGTCTAACGTTAAATTACCTCTCATTATATACTTTCATGGTGGTGGCTTTATGTTGTTGAGTGTAAGTTCGATTATTTTTCATGAATCTTGTAATGTTATGTCGTCTCAGTTTCCAGCAGTTATTGCTTCCGTTGAGTATCGTCTTGCACCCGAAAACCGGCTTCCGGCTGCCTATGATGATGCTGTGGATGCAATGAAATGGGCTAGAGATCAAGCTGTTAATGGTGGTGACCCATGGTTGAAGGAGTTTGTTGATTTCTCTAAGGTTTTCTTGATGGGAAGTAGTTCAGGAGGAAATATTGTGTACCATGCAGGTATGAATATACTGTCCAATTGTCGGGTTCAATCAAATTTAAACGCGTTGAAATTAAAATGAATTGAGTTAATAAATGAGCGAGTCAGGTTTTGAATTTAGATGATAGATCATAAATAGGAAACAAGATTTTATTGGCCTCTTGCAAATTGAAGAGAAAAAAAAAAAGGATGTTTGAAGCACGGGCGGAGCCACCTTATGGTTCATCCGAACCCCCCTTTGACAAAAAAATATATTATTTATACATGATTTAAATTATCTTTTATGTATATGTAGTTGATCTTGAACCCTCTTCGACTAGTTTCGTGTGATTTTACCTTTTCGATTTTGAACCCCATAGTAAAAATTCTGGCTCCATCATAAATATGAAAATCTCTTGGAATCTCACATAACAATAAAGAAAAAACTGTAAGAGCTAGAAAATTAATTTGTTTAACTCTTCGCAAGTTTTAGTTAATTTGTTTGTTTACTATAATAGTAATTTTTTAAATTGTGATTATATATGATATAATGGAACAAATTATATATGTAAAGTATTTTGACATATTATTTCGCACATGAATTTGGACTATATATATCAACTCAATTTTAGCTATACTGAATTGATTTTATTCTCCTAAATGCAGGTCTACGTGCACTTGATATGGATCTGGATCCGATCAAGATCGTAGGGCTGATAATGAATCAGCCCTTTTTTGGTGGGGTCAAGAGGACGGAGTCTCAGCTCAAGTTCGTCCATGATAAGATAGTGCCATTGCATGTGAATGATCTGATGTGGTCGCTCGCATTGCCTGAAGGTGCGAATCACGATCACGAGTATTGTAATCCGTTGATCAAAGAAGCGGAGTTGAAAGAGAAGATCAAACGGCTGCCGAAGTGTTTGATCAGAGGGTATGCAGGGGACCCACTGGTTGATGGGCAGAAGAGTTTTGCTAAGATGGTGGAGTCACATGGGGTGCACGTGACCCCTCAATTTCTTGAAACTGGACATCATGCTGTGGAGATCTTTGATCCAAAAAGTGCTCAAGATTTGTATGATTCTATAAAGGATTTTGTCAAATCTATTTGTGATGAAAATGTGGGCAAATCAGCCATGTGATAATTAAAAGTGTGGAGTTAAAAAATTGTTTAAGGTTAATGTTTTTCACTTCTCTAGTACTACTACTATGTTAGTACTTTTTGTTAAGTAAAGACAAGTCCTTTTGAATAAATTTTGTCAGTGGTGTTTGAGATAGTATTATTTATTGCAAGTGTGTTCTTTAGGTTTAAGTCTTAGATTTATATATACTATATCTAATAATAAAAGCAATTTTTTTTAATTGTTTGAGATAAATCACCGTGATAGATTTGAGTTGATTATAATTTCAGGTCAGCGTCTAAAGGGCATAATTTACAAATCATTGAACAAAAGAACATATCTCTAAAAACATACACTAAATTATTCGTCCAATCTTGAATATAAACCGCAAGTTTGTTAGTTGAATATAAATTGTCCTCAAGAATATTCCTTCCTCCCTAGCTCTCTTTTTGAACAGTAAGGCTCCATTTGTTTTTTTTTTAAGATTCAGACGTCTGAATCTGAATGTACATCGGAATGATTAGAATATTGTCTCTAGATCTGAAAACTGAATGATTAAGACTGTTTGTTTTTCAACATCTGAATGTGTAAAAAAAATTATTTGTATACATAATAAAATAAAAAATAAAATTCAAATAAAAAATTAATTATATATTTAAAAAGTATGTAATTTAATACAATAAAATTATTAGTGTGATAATATTGTTGGTGGTGATGATTGTGATGGTTGGTATTGTAGTGATTGTTATGATAGTGGTTGTTGTTGTGATGTGACGTTACTTGATATTAGTAGTTTAAGGTGTTGATTGTGTTGGCTGAAACATGAATGCATGATGATTGACGATGTGTTGGTGCTAGTTGGAGATGTCATTTGTTGTGATGGTGGAGATGGTTGTTAGTAGAGATAAATTGTAGCGATGGTACTGGTTGAAGTAGTAGTAGAGGTGGCATTACTAGTGACAATGATGGTGGTGGTCAAAGAATGTGTAGAGGTTGTGATGTATTAGTGGAAGTTAGTGGTGGTGCTAGTTGTGATAGATGAGTTGTTTGGTAGTAGGGATTGGCTGCTAGTGGTTGCTGATTATGGTGGTGTTGACGACAATGATGGTGGTGAATATAATTAGAATAAAAGAGGTAGTAGGTGTAATAGTGGTTGACAATTGTGGTTAGTAGCGGTATTTTTTGATAATGATGGTTGTGATGGTGGAAGTGGTTGATGGTGATGGGTGGTGGTTGCCAATGGTGACGGTGACAGAGGTGGTTAGTGGTGGTAACTGCTGATTATTAATAAAATGATGAATATTATCCAACACCAGAATATTCTTTCAGACCTATTAAGACTTGGTTCTAGATCTGAATGATTAAGACATATTAAGAGTTAAAACCTTAATAAAAAATAAATGCACTTAATGGTCTGAAGTCTGAACCATTCAGATTCAGATCTCCATTAAGTGCAAACAAATGAGGCTAAGCCTCACAAAATAAAAGGATAATCTCATAAGAGTGGAAACTACATCATGCACCCAAAATTGGAGTTTTTTTCTTCTTTCTACCATAAACAAGATCTAGGCAATAACAAGAAACAAAAGAAAATTCCCCAACAAACTCTTAAAACTAAAGTTGCATTTGTTTTAACCCTCCTGAAAATTCTAAATCCAGAACTAATAACACGTGTCTTCTTGCATGATCGTCAAGTGTTCTTCTACATACATATACATATTGTGTGTCAAGTATAACCTTGTATAATTACCAAATTCCTTTTGCATGCTCGCTAAGTGTCTCATGATATGCTTGCCACATGTCACATATACATGCTTATCATGTGTAAGCATGACATGACTACACATGTCCTGCTACATGATCGCCTTCTGCATACACAAGACTGAAAGCTCCTGATCGAACTAGTTGTAACACCAATCAGCATTCATAATTTAATATTTGTATTTTTCTACTACTAACAAATACTACTACTAGTAAAAGTATAGTACTCCTAAACATCCTAGTCGAGAAGACTATTTTAGTTTTTCCAGATACAATTAAAAAAACTTGTATATCTTTTTGTTTTCTTTTTCGAGAAATCCAATCAACAGACGGAATAGCTAAAGCTTTCTTAGATCAAGAAGAAAAGTGTCAATAAACTTCTCCACTAAGTTTCTCCCGGCGACCAACCATGACCGGCGGTGGAGGCGACGCAGCAACACCGCCGTTATCCTCACAGTCAACGTCAGCTAACGGCGGCGAATTCCTTCTTCAATTGCTTCAAAGTCATCCGCATCATCACCATCGCCACCACTCTCAGCCGCCACCGTCGCCACTACCACCACAACCAACGCCGCCGGAGTTGCATACTCTACCACCTGATCCAGCAGTTGCAGCAGTGGGTCCCAGTATGCCCTTCCCGCCATTCCACCAAGCTCCGACTAACCCTTCTGCTTTGCCGTACTCTCACTCTCCTCCTCTTTATGCACCTCACAATTTCTTCATTCGAGGGTGTATGCAAAACCCTAACCCTAATTACTCATCTCCTCCTCCCGCTCCAAGTGGGTTTAGTCAATATCAACATGGTAGTGCTAGTCCACTTGGATTTGGATCAGTTGGACAAAACATGGGAAATTTGGGGATTTTTGGTAAGGGGAGTAACTCAAGTCATGAGTTTGATCAGAATTTGATTTTTGGGTCGTTAAGTAGAGATATTCAAGGTAATGTGAGTATGCTAAGTGATGATTTAGCTGGTAAAGTTGGTAACTTTGCACAGAAAAATAAAGAATCAAGATTAGGAAATGTTAGGATGTTGAATGGTGTGGAAGGTAAGCTTGAAAATGCTATTGGTTCGGGTCGGAAACAGTTGGGCAATTTAAGGCAACAGAACAGTACTAGTGGTGTTGGTGGAAGTGAGAGTGGGGGTTTTGGGCGGGGAGGACAGTTTCATAGAGGGAATGTAAGAGGGGCTGCACCACCACCAGGTTTCTCTAGCAAGTCGAGGAGCAGGGAGTTTGAGCATAATGTGGATAATGAGAGGAACAATTTTGTTGAGTTGAATAATACGGGTATTGGCGTGAATCATAAGTATGAAAGGGAAAGTAAGCATCTCTTGAGGAATGGTAAGAATTATGCCATGGGTTCAGATGATCGAGTGGTTTTTCGTCAGCTGGATTCACCCGGCCCACCAGCAGGAAGTAAACTTCACTCTGTTTTAGTGTCTGATGTTGAGGATTCTATGTTGGAAGTACGTGGTGAGGATGCTGAGAGTGGGGGAGAAATTGTCACTGGAATGAGGAATGTGCAGGGCAGGAGTGCTTCTCGAGGCCAAAGTGAATTGGATGAATTGGGAGAACATCTTATTAGTTCTCTTGGAATTGAAGATGAACCAGATGAAAGAAGTGATAAAAAGAAACATCGTGCCTCTCGTGATAAGGTATTCACTGCTCACATATGTTCAGATTTTATGTGCTTGATTTGGTGTGATGAATGACCTCCTGGCTCCTTTTTTGGGTTTCCTTGCAATTTATATTAGTTTAAAAAATTGAATTGTTAGTACAAATCGAAATGTACACATGCATTCATAATATTTGTTAGCTTTGATGCATTGTCTTTGTCCGTCGGGCAAATTAAGGTTTAAGGTTTCATTTTCAGTATTGGTACTTTTTAAAAGAAACATGTTTGTTTAACCTTTCTTCCTTTATTCTATATTGTCTCTGCTGTTTGGTGATATCAATTCTTATTATCGTAATACAGCTTATTTGTTTCCTTCCTATGCAATGACTGGAACTGTATTAACTAGTCCTCATTTTTAATTTTGGATCTGAGTGAAATTAATCAACAAGTTACCTGGCTTTGACAGCACATATATGTGAGACTCTGATAAACCATTGAGTGTGAGCAACTGTACGCACTGACTAGCTGAATTGCTAATTTCTTGCATTTGGAAGTGTATGTTAATTTTTAAATGCTACTAAAATGACCTCTTTATTTTCTGGTATCACTATTTTGGATGAAAGTACCTTGAGAGCTTATTAATTTTGACTTAGAGATTCAGATTGATCTTGGATGACATTTCCCTAAGGACAGGGATCAGTATGTCGAACTAACTTGAATTAAATTAGAGTTTCAGGATGATTGGTACACCAGTTACATGGAGCTTAAATCTGAAATAAAGCACATTGGTTTGAATTGTGTATAAGAATATATGCTTTTTGGGGATAATTCTCACCCATGCCTAGTCGAAAGCTAGAAATTGACCAATTATATAAAAGGATGTTTGCTTTTTCACCCTCTACTTTGTTTCAAAGCGGATCGAACATCACAACTGTTTTTTTTTTTTTTTTGGACAAGTCCAACTGTTGAAGGATACTTTCCTTGTTTATAATCATTATTCTGTTCTTAGAAGAACATCTACTTGATTGAAAGACTAACACGCGAGTTAATGACAAATTCGTGATCCTTGTCCATCCCCTTATCTGGTAGATTGGACCGTTTGGATGTGTATTAGCACATCCTCTAAGAAACCCGTAACTGTGTCTTAATTCTCTAGCATATTGAATTTTATTGGTGTCTCTGGTACAATGCTCCAAAGAGTTGAGCAATGTATGGTTGGGGTAAAGAGGACCGGGAGTAAAATGAGGAGTATGTGTCATTTGATTCATTTCCCTTGTTTGTTAGTCAAGGCAAACAAGTGAAGAGTTAACATTGGTTGACTCCTCTATCTATACTATACTAGTTCCCGAACACGTGCGACACGTGTGAATATGTCAATTAATACTAAAAACTTAAATCGATATAAAAATTATTTTAATATATGTGTGATGATAACGCTAAATTTGAAGGGAAAAAATACAAACATGAAAGTTTAAATATATAGATCATGCACTTCCCTTCTACGTAATTTTGAACCATCTAAAATAAAAGAGTTTCTAGTCGGAGAAACTGGGTCTGCCGATGGGTACAAACCTTATTTGAGGTGCCTAAGTGAAAACTTGTGCCAACTTTAGGTGTCTACTAATGGGATTTGCCTAGTAATTTTGAACCATCTAAACTACCAAAATTTCCAATTGTACATAACACAACAAAAAATTTGACTTCAACCTATAGACTACATCGTTTTTAGCGGTACTAAATTTTTAAAATTTGAATTTCATTCATAAGCTACATCGTTTTTAGTGGTACTAATTTTTAAAATTTTAACTTCTTCGTCCATACACTACATTATTTTTAGGGGCACTAATTTTTAATATTACCAAAAAATTTTATGACAAGGAGAAATGTGTATTAACTTATCCTTCTCAAAAGCACTTACTTGATTATATTGTAGATTCCGAAAATTGTTTTTACTTTGGGTTTCTACCTATTGAGGCCCAACTACTCCGAAGGCGCCCTAGTAAATCCACTTTAGGAAGGAAGTTGGCAAGTGCTTCCTACTACAAGCGACTCCATAACTTGTACTAACTTTTGAAATCTATAATAAATTAGTTATTTTATCTTATGCATCATAAACTTAAAAGATTCTTGGAGCTATTCCTTGAGTTACATGATTGTACTTTGGATGATTAGGATTCACTGTACTAACAACACTACTTTGACGCGTGTAAAATAATTTCAATAAAATTTTCCAATTAATGGTGTTGAGAAAATAAAAATTAGCTAATGAGATATCATGATGATTTCACCAACTTAGTAAAGGAGCTTCCAAAGTTGTGCAACTGCCAAGGTCGTGCATCCAGAGCTTCTGGCATTTCATTTAGCTCTTGAAAATTTGATGAGAATAACAAAAACAACAACAACAAGAATATTCCAGTGTAACCCATAAGTTGAGTCTGAGATGGATGGCGTGTATGCAGACCTTTCCCTACCTAGTGGAGGTAGAGTATTCTCGAAAGACCCTCGGCTCAAGTGCGACAAATTAATATAGTTGAAGATGGAAATATAGTGGTGAAGAAAACATGTCAATTAATGAGGAAAGTAGTATAGAATTTTTTTTTTCTATAATCATGGTTTTCAGGCCAGCTTTCGCACACCTTGACTAAATCCACGAATACCTGCCACTTCCCACCAACAATGGATATCAAGTAACTCTGTCCATCAAGGCTAGGACAGATGAGAAGAATCACCTAGTGTTTTTTTGTCTTTGCTGAGATTTGATCCTAAGACCACAGGTTCTCAATCCACTTCATTGACAACTAGCCATACCTTGGGTGCGAAAGCAATATGGAGCATTCAGAAAAAAGAACAATAACAACAACGAAGTATTGTAGTAAATGAAACACATTTGACAACAGATGGTAACAAATTAAAGCAAAAAACTACATGTATAAGGCTAATGCTACGACTGATAGTGCTTCCCGACTCTCATCAACCCTAAGCCCACTGAAAGGGAGACAAAGTCCTTTTAACCTTCTACCTTGATTCACGACTTCATTTCTTTCGTATCAAAGGTCATATCCTGATACAAGCTCAATGGGCTCCACTCCTTTGGGATCGATGCTTCAAGGATCACATCTACAGATCTAAGACTCGGTCGTTTTAGGGGATCCAATACGTGAATGGAGGATAGCTTGGAAAGAAGCTATATTTTATGATATACTCCAAGGAAGGAATGGGCGACACCACATTTGGATGATAGCTTGGGCTTCAAGAGAGTATGGGCGCCCATTGCATTGTTTTGGTTCTTGGGTCACTTTTGGGCCCAAGTTGCATTTAGGGTCACTTTTGGGCCCAAGTTGTAATAAAGGCCTTTTGGCCTATAAATAGCTAGGACCTTCTTCAGTTTTAGGTGGTTGATGAATGGTGAATTGAGTTGACACTTGAGAGTGTTTTTATGGAAACTTGTTGGGAGTTTCATTGATTCGTGAGAAACGTGGGTGCTCGGGAATCCGTTTCCGTTTGTGTCCTCGTAAGAGGTTGGTGTTATCGGTAATTGATAGGAAGGTCTAGGTTTAGTGTACCCTTGGTTGTCCTTTCGTTCTCGACTTATGTCAATCTATCTATCTTTTACTTTATCGTTCCATTTCTTCGTTTTCTTATTTTGTGCTTTCGTATCTAGTGTTTTCCTTTGTTTTCGTGTCATTTACATCTTTGTATTTTCTTCTCTCAGAGTGTAAATTTGACAAGGACGAACGACAATATTTCATGATACTACTAATAAGTAATAACAAAGAGGTGGGAGTGAAAATGATAACATTAATTGGTTGATATTACTTTGATATCAAGCATTTGTATTCCATTTGGAATATAAAAAGCCGCAGGTAACAAAGAATGTCTACTTGAACATTTATAACTTTCGGGAATTAATGAAAAAGCTATAGGTTCAAAAGAATGGGCTTAAGCATTAAATTAAAACAATTAAAGTGTTTACCATGTTGATTGGTCTTTTTAAAAAAATGGTGCAACAAAAAGGTTAAAAGTGATTGAAATTGTCTCTCAATAATTTTATCTAGCATTAGGGGCTTTATAACCAACTTAAAATACAAATTTTGAATAGTTTAAAATTCAAAAAAACCTAAAATATCTCAACAACTAAACAAAATCTAACAAAAATTTAAAACTCAAATTGTACTAAACACTAAGCAACTTATTAGGTCAAAATAAGAAAATTCCTACAGTAACTTAAAAGCTATTTTCAACAGACTAGGTATCAAATTCAGTGTAATTACATCTTCATATAAAAGGCTTATTAATCAACTTTGATGGATATTTTGGCCATCTAACTTTTAACTTGGGGTTTTCTCACCCTTAGAGTGGGAACCTCAAAAGTTAAAAAGTTGAATTACATAAATATCCTTTTCTAAAAACTCTCTTTAGAGGCCCAGTTTGGCCATGAAAATTTTTCACTTATTTTCGGATTTTTTTTCCACTTAATTCAAAAATAGTGTTTGGCCATAAAATCTCCAAATACAATTCCAAGTTGTATTTGGAAAAGCGAAAACAAGTGGATACTTGCTTTCTCACTTTGTCACTCCCACTTCTTTTACAAAAATTCAGAAGCGCCAGTTTATATTCATGGTCAAATACACCCCCCAACTCCAAATTTTTTTTGGTTTCATGGCCAAACACCTACTAAATACCCCAATTAGTAAACTTATAAAGAATAATTAGCCTATTTATTTTTTAATGAGGTTTGATTTGAAAAACTTGCGTATCATCATGTCTCTACAAAAGTTGGTGCCGGTTTTTAAATGTCTGAATTTTTGATGTGCTTTTCATCACACATCAATTATCAAGTCTATAATTGTTATACGTATGTCACTCTACCCAGAATTCAAAAGAATTTATACTTGAACGTTAAGGGTGTGTTTGGTATGAAGGAAAGTGTTTACTATGAAAAATATTTTCCTAAAAAATGTTTTCACGGAAACAAGTTGTTTTCTTACTTATTTTCTTATGTTGGTTGTTGTTGGAAAATATTTTTCGAAAAATATTTTCTAGTGTTTGGTTGGTGAATGAAACAATATATTTCAGAAAATACATTTTAGTGTTTAGCTAGAAAATACTCTTCAGAAAAATATATTGACCCCGAAAAATATTTTTTTAGGGTGTGTTCAGTATGGACGTGGAAAACATTTTCTAGAAAAATAAGTTGTTTCTTATATTATTCTTGTGTTTGATATGGAAGTAGGAAATTGTTTTCTAAATTATTTGTTTATATTTAACAAAAAATAATGAGAACGAATAGGGTAAGAAGGGTGGGTAAAAATAATTTAAAACAAAATTAAATCTTAGGGGCGGGGGTTCAGAATAGATTGGGGGGGGGGGGGGTAAGGAAAAAGTTTTGAATTTTTTTTTGAAAAATAAAATAAATTTAATATTTATTTTTGTTTGGGGGGTGGGGTGCGGCTAGTAGGTGATGGGGTAAGAAAAAAATTTGATTTTTTATTTAAAATAAATATTTTTTTGGAGGGCGGGGGTGTCGGGGTAGGGCATGAGGTATGAAAAAATTGAAATATTTTTTTTAGAAATCAATTACTCCCTCCGTCCCATTTTATGTGTCGCCATTTGACCGGGCACGGAGTTTAAGAAAAAAGGGAAGACTTGGTAAAGTTTACCAAATTATTCTTTATCAAAAAATGTGTCAATATCTTTTTTTTAATTAAGTTGGTAAAAGGGTAATTGTATCTTTAAAAAGTTGCCTAATAAGGAAAGGCGACACTTATTTTGGGACGGACTAAAAAGGAAATGATGACACATAATTTGGGACGGAGGGAGTATTTTTTTTTGGATGGGAGTGGGGGTGGTAAGGAATTGGGGGTCGGGGTAGGGGTGGGTGTTTTTGAGAGTTGTATGAATATTTCAACTTGAGAGTGAGGTTGAAAGAGAGTTTTGGAAAATGTTTTCCTTACTTTTGGAAGGAAAGTCGTTGATTTGGAAAACATTTTCCAAAACATTTAAGCCAACCAAACATGAGAAAATTGAAAAACATTTTTCAGAAATTGTTTTCCTTCATACCAAACACACTCTAAGAGTTTTGGAACTATTACTCTTCGTTCCATTTATTATGAGTTAAATCATCGGCAATATCTATATTCGGAAATTAATTTGTTTTCATTTTTTCTTGCTTAGCACAAAATGTTCTTATCCATTGAAATTTCTTGTGACAAAAAAGAGGGTTTGGCTAAAGAACAGCCGTATGTCTTCGGACACTTTTAATTCCTTTTTTATGTTGAAAAAGCCTACAAAGGTCCAACTCTTCAGACTGTTCGCGAAGAGTTCCCATTGTTTAGTCATAACTATTTTTTAAAAAAGCTAAGTTTTTTTTTGTTTTGAAAAACACAACTCTTTATTAATTAAACAAATAATATAAAAGTTATTGAGCAGCCAAGGGTGTGGCCTAGTGGCTAGTGGTCAATGAAGTGGGTGAGAACCATGAGGTCTCAGGTTCAAATCTCAGTAGAGCCAAAAACACTAGGTGATTTTTTTCCATTTATCCTAGCATTGGTGGATACCCAGTATATTCCTACCAAGGTCTGTGGATTGCCACTACCTCAGTGTGAGGTAGATAGACTCTTTTCGATAGTCCCTCGGCTCAACATAAAACCTTCATAATAGAAGTTACCAAAAAAAATTATTGATTTACTAATTTTCTTTCATTCTCAAAAATTCTTCTCTGAATAGTTGTGTCCTTTTTTAGTAATTTATTTATAGAGAAGATATTTAGTTGTTAGGACAAGATTAAGTATACGCACTCCATACCACTACCTCAGTGTGAGAGTGTGAGAGAGATAGACTGTTTTCGATAGATCCCCGGCTCAACATAAAACCTTCATAGTAGAAGTTACCAAAAAAAATTATCAATTTACTAATTTTCTTTCATTTTCAAAAAATTCTTCTCTGAATAGTTGTCCTTTTTTTGTAATTTATTTATAGAGAAGATATTTAGTTGTTAGGACAAGATTAAGTAAAAATATACTTCTCTGATCATTTATTTCAAATTTATATTAAATCTATGTTAGAAGTTTTTTCTTTTTACATATCATTGTGTATTTTAGTAAAAGCAATGCAAGTCTTTTTTGATATATATTTCTTATATGTTTGTAAAAGTCTTACTAAAAGTTTTGTAGCAAACTTATTCTTACTTTGTTTCTGAGTTCTTATGCATCTAAAAGCAAGACGAGAATAAGACCCTCAGTTGTGCAAAAGATCTCAAAAAATTTAATCGTTTTTCTTAATTTTTGAGTTGACCAGTTCTGGACAGGGTTAACTTCTCAACTAACTCCACAACTGTCATGCTTAATATGCAGCCTGTATGAGATAAATTAGAGAGTTCTCAATTTTAATTGAATAATTAAGCAAGAAATAAATAATATCTGTGATTGAATGTTGTTGTTGGAGTTGCAAGACTCCCTGAATTGCTACTCAAAATGGGGCTTGCAATATACAACGCCTTCTGCAGTAGAGTAATTGCTCATCTAAGAAATGATCTCATATATATTAGTTCCTATGAATCAGAACACCATAATCTAAACTGCAGTAGAACCCCATGATCTCGTCACACAGGACCTATTCATAACTGGGCCAGATTTCCTAAATGGTTGAGCTTGTTCCATTCTTGATGCTCAAAAATACGACTACAAATGCCGTATAATCCAGTATGAAGATATTCAATGAACTCCAATCAATCTGCAGTGTAATCCAACATAAAATAGCAAATGAATATCAATATCACTCATCTATGACTCTATCCCAAGTATTTATGCCATATCTGGAACTCGGCTAATTATTTCCGAAGCACCTTCGGAATGGCATATACGTCACATATCTTCGATCAAATAAAAACTCCGGGTTCCTCTTCATGGTGATAAATCATTACTTTGCGTGCTCATTTTTACTTCCCTCAGCAAACATACAGAGGTCAAGCATTCCTCGACAACCATTGTCGAATTCGCAGTTACACAAGCACTGTCAATTATATCAGTCACCTGATTGTCGTAAAGACAATTAGTTTAAAACATGTTACATAAGCCTAGTTTATTGATAAAGTCGAACAGTTGTTGACTCATTTCCCTTGTTTGTTAATAAAGTCCCAAAGGATCTGGAAGGTTCCCTTCATGTCAGATCTTTCTATCAACTTAACTTGGATGCAAAGAAGGAACTATCATCATTTTACTTTCTTCCAACTGCCCCAAACAATTTGAACTAAATCACTAATATCTATTTTTTTGAGAATGGCAACAAGTAGATCACTAATATCTTAGGAGATCAAAATAAAACCAGTTAAATCTCTCTATCCTTAAAACCAGTCAATCTCTCTAACCTTTCTCTATCTTTTCTCCTATCCTTCCTGTAATCAAACATACTGTTACTGACTCACTATTGTGCTTCTTTCATCAGGACTACCGATTAGACAAGAGAGGAGCATTTATACTTGGCCAGAGGATGAGGATGTTGAAAAGACAGATTGCATGTCGCAGTGACATTAATAGGGTGAATGGTGCTTTCCTATCAATGTATGAGTCCTTAATACCTCCAGAGGAAGAAAAGATAAAGCAGAAACAGTTATTAGCACTGCTAGATGGAATTGTTAGCAAGGAGTGGCCTGATGCTCGGCTCTATGTTTATGGATCATGTGCCAATTCTTTTGGATTCTCGAAAAGTGATATTGATATTTGCCTTGCAATTGAGGATGCAAATATTGACAAATCAGAGGTGTTGTTGAAGTTGGCTGACATGTTGCAGTTGGGCAATCTCCAGAATGTGCAGGTATTTCAAAAAACTTAGCTACACGTTTATTAGTATTCCACAGTATACATGATGAAGTGTCTGACACAAGTCAGGCTGGCCTGTAAAGGGGGGCTTTGAGTGTGCTAAGACTGGTCTCAGCCAAAGGAGAGTGGGACCGATCCAGGACTGGACAGGAGTGGCCTGGTCCAAGGTCGATTTTTTTTATTTAATAAGTTATTTTTGCCGTTACTGCAAGAAATTTTCTGAAGAAAATAAAAGGAAATTGCACACGGCTATGTAAAGAAAAGCCCTAAGACCTATAGATCTTGGAGACAAATTGAGCAAATAATTGATACATATGTACACACACACATACTATTAAAGAAGTACCTTATATTCTTTTCGAATAACTTATAGATGAAAGCTTCTAGTTCTGCAGAATGACTATTTTAGCTTATAAGGTAAGATACACGAACCGAGTGGAATTCATATGGTGGAGTCTTATAGCTGATTGCAGCTACTTTATCATTGAGACTGATTGAACTTCTAGGTTGAAAACTAAAAAATTATTCATTCATTAAGTTGTTTAGGTCTTCGCTTGAATTAATAGTTTCTTGATTCTGTAAGGTAAAATCAGGCTTTCTATGTTTTTTCTTTTTGATGAGTTAAACTAAATTTTATTATCCATTTAATCCCATTAAAATGGTACTTTTGGCTTCATAACAGTTACTCTATTAATATTGTAAACGCAGGGTTATAATTAGGAGTGCAAGAATGAAACTTTGGACTGGCATAAATTTATGTTTGTTTGTTGGTCCTGTGTTTTTTTTCTATCTTAACTGTTGTTGGGTAGTTTGATCCTTCAATTTACGAAAACTTGGATTTTACATCTTTTTGCATATTTGTGAGAAAATTTCAAAATTTTACTTATCAACAGGATCAAAATTCAATGATACAGGGAGGTTAATTTGAAAGCTTAAATATTAATATCAGAGCTGACCTTTCCCAAGCTTTTTCACTTGAAGGCCACGTAAGTTTGATTAAGGAAGGTCCTGTTCATCATAGTAGGAAACAGGGATTGGGTGGTCCCTGGTCTCCCCTTAGTGGACTGCATTAAGTCCACTTGCCGTGTTCGATGCAGAGTGGATCTAGAATCTTAAAAAAGGGCAGCCCGGTGCGCTAAAGCTATCGCTATGTGCGGTGTCTGGGGAAGGGCTCCACCACAAGGGTGTATCGTACGCAGCCTTACCTTGCATTTCTGCCAGAGGCTGTTTCCAAGGCTTGAACCCGTGACCTCCTGGTCATATGGCATCAACTTTACCAGTTACTCCAAGGCTATCTTATATGCTTCTAATTTTGTATAAGGTCCTTAAAGTTGTGTGGCAAATTGTTTTTCCTATGGTGCTTCCTTCCGATTTGATTTCTTTCCAGTATGGTCTCTAACTCAAGTTACCTGCAGGCGCTAACACGTGCGAGGGTGCCTATAGTCAAGCTTATGGATCCAGAAACTGGGATATCTTGTGATATATGTGTGAATAATGTTTTGGCTGTTGTTAACACGAAGCTGCTTCGAGATTATGCACAAATAGATGTACGATTAAGGCAGTTGGCGTTTATTGTTAAACACTGGGCTAAGTCAAGAGGGGTGAATGAGACTTACCAGGGGACGTTATCTAGCTATGCGTAAGCCAAGATTTTCCTTCTTTTTCCCACTTTTTCTCTTATTCAATTCACCAGTCCTTTCCAGGGGACATTGTCTGGCAGGCTATGAGTAAGCCTACATATTCCTGCTATTTCTCTTTTCCCACTCTTTCTCTTATTTGTTAGGGTAACTTCTATTTTCTGATTCCAGGTATGTGTTAATGTGCATTCACTTTCTACAGCAGCGAAGACCTGCCATCCTTCCATGCCTACAGGTGTGTTTTCTTTAGCGCTTTATGTGTTGCATGTGAAACTTAGGAAGTGTGCACCTAACTGAACTGTTTGATTCGTAGAGCATCGCCGCAAGAATGTGCAAAGTATCTGTTGATTGGTAGAGTCTGGACGACTTTTTTCAATCAATTGTAAATCTTTTCCTCTAGTTAATGACTGGGGAATTCTTAGTTGTTCGATCGAGCTCGAATTGCTTTGGTTGGTCTATTCTAGTCACATGTACTTTCTCTCTGTCACGTGCCGCCTCAGTTAAGCTTGCATAGTTTTTTGTTAGGATAATTTTAGATCGTGGAAGAAAAACTTGAAAAGTGCATCATACCTATAGTCTAGTCCCTTCTCCTTTTTTCTGCTGGGGGTTTTCTAAATTGCCGTGCCTTTTGCTCTATGTGGAGAGTAAGCTCAAAATTCATCTTTTTTTTGGGATCTGTACGATCATTTTTCTGCTTGACCAGATGCTAGTTGGGGAAAATCCTGAATTTGTGATTGTATCCAATATCATGTTGAAGACTTTGGCGTGGCTGTTGACGAGCTCATCGTCGGGTTAATTACCAAATCCTCGTCTTAGAGCTATCTATGGAGTGTGAAAGACAAAGTCTAGTTCTCCAGTTGCTTTCTTAAAATTTAAGAAAGATTCAATCATATCATTTTTCTACTGAGAATTGTTTCACCTTAGGTGCTTGCCACCAGCTGCCCTTTGTTTTTTTCCTCCCTTTGTTAGAGTGGAGGGGTTGTTTTTGAAATGGATATTTGTGTAGAGATTTTATAGGTCTAATGATCTAGTTGCCTGGGAATTGCAAAGCTTCATTTTCTATTTCCGCTTCTCTTCAATCTTCACTATATGATTGTCCAGCATGGATGCACTTGGAGCTCATTATCTGCGGACATGCATGTGATACCACCTAAACTTTTATCCGCATTCTGTACTAGTTAATTTAATCTCACATAAAAGACATAAATCTTGTGATTCGGTCTCATTCTGTACTGTATTATAAACGAATGCTTTAGAAAGTATGATGAAGAGAGAATATAAATGATTTGTTCACATGGGGCAAACAAAAAGAATGAGGTTCCCGAATATACTTTTAGGATTTACCTAACGAGAGACATGAAACTTGCTGTTCTCATCTTTCTCCCTGTCTAAGAATTAAGATTAGTTTACTACTAACATTGATTAATCATTCCTTATCAGTAAGGAAATCAATTTCTTAATGTCATAACACCATTTTAGAATATTTACCCATTACATGTGCTACTCCTAGGCCTTACGGACTGGTTGGGATACTGCCACCTTGCCTTTGATGTATATGGAGATGCTTTTCTGATGCTGTAGTCTTGAGGAAACAGAAGAAAAAATTAGAGAGGGTGGGGGGAGGGGTAGTATTCAGGCAATGTATAGTTGAAATGGCACTTCTACGTGTTACTTTGTAAGAAGTTAGTTGTCCTTTCTAAAAATTCATTTCCCGTCCTCTTATCAGGGAATGGAAGCAACCTACTCTGTTACTGTTGACAACGTTGAATGTGCTTACTTTGATAAAGTGGAAAAGCTTTATGGTTTTGGATCTCACAATGGGGAAAGTCTTGCTCGGTTGGTGTGGGCATTCTTCAACTACTGGGCATATTGTCACGATTATGCAAATGATGTTATTTCTGTGCGTTCCGGAAGCACAATGAGGTAAGGTGTTGTAGCTTACTACTGATTTTATTGTTGATTATATGCTTTTTGCTTTGCTGAGTAAATGACATTTCTCATAGTGGGGTTCACTTTTGCGCAGCTTACTAATTAACTTCATGTTTGATTATGTACAGCAAGCGAGCCAAAGACTGGACTAGGAGGATTGGGAATGACAGACATCTGATATGCATAGAGGATCCATTTGAGGTTTCTCATGATCTTGGTCGGGTGGTAGACAAGTTCAGCATAAGAGTACTGAGGGAAGAATTCGAACGAGCTGCTGAAATAATGCAGTATGACCCGAACCCTTGTGTGAAACTCTTCGAACCCTATGTACCTAGCTAATTTGGCCTTTTATTCAAGAAAAACAACCAATAATTATAGGAATGTCCCTCGTGGTGTAAATTTGTTATTAAGTTCTTTTTTTGTATCCCTTCTGGTTTTGGCTTTCACCTAAGTGTATTTAGGCGCTTTTGATCTTCATCTGGCATCTAGGCGTTTATGATGTAAGGAACAATCTCCTGAATTCCATGGTATGTATTCTATTTATTTGCATATTGCTTAGGCATGCTTGGTCTTATAGTTATTCGGCTTTCGTTGGGTGATATCAAGACATGGAATTGTTGCAAAGGCCACTTGATTTACATATTGCTGGCCCTGTAGATTCATAATTGAGAAAGAGTAAATTATTATTGAAAGATGTTCCTCATCGAATTGTGCTAACGTGTTGGTAAGATTTTACAGAATCATATCATGGATCATTATACTGGAGAAATCAAAGGTTTATTTGAGAAAAAGGCTTCTAAGTTGGCCAGAATAATTTGGAAACCACTTGAAAAAGCTTCCTCCGTGAAGGCAGCTCTATGTGGTGTGAGCACAACATTATCCAATGAATACAACTCTTGAGGAACCTTTGGTTCATTCTCAAACACATCCAAACCAGCACCTGCAATCTCACCTTCAGCCAAAAACTTCACCACTTCTTTCTCATCAACTATAGGTCCGCGAGCAACGTTGATGAGGATGCCATCCTTCCCCAGTGCTTTTAGAACATCCTTGTCAATCACGTGATGAGTTTCGACACTCAATATGCAGCATATGACGAGGATGTTGCAGTTGGATGCAAGTTCCCCAACGTTTGGGTAGAACTTGTAGGGAACTGGTTTCTTCTGCCTGGAATTGTATGAAATTTTGCAGCCAAATGCCTCTAGCCTTGTTGCAACTTTTAAACCAATGTTGCCTAAACCAACTATTCCAACATGCTTACCTCCCAACTGTAAATGAGCAAAAAAGAAAAATCAAACTTCATCTTTCCTTTTTAGTCTTTTTATGTTTCCCCTCAAGCTGTACATCACATAAATTAAGAAAGACAAAGGGTGTAATTTTTAATATAATTGCTTTGAATGAGCTAACATTGTCAGTATAAAATAGAGTTAATAATCAAAGACACATCTAAACTATCACTGTTTCACAAGTTTCTTCATGCTTAGTTGACCTACACGCACCCTTTGTCTGTGTGAAAATTATACCTGCGAACCCAAAGGGTACTGAATGTTGGTAGTCCAATTTCCAGAGCGAACAAAGCGATCACCAGCGCTAATTTTCCTTAGCACATCAATCAACAATCCAACACCAATATCAGCAGTATCTTCAGAGAAGACATCATGTGTATTAGCAACAGCAATACCCCGGCTTCGACACTCATCAAGATCAATATGGTTGAATCCAGTGCTAGCAGTGACAACTAGCTGAAGAGAAGGGAGAAGATTTAGTATGTTGGTTGTGACTGGGCTTTTGCCATAGCAGATCAGGGCTTTAGTGGACTGTGCATGTGTCTGTAGGAAGAGGTCTGTGGAGAGTGGAGATTCGTATGCTTTGAGGAGTTTGAATCTTTGTGAGAATTGTTGTTGGTGGATTATGAATACTGGGGATGGGTTAATGACTAAGAGCTCCGGGAGATTGGTTTGTGTTTTAGATTGATCCATGGAAATTGTGGGTTCTGTTTTGTGTTTTGGTTACTGGTTGGTGTATTTGGTGGGTATGACATGATTGTCAGTGTTGATTTATCACTTGAATCACTATGATTCATGCAACTTTCTTTTGTTAATGTACCCCTTCCGTCCCGATACACATCAATTAAGAAAAATAATTAATAAAATATCTAGTTTATCATAGTACCCCTATTAAATTAAATGATGTTTACAACTTAATTTTTCTTTTAAAAAAAATTAATGCAAAAGGGTAAAACATGAAAACAAACCCCCAAGGGGTGATTGAGTTGGTTTGAGCGCGGGTTCGATCCACCCCTAATGCCTTCTCAATCCTAGTCCGATTTACATATCTTGTATGATTTTGCAAGCTAGCTATTGCACAGTGAGGAGTTTACCCAGATTGTACCAGAGGATGGATATAGCGGCTGCGGATTTTTCTGAAATTAAAAATAAAAAATAAAAAAATCATGAAAACAATTTTTGTCTTGTTTTATAATTCATTGTGCTCGAATGCTTGGGTCCCGCCTCTATGCGTTGAACATTATTTTTCACTTGGGACTTTGATAATGCAATTTTGGGAAAAGTCAATAATGGAAGTCTAGATTCCTTTAAATGTGTGAGAAAAATATGTGATGTTAAATAGGTGAACTGACTGATTACTCCTCTCAGGCCTCTTTATTTTGTTGTTGGAAAGAGACAAAAAGATTAGCATGGTCCATGCTTTTACGATAATGTCAGAAAATTAAAAAGTATTTTAATATATTTAATAAATTTTAATTTAATATTATAAGATTTAATTTTTTATTTTTTTTTTAAATTACGTATCAAGTCAAAACATGTCATTTTTTTTTAAACGGAGAAAATATTATTCATTTTCCTCAATAATACTGTAGAATGTATTTTTCTTAATCAGTATTAAGTATGAATATTTTATTCATTTTGTCTAACTAATTTTTAATTTGATAAGATTCGATATCAGCCGTCCATTTTTCAATACTGACAAATAGGTGCTTGATGAGGTTACTGGGTAATCCACTAGCAGCGGCGGCTCGTTTGATCAGGAAAGAGTTATCTCATGATTAATTATCCCATTATGTATATAAAATAACTTATTTCATCACTATGATATAAATAATCTCAAAAATAACGAATACATTTAACCAAACGTGAAATAAGATAATTTCGAATATGTCCACCTTAGAGCCTAGAGGTCTCGCCTTATACTAGTTTCTAGTAGTATTAGTTCCTCGAATCAGTTAGTTGGGTGCTTTTCATAGTTCATTTTAGCTATTTCTTCTATTCACAATTCTATATGATCAATTTTTAAAATTAATAGTAATATATCTTCAAAATAAAAAAAAAACTTTTTTTTTCTAAAAATAAAAGCATAATTTTTTACTTCTTCCATTTCAAATTATCCGTTCTAAATTTTCTAATTTGATTTTTCATTTTATTTGTCTTTTTTAATTAATTAAGAAGAGATAATTTTTTTTTTATGTTTATCCTTTGCATTAATTATTTTTTCTTCAAATTAAAATGTAAACATCATTTAATAGGAATACTATGGTAAACTAATCATGTTATTAATTATTTTTTTAATTAATATGTTATCTCAATTTAAAACGGGTAATTTGGAACAGAGTTAGACAGTTGCAAAAGGAAAAATAATTCATAATCATAATTTTATCTCATTCCTTAATCAATTGCTCTCGCTGTTTCATATTAATTGATGATTTTTCTTTTTCATGTATATTAATAAATTATAAATAAAAAATAATTTTACTAATTCATTCCTTAAAAAAAAAAATTACTCTTTTTGTTTCAAATTGCATATTGATTAAAAAAATTAATTAATATTATGATTAATTTATCATAATATTCAATTAAATAATATTTACATTTTAATTTGAATAAAAATAATTAATGCACAAGGAAAATATGAAAAAAATTATTGTCGGTTAATAAAAAAAAAAAAAAAAAAAGGAACAAGTGAAAAATCAAATTAGAAAATTTGGGAGCCGGAGGGAGTATATGGGTGGGACCTGTGGAATCCTATAAAATGGTTCCGAGCACAATGAGTTTCAACCAAAGTCATCAATGGCAGAACCCAATAGCAAGGAGCTGCCGGAAGTCATTGTCCTCGGCATCCCATGGTTTCTAAAATTCTACGGCCAACAATTCTCCCAAAAATTCAAACTCCTAAAGCCATGGGAATCATCACTTCCATTGGAACAATTCATAACTACACACGCTCAATCCGTACAGGCCATGCTCTGCTCCGGCGGGACACGTGTCACTCCTTCGTTCCTCAGCCAGTTCCCTTCTCTTCGCGTGATTGTTACCACCAGCGCTGGCCTTAACCATATGGATCTAAGCGAGTGTCGACGTTTAGGAATTTCCGTTGCTAATGCGGGTACTATTTTCTCTGCGGATGTTGCTGATTGTGCTGTTGGATTGTTGATTGATGTGCTCAGGAAGATTACTGCTGCGGATAGGTTTGTTAGGGATGGACTTTGGCCTCTAAATGTGGTCTACCCGCTCAGTTCCAAGGTACTGTCTCTTAGCTCTTGTAATTGTTGTTGAATTCATAGTTGCTTTACACTCTTTCATAATGTTTCGTATACAAATATTATACTGTGCTGTATCATACTATATTGTTATAAGTAATACAACGTTTGGACAGACTGTATTGTTTTCCCCCATTACATAATGTTGCACATTAACAATTTGAAGGATATACAAGTTGCTGCCATATGACTAAAAGGTCATGGGTTTAAGCCTTGGAAACCCGCCTCTGACAGAAATGCAAGATAAGGCTGCGTACAATACACCCTTGTGGTGGGGCCCTTCCTGGACCCGGCACATAGCGGGAGCTTTAGTGCACCGAGCTGCCCTTTTTTATATCTATGACAAAAGTAAGATACGGGACATAGCTACCATATAAAGGTAGGGTGAATGATAATATAAGATTATCAAATAACAACAAAACAAAAGAGAAAAAAGGTAATGACACAATCACACTAAGCGGTTGTTACACAAAATAGGAATTTTCGTTGTTACTTAACTATATATTTAACAATACGATACGAAATAGGACTTTGTACACCAGGCAGGAAGAGCAAGGGTGTTAATATTCCATGTACTTTAAGCAGGCAGGAAGAGTTTCTTCTTTCCTAAAGTGATACTTTGTTCAATGCTAATGCTGAGGAAACGTTTGTTTTATATTGAAGGTACAATGACTCAAAATGTGAGATTGTTTTTGGAAATTTATGGTTCTATATATGCAACTGAACTTATAATATTTGCTCAAATGTATTAGCAAAATCTTTAGTTTCGTCTATCCCCCCCTCTGCCTCCTACTCAGTGAAGAGAGGCCTTTTTAAAATTAGGGTTATCAACTGTTCTATGTCATCTTACTTGCAATACCTCAGCTACGGAACTTTGTCCCACATGATAAGTAAAGTAAAGAACAACGTGGGAATGTGCCTAAGGTCCGCAGGTTGCCCTCGTCAGGTATGTGTGAGCTCCTAAATATGAGTAATATGTCCCATCATGGTTTAGTTAGCTCAGTAGGCTTTTAACGTGCACTTATTGTAAATAGTAAATATAAGAGATAGGTACTGTGTCGAGCTAACAATCTATCTGTTTGGACAATATTTGGTTGAAGTTGAATATGAAAAAGAGTATTTGGAAATTCAAGTTGTGTTATGGACTGTGGACATGAAGTTAACTTAGAAAAAAAGATGAAGTTCCGTGAGTGAACCTTAATTTCACCTGTAATACTTCTCAAACAAGTTTTTAAACTTGATATTCTCTGTATCAAATTGAAACTGAAATAATGGATAAAATTGTAAAACAAGTATTTCTTTGCAAATAACTTTTTCAATATTTGCAAATGATATCTGGTTGAAGATATGTCCAAATGGCTGCAAAGTTAAATGAATGAAATTGGTGACCCTCATGATACCTATATCGCTTGCCTCCTTGTCAATCCAAGCATTATTTAGAACTCAACAAGAACTTGGCATTTGAAGTGAGAAAGCTATTAGACTTTGCAAGACTACTGTACCACAAAGCATGTATTGAAAGTTTGAGATATATATGAGTCAGTATCCTTTCTCAGAAATATTTCGTAAAACATTTTTTTCCTTAAATTTGAAACCTGCATCATAAATATACAAATTCAAATAAAGTTAACAGATTAAGTTATTTATTTATTTAATAGTTAGAAGTCCAAAACTTGGTGCCCATCTTGAAGTGAGAAGTATGCATCTTAGCGGTGTAAGATCATGATAATTTTGAAACTGCAATTATCTTTCTATAATGTTTTTTGATGCTAAGATTGGGTCACGGTGCATAGTTTACTATGTTTTGGTCATTCCTTGTTAAAGCTAGTACACAGTTGAGGACTACAGGGTCGTGTAACAAGTTTTCTGTAATGATAAATGCATTTGGTTCCAAACCTCACTTTTGGGCTTAAACTGGGTACTTTATTGTATTAATGCATTTGGTTGAAGTTCAATTTACTGACGTTGTCTTAGGTTGTCGGGTCTTATGTGCTAGTTTCAATTTTCATCATCCTGAATACAGTTGTACAGAATGGGGAATGTAAGGTGCCATACATGAATTGTCCTATATTGGAGCCAAGTATAAGGTTTTGGATGCTTTCATTAGTGGACCTAATCTTCAAGTAAACAAAGCTGGATTCTTTAGGTCTGATACCTAATCAGCTTGAGTCTAGCTGGTAACTACCAGGAGAAAATCCAATTTTTAGCATAAGAGTGGTGTCTGTACATGATATTACAGTACTGCTTGTAAAGATTTTTATGCTGGGATTGGGTGGCTGGCATTAATGGAGGAACTTGTGTTTATCTCATTCCCCTTGTCTGGAATTCAATTGGTTATGTTTGGAATAATACTTGTTGCACTGGGCTAGTACTAGTGGCCCCAGTGGCGGATCTACACTATGGTCCGAACCCCCTTCGGCGGAAAATTATGTTATATATACATGGTTAAAAATATTTTTATGTATATATATTAGATGTTGGACCCCTTTCGATTAATTTTTATATTCACTTATGAACCCCCTTAGTGAAATCCTGGCTCCGCCACTGAGTGGCCCTTGGTTTTATCCTTCATCATCGGCTCTCATCGATTGTTCATTATCCTTAAGATTTCAGGTCTAGTAAATTTTTTCGTGTGGATAACTCCTGCAATACTAATTCCATATTCCTGATGGTGGCAGGTGGGAAGCAGGAAAGTCGGAATAGTTGGGTTGGGAAGCATAGGTCTAAAAGTTGCACAAAGGCTTGAAGCGTTTGGCTGCACTATATCATATCAGTCGAGGAAGAAAAAGCCTGTTCCCTACCCTTTCTATTCTGATGTTCATGAACTAGCAACCAAATGTGATGTCCTAGTCATTTGTTGTGCATTGACAGACCAAACTCGTCACCTGATCAATAAGCAGGTTCTACTGGCACTCGGAAAAGAAGGAATAATCATTAATATTGCACGAGGACCCATAATCAATGAGATGGAACTGGTTCAGTGTTTGGTGCAGGGAGAGATTACGGGTGCTGGCTTGGATGTTTTCAAAAATGAACCTAATGTTCCTGAAGAGCTCCTTTCATTGGATAATGTTGTGCTGTCACCGCATGTTGCTTATTTAACTGAGGAGTCTTTTCAAGATTTATATGAACTCATGTCAGGGAATTTGGAAGCTTTCTTCTTCAACAAACCTTTGCTTTCTCCAGTTTTGGATGACTGAGATACTCTTTTCGACTGAGAGATCTATATATTGTGTTAGGATCTTTCATATTTATCACCATCTCATTCTGCAGAAGTCGAGTACGGATATATCCATTTTGTCTCGCTCGACCAAAAATTTCCTTAAACCATTCAATGGATCAATTAAGCCTTTATTCCGGGTCAGGATTTCTTCGAATATGTTCTTGAATTCATTCGAGATGTGAATATTACAAAATAAGATTTGCTAGTATTATTCATGAAGATTATTTAGAATAAGGACTCATCTGCCGTGAGGTATAAGGTATAATAATTCTCAAATAAAATTCAGGACTATTTTATCCTGCGTTTGGTTGGAGGTATAGCTAGTTTCGAGATTACTTATCCCACCATTTAATATTGGGACTTTGAATTAAAAGGGACAAACAAGTTTCCCAATTAAGTGAGGGTCCTTCAAGTTTTAAAAATTAGGTGAAAGGGACCAAAAAATTTCAGTTTTTTTTTTTTTTAAATATTTTCGTTTCAACATCTTGGCAAAGTTGTCGAACAACTTTGATAACTTTGCTAAGTTGTTTGACAACTTTGCAAAGTTGTTCGACAACTGTGTCAAAGTTGTTGAGACAACTAATGCAGTTGTCGAACAACTGTCCCAATTGTTAAAACAACTTTATTTTTTTAACTTAATAACATTGTGAGATCCAGTTGTCTCCTTTTTTTTAATTAAAGACTTGAAAAGGTCTATGAACTCATTTATATCAGTCATATATATGGCAAGATAACTTATCCCACGTATTCATGTGATTTACGCCTCGCTTCGTAAGTAAAATGGCTTGCCTCGCCCCCGCCTTCAAAAACAGTGATGTTCATTGACATTATATTCTGCTCAGCTTTTTTGCATTCGATGCCAAATATTAAAATACAGTCCTACTGTTCACGGCGTCTCAAGTAGGATCAACCACAGGGATCGATCATGTTAATATGTGATCACAAATAATCGAACTTTAAAAAACAGTACAAACTTCAAGATATCATTTTCACTCTCTCAATTCAATATTACTTATAACGAAATAAAAAGGGTCATTTAGCTGAAAACCAGTTAAAGTTATCTCAATATAATTAATTTCAAAATTAATTAACCCACTATATTTATAGAATAACTTATTTTATTATTATAATATAAATAATAAGATAAAAATATTTCCACATTCTTTAAATAGTAATTAATTTAGTATTGTAGTATTTAATATCAAATCCATTCATTTTCAACCTGTATAATTACTAGTATCTATTTTTAGTAGAGGAGGGAGTATTTGTCGGTGGGGGTTGGTAAAAGACTTGCCAAAAATCCCAAAGTTACCTTTTGCAAACTCATCAATGGCAGAAGCAACAAGCGAGTTGAAGGAGGTAATAGTCCTGGGCCGTCCAACGGTTTTCCAATTCTACGACCAACAGTTATCACAAAAATTTAAAATCTACAAACAATGGGAATCATCATTGCCATTGGAGCAATTCATAACTAGACATGCTCAAGCTGTAGAAGCAATGATTTGTTCTCCTAAGCGTATTGGCAGCCAGATATCTTCCTCAATACTCAACCTCTTACCTTTACTACGCGTTATTGTTACTACTAGTACTGGCCTCGACCATATTGATCTTGTTGAGTGTCGCCGCCGCGGTATCTCTGTTGCAAGTGCTGCTACTGCTTTCTCAGAGGATGTTGCTGATTTTGCTGTTGGATTGTTGATTGATGTGTTAAGGAAGATTACTGCTGCGGATAGGTTTGCTAGGAATGGACTTTGGCCTCTTACTGGGGACTTTCCCCTTGGTTCAAAGGTACTTTCCTTTGTCCTTCTGTAGTATTTAACTAGCATGGAGTTTACCAAAGTAAATAATACTTTTGAATCTCGTGGCTTTAAATTAGAGATATGTAAATGTTTCAAATTTGAGTTAATCTTGTGGTGTTTAACTTGCCGTGTCGGAAATTCGAAATTAAAGAGTTGTCAAAAAGGGTTAGAGGTATATATGATACCTTTTTGACACCGATTAAAAAGGAAAGTAACACAAATATTTTTGAAACTGAGGGAGTACTTTTTCTGTCTCATTATGGGAGTTGATCTCATCTGAGCTTGCAAGGCATAGTTGATTTAGTGATATATGGAAATTGATGATGCACACATGGTTAAATTGTGAAGTCTCAGGTATGTTAAATCAGAAATTTTCTGTGTGAAATATAATAGACACACACCTGTTTGTCCATTATAGGTAGTGTGTGAGCTCCTCAATCTGTATATGATGACTTAGTTAGCTCAAAAGGACAAACTCACTCGCTGCAAATATAAGAAATGGGTACTGACTACTGTGTGGGAATAAAAACTACATTTAAATGAATGCGATTGACGCCCTTCATTAAAACTTAATCCTTTCGTATGCAGTCTGTAAAAAATTATTTAGCATCGCAGCAATAACTTGGCATTTGAAGTGGGGAAGGTTTAGACACCAAGGGACTAAAGTTTGTGGAGAATTTTTGACTTTCGAGATAAGCTGAGTCAATTCTCAGAAACATTTCCTTAAAATGTTATTAATAATCAAATAAACATTTTTTTCTGGAGGAAGTATTCAAATTAACGAATTGAATTGTTTAATAACTCAAAGTCCAAAATTTGGGTGCCCATTTTTTGAGAGCGGAGTAGCACAGATACATCTATGCAGTGTAGGATGGTTTTCTGATTATAATTTTTTCATTAGAAAAACTGCCTGCGGAATTCTTTCTAACAAATCAGGGAGAAGGAAAATGTTATTATGATCTATGAATTTATAATTGTCCTCTTTTAATGTTTGTTGATGCTAAGGTTGGTTTCTGTTGCATAATTTACTATGGTTTGATCATGCCGTGTTCTTCAGTAAAGAGAGAACACAGTTGAGGAGTGCGAGGCTGATAACAAGTTTTGAATAATCAGTAGGCATGTGATTAAAGTTCAACCTGCTAATGTTATCTCAGGCTCAGGACTTCGGGTGCTTAAAGACCTTTCCTCATCCTGAATAGAGTTCGATGCAGTTCCCTAGAAAATGATTTTGTGGATTTTTATGTTACGAAAAGTGTACTCTTAAATGATGGTTGATGATGGCAGGTGGGAAGCAGGAAAGTCGGAATAGTTGGGCTGGGAAGCATAGGTCTAAAAGTTGCACAAAGGCTTGAAGCATTTGGCTGCATTATATCATACCAGTCAAGGAAGAAAAAGCCTGTTTCTTACCCTTTCTATCCTGACATTCATGAACTAGCAACCAGATGTGATGTCCTTGTCATTTGTTGTGCATTGACAGACCAAACCCGCCACTTGATCAATAAGGAGGTTCTACTGACACTCGGGAAAAAAGGAGTAATCATCAATATAGCACGAGGAGGCATAATCAATGAGATGGAGTTGGTACAATGTTTAAAGCAGGGAGAGATTGCAGGTGCTGGGTTGGATGTTTTCGAAAATGAACCTAATGTTCCTGAAGAGCTCCTTTCATTGGATAATGTTGTGTTGACACGTCATGTTGCTTTTTATACCGAGGATTCTTTTAGAGCTATATATGAACTCGTATGCGGGAATCTGGAAGCTTTCTTCTTGAACAAGCCTTTGCTTTCTCCAGTTTTGGATGACTAAAAGATATTATTTTCAGCCTTGAAATCAATATTATATTATGATCAGCCTTGGTATTTATCAACATATCATTCTGGATACTCTGCCTAAGTAAAATGCAACTCTGCCTTTTCTCCCTTTTTGTGGAAGCAAGTGGTGATCGGAACAGGAAAGCATTTTCCATTACAACTGCAAAACCACTGTGCTATAACCGTAGAGGAGAAGCTATCTATTTCATCCACTACAACTCTGCCTAAGGGGAGCCATTTGATCTCTGTCCTGTACGCTCAGACCCGCGAATGAGTGACGTATTTTAAATTGATTTATGAAGAGCTTTAAGTCTAGTAAAGATTGTTATGTTTGCCAATTTCTTTATGTCAAAACATGCAATATTTAACAAGTTCAGCCCCTATATTTGCCATAACCCTTTCGGCTTTTGCATGTATGCATCTGCATGAGGTAGTTGTCTCATTATTGTCATATAGGCATATGATATTTCCCAAGCTATATGCAGTGGTGGAGTCAGGATTTTCATCAAGGGGTTCACAAGTGAACGTACGAAGGAAGCTCGACATCTATTATATATAAATAAAAATTAATTTTAACCATGTAGGTATAGTATAATTTTTCATCGAAGGAGGTTCGGATGAACCCCTATCCTACATGTAGCTCCGCCACTGGCTTTCTGTTTAGCTATGCCAAATTCATCTGTCTCAGGGTCGCAGATGCATGATTATTCTAGCCAAATGTTCAGATTTCTCATGACTGACATCTTCTATTGAGAGTACTCTTGAAGATGTGGAGATGAATCTTAGATTTTTGGAGATTATCTCGGCTATATATTTTTTGTGTGGTTACCTTTCTCAAATAATAATTGTATTTTTTTTCTCTATAGTAGGGGGTCTATCGGAAAGAACCTTTCTAATTCATCTGAGGTAGTGGTATCGACTGCGTACACTTTACCCTCCCCAAACCGCACTTGATGGGAATACACGGGGTATGTTGTTGTTGTATATCATTAGTGATTTATCTAAATTATTTGTAGAATTATTGAATTCACTTTTCGGGGTCGTTTGGTAGAGTGTATTGGAAAGTTAATGCATGCATTAGTTTAATGTGCCTTAGTCGTACCTTATTTGGTATATCTTTTTACCCTATGTATAACTAACACTATTGCGTATTGAGGTGTGTATTACTAATACCTCAAAATTCATGGCATTCGTAATGCAATGGATCAAATGCATACATTAACATGATTAAAGACACTATTATTCCTCAAAATTTTTTTCGCTTTCCAACATATATATTGAGGATATTATATTAAATTTTAAAAAAATAAAAAATTATTATGTAATTCATGTTATTTTTAATATATCGAACCCAACACTGCATAAGAAAAATACAAGCATAGCTAACACAAATTTTGCTAATACAATCATTACTAATACACCATATTTTACATAATTCTTATACACTCACGACCCCAAAGTATTTTTAGAAATAAAATTATAAAAATGAAGATACATGAGATATACATCCCATAGATTAATGGAACTTATGTCCCATGTATGAAGAGTGGTATTATTTTCTGCTCACGTTTGCATTGGATGCCGATGACAATTTTTTTTTTTTTTAAAATACAGTCCTACTGTTCACGGGATTTCAACCACTGGGTGTGGGATCGATGATCGATCATGTTAATATGTGAATCAAAAGTTTACTCTCAAACTCATCAATGAAGGAGGTAATAGTCCTTGGCCGTCCAATAATTTTCCAATTCTACGACCAACAGTTATCACAAAAATTCAAAGTCTTCAAACCATGGGAATCATCATTGCCATTGGAGCAATTCATAACTAGACATGCTCAATCTGTAGAAGCAATGATTTGTTCTCCTATGCGTATTGGCAGCCAGATATCTTCCTCCATGCTCAACCTCTTACCTTTACTACGCGTCATTGTTACTCCTAGTACTTGTCGAGTGTCGCCGCCGTTGCTAGTGCTCCTACTGTTTTCTCTGAGGATGTTGCTGATTTTGCTGTTGGATTGTTGATTGATGTGTTAAGGAAGATTACTGCTGCGGACAGGTTTGTTAGGAATGGGCTTTGGCCTGTTAGGGGGGACTTCCCCCTTGGTTCAAAGGTACTGTCCTTTCTCCTTCCGTTCGTAAATTATAAGATGTTAAAACCTTTTTGCCTTTGAAACAAGATAAAGAGGATATTAATCGTAAAGAAAATGAAAAAAAGGACTTGTGTTGGATTGGCACTACAAATTTCGGGCGTGTGTTTTGGGCCGACAATCAATCGGGGCTCCTAGGCAGGAACGGAGGACTGTGGGTCGGCGGGGGTGAAACAGCGGGAAACGAGCCATTTTCGGGCCAAATCTGTGTACTATAGCCCACGGTTCCGGGGTGGGCCCGGGGACCGAACGTGTTTTGGGCCAAAAATCAACCGATTGAATGATAAGGAATAAGAAATATTTCAACGTGATTCGATTTACCTCCATTGCAATTTGTTTGTCTTGTTTTAATTTGCAAGTTTTTAACAAAGTAAAAATATTATGAGTTTTGTCGTTTTAAATTAAAGGTACTCCTCATTTCCTATTAATTGGCCCTTAAAAACTTTAATGGACAGGGGTAGTAATTGCCAAAATGCTTCAGGGAGTTAAAAATTAGATCGGGAGATTTCCTATGTTTGATTTGTTTGTCTGATTTGACTTGTATGGAGATTAGGAAAGTAAATAATACTTTTGAATCTCGTGATGTCAAATTAAAGATATATAAATGTATCAAATGTCATGTTTAACATGTTGTGTTGGAAATTGAAATCAAAGAGTCGTCAAACAGAGGAAGAGGTATTCTTTTTGACATCGACTAAAAAGGAAAGTAACATAATTGTTTTTGAAACTGAGGGAGTACTTTTTCTGTATCAAACAAGACAAATTTAGAGAGACACAAAACAGAGAGAGGAAATTTAGAGAGAAGATTTTCACTATTGAGACGATAACAAAATGAATACAGAAAACTACTACTGTTACATTGTGCTGAAGTAGTCTATTTATTGATGCTGCATTGTAATTAACTTAAACTAATTCCTTGACCGCCTAACTAACACCTAACAACTCATTAACAGCTGAATTAACCAACTCCTAACAGTCATTAACAGTTGTACAAAATATCTACAACCAATATCTAGTATCAACTAATCTTAGTGTTGAGCTTAACATCCCCCTCAAGCTAGGTGGTATGAAGATGTTCTTCATCCCTAGCTTGGATATTAGATAAGCATGTTGAGCATGTCCAAGTCCCTTGGTGAAGACATCTATAGGTTGCTCAGCAGTAGGTGCATAGAGATTTTGTATTAGACTAGTGTGCACTTTTTCTCTTATAAAATGACAATCAAGGTTAATATGTTTAGTGCGTTCATGAAATACTGGGTTAGTTGCAATTTGGATTGTTGCCTTACTATCACAATAATTGGTACTGGCAGATTAAGATGGACATTTAACTCGTTGAACATACCAATAATCCAAACCACTTCTGCTACTGTGGATGCCAAACTTCTGTATTGTGCTTCTGCAGAGCTTCTCGATGTAGTAGATTGTTTTTTGATTTCCATGATATTGATGAACTTCCAAACTTGATCAAATACCCATTAACTAACTTTCTTGTGCTCACACACGAACCCCAATCAGCATCACAATAGGCTCTTAAATTAGTTCAGCTACATTTTCTGTAGCTAAAAAGATCCCAAAACCAGGTGCTTGCTTGGTGTACTTTACCACTCTTAAAGCAACTCCTAGATGAGACAATTTAGGAGCATGCATGTACTGTCTCAAGCTTTGGACTGCAAAAGAAATATGTGGTCTGGTTATGGTCAAATACAATCACCTTCCAACCGATCTTTGATATCTCTCAGGATCAACTAAAGCTGGATCATTAGTTATCCCAATATGTTGATCATATTCTAGGGTAGTAAGCTTTTGATTCACCTCCACAGGTGCATGAACAGGCCTTGATCCTGCTAACTGCTAATTCTAAGTCTGAGATAAGTTCCAAGGCATACTTTCTCTGATGCATCAATATACCCTCTTTGCTTCTTCCAAATTCTATACCAAGAAAATATTTGAGATCTCCTAAATCTTTTATCTTAAAGTTTGTGTGCAAAATCTTCTTTGCATCCTCAATCAACCTCATGCTACTTCCAGTAATCAAGAGACCATCCGCATATATCAAAATAATCACCACACCTTCATCAGATCTTTTGATAAGTAGAGAATAATCCAGATGACTTTGACTAAAACCCGCAGCAATTAAGACAACTGTAAGCTTAATATTCCACTGCGTAGATGCTTGCTTCAATCCATAAAGGGACTGCTTAAGTCTGCAAATTTGGTGACCATCTGAATCATGACTAAAATCTTGTGGTAGTTGCATATACACCTCCTTCTGTAGACGACCTTGAAGAAATGCATTGTACGCATCCATCTGCTGAATATTCCATCCTTTAGTGTCTGTTAAAGATATCACAGCCCTAACTGTCACCATTTTGACATTTTGACTACTGGAGAGAAGGTTTCTTATAGTCCAAACCTTCTTTATGGTTATATTCCTTTGCTACAAGCCCGGCCTTGAATCTTTCAACCTTGCCATCTGCTTGATAATTAATTTTGTACACCCATCTACATCCTATGGCCTACTTCCCAGCTGGTAGAGGCACTACATCCCATGTTTTGTTCTCTTCAAGTGCAGTGATCTCAGACTCCATTGCAGTTATCCATCTTGGATCTTTTGCTGCTTCATGAAAGCTTTGTGGCTTAATCTGAGAAGAAAACTGAGACAAGAAGCTTTGATAATTTTGTGAAAGACCACCCTATACAACTGAGTGAGCAATAGGATACCGACATGAATGGGAAACTTCTTCCTTGATCTTGAGCAATGAAAACCTTTTAACCAAATTGGAGGTCGACTAATTCTGCTGCTGACTGAGTTACAGGCATATCTTTTGGGGCTAGTCTCTAGCAAATTATTTTGTGAATTTTTGCGTTACAGAAAGTGTACTCTTGATGATGGTTGATCATGGCAGGTGGGAAGCAGGAAAGTCGGAATAGTTGGACTGGGAAGCATAGGTCTAAAAGTTGCACAAAGGCTTGAAGCATTTGGCTGCATTATATCATACCAGTCGAGGAAGAAAAAGCCTGTTTCTTACCCTTTCTATCCTGACATTCATGAACTAGCAACCAGATGTGATGTCCTTGTCATTTGTTGTGCATTGACAGACCAAACCCGCCACTTGATCAACAAGGAGGTTCTACTGGCACTCGGAAAAGAAGGAATAATCATTAATATTGCACGAGGACCCATAATCAATGAGATGGAGTTGGTACAGTGTTTAAAGCAGGGAGAGATTGCAGGTGCCGGGTTGGATGTTTTCGAAAATGAACCTAATGTTCCGGAAGAGCTCCTTTCATTGGATAATGTTGTGTTGACACGTCATGTTGCTTATTATACCGAGGATTCTTTTAAAACTATATATGAACTCATATGCGGGAACCTGGAAGCTATCTTCTTGAACAAGCCTTTGCTTTCTCCAGTTTTGGATGACTAAAAGATCATATTTTCAGCCTTGAAACCAATACGTATTATATTATGGTCAGCCTTGATATTTATCAGCATCTCATTCTGGATACTCTCTGCCAAAGTGAAATGCAACTCTGCTTTTTCTCTCGTTTGTGGAAGCAAGTGGTGATCGGAATTGGAAAGCATTTTCCATTACAACTGCAAAACCACTGCGCTCTAACCGTAGGGGAGAAGCTATCTGTTTCATCCACTACAACTTTGCAGAAGGGAAGCCATTTGATTCACCTCCATGTACGCTCAGACGCACAAATGAGTGATGTATCTTAAATTGATAAAGATTTGTTATGTATGTTTGCCAATTTCTTTATGTCAAAACATGCAATATTTAACAAGTTCAGCCCCCATATTTGCCATAACCCTTTCGGCTTTCACATATTTGCATCTGCATGAGGGAGTTGTCTCATTCCTGTCATATAGGCAAATGATATTTCCCAGGAAGTCATTAGCTATCTGCTTAGTTATGCCAAATTCATCTGGCAAGATTGTCTTAGGGTGGCAGATGCATGATTATTCTAGCCAATGTTCCGAATTTCCATGACCGACATCTTCTATCGACATAGAATGTAGTCGCAGGTATTTGGGGTTATGACATTTACTTGTACTACATTTTCGCTTTCAGTGTTTGATTTCAGCATTGGGGGTTCCAGTTTCAGCGTCTGGTTTCTGTGGTCTGGTGTTAAGGGGCTCGGCAGCTCGAGAAGAAAGTGGTTGGGGTTGAGTACCTCGGTTAAGGGTTGGAGTCATGCTGGATCGGATAAGTGGAAACACTATTGAGAGCGGGCGTGGGCGGTGTGAAAAGTCGTGAACGTTCATTCACCTTTCCTCGATTAAATTGTCAGTTGAATTAAAACTTACATACTATGTTGTATTTCCTTTACAATAATCACTACACTCAATTATGCTGTTTCTAAATTGTTTAATCGGATGTTAATTATTTATACTCCAGACTATTTGATCGTGTAACAATTTCTCCTCACTTTTTGGCTCGAAAATAACTTGTACTCTTTGATATCTGGAAAAAATAAAGTTCTGATTTATCCCATTTTTATATGAAATGTTACAATTTTACCTTTAGCGATACTTTGGGATTATTCATACGCTTGCCTTTAGGTATCATCCCGGATTTTTCCTTTGGCTGTAACCAGTGGCGGAAACAGGATTTTCACTAAGGGGTTTACAAGTGAATATAAGAACTAATCGAAAGGGTTCAACATCTACTATATATATATATATAGCATAATTTTCCATCGAAGGAACCAAGTGTTCCGTCCCTGTCTGTAAAGAAACCCCAGCATACACAGATTTATTTGTAGAGTCCACACGTCCAAATAATTCGGATAAAAGGTTGACATTTATCACTCTATTTTTACTATGATTTTAGATTGCCCTTTGTTTTATTTCGGGTTGAAGCTCTGTTGGATTAATTAAAGACAAATATGTGACAATTTGCTAGCAATAAGGTTATGAATATAAAGTTTAATAATACATGGATTTCATGCACCTCTCTGAACCGCGCTGGATCAAACAACTCTCAAATTCAATTCGAGATGGATCAAGATATTTTGAAAGGATAATATTTCAATGATTATATTATACTTGGACAAGTTTTAAAAATTGATATTGAGTGCGCTAACCTAGTAAAAAGTTCACATATATAAAAAAACTTAATCATGTGATTTCTTTATGTCACTCATAAAATGGACCTAAATTTTAGTTTTTTGAGTTCACAAATTTTTAATCCGTTGATCTTAATTTGCGAAGAAATTTAAAAAAATTTAATAGGTATTACATTAGTGGTGTCAAACATAAATTATTTTTTTCCTATATACTTTAAAGATTAGGACAAATGTGACCGGTTTATAGGAGCATTGCCATTTCAAAATAAATTAATCTTAAAGGGTTTGTACTTAATTATAACACATTGAGAATAGTAAAGGAGAAAGCAAACATGTAGGACCTCATGCATGCAAGTTGTTGCTTTTCTTCATTTACAATTTTAAAGAAATTTGACACCTTTTTATATTCAAAGATTATTGTATTTTATAATTCTTAATCTCTGTTAGTAATTATGGAAGTGACACGATATTTTGTAGCACGGTTTGTAAATATTTTTAAAGAGATCAACACCTTTTTTATATTCAAGTTAAAATTTTTATTCTCTTAGTATTGTATTGTTACAGGAGTGACACAATATTTTGTAGACCGCGAGGTAGTAAATATTTTAAATATAATAATTTATATTTCACTGACGTGTCACCTAATAAATTTATCAACCTTTTTTGATATTCAATAGTTAAAGTGTTTGTGTGCAAGTACCACTTAAATAATAAAAATGATCACAAAAATATATATACAACAGTATATAATCACCATACAATAAAACATCTAATATAAATAAGACCAACTTAAGAATGTACATCCAGTTTCCTTAATTGTGTTTTCTAATAGCTTATTAAGATTGCTAATTAAGTGTATATATATAATGTAGTGTCATCTAAGTTATAGCTAAGTTTAGCAATATATATAGATAATGATTGTTTTATAACTTGACATAACATAAGGTACGTGGATTGATAATGACACTTGAAATTCTACTAATAATTATTCGGAAAAGGGTCTACTATACCCTTCAAGTTTGGAAAATGGTCCACAAATACCATTCTTTCATCTTTAGGCTAAAAAATATTCTTCCATCGACGTCTTTGGCTCAAAAATACCCTTTCACTTAACAGTTAACACGTGTCAATTTATTATTGGTTAGAAATTTAACTAATTAATAATTTATTATTATTAATAAATAAATAAATGACCCAACCAGATCCCACTATCCCACCCAACTAAAAACCGGATCCGACTAAATATCTTATGAGAAAATTGGATCATAACATCAAAAGGGGGAAAACACTTTACAGCATATCATCCCACTACTCTCTTCTTCCTTCATCTTTTATGATTCTTTGAAAATAACTTTTCTTTCAGTTGCCAAATCTGCAAATCTTCTTGTAGCCATGACATATTTATTGTAGTGTACAGAGCCAAAGGAATTGAAGTGATTACTTGTCGATAACTCGTTTAGCTCCATCCAATGTATTCTTCAGAAGCATTGTAACCATCATTGGTCCAACGCCTCCCGGAACGGGAGTTATCCATCCAGCAACCTTGGATAACTACAAAGACTGAAAAGTAAACCTCCGCATCAAGTCAAAAGACAAACTAATTGAAACGGAGGGAGTAGTATTTGATTGGGAAAAGCTGTATCGCAAGCGTATAGGAAACAAAAACTAATGAATTGAGAATATCTACAACCTTTTCCAGACTGATTTCACTGAGAACTTTTTCTTTATTAATATGTTTCGGTAACGGGAGCTGCACCAGTATACCTGCAGTATGATTCGGTAACGGGAGCTGCACCAGTATACCTGCAGCAATGCACAAGGTGCCTTCAGCTCACTTGCCTGTGTTATGCATCACGATATACATACGACCCCATACTCTTGAAGGTCAAAAGTTACTAGCACAACATTGCTAATAAACCAGAACTGAAAATGGTTACTTACGGAAAAAGATAAAAAAGGAGAGAAATAAAAACATCTAACCAGCAGTGATGCAAAACTGGCGAAAAGAAACATAAGAGATTCGAACTACCCAATTTAAAAAGTCATGGTAGAGATGGTCTATACACAGCAGCAGCAGCAGAACACCAATATGAATATCTGCCTCGCAGGTAACCTTACCCAGATCGAAGTTTGGAAAAACAAAACTATTAGAAAGCAGTAGCAAAAAATGCACCAAAGTTGAAAAAAAACTAACTTGTTCCCAGCTTCCAATAATAGCATTCTCATATAACGGTATTGTTCAAAAACTACAAAATATTGATAAATGATTCCAAATACAACTTTCAAGTCTGATTAACATAAGAAATCAGCAAAATATCAAAACTATAAAATAGCGGGAGTTTCACCCTCATCTACAGCAAACAGTTGAATCACTCTGAAATCATAAGAGAAAATAGATTGCAATGTCCTAATGCTTGAATCATCCTTAAACTTTTCTATGAACTCTACACATATATCAATATATGACAACATATCAATATCATATTCTTTCCAAGACTGACTTAGTTTTTTGACTTAGTTGAGGAGATAGAACCCACTTTCCCCCATAATTAAATACCAAGTCCACTTTATCAATCATTCTTCAATAAATATCTGTCACAAACAATAAAAAAAAGAAGCTTGTCAGACAACTGAATGAATAAACATATTAAACTTTAGGGACTTAAAAAATTATTTTAATGTGAAGACAAAGGAGTAAAGCTATAGGGATCACATGCATTTGAAAAACAGCAAATACAATGAAAAAATAGTGACTACAATCATATGAATAAAGAAGCATATAAAATAATAAAAACTTATAATATACATTCAACCAAACAAGCATTAGGTCTTGTAATAGAAAGATAAATCAGATTCTAACTAAACCCTAACATTAGATTGATGGGTTCTTCAGTTCTTACTTGAAAACAAAAGTATTTTACTGATCAGATTAATCGGAGAAGACCACCGGATCAACGATCTATAAATCGCAGCTCCAAGTTTGAGTAGTGGATGATATGCTGTAAAGTGTTTTCCCCCTTTTGATGTTATGATCCGATTTTTTCATAAGATATTTAGTCGGATCGGGTTTTTAGTTGGGTGGGTTAGTGAAATCTGGTTGGGTCATTTATTTATTTATTTATTAATAATAATAAATTATTAATTAATTAAATTTCTAACCAATAATAAATCGACACGTGTTAACTGTTAAGTGAAAGGGTATTTTTAAGCCAAATAGGTTGATAGAAGGGTATTTTTGAGACTAAAGATGGAAGAAGTGTATTTGTGGACCATTTTCCAAACTTGAAGGGTATATTAGACCCTTTTCCGATAATTATTTGTCCGTGGTCTGAGTTTGTATCCTAATGACAACAAATTAAATAGA
The DNA here is from genome assembly GCA_030864215.1 of Capsicum pubescens. Taxonomy (NCBI): domain Eukaryota; kingdom Viridiplantae; phylum Streptophyta; class Magnoliopsida; order Solanales; family Solanaceae; genus Capsicum; species Capsicum pubescens. The sequence goes on along the minus strand of CM061538.1, from coordinate 294,129,424 downwards.
TTATTTATGGGCATATAACCTATAGTTTTAAACTACAATAAGAGAAATTTTTCTTTCTCTATATATTAAAAAAATGTGATGTATAATTTTATTTAGTATTTACTCTGAAGTAGGCTAAATTTTTCACAAATAACTGATTTTCAGCACTAGGAATTGAAAAATAATTGACGTGTTTCAAATTTCACTAATAAAACTTCAAGACATTATCACGTGGAATTTCACATGCAACGTTCATAACCATGCTTGTTTTTCAAAGACAAGACTGAATTTAATTTTCCGTATTATTAAATTTATTAAATTTTTTTTTTTATTAAATTATAGTTACGTTGTGTGGTTCGATCCTTCTTCAGAATTTCACTGTATCGAGCTGCCGGCCTTAATGGTTGCGTTTATGAGGGGGAGTGTAATGTCTTCTTTTAAGAATTCAAAATAGTTTTAAAATTTAAAGTCAATTTCACATTTTCAACTTAGATAAAGCCGTTGTTTTCTTGGGATTTCTTGTTAATCACTACCTTTTTTTTTTTTTAAATCATTACCTAATTAGATTAAAGTAAACATTAATCACCATTGTCTGTCTCCAAATATTTTTGGGATTAAAGAGAAAGAGACGTAAAAGTGTCAGTATATAAGTAAGGGTTATTATTTATTTAAAAATGCTTATTATACTTTACTTTTTTTAAGTTTTGCCGCACATTAAACATTAAATTTTAAATAGCAGGTACACAATTACACCTATCTGTATATATTTTTTAAAAATACTTCTATATTAAATTTATATATGCATAAATATTTTTTGGTCCTATCAATACAGTGAGTGAGTGTACGTGCACCACTTCTTAAAGCCGTGAAAAGATTCAACAAAAGACAGAAACAAATTCACTATCCGTTTTACGTCAAGCAATATGTGGAGTAACTCCCGATATAACAGCAAAAGCAAGAAGTGTAGGTGGATCGATCCATCAAGTTTCCATTGAAATAGAATCCATACAAGGAAAAGCACTTGCCGTTCGTTGGTTATTAGCGGCATTTCGAAAATGTTTGAATTGAAATATGGCTTTCAAATTAAGTTTCGAATTAGTGGATGTTGTCAAAGGGAGTGGTAATGCCATACGCAAAAAGAAAGAGACTCATAAAATGGCAGAGATAATAGAGCTTTTGCACATTTTCGTTAATCTATGAACAAGATCTATACATCTCGATCGAAAAAGAATCAAGAGAAAAAAAAAATCAGAATTGATCAATAGATTTCTCGAAAGAAACGAAAAGAAAACGAAAGATGAAACATAAATGCTAGTAACTGGCCGGTTAGAAATTTAATATTTATAAATAGTTATACGCATTTAATTAATAATTTATTAATATAATTTGGGTTAAAGTTACTAAGTTCAATCAAACCTATGAATGTACGGATTATGCTATGGATCCGCTCCTCCACCAAACAAATTAAATTAAAGCATATCAAACAATATGCTTCATATATCTATTTAATATCTGTAATTATATTCTTTGTGTGTCATTTTGTCTGTCTTAATTCTAGTCTTTGATGAAAGTTACAAACAAGCATCTTCACCTTTGTTTTATACCATGTCAAAACTCAAAAACTTGATACAAATTGCACATTATTAGCTTAAGGTTATGTGCAGTTTTTGTCTCTTTTTCTGAATTACTGCATATGTTCGAGTACTATTTATTAATTAATAATATCAGATTTAAAATTAGTACGTCATTTTCGTTGCCATAATCATCTAGAAACTTTCTTTAGCTAAAGTAGGGGTGTCTAACGGGCCGGGCCGGGCCAACCCGGAACCGGCCCTCCCATTTTATCCGGGTTCCGGGCCAGGTTTGGCGTTAGCCGGGCCGGGCCAAACAGTAAAAAAATTAAAGCCCACCCGGACCCGGCCCACTAAACCCAATCCGGTCAAACCCACCAAGACCCGGTCAAACCCGGTTAAAAACCGGTCAAACCCGTTTAAAAAATAAATAAAAAATCCAATATACACTATATACACTCCAATATACAATATATATTTTTAAAAAAATATATAAAGTATAAACAATTACACATATATACGTACCATTCAATATATAATTATATATGACTATACGTACTACTTTAAATAAAACATTTGTTATAATAGTATAATATATATATATATATATATACACTACAATATATATATATACTAATTTATAAAACATATACACATGTATACGTTAAATATATACTACTTTAGAAGATATATACACATATATATGCACCATTCAATATATATGTACTACTTTAAATAAAATATATACTACAATATAGTGATATACACATATATATATACAATAATATGTATATATATATAGTTACATACTAATTTATAAAACATATACACTTGTATACTTTAAAGATATACGTCTATAGAAGATATATACACATATATACGCACCATTCAAAAGATATGTACTACTTTAAAAAAAGTATATACTACAATATATATACTAATTTATAAAACATAAAGTAATGTATACGTTAAATATACACGTCTATAGAAGATCTATTCACATATATACACTCTATTCTATGTATATGTAATACTTTAAATGAGATATATGCAATATATATACATTACAATATATATTTGTATAGTTATATACTAATTTATAAAATATATACACATGTATACGTTAAATATACACGTCTATAGAAGATCCATTCACATATATACACTCTATTCTATGTATATGTAATACTTTAAACGAAATATACTATAATGTATATACATTACAATATATATTTGTATAGTTATATACTAATTTATAAAACATATACGCATGTATACATTAAATATACACTTCTATAGAAGATATATACACGTGTATACGCACCATTAAATGTATATATACTACTACTTATAAAATATACTACATTATATATACATTACAATATGTATAGATATACTTATATACTAATTTATAAAACATATACACATGTATACGTTAAATATACACTTCTATAGAAGATATATGCACATATATACGTACCATTCAATATATAATTATATATGACTATACGTACTACTTTAAATAAAACATTTGCTATAATAGTATAATATATATATATACACACTACAATATATATATATATACTAATTTATAAAACATATACACATGTATACGTTAAATATATACTACTATAGAAGATATATACACATATATATGCACCATTCAATATATATGTACTACTTTAAATAAAATATATACTACAATATAGTGATATACATATATATATATATACAATAATATGTATATATATATAGTTACATACTAATTTATAAAACATATACACTTGTATACTTTAAAGATATACGTCTATAGAAGATATATACACATATATACGCACCATTCAATATATATGTACTACTTTTAAAAAAGTATATACTACAATATATATACTAATTTATAAAACATAAAATAATGTATACGTTAAATATACACGTCTATAGAAGATCTATTCACATATATACACTCTATTCTATGTATATGTAATACTTTAAATGAGATATATGCAATATATATACATTACAATATATATTTGTATAGTTATATACTAATTTATAAAATATATACACATGTATACGTTAAATATACACGTCTATAGAAGATCCATTCACATATATACACTCTATTCTATGTATATGTAATACTTTAAATGAAATATACTATAATGTATATACATTACAATATATATTTGTATAGTTATATACTAATTTATAAAACATATACACATGTATACATTAAATATACACTTCTATAGAAGATATATACACGTGTATACGCACCATTAAATGTATATATACTACTACTTATAAAATATACTACATTATATATACATTACAATATGTATAGATATACTTATATACTAATTTATAAAACATATACACATGTATACGTTAAATATACACTTCTATAGAAGATATATGCACAAATATTCAAAATTTATTCAAAAAAAAATAAAAAACAACGACTAAGGACTGAATGAATTTGGAGAATTTTATTGATTGCAAAATGATCCAAAATTTATAATTTGCATGAATGAAAAATCTATAAATTATGCATCATTTTTTCCAACTCATTCATGTTAATATTAATGGGAACTTGCATAGGATAATCAAAGTCAACGGGGGCAAAACCATGCATTGGACTTGATTCTGCTGAGTTCTCCCGTGAAGTCATAATTTCTTCTAGTTTCAGCTCGTCGCTCGGCTCCGGTTCCATTCCTTGATTTCTTCTTTCCGCTCTAATCCAATCTCTGAGGCAAACTAGAACATTCATTGCATTGCTTCCCAATGAGTGTCGGTTGTCTCCAAGCTGCTGTCGTCCCTGACTGAAGGCGCTCTCTGATGCAACGGTTGACATTGGAACATTCAAGATATCTCTAGCTAATCTTGAAAGCACAGGATGTGATTCATTATTCCTCCACCAATCCAGCGTGTTGATCCGTCGTCTGCGATCCTCTGGTGCCGTCCGAAGATAATATTTCAGCTCTTCCCGATAAGTTGATGTGTAAGTTCTCTCATCAACACTGTTCCAACAATTTAAATCATAAAACGAATCAGAAAAACCACTATGTGCCGGCCTTTTAGAAGATGATGGCTCCTCGGGAGGATGAGGAGCGACAGTTGGAGTGATATTTGTAGGTACGGCTGAATCAAATAAATCAGCATAGTGATTATATAATTTTTCTATATAATCTTTTGCATCAGCCGTAGCCGTCCACAAATCAGGCTGTACTTGTTCAGAATCATGGTTAGTATTTATTTCTAAGTTAGTATAAATAAGAGTACTAAAGTGACACATATTATTATATTTCATGCGCGGATTTAGCATAGCACCAACCAAGTAAATAGGGAGAATCGGGAAAAAATATTTTTTAAATTTTGTAAACATGGCGCCAACAGCTTCTTTATAACCTTCTTTATTTTTATATTGTTGGAGCAAACCAGAAATATCGGCTATATATGCCAAAATATTACAAACAGTAGGATAGTAAGCACCGGAAAATTCAACCGTAGCTACATAAAATTTTTCTAAAAACATAACAAGATCATTAATTACAACCCAATCAGAATTATGTAGCATGCAATCAGCAAATGAACCACAATGTTGGTTAAAAGCTAGTGTAATAGGAATTCTATATTTATAACAAGTTTTTAAAAATTCATACGTAGAATTCCATCTAGTATCAATTTCCTCAGGCATCAAAATCGGTGTAAGTCCATTTTCTTGGCATTTAACTTTAAATTCTCTAATTCTCGATCTACGATTATTTCCTTGAATAAAACCAACGGCAAGACGAATTTTTTCAATATAAAGCTCAAAAAACTCAAGATCATCTTTTACAATTAAATTATATATATGACATGCACACTTAATATGAAAAATTTCAGGCAAGGACGGAGATAGCGTAGATTTTATTTTTGTTATAGCAGTCTTGTTGTTAGAAGCATTATCAAAAGCAATACATAAAATTTTATTTTCTATACCATAGTATCCGACAATTTTAACAATAGAATCAGCAATAAATTGTCCAGTATGTTTACGATCTTCATCATATAAAAAAGCAAGAATACGTTTTTGCATCACGAAATTACTATCCATCCAATGACAAGTAACGGTTAAATAATCATTTTTATTTACAGCACGACCAAGATCAGAAGTTAGAGACAATCTACATTGAATATTTTTTAACAATGTTGATAAATAAAAACAATATTGTGAATGGAGTCTAAAAATATCAGACCGACAAGTAGTTCTAGGAATACCATTAAACATAGGATTATAAATTGCTTGTATATAACGAATAAAAGCATCAGAAGAAGGAAAACTAAAAGGCAAACAACCCACAGCTACCATTTTAGCTATTTCTTCCCTGTCCCTCAATTTATTATACTTTTTCGCTACTTGACCGGTTGTTGGGTCCATTCTAGTTTGCGTTGACCCACCAACATCCCCACCACCTTTTGCAATATTTAACTCTCTTTTGTGATCTTCATCTATATGTCTCATTAACGTATCCGTACCCCCTTTCTTGCCTCCACTTCTATGCTTATATATTTGTTGACAAATATTGCACTGCACCTCAATATCTGATATACGTTCAAAAAATTGTCATGCAATACTAGTTCTTTTACGAGGTTTTGGGGCACTGGGAGGACGGGAAGGGAGATTAACTGATTCAGATCTAACGTTAGCATCTCCTACTGCGGGTGTTTCAGCAATATTTTCATTATCTTCGTCTAAATTAACTGCATCTACTTCATTTTCTTCTTCTATACCATAATTTTCCTGAGCTTCTACATAATCCATATCGTGAGCACCTACACCTATTTCTTCCTCAAAAGATGTACCAAGCGGTACCGGAGGTGAAGGCACACGGGTATATCTATTACTTGAACTACCTCTACCACTAGTAATTCGCTTTTTACTACCACTACCGCTTCCGGGACAAAAAATTTTAACACCTTTAGCAGCGAGGTTTTTTAATTTATCCATAATATAAATTAAATTAAACTAAAAATATTCAAAATACACAAATATAATAAAATTAAATAATAAACAATTAATACAATAAATAAAAATTAAACGTAAGAGATGGAACGACAATACCAAATTTTGGAAGTATCCGAAGATTGCGACTTTGGAAACTTCCGCTCGTACTTTGTAAACGAAAATTAAAAAATTAAAGTGAACACTTTAAGAAATTAAATATATTGAATATTAGAGAATTGAGAATTGAGATTTGAGAGAGAATGAGATTTGAGAGAGTGAAAAATTGTGTGAAAAATGATTTGAAGTTGTAGGGTATTTATAGATTTTTTTTGGGGATTAAAAAATATTTTTTAAAGTTTTTTTTTTTTTTTTTTAATTAAATGGGCCCAAACTAGCCGTTTGGACCCAAAAACGGCTATATAGCCGTTGGGCCAACGGCTAGTTGGCCCAAAATTAATTTTTTTTTTTATTATATTCCGGGCCGGGCCGGGCCGGTTAACCGGCGGGCCTGGACCGGGCTTGGTCCGGGCCGGGTTAACCGGGCCCATTTTAAAAAAAAAAACCGCCCCGGGACCCGGAACCCTTAAGCCCTAGGGCTTACCGGACCGGGTCAAACTGGGCCGGGTTAGCTAATAGGGCCGGGTCAGCCCGGCCCGTTTGACACCCTTAAGCTAAAGTCTTCAGCCTTTAATTTTTCCTAGCTAGTCCTAAAAATGGGCGGCCTGATGCAATAAAGCTGCCGTTATGTGTGATGTCCGAGAGGAAAAGGATACGAACCACAAAAATTTATCGTACCGATCGTTACCTTCTTCTCACAGTACAGGAGGATGTTTTCTTTGGTTAGCTAACAAAGAGTGAAACAAAAGTTGGACGAGATGTTCCACTTTTTGGCACGTTAAGCTATTTTCGTGAATTGCTCCAATACTTGATCATACTTTCTACCTAATGCTCCCCCCTTTAATAACATAGCTTTAAATTTGATGGAACTGTGGAGTTATAGTTTTTGACCAAACTCCATAAGACTGTACGTACGTTTTCAAAATCCAAACTCAAAATATATAGATGAACAAACACAATAAACTCACTAAAATATATATAGCTGGTGAAGGACAACTCTATCGTTACACAAATAAAAATTTGTTGCTAATTATAAGATCTTATTTAACTATCTATACACAATGGATTATCAAAAAATCATGTTAGCTATGTATGGGCTAATTTCTTATTACTTGAACACATCCTAGTAATTAATGTTCTTTTTTAAAATCCAAATCTTTGGCTTGCTCTATCACTATATATATTCTAGTCTTTCAAGTACGTGCATTTGATATGCATTCTTGTCGTTAATAATTAATTACATGATCACTTGCCTAAAACGTTTAAAGATTATCCACTTTCCATAATCAAAAGTTATTTACATATATAGGCATATGTAAAATTGAGTATATGTAGAACCAACCAATTAATAGATCAAGTTCTATAGATTTAATCATGATATATAAGAATTTGCATGTGATTTGGTATCAATTCAATTCAATATACAGTCTGCAAAAGCAAGCAATTTAAGTCTTTTGTTTTTTAATCGTATGGTGTTCACCACTTAATTACTAGCTTATTTCGCAAAGTATAGCGCTATAAAGTGTCATTGTCGTTTAAACGTCACAATTATATTTTTAAAAAGATCAAATTTCATATACTAACAGATATTTTCCTATAATGTGAGGAGACGTTTGGTATGAGACACAAGGTATAATAATCTCGAGACAAAATGGAGGATTATTTTATCATGCGTTTGGTCGGAAGTGTAAATTAATTTCGGGATTATTTATTCCACCATTTATGATTATTTATGATGAGATAAATTATCAGGATAATTAATTCTGGAATAAAAACCACCATGACAGTAAGTCTAATGTACTACCAGACAGTGCATGTGCAGTTAGGCATTTTACTAATTTATATTTTTACTTTTTCTACTCATTCTACATCCAAACTATTGGCAGATTCCATTCTGGGGAGATAGATAAATAAATAAATAAAGTGGAGAGATAATTAAATTGTTGTAGCTCCCAAACAAAATGAGCAAATTGATTGGTAAGAATAATTTGGTTGGTTAAAACGATGAACAGTAGAACAGTATAGAACAGTACGTAGATCACTAAAGCAGAAAAATTCAAACAATTCATAATATTATCTTAAAATTATTAATTTCACATCCAATAATAAGGTGACTTTGGTTAATGCATTTCTCCTGGAAAGCACAACCCTGCTAATGCATTAGATACTTGCATCCTCACATACTGTTAAATTAATTGGATCAAGTTGGAGGCAACACTTTATTGGATTGTATTGTTGTGGCACCACTTATATGATACAGTGAATACCAAGCTGATAATTGTCCATTTTTAATGCCACTCGTTTTCCCAACACATGCACATAACATGTCTTATTGGCTTTTCAAGTTTTAGTTTATCCATTGTCCATTGTAAGAAGAAGTGCGGAGTTAGAATTTGAAACTTATAAGTGCGGAATTCTAGTTACTTTAAGTATTGGTTTCTAAATTAATAGTTTGTGCATCTTGGGTTTCTTAAGAAATATACGGGTTTTGGATCCAAGTTATTAGGTAAAGGGTCTTTTGGAAATAATATCTCTGCTTTCACAAGGTAGGGCCGTAGGGGTAAGGTCTATATACGCACCATTCTTCGTTAATCTCACTTATAGAATTACATTGAATATATTGTTGTTACTGATGATGTCGGACCAAAATAATTGAATTTGACGAATATGTAATTTCTCATATTCTAACTCTGCCGCATGGTTGTAAAATAGAAAAGTTAATAAATGACAAATAATGTAGCCCTATGTTGGGCCTCATATTAAATTGCGGACGCTTTAGATGTCCGGCCATTAGCGTGAGGTGGGACGTTGAAGAGTTCCATGTCGACGTTGAAGTGTTCCATGTCGAATAAAGAATGGATGAGTTGTCGTCTTATATAAAATGTTCGTCAATGGATGAGTTGTCGTCTTATATAAAATTTTTGTCAATCTTCCTCTCTCGAGCTATCCTTTTACATGAATGGTGGTGAAGTTCTACAAATTAAAATTTCATTTCACTTTATTTACCTTATAAAAAGAATGAAATTTCTTATCAAGTAGTTCTCAATTGTCATTACATCTAAAATGCATGGGATGCTAAGGTTACTAGAGAAAAAGAAAGAGAAGGTATCCTTTCAGAGGGTAAAAGTCCATTGAGACAAGAAAACAAAGAAATCACTTATAAAATATAAAGGGTCGATAAAGAAGTACTAGTTAGTCAGACATAAAAGAGGACATTTGGTCTACATCAAAAAGAGGTATATGCCAATTATCATTATGTTATCACAAGGTAAAAAGGAGAAGTATATCGAATCATTATGTTATCAAGGTACAAAAATCTGAATAAAGGAAGATGCATTATTTTGTCTTAAGGATAGCTTCCCATGCAATGTTTCTTTTTAATAACTTGATATTTTCCAACTTGTGGTTCTTCTAAGTTCTAACATACGTCAATCAAACTCAACTCTTAACCAAACAAACCTTAAATTTCATTATAATAGAAATGATTCTTGGTTATAAACTTTAATTTCAAGACTACTTGCTACATATGGATACTCCCTTGGTACTATGGAAGGGAAAACCTCAGTGATGATGCTGAGTCCATAAAGGAGTATATATAACACTCACGATGAAAGGAGGGTCATAGAGAAACACTGACAGACTTTCAGACAAGTTATAAGCTTATGAAAAAGACGTGCTCGATCATAATACCTTAGGAAAATTCCACATCCAAATGAGATATGAAAATAAAGAAGTTACTAATTTATAAATCATAAACAAAAACACTACACTTTTAAGCTCGATGGTGGTATAATAAAAAAAGATAGTATATAAATTCGCGAAGTATATTTGTAACAATCCGTATTTTCGGGTTAGAACTTGAACCGTTGTTCCAACACGTATAGGCCCGAACCCAATGATTCCTTGGTAATATAGGTGTACCGATCAATTGTATAGTGTGAGAATACCTTTAAATATGAATTGAGGTCACAAATATCTCCAAACTCAAAGACGAGTTGAGAACGTTTCTATCGATTAAATTTTAGTGAATATTTCAGCTTGGGTCAACTTCCAACGATCATTACTTATAGTATATAATGAACTACGTGTTCTACTATATACCAAATGAAAGGTCTTCGAGTCTTCTTTCCTATGCAACTAGTTTCACCTTAATCCGATATCGGAGTGAAAAATTATACTCGTTTTACCTCAGCATATCCGTTTGTCATCAAGGTGACGACTTGATGTGATAAGCCGTCAACTAAGTGACGACTTATCAGCCAAGTCGTCAGCCTTAACCAGTATGTGACCAAATCCAACCTCAAGTGACGACTTGAGGTGATCATAGGCCGTCACCCAAGTGACGACTTATCAACCAAGTCGTCACCCCAAAACAAAATGGGTTCAACCTTAGTCACAAAGTGACGACTTGAGCTGATAAGTCATCAACTATGTGACGACTTATCAACTGAAGTCATCAACTGAAAAATTCTGCAATTTGTACGTACTTTTTCTGGGGGTATTTTCTCCCACCCCAAATTTCACCTACATGATTTAAACTATCCAAAACACGTTATAATCGATCTTTTATCAGTTTTAAAACATCTCAAATCCTCTCCACTCTCAAGAACAAGAGAAAATTAGGGTTTCCTCAAAGTTAAGATTTCCAAGAAACAAGTCAAGATTCAGGTTCTATTCCTTGAACTAAGTAATCTAAGGTATGTGGGACTACTCTAAAAACTATGGGCGTAAGTTTAATTGTTTTATCAAGATTAAAGATCCCAAATTATGTTTTATAATGAAGTGTTCGATATTATTTTTGAAAAGTATGTATCATGGGATTGTTTAATTTTGATGAAAATAAATGTTGTCTTGAACCACTTTTCATGGAAATTGAACTATAACCATATATATATGATTTCAATCGTGTGTTTTGTATAGTGGATTGAGAGCATGAATGACTAAACTCCCTCTCCTTTATGATGTCTTTGATTTCAAGTATTGTGAATTGTTTAAATGCATGAATTTTCTCAAAGAAAACTAGTGAGGGAACCCTTTACTAATGATTATGAAATGATATGGGTTGTGACGTGTTGAGAGGGGGTTTGTGAATGAAAAATATTTATCGTATCAAAATTAACAATTTCTATGGGTTTAGAACAATGTAAGCGTAGCATGACCACCCTATGATTGTAGTATTGAAAGGAGAGTGTTTTTGATGTACAGTATAACCTCGATAAATTAATACTGTTGGGACCGTCAAATTTTATTAATTTAGCGAGGTATTAATTAATCGTATAAATTAATAATTATTAATTTATAAATTATATACTTTTTGGGTCCATATTATGAATGTACCTAGGTGTACGTGAAAACTAATTTTTACATTGACTATTAATTATGCATACTTAACCAAATTCATGTATTTTTGCTGATACATTTTCAATATTCTATGTATATCTTAATAAAATATATAAATCTACTTAATTATTAATGTAGTTGCATGTACCTATATTCATTAAAATGTATAAATCCACTCAATTATTAATGTAGTTACACGTACATACATTAACTAAGTTACTATATAAATAGATGTATTATGCAAGTCTTCAAATCAAAAAACAAAAAAAATAGCTTCTCATCTCAAAGGTGTTAAAAAATCAACCATGACTAATGGTATACGTAGAGAACTGTGTGAGTATAAACAACAAAATCTAGCATGCACTCAAAAGCAATTGCAACAATGGGTGTTAGAGAAGTTTAATTTGCAAGTGAGTCAAGCCACAATATCAAACACGATCAAGAGGTCAGCAGAGTATCTATCAGCAGCCGACATTCCAAAAGATGAGGCTAAAAGACATAAAGCTGCCAAATTTCCAGAATTAGAGAAGGCTCTGTTCGAGTGGTTTATTCATTACCAAGAGCGTGTTAATATGAATGGGGAACTAATTATAACGAAGGAAAAAGAGCTTCTAAAAAAGATGTATCCCATCGATACACCTGATTTTCATTTTTCTCAAGGCTGGCTAGAGCGTTTCAAATCAAGACACGGTATCAAGCAATATCGTCGTTTTGGAGAAAGTGGATCAGTTAATATGGAGGCCATGGAGAGCAATTTACAATCCATCAGAGAGAAACTCGATCAGTTTGCTAAGAAAGATGTTTTCAATATGGATGAAACTGGATTGTTCTTTAGGCTACAACCAGATCATTCTCTTGCAACGAAGCAACTTGAAGGTAAGAAACAAGATAAAGAAAGACTTACAGTTGTTATTTGCTGTAATGAGGATGGTTCTGAGAAAATTCCTTTATGGATCATTGGGAAGTATTTAAAACCATGTTGTTTCAAGAATGTGAATTTGGGAAGCATGGATTGTGAATATCGAGCTAATAAAAGAGCATGGATGACTGGGATTCTATTCCAAGAATATGTTCAACAACTTGATGCAAAAATGGACGGCAGGAAAATTCTTTTAATTGTTGATAATTGTCCTGCTCATCCAAAAAATGTCGAAGGTTTGAGAAATGTTGAATTATTTTTTTTACTACCTAACACAACATCAAAGATTCAGTCTTGTGATGCAGGGATCATAAGAGCTTTTAAGATGCATTATCGTAGGCGATTTTATCGAAATCTTTTGGAGGGTTATGAAATTGGGATCTCAAATCCAGAAAAGATTAATGTTTTAGATGCAATGAATCTTGCAATCTCGGCATGGAAAATGGATGTCAACTCAAGTACAATTGCAAATTATTTTAAGCATTGTAAACTTAGGTTGTTAGATGATGAATCCTCGGAAAATCAAGAACAGTTGAATAATGATGGCTTACAACAATTGCAGAATCTAATCAATGGATTGAAGTATCGAAATGCAATGAATGCTGAAGATGTTTTGAATTATCCGGGAGAAAATGATATGAGTTTTGAGCTACCTATGGATGAACAAATAATTGAGAGTGTTATGGAAACACATAAAGAAGATGAAGTGGAAGATGATAGTGTGGAATTAGAACAAGTTTCGCGCAAAGATACTCTGAAAGCAACAATCACCTTACATCACTTCCTTTTGTAATATGAGAAGACTACACCTGATATTCTTAATGCAGTAAGAAGGGTTAGAGATGAGATTCAAGGTGATATTGATTTCAAGAAGAAACAAACAACATTAGATTCATATTTTCAGAAACCTGTTTAGTTTACTTATGTATTATGTATGAAATATTTTGATACAGATGAATTATTAATTTATATATCAAATGGGACCTATATGAATTTTTTTTTTGTATTATCTTATAAATTTAGCGAATTATTAATTTACCACGTTGATCCCGACTCGGGACTGAAGAAAATTATTATTTTAGCGAGGTTATTAATTTATCGAGTATTAATTTATCGAGGTTATACTGTAAATTCAAATGAAAACCTATTGCATGACTCTCCCTCACTTGATGTTTAAAATCAATGGGTGATCCTCAATATGATAATACGAGAAAAGGGCTGCAGATATGATGTGATGTGATTTGATTGACTTGCAAGTCAGGGTATGACGATACCCGGTGATTATATGCCCTTAACAAGATAAGTAGTGAATGTTTTGATAGTATGAAGCATGTTTGTATTAAAGAACTAAAAGTTGGGCTTAAAAGAGCTAGTTGGTCACCCGAAGAAGGCATTTGAGTATTAGGGTTCATCGCCGGAAACCGTAGTTGTCGATGCGGGACTTATGATATTGTATCCTACATGGAAGGATAATAAAATAATTAGGACATCTCACATAGGGGGATTCCTGGGGTGTGCTCACATGGGAGGTATCACCAGCTCCAATCCTGGCGGCTACATTGGGGGCTTGGCCGCCGAGTCAAGGGCGGATTCCACATAGCCTGTGGAATTACAGAATTGTAGTGTGTATCGACTAGCTCAGCAGAATAACAAAGAGTGAGTCAAGGTTATCGAGAATTGATTTGAAATTTACTAAATATGCCCATGTATTTTTACTTATATAATGTTCACTGTTACTGTGAAGTTCTCTCACCTATTTTGTATAAAAGCATGCTATTTTGGGTTGTTTCACATACCAGTACATTTGTATTGACCCCCTATATTTTAGGATCTGAGGCACAGTCCCGAGGTTCCGTTCAGCAGTAAACTTGTATGTCAGGAGCTGCAGTTGGTGAGCCTTCTCTATTCCGGAAGGCCTGGTCATTAGGCTTTGTTATTTCTTTTGTTTTATGGTCTGACTGGGGGCCTTGTCCCAGTTCTAGACAAGATGTTGGCTTTGATGTATTAGAGATTTCGCAGACTGATGTTAGATGTTGTTAGAGATTTATGGATTTCATTCCAAATTTGTTCAACTGAATTATAATATTGGCCATGATTCCGTATTGTTGTGCATTTCCGCATTTCCTTTTTATAGTATATGAAGGTGCGCACGATTGCCAAATAGTGAAGGGGGTTCGGGATGCTCGTCGCAGCCAGGTTCTCGGCTCGGGTTGTGACAATATTTGGCTACAGCAGAGAATAAGTGTCATAATAACAATCAAAAACTTGAAAGAAGTATTTGTCTCCGTGTGATGATATTGTCGTCAATTTTAGAATATTGTGTCGCATGAAATAAATAAGTAAATGGCATAAACATAAACAAAAACATTACACTTTGAGGTCGATGATGGTATAATCGAAAAAGATAAATTCGTGAAGTATATTTGGGTAAAACGTAGAATATGTGTCATTACAATCAAAAACTAGTAAGAAGCATTTGTTTATTATGTGTGATGATATTGGCGTCAATTTGAGAATATTGTGTCACATTTAGCAAACAAGTAAGTGGCCCTCTTGCAAACTTTAAGTTGATTGTATGTAGTCAAATTCAGATGATGCAATTGAAGTGGAACTTTTTCATCTTCCTAATATCTGATTTTCTCTCTCGAAATTTCTTGTCAACGACTTCATTTTTTGTTGTAAAGATATTATATGCTGCACTCTTTAAGATGCTTTCACCACAAACTTTAGCTTTTTTATTAACATAAAAGTTAATTAGTCATTTCACTTCAAGCTATTTCATTGGGGTTGGACAGTTGGAATATTGAAGTTCCCACAACTTGATTGCTCAACTAAAAAACACAACTATCTAGCTAATTATGGGTTCTCTTTGTCATTTAGAAAATAAAATAGATATGTAATTACAACAAAGGTAAAATTACTTAGTCTAATACTCTAATTCATGTTGTTCTATTAATATATCTTTCTGTCATATCCCTAATAACAACAGATTGGTTACACCTACCTACGTATGATCCAAATGAGACCAAGAGTTTCCTGATTCAAAAATGTCAAATAGGAGCAAAGTCATTGGATGAGGTACAATGGCGAAAGAAGTACATCATGAGAGATAGAACAATAATGTTACACTTTAGACAAAAAGTGTCCATGAACAAATAAAAAGTGAAGAATATATATATGGTCCCCTAAAGGCATTTGGCTTTCCAATATTTATAGGATTGGTAAAAAAAAATATCATCAAATAAATTTTTATCACTTACTAATTATGAATTATCTAATACGTACACATTAAATATAAGGCGGTGTAAACATGGATGTGACATGTGAGTAATTGTACATTGGAAGACAGGTTGAGTGTTTGCACTTCCTCTCTCACAGCCAGTGGCGGAGTTAGAATTTTCATCAAGGGGTTCAAAATCGAAAAACAAAGGCACACGAACTAGTCAAAGGGGGGTTCAACATCAATTATATATACATAAAAAAAAAAAATTCACTATATAGAAATAGTATAATTTTCCATCGAAAGAGGTTCATCACAAGGTGGCTCCGCGACTGCCCACAGCCCCACAGTGTACGGCAAAATAACCAATTTGATACGTATGAAAAAGGAAACTGATACCTTTTGACCATGTTCTTTTTCAAGAATTAGCAGCCATGTACGTTTTTCACCGTACTACATTATTGAATTTTGCATGGCATATGGTGACTATGCAGTACGTGCTGAATATTGATGGCAACTTGGCAGTGTAGTTAAAGACTTTTGAGATGTAATTGCTTGCTTTTTAGAAATGATGATATTGAGATATTCAAGTAGGATGAAGCTAGTTTAGTTTTCTAATGGCACAACTATGTGGAGCATCAACTAAGAGTTAAAATTGGCTAGCAAAATAAATAGGATTCCAAGATTTAGTTTAGAGGTAGAAATGGAAATAAGGAGTGTATACTATTACCTTCTTACGGTTATTATTTGTTAGAAGCAAATTAAGGTCACTATATATTATACATATAGGAGGCCGGAAGCAAATAAATGTGCTGATCTTTTGGCTAATGAAGGGCATAGATAAGAAGGAGATTTATATATTGAAGATAGTGTTGCGATATAAGTTCATGGCACACGTATATATATATATATATATTGTCTGCTTTGGCTCAACTTACATGTACCATGTGAACATGCATGTGTTGTCTTGTGCATTATAAAACTCTTCCCTTTCACTCTCATTTCCGATGCCAGATTCCCCAAAGGTACGTACCATTTGCACGATCTTCTTCATAATACAGAAGATAAACTTGTCGGCCTAGAAGTTTGTCAGTCCTTCTTTGTGACCTACCCTCATCAATCCGCCCTCTATCTTAGGCGTCACAGATAAACTATTAAACTTATAAAGGAAATAAAGTTGACAGACTTAATCCGCATATATAACTTATGAAAGAGTAAGAAGTTTTTCTTTTTCCAAGTGTACTACCAAATAAAAAGTGACCATAGCGCACATATATCTATCTATATGATGTATAACTCAATTGTCCTGACTTTTCATATCATAAAAAGTTGAGTGTTTTAACATCAACCAAAGGGACAAAGGAGAAAAGATGAAAGGCTACATATATAAGCTGATAATCTTATATAATCTCTATAAGCTAGCTGCTCAAATCATAGATACAGTGTTACAGCAAGATTCTCTTTGGACAGCTGTAATATTGTTCTTCTCTTCTAGCTAGCTATAAAGTTCAAAACCTTAACGCAGTACAACATAGAAATAAAAGGACATATTGATATGTAGTTGTAATTATGTGTTTAGCAGGTTCTGTGAAGAAGCCAATGAACAAAGGCATCAAGAGTATTTTTGTCAGCTCTGTAATGTTTCTGAGTGAATTCAAGAAAAACTGGCCATGTGAAATCAGGGAACCTCCTTGGTGGATTCCTAGTAATCAACTCTTTTGGTGGGCTTACTATCTTGTCCTTGTTTGGACATAGGAAAAATGCCAATGACTTCCTTGTTCTTGTACAGTTTACAACTGCTCTGTGCAAGCAACTTTTGTATGTCCCATTTGACATTACCTGAGAAGTACAATAATTTCACATTCCAAATTAGCGCTTCTTTTCTTTACACACTTTATTAGAACATCACATTGCATCATATATGAATAATGTATAAATAACCATGTTGAATATTATAGTACAAAATGATCTATAGTGGACAAATGGGACGTGGGGTCACATTCCCATGCCTTTGTTTCTAATGTTGTTCTTTTAATTTGGGGCCATAAATATGTACTTTCATGCTTGTTTTTGTCAATGTCTTTTGAGTTGCACATTTGTAATGTTCTGTGGTTGTGAAAGCAATCATAGTAATAATCCTTCCTATCCCATTTGTTTATGAGTTGAACTTGATCTAAATTAAACGCTTTTACATTATCAGGTCACCTAAAAGATAAGGCCATGCAGCTTGATGAACCCCTGCACGCTCCTAGCTAGCTCCGATCCACCCTTGCCACAACATGTTAAAATACTCCCGAGATGTAATTAGATTTTTGCTTATAGTTAAAAAAGAGTTGGGCTTACCATGAATGTATCACCAATGTTGACCACAAAGGCATTAGTACTAGGAGGAACAGAGTGCCATTTTTCATCCACAAAGACTTCAAGGCCACCAACATCATCTTGATGAAGGATGGTTAAGGAAGTAGGATCACAATGAGGTCCTGTCCCTAGAGTCAAATCAGGCTTTTGGCAAATTGGGTAATAATTCAATCTCATTATTGAATCATTCCCTTCAAAAAATTCTCTGAAATGTGCTCTTCCCACTCCAAGGCTCTCCCCTAGAAGTTCCATCACACTAAGGGAAAGTTTGCTCATTTCTTCACAATATTTTTGGTACACATTCCTACAAGTTAAGTAACAAAACATGTACTAGTAAGAAAGACTACAACAATAATATAGACAGTGTAAAATCCGAATTAGTAAGCAAAAGACTACAACAACATACACAATGTAACGTAATTCCACGAGTGAGGTTCGGTTGCGTGGACCTGAACTAGTAAAGCAAAAAACTAGTTACCAAAAATAGATTCACTAGAAGTTGAAGTGACATATTTACTATTCCACGTTAAACTTTAACCCAACATAAAAAAAAGTGACACATCAATAATTTGACCTTTTGTCCTATTCCCCGACACTGATGGCATAAGTTTAATTTGTATCTACAAAACTTTATATCATAATTTAGCTAGCATTTGGTCATATGCTCTAACAACAACGTATCTTCATATATCTGTTTGGTCATGAAATTTAAAATCTATCTTCAAAATACATACAAGGAGAAATTTCATTTCCACTCACGAAACTTTAAGTTTCAAAAATCACAACTCCAAAAACTCAAATAATCAAATTTCAACTTCAAATCTTATAACTTGGATTCACTAGATGGTGAAATAAAACACACAACATTACACACATGACATGCATAGTGTATAGTGATCTACTAAAAAGTAATTCTTGAGATATTGCTGTGTTCTAACGACAACTGTGATCATTTATAAAGTAGAACTTATAGAGTAATAGTGCATATCAAATAAAATCATTTTGACTAATATTGCACCAAATAATCTTACCCAAAATGAGTGTAATCTTGGCCCATGACATTCAAGATGTAACTTTGGACTATATGATCTGAATAGGGGAACTCAGCAGAATATCTAAAAGAAAGTGTTTCTTTCCAAGGAAGATTGCAAGAGAACCTACTAGTAAAGCTACTAGCATAACCACAATAATCACCAACTTTTCTCTTTGCTCTTTCCTTTTCAACAAGAGGCTTCCCAAAGAAGAAATCCATATACTTGTGAGCTTCATTGATGAGCTTCGAATCAATTCCATGGTTAACAACAAGGAAGAAGCCATGCTTTCGACATGCCTCATTGACAAGGCGAGTGGCGTTGGAGACGGCTAGGGGGTCACCGGAGAGATAGTCATTCAAGTCTATTGGCGGAACATGTAATGGTGGTGGTGCCTGAGGGCATGGCTTTTCATCATCTGGCCATATGAAGTGTTGAGGAATGTTTGAATTGTTTTTAAGAATATCAAAGACAAGAGATGTTTCTTGATCCACTTGTGTTTCGTCATGCATTATTGTTGTTGTTGTTGTTGCATGTGATGAAGAAATCATTGGAAGTGTGTTTTTTAAAATGGACTTTCGATCTTTTTAAGCTATACCATCTTGTAACTACTATATATATAGAGTGAAAAGAGATGAGGGAGTACTTCTGACAGTTGGTTTTCGAAGGCTTAGTTGAAGGGGCTAGCTAGGACAATATTGTAAGAGTTAGAGGTACAAGTATTTGGAGCATTTGTTTTGGATTTAAATCATACAGGGTCTAACTTATATGTACTTATATTACTAGGATGTTGTAAGGGGTCAAGTTGAATTTGAGGGGTTTAAAATGGATAGTTAATAAATAAGTGGATATATCATCAATTCTATAAAGATTACATAGCTTCAGTTTGTCAAATTTTGAAGTTGAAACTTTGAAATGTAAAAATTTAAGTTTTTGAAGTTGTGATTTTTGAAACTTGAAATTTTGTTCAGACATGACTTGAAAAAAGATTAAACTTTTATGAGTGTGAGAAAAATTTCTATCAAAAACTTGCCGGTTTGGACCAGGTTTTTGGAACTAGAAAATCTTTTTATGATAAATTTTCAAATTTGATTCTAAATATATGATCAAAAAATATTAGAAGATAAATTCTCAAAATATCCAAAATCTATATGGTGAAATGCTAGCTTAGGATAAAGTAGGCTAGATTAAGTTGGGCTAAACAATGAGTCCTGGAGCAGCAGGCAGGCAAACTCTTATCAAGTTTTTTTTCTTCTTCTTATGATTTATTAATCACCAAAGAAAATTAATAAAAGCAATTTCTTTATTATAACTATACATATTATATCAAATATATATTAACAAAATCTTTCTTCAATCAATCTGAACCACATATTTAGCTCAATCGATGCAACTTTTATATGAGATGGATTAGACAGGCAAAGTGCATTGATTTGAGTAAAACCACCCAAACTTAAACGAATTGAAAATTATACTTTTATGAGTTAATTTTATTTCTCGTAATATTTACCGTATTAAGAATTCACACTACTATAAGGTCAACCTTAAAGAGTAACTAAAGATAGTTACTCGTATAAAAGTAAAATCATTATTCTTTAGAAAAAAGCTAAGGCACATGCATGATCTTCTGCAAGATAAACCCAATCTTATCAAAGAACTTTTGTTAAAAAAAGGTAGTAATATACTTTTTTTTTTCTTTTCTTGAAATGGTCCTAATAATAAGTAGTTGGTCCTAATTAATTAAGTTTGGAGTGTTAGGTAAAAAAGGACAAGTGAGTTTCATTGGAGAGGTCGGCAAAGTTAAAAGTTGGAATCTTAAAACTTAAAAGCAAATTAGTAGTAAATATTATTGCCACTGTTGCGTCGTTCTCACTAACTTGAATCTTGTATACTTGTCCATTCTCTTCACTTTTTAAGTTTTTACCTTTAATGCCTTCTTGTCCCTATATTCCATTAGCTACATACTTCCATATATAACTTTGTCCAATAGTACAAACTCTACACCTTTCATGTTCTTTCTAAAGATAAAATAAAGATAAGTGACGACTTTAGTGATCGATTACTATAAGTTAAGTGACCATTCAGACGTTCAGACATTAAGGTTGTAAAAAATACGGTTTTAATTAGTTCAGGGAGTAATAGGACCCTCTTAAAGTTCGACTGTGTCTGAGTAATTTTGCGTATAGTTCAGGATGAAAACTGACCATTTTCTCTAAAAATAATAAACGAGCATTCCAAATTCACTCACTTCCAACTACAAATTAAGCCTCCAACTCCCGCCCCTACACCACTCATTCTCCTCCTAAATTAGTTTCAAGCAGTTTCTTGCGTATAAATATTCTTGAGACAATATCTCTTTAGTTACTTATTAAGCATGATCGAAAATAAACAAGAAAATCACACATTTTCTTAAAAAAATATATTTCTCGAAAAAGTATTTTCTTTTTTGTATATGCCATAGAGTTTGAAAAAAATTTCAGTGTTACTATAATTAGCCTTGATTGTCTTCCCCATTCACTTCATTGTGAAGTAATTGTCCAATAATGTCCTCTTGGTCTACTTATCAATGTCCTCTTTGTATATATGCCATAAAGTCCCAAAAAAAATTTCAATGTTGCTATTATTGTAGCTTTGATTGTCTTTCCATTCCCTCACTTCATTGTAAAGTTATTGTCCAATCTGTGTTATGAGCTAGGTGTTGATCTGCATGCATGTTACGTTAAACCTAGGATAATTTTGTCGACACAATTCTAATGATTAATTATATATTGCATTCCTTTTATTTGATTGAACTCTTCCTTGGACACATAATCAATCAGGTTCTTTCATTGGGATCATAGAGAAAATAAAATGAAAAAAAGAATCGAATCTCACTCATTTTCGAGTAAGAACCTATAGCTCCTCTATATACGTGTGTTCGGATTTTGGAATGAACATACAACAATAAAAACAAACCCAGTGTATTCCCACATAGTGGGGTCTGGGGGGTAAGATGTGCGCAATCCATACCACTACCTCCGGAGAAGTAGAAAGACTGTTTCCGATAGACCCCTGGCTCAAGACAAAGAATAATAATTAATAAGAATAATATATCTATATATATATATATATATATCCCCATTATACTACAAATATTTATACTTGTAAGTTAAAAATGATCACGTATCATTGTACCACAATAAGAATAGTAAAAGTTGTCAAGAATTTTACTTATAAGTGATTTGGTTGCGTAAATATATATATATCCCCATTATACTACAAATATTTATACTTGTAAGTTGTAAGTTAAAAATGATCACGTATCATTTTACCACAATAAGAATAGTAAAAGTTGTCAAGAATTTTACTTATAAGTGATTTGGTTGCGTAAATATATATATATATATATATATTTATGCGTAGATGCATGTAAGCACTTGTCAGCACGATGGAACGCCTTTGCTGATTCCGTATTAGTTAAAATTGTCTTTGATTTCCTAGACGCTCTAAATATGTTACTAGTACAATTATTAGTAGTTATTATAGCTTTGACTTTCATGGATATTGTTAGACCCTCAGTCTAAGGCTTGATGGCTCACAAGGCCATGTCAAGGTGCACATTGGCCTTGACATGTGTCAAAGGCAAGCAATGTGATGGACCAAGGTATGCTGGAGTGATGACAAGGCTGCCTTGGGCACTTGAGGCAACGACGGGCGCATGGCACCTGAGAGGGCATGCGTGCAGCAGTGACAAGAACATGGCATGACACTGGCTTGGCATCGACACTGGCAAGGCGCAGGTGATGGCATGGCACAAGCATGGACACAGACACGGACACTGGCATGATCGAGGCGGAGTCGCAGCATGGGCATTGGCGGGGCCTAAGCTGTGACATGACTAAGACAACTTCATGGTGCAAGCAATGGCATGGCGTTGGCGCAGGCGCAGATATGACATTGGCATGACATGATGATGGCAAGACAAGACATGGATTGGAAGCATGGCACGATGATCAAGTATTGGGAAAAACTGGAAGATTACTAAGTGTTTGGCATTGGCAAAATTGGCTAAGTGTTCAAGACTACTCATGTTCTAGTCACATGAGGTAGTTACTAAGTTTGAATTTTGAATGCTGTAAACATAGTATTTTCAGATTGTATTTTAATTACTAGATCAGGAAGTTGTGTGTCATGTGATAGCATGTGGCCTTGTCCAATGGCAGGCTGCCAGGTGTCCTAATGTGTAACTGTTGTAACTGCCTAGTGCAGTATATGTATGTGTTGCTGGAAAATTGTAAAGACATTCAGAAATCAGTGAGTGAGAGTTGTATGCCTTTGACAATTTCGTGTGACATATCCTTTGTAATTCTGAGAGAAATATAAAAGTTGCGGAAGCGGTTCCTGTAAACAATTGAGTGCTTTACGTTTCTGCATTTGTGTCTAATTATTTAGACTGCACATTGTGTGTGGCTGAAGTTGTGCAGTGTGTGCACGACTGCCATGCAACGGTGTTGCGAAAAAGTGAACGCCCGTCTCAACTGGTATCAGAGCCCGCGTTGCAGTACAAAGATGGTAACTGTCGCTCAATTAAACGAAGATGTTGCACAAATTCAAAACTTCATTGGTATTACGGATGAACTCGAACAAACTGAAGGCGTTGTTGATTTGATAACACAAATCAACACCTTGACGAGTGAACTGGTACAATTACGTAACCAGTATGATGAAAGTGCTATAGAATTTCTGAGTTCACGCGATGCTTTGATGTCACTGGTACAAGATCAAGGCAAGGTGATGGCAGATTTGCAGACGGAGTTGATGGTTATGCGACGTGCAGTGGCTGCATCTGGACAGACCTATGAAAGCAGTTCCAAAGTAAAAATTCTTGAACCCAAGCCTTTTGGTGGTGCTAGAAGTGCCAAGGAATTGGAAAATTTCCTTTGGGACATGGAGCAATATTTCTATCATGCCCCAAAATCCCATCGGGCCGGACTGGCACCCGAAGCCGAGAAGGCCCGGGAGAACCCGTTCAAATACCTGTACTTTCACTTACATGTCACAAAAAATTTGGACAGCACTTCGTTGCATATAGAAGGATCTAATTACCTATATCAGCACAACACGCACAAATATATATATATATAATACTTGGCCGTCGGGGCCACCATATATACAAATATAACATCACTATATAAACTTCCATGACTTTACCCTTCCTTATGTCTACAAAGCCTCTAGGATATACATGACATAACTAGGGTCGGGACAAACCTTCCGCCCACACATGACTCCTGTACAATAACAAAACATACAGAACCGACTCGAAAAGCTCCGAAGCAAACTGGAGCTCACCAACAATAGTTGTATGACCTGGCTCCTATCTATGCTGTGTATGAGCTGAAGCACCTGTGCCTGCAGCATGAAATGCAGGTCCCCCGTGAGGGACGTCAGTACAAAATATGTACTGAGTATGTAAAACTGTAAATAATCATATGTAATATGGGGGATCAAGAAAATCAGACACAAGTGAATAAATCATAATAGAAGTGAACCACACTTCATAAACACTTTTAGGATCATGTACATTATCATTAATCTGAATTGGGTTCTTGAATTCAAACACATTTGTGGAACGGTATACATTCGTTCATTTCATTCTTTACAATTATCATTCGCCATTACCTCCTCCTCCCGAACCTCCAACCACCTAACAATAATCAATACTGTACCGTACTGTGATCATTAGGCTGCCCCCAGTACATATCAACTGTAATCATATCAAGTATCGGGATCGGCCCATGCTAGGTTTAAGCCCCTGAGCTACCACCCACACGTATATCAAGTAACACACATAAGAGATCTTTCCGATAACTTAGTTCAAAAGCTTTTGAGATTATTACATTAGTGCTCATGCCAATATAGTACCTTTGGAACAATGATACATCAATAGTAACCAAGTAATAGACCTTCTATACAATAACGATGTAATAAAGACTCATTGGTACATCAACAATGTGTTTCAGAATCATCAATATCACAACAATGAAATAGGAGCCTTTTGGTATATCAATGAAATATTTTGACACTTTATAGAATGGAAGCAACTTCGTTGGTAACGTAGAACAATAAATATTTTTTGGACAACCTCGGAATCTTACTTGATGGAACATTGGTGTTTTCATGCCAAAGAACATCGTTAGAGTATGCTTTACATACCTTGTTGTAGATTCGGATACCAATTTAACACAACTTCCCGCCTTTACAAATCACTTATCTACAATGAAATGTTTGGCATCTAGTATTAGCAACCCAACACCACAATTCTCTTCCATAATTCCATACAACCAATATTTGCAAAGCATTCCAAAAACCAACTTGAACAATAGGTTTATGTCATCATTTCAATACCACATCATCACACCAAATCCCTTCACAATTCAACATAATCCAACCATGCACAAGAATAATCCAACATCATTTCCAATCATCTTTCAACAACAATCAAATAACATACTTCTTATGCTCACATGCATATATATACATATCCATATAAATAACACCAACATAATTTGCATCCTTACCATAAAATGACCCTTTTGATTTCGAAGTCCTGTTGGCACAAATAAGGGGTGCTTCTCGAAGCCCTGGAGACAGTGAACACAACTACGGAATCAATTTGGATTTTCTACGGTTGAATCACAAGATAATTGGAGTTGAAATTAGGCTAGGGTTTCTTATTCTTCAATAATTTGGATGATAAGTGATGGATATGAGGCTAAGTATATGTATATAATGACCAATTTTCGTCCATGAGGTGATGAAAAATGACCATATTGCCCTTAAAATTTAAGTAAATCCGAATCTGTCCATGGTGGACTGTTTTGATAGGCTAAAGTAAATTGACCATAACTCTTTGCTCCGATAATTGATTTGGGTGAAACCAATTGCATTAGAAAGAAGACTCTCGGGGCTTCTCATCGATATATAGAAGATTACACAGTTCATTTTGTACAAGGAGTTATGATCATTTAAAGTCGACCCAAAAATCTGTTTGGCTGCAGTATTTTGTGTGCAGAAATTTTCTGCACATTTACTGTTCATTGCGTCCACCGTTTTCAAGTTTCGAACATGCTCGCTTATATCCGATACTCATCTGTTTTCAGAAATCTTTATATCGTTGGAAAGCTAACTCGATAAACTTCGCATAGAAACTTCGACGAGCAAATTCCGGTATAAATAAAGTCGATTTCTATACACATATAATCAAACTATACCCTTGAAACCATCTCAAAATAATCAATACTCATACTTAAACTCATATATACCTAACTTATGATCAATACATATACTCCAACACATATAACCATGGCTAATGCACGTAATTAAGTACGGGGTGTTACAATTTCTCTACGGCCCGAGTTGCTATGACGGACAAATTAAACATCACCACGATGTACTTGACTGGTGATGTAAAATTGTGGTGGCGTACTCGGAATGCGGATGATGAAAGTGCTAGACGTCCCAAAATTGATACTTGGGATAAGTTGAAGAAGGAAATGAGAGACCAATTCCTTCCTAGCAATGCTTCATGGATTTCTAGAGACAAGTTGAAAAGGCTAAGGCAAACGGGAACGATTTGTGACTATATCAAGGAATTTACTTCTTTGATGTTAGACATCCAAAATATGTCTGATGAAGACAAGTTGCATAACTTTATCTCAGGGATGCAAGCATGGGCCCAAACGAACTATGGAGGCAAAATGTCAAGGATTTGCCAAGTACAATCGCTGTCGCTGACTCGTTGGTGGATTTTCGCTCAACTCGTTCTTATTCTGGCATTCCTAGTTCTTTAAAGTCAAAGAAAAAGACTGAGAAGAAATGGGAAGGGAAGAAAGATGGACGTAACGACAAGGGTGACAAAGGAAAGACCCCAACAAATGCTGGAAATTCCAAGAACAAATGGAAAGATGGCAATTCGAAGGGCTGTTGGACTTGTGGTGGACCACATTTGGCCAAGAGTTTTCCAAATCGTGAAAGAGTGAATGCGATGCTTGCTGGTAACGTGAATCAAAATGGGGGTGACGAAGTTGTTGCTGCGTTAGCAAATCCTTTGGGGTTGTCACTTAACCATATCAATTTGCTGAATTTTGTGGGTGAATCCTCAAAGTCGTTTAACAACCCTCATGTTGTGTTTATTCACGTTGAGATGAAAGTTGATGGTAATCGTGTGATGGCAATGGTAGATACTGGAGCCACTCATACTTTTGTGGATGCCAAAGTTGCTGCGAAATATGGACTTAAGTTGAAGAAAAGTTCATCCTTTGTCCAGAAGGTGAGTTCCAAGGCACAAGCCATTGTAGGCATGGCTTACGATGTGCAAATGGTGATTTGAAGTTGGACGGCAAAACATAACTTGATGGCTATGCCATTAGGTGATTTTGAAGTCATTCTAGGGATAGATTTCCTTAGAAAGTTTCGTTTTGTTCCTTTTCCTCACTTAGACGGAGTGATGATCGGAGACGAAACCAATCCAAGTTTCATCAAGGCTTGTCATCCTTATGGAGAAACAAAGAAAGGAAAAAACAAGGGCCCTATCATTTCTGCTATTTCAGTCGAGAAAGGACTGAAGAAAGGTGCTGAAACTTTTCTTGCTGCCATGATTGAAGTGAAACCAGATGTGAAGGTAGAGGTGCCAGATTGTGTTGCTGATTTACTGAGGCAATATGCTAATGTGATGCCTCCTGAATTGCCTAAAGAATTGCCGCCAAGGATGGATATCGATCGTAAAATTGAATTGCTACCAGGTTCAGTTCCTCCTGCGCAGGCTCCTTATCGAATGGCTCCTAAAGAGTTGGCTGAATTGCGAAAACAACTGAATGAGTTGTTGGATGCTGGTTTGATTCAACCATCGAAAGCTCCTTATGGTGCTCCTGTTTTATTCTAAAAGAAACAGGACGATTCAATGAGGATGTGTGTGGACTATCGAGCATTAAATAAAGTGACTGTAAAGAATAAGTATCCTATCCCGTTGGTACAAGATCTCATGGATAGGCTTACCAAGGCATGTTGATTCACTAAACTTGATCTACGATCAGGGTATTGGCAGGTTCAAATAGCAGAAGGTGATGAATCAAAGACCACGTGTGTGACGAGGTATGGCTTTTACAAATTTCTGGTTATGCCGTTTGGGTTGACAAATGCCCCGACAATTTTCTGCAACTTGACGAATGATGTGTTGTTTGATTACCTAGACGACTTTGTTGTGGTATATCTAGACAACATAGTCATTTATAGTTGTTCCCTTGATGAACATTTAGAACATTTGGAACATTTGAAGTTAGTATTGTCTCGATTGCGGGAGTATAAACTTTATGTCAAGATGGAAAAGTGCGAGTTTGCTAAACAGGAAGTGAAGTTCCTTGGGCATTTGGTTAGTCAAAACCAAATGAGGATGGATCTTAAGAAGGTGCAAGCGATCGTCGATTGGCAGACACCTAGCGAAGTTAAAGAATTAAGATCATTCTTGGGGCTGGCTAATTATTATCGCAAATTCATTGCTGGTTACTCTAAGAAAGCTACAGCGTTGACTGATTTACTGAAGAAAGACATCAAGTGGGTGTGGTCTGAGAAGTGCAATGTAGAATTTCACACGTTGAAAGATGTTATTGCTTCAGAACCCATTTTGAGGCTGCCAGACTTTGAGTTACCATTTGAAGTTCACACTGATGCGTCGGATAAGGCTGTTGAAGGCGTATTGGTGCAGGAAGGCCATTCTGTGGCTTTCGAAAGTCAAAAATTAAGTAATGCTGAGCAAAGATATTCGACACATGAAAAAGAGATGGTTTCAGTGGTGCATTGTTTACTGACTTGGAGGGTATATTTATTGGGTACTCGGTTTGTGGTGCAAACGGACAATGTTGCGAACACATTCTTTAAGACATAGAAGAAGTTGAGTCCAAAGAAATCCCGATGACAGGAATTCCTAGCTGAGTATGACTTTACGTGGGAGGATAAACCAGGAAGACACAACCAGGTTGCAGATGCACTAAGTCGGAAAAAGGTATTTGTTGCAGTGTACTCTATTGCTAGACTTGAATCTGATTTTTTGGATAGAATTAGATTTTTTGCTGCAAATGACCCACTCTATGTTAAGTGGATGGGTCAAGTGAAAGATGGGATCATTCGGAGGTATTGGATCGAGGACGATCTCCTTTACTTTAAAGGGGGTAGAATCGTCGTACCTCAAGGTAGTGGCCTGCGTAAAGACATGATGAAAGAGACGCATGACACTCCTTGGGCTGGTCATCCCGGTGTTGAAAGGATGCTAGCCCTGTTGTCCCGTGTTTATTTTTGGCCAAAGATGGAAGATGATATTGAGGCATACGTGAAGACTTGTAATGTGTGTTAAAGAGACAAGATGGAACGTATGAAAGAGGCAGGTTTGCTACAACCTCTGCCTATTCCTGAAAGGCCATGGATTTCAGTCTCGATGGATTTTATTTCTGGATTTCCTAAAGTAGACGGCAATGCGTCCATAATGGTGGTGGTGGACAGGTTCTCGAAGTATATTATTTTTGTTGCTGCTCCAATCGTTTGTTCGTCAGAAGTTGCTGCAGGATTATTCTACAAGAACGTGGTAAAGCATTTCGATTTGCCAAGTGATATCATGAGTGATAGAGATGTGCGGTTCACAGGTCGGTTCTAGCATGCATTATTTACTATGATGGGGACTGATCTGAAATTTTCCACGACAAATCACCCGCAAACTAATGGCAAAACTGAGAGGATAAATCACTTGCTAGAAGAATACCTTAGGCATTATGTGACAACAAGCCAGCGGAATTGGGCAGATTTGTTAGACACTGCGCAGTTTTGTTACAATCTGCACAGGTCATCGGCAATGGAAAAGAGCCCGTTTGAACTTGTTTTAGGAATGCAACCCATGACACCATTGGAAGTGATGATGCTGCAAAAAGATCACCATTGCCCTGCTGCTTATAGATTTGCAAAAGACAAGCATGAGATGCTTGTTGAGGCGCAAGATAGCTTAAGGAAGACCCAGAAACGCATGAAGAAGTATGCGGATCGGCATTGACGTGCAGTAGAGTTCAGCGTTGGATACAAAGTGCTCTTGCAGCTCACTCCTCAAATCTGGAAACAGATTGTGAGCAAGACAAGGCATAGGGGACTAATCCCAAGGTATAATGACCCGTTCGATGTTATTGAGAAGGTCAGAGAAGTTGCTTACAGGTTGGACTTGCCGGAAAGGTTGAAAATTCACCCTACCTTTCATGTTAGTTTTCTGAAACGGTACAATGAAGATGTTGAAGACCCGGGAAGGACAAAAACAAAAGGGTTCCTCCTTTGATCGTAAAAGAGTATAAATCCAAAATGGAGAAGATACTTGCTCACCGGATCGTGGGTAATAGTAAGAAGAGTACCAAGACAGAATTCTTAATTCAGTGAAAAGGTTCAAGCGAAGAAGACGTTGTTTGAGAGAAAGCTCAGAATCTGTGCCAGTTCGACAAGCAAATAGAGGATTACCTCAAAACAACCTCGACGAGGGCGTCGAGTTCATCAGGTGGGGGTGTTTTGTTAGACCCTCAGTCTAAGGCTTGATGGCTCACAAGGCCATGTCAAGGTGCACATTGGCCTTGACATGTGCCAAAGGCAAACAATGTGATGGACCAAGGTATGCTGGAGTGATGACAAGGCTTCCTTGGGCACTTGAGGCAACGACAGACGCATGGCACCTGAGAGGGCATATGTGCAGCAGTTACAAGAACATGGCATGGCACTGGCTTGGCATCGACACTGGCGAGGCGCAGGTGATGGCATGGCACAGGCATGGACACAGACACGGACACTGGCATGATCAAGACGGAGTCGCAGCATGGGCATTGGCGGGGCCTAAGCTGTGACATGACTAAGACAACTTCATGGCGCAAGCAATGGCATGGCGTTGGCGCAGGCGCAGACATGACATTGGCATGACATGATGATGGCAAGAAAAGACATGGATTGGAAGCATGACACGATGATCAAGTATTGGGAAAAGCTGGAAGATTACTAAGTGTCTGGCATTGGCAAAATTGGTTGTGTGTTCAAGACTACTCATGTGCTAGTCACATGAGGTAGTTACTAAGTTTGAATTTTGAATGCTGTAAACATAGTATTTTCAGATTGTATTTTAATTACTAGATCAGGAAGTTGTGTGTCATGTGATAGCATGTGGCCTTGTCCAATGGCAGGTTGCCAGGTGTCCTAATGTGTAACTGTTGTAACTGCCTAGTGCAGTATATGTATGTGTTGCTGGAAAATTGTAAAGACATTCAGAAATCAGTGAGTGAGAGTTGTATGCCTTTGACAATTTTGTGTGATATATCCTTTGTAATTCTAAGAGAAATATAAAGGTTGGGGACGTGGTTCCTGTAAACAATTGAGTGCTTTACGTTTCTGCATTTGTGTCTAAATTATTTAAACTGTGCATTGTGTGTGTTGTGGCTGAAGTTGTGCAGTGTGTGCACGACTGCAAAGCAGCGGTGTTGCGAAAAAGTGAACGCCCCTGTCTCAGATATGCTTAATTATATCTAGCCTTCCACAATAACATCATATTAATAACTACAGCTGGATTTCGAAAAGTCTTTTGAATTATTAGAAGATATTTAACTAAGAATATATATATATATATATATATACTGCATGCTGAGACAGCAGTTGCAGCTTCGAGACATGATGATAAATTGTACATACGCATCACCAGAATAGATATAAATACAAAAATATAGTAATGACAATGCATATATAGCATCATTTTGATTTAAATTCTCTCTCTTTATTTATATTCTTCTCGCTCCATTATATTTTTCATTTTTTAGGCTTGAAGGAAAAACAGAAAGATGTGTAGGAAACACAGTATTGACATGACATCAACTAATTATGACACCTTGCCTTCTTCTAAATTAAGTGATATCCTCAACAGACACAAATATAAAAGAGCTAGAGCAATAGGAATAAAATACATATTCTCTAAGTTATATACCTATCGCATTAACATCATTTATGGTCACAACTAAAGAAAGGGAAACATCCATTCAAGTGGTTAAAACTGGATTTAATTCTAGAATATAAGTCAGTAGCTGTTCGAAGAATACACTGGAGAAACATAAAATTACAAACTCTTTGTGTTACCCTAATTGAGCATAGCATAGCTCCAGGCAGAGGCGACTGGCTGGTTACAAGCGAAAAAGGGATCAGACAGCAGAAACTGTAAAATGAATATATATTTGACTCACAGGGGAAGAATAAAGAATTAGGTGGTGACAATTGTGCGCGCGCGCGCGAAGGAGACAGGGCAAAGGAGGCGTACAAGAGCTCATTGGCCACAGATCAAATTATAGAAATGTGACCCCAGTCTGTCACACACAACGCGGGACAAAAGAGTACATCAACTGTGCTGCTGCTTTCATTGAACCTTCATCATTCACTTAGTTTGCAGCTGCGCATGTATGGATGGTCAAATTTTATATATTTCGTCCAGTATGGCCTGTACTTTGTCATAGCCAACTCCAGCCACGGTTTCATGTTACCATTGTAATGTACCACAGCTGCATTCTCAATATCCGACCGATCAATGCTTGGATTGTATCCCAAACCAAGCACATGCCACGACTTCTCTAGTGGATGTGTGAGCCCGTAAAATGTGATCAGCCCTGGAGGTAGTGTCCCCAGTTTCCAGAGGACCCTGTCTTCATTCTAATGCAAAGGTAGAAGAGAACCGAAATCCAACTTAGTCAGAACTCAGACAATTCTATATTAAGGAAATATTGAGTTCAGAGAATAAATCTTTTTTTTGTTTGTTTGGGAATAAATATCTATATGGGTGTTAAAACAATTTAGGAAGGAGAAACACCAAACTTAGTCCATATGTCATGTTACATACTTCCATGTGATATGATACCAGTTAGAACCAAAAAAAAAAAAAATAACCAAGTAAAAGCAAGACGGGTGGAGAGGTAGAAAGAATGCGTACCATGTTTTGCCACTTGTGATAAATGCCCGTGATATCTCTCTTCTTCCACTCCTTAAGATCAAACATGTTCATGCCATATGCCCACCCACAGGCATTTGGATCAAAGTTTCTAGCAATATGAGGATTTGAGAAATTCAGGTACTTGTCAAAACGATGAAAACTCTGACCACAGGTTTCAACTGCACCATTCACTTTCCCATGAAGGTCAACCAACCACAATCCTGTTAAGTCTTTCTGAACAACAATGTCATCATCAAGAAAAAGGATTTTATTCAATTTCGGATAAACCTGAGGGAGATAAAACCTTAAGTGATTGAGCATTGAAAGATATTTGGGGTTCCGGTACTTCAAGTTAGAAGAACCAGCAGATAGGGTGTTGGGATGAGCAGCCTTGAAGTAGTACTCTTTCATAGCAGCAGATTCTAGCTGCCGCAAGACAGGACAGTATGAAGAATTAAGCCACTTGAATTCATCAACATTTTCAACATGGATTGTAGCTTTTCCAGGAGGGTTCAACAAAAACCACATGTTCATAGCTCCAAAGTTCAATTTATCACTGACTAGATGAAATACATGTTTCTCTGGTTCCTGCAAAATATCAACTAGCATCTTCAAAAACCCACTAGACATAGTGTTAATTTCGTTAAAGCCAATAACATAGGTGATAAACAACAGAAACATGCAAGGAAGATGAATATATTCAAGGGTACCCCAACTATAGCATGTTTTTGTCATGTTTGGTGATTGTTATCATGAATTGGATGGGACTAACTACATGGGAATGATAGTGTCCGGCAAGTAACAAGCCGGAAAGCAAAATAAGAGCGTCTAAGAATTGTTCATCCTCCTCCGTTCCTTTTTCTACATATGTGGCAGCAGGTTACCGGAGAAGAGGTTAAAATAGAGTCGCTCTCAGACACAACCAATCATAAAGGCAAATGTGGATGATGGTCTCCAAAATATCAAACAAACTCACCTTAGCATTCACGATAGTTGAGTTGACAACAACTGAAGCAGCCAATACATTATCAGAAAATAGGGCATAATGGAAGAGATCAGGATTTTCCAGATTCTCGCTTCTAGGGAACTTTCTTTTTTCAGGAGGAAGGAGGTAATAATCAATAGTCAAACGCATGGACAGGCAGTGAATCCCATTCGGTATAGTCTTTGCAGCTAATTGGCTCAAAAAAGTGCTCTGCCTCTTCAAACTTCTGACTTGCTCATCTGCAGATTGCAGCATTGCTCTCAGTTTCGTTGTCACAAGCTTGCAGTCATAGACTTGCTCTCTTGCTTTCGATAGCACTTGGCCCATAGCCTTCATTTTCTCATGCGCACTATCGAACAGGGAACATGAATAAGTTACTCTTCACTATAACGAAGCAGAGAAAAAAGCAATGTGATCAAGCATGCAAAGAAGTCAAGAAGAAGCACCTGCGTGTTAGATCAGCATCAGAGCCTGCATCACCTAACGCACGCTGACTTTCTTTAAGCCGAGTCTGTAAGTCATGGGCCAAGTCAAGCTTATTTTTCATTGTTGCGATGCTTATGTACACCCTGGCCATAATCATTTGATCTCGCATCAAGCGTACTGTTGAATCACTGTTATCATTTTCATTTTCTTTCCTCCATACACTGTACTTTCCCAGCACAGAAGAGTCAACTGACTTGGAGTGTTCGATGGCAGCATTTTCAAGCTTCACAGACACATCATCATCTCGTTTCACTATATCAGCAGCACGCTTTTCTCGTTTTCTCTCTCGCAATTGCTGCAGACCAGGTTGAAAAATAGTCATAACTCAGTTATTCATAGTTACAAGGCAGGTCTCCAAATGTTAACATCAGAAGTGAATAAAGTAAATGTGAGTCTAAATCGGCCGATAATCATACATACCCTTCTGGCCAACTTAGCTGGTGAATCAAGAAACTGGGAATGACCCCCTGGAAAATAAGACAGTCCTTGATTATTCATATGTGCACAGAGCACTAAATTTATTTCTAAGATTTCTAACAAACTATTTACCATCAACAGAACCATTCCGTTTGCCTCTGGTGAAAGGTTTGGAATCTGTGTCAGCTATCTGACTTGGCTTATTTACCTTGTGATACATCAAAAAAAATAACAAAATCAGTATCTTGTCAGTCACATGGTTTTCCAGGACACAAATTTTAGTTACAAAATTATCCAAGTCTAGCCTGACTTTCATCCAGACCTTTGCATCAGCTGCAATTTTCTTGGCTATGGTTTCTCGCCCAACAAATTTCCATGAGGCTGACAAATTGTTTTTTCTAAAAGAATCAAGACTGAGAGGTCCTAAATCATCAGTGCTGGCTTTGATGACATCAATCACCTGAAAGGTATGCATAATGACTTAACAGTAACAAATTAATCCTCATTGTAGACCAAAAGGAGAAAGCTAAACTTAATAACAAAATTCAAAAAATTGATAACTTGCCTCTTTTGTCAACAAAGGTTTGATTTGTTGCAGAGCAAGCCTCTCTCTCCAATCTAGATCCTGCAGAAGAATGAAACATTTCCTTATTCAACTATATTCAGCATCCTGGAATTCTAATTGATGGGAAATAGCAAAGACTAATACCTGTTTACTTGAAGTGGTTGAAAAATCATCATCATCTGCAGAAGAACAATAAGTTGAGTTATAATAACTTGAAACAATATGCAAGACTACTACACAGTTGTCGTAATAATTACATCATGTATTTCATCCCACAAGTACAATAATAAATACCCATTTAGAAGTGAGAACAGTCACTCATGCAGTTATTCCTTAGTTTTCTCACTCATAAGATACCAATCAAACTAGTGTTGTTACCCCAAGCCTTCCAACAAGAATAACCCTCTCCTTCCAGCAAAATATTTTTAAGTGATCTACTTTCTCTTTAAGGAATCCAATGAAGTAGTTTTTAGATCTTAATATTTTCTGATACCATTAGTAGTTAGCAATATCTGACACATTCAGTTTCTCAATCTCAACATGTTACTTTAAAATATAATAAACACCTGACATGATTTTAGAGAATATTCAGAGTCAACCTTCTAACTGACGTAACAGATCTTGCGAAATGGATAGACTAAAAAGTTAACCAGTTAAACTAACTTAGTGTCCAGAAAAAGAAAAACGAGTATAGAATTGCAGAATAAAAACCAAGAAAGCTGAACTAAAATATACAAAACTATCTCTATGCAATAGCTGATCAGTATAATTGACCTCCCACCAAGAATGAAACATCACATTACAAAACTTTTCCCAAGTTCAAGCTAGGCAGATGGTTAGTGGTTACAGTAAACATAAGCAGCGCACAATTTTTACTAATAAGCAAAAAATGACGAGCATAAGCATACAAGAAAAATCGTCCCTTTTGCTATCATCATCTAGGTGTATATATTATTGGATTTGGATTTTTCAAAAGAAAAAAGTGCTTCAGCTCGTATCCTAAAAGGGAAGTTTGGTGCACTCTCACGCTATGCACAGGCTTTGAGGAAGGGATTGACCACATTGGATCTTGTAGTACGCAACCTTAACTCCCAATTCTAAAATTCCAGGGCTTAAACCTCTGACCTCCTAATCAGACGAGGGCAGTTACTATCTTTGCACCAAGGCTCTCCTTCCATAACCAAAATCACCCCTGAATAAGTTGGTTGAAGCAGTGCAGTAGCTTACTTGAGATGCCTCCATGATCCATCTTTTTCCAAATTTTTATCACTTTCAAACTTCTATTCCAGTATTATATAGCATAGAGCTTAAAATAAGAATTGCAAATCTGACCTTGCAGGACCTCAGAAGATCAGTGAATGGAGATGGCACAAAATCAGTATGATGAGAAGTAGAAGCTTTCCCTAGGACTTCACAATGCTTTACATCAATAAGGAAGTTTGTGATGGAGCAAGATGGATGCACATCTTGATAAAGGAGGATATCCATAAGAAACAAGACTGTAAGGTATGTTCTCCAAATTACAAAAATGTGGGTATCAGTCTCTCCTTCATGGATCACCATTCCTAGAAGAGCAACATAACATTTTTGTTCTCTTGACCAAATCTACCTTGTCAAGCACCCTGTGTGAACATGGGATGCTCTCGCAAACCTCTATTAGAATATTAATATCCAAAAGTAAAGTACATGGAGGAGAGAAATATAGTTCAGCACTTCCTTGAAGTAATGATATAACCTAACAAAGACACATCTTTCCCTTCAAGTTTACTCTGTCCCATTGTTGTTTTGCTATGGGTGAACTTCTATCATTGCAAAAGGATAAAGAGGTTCAGATTTAGAACATGCATGATAGTTCAAGAACTAAACTAAGATTATTTTGAGGAGTATTGAGTCCACCCTGCTTATTATCACTTCCAAAACATACTACTCTTTCTATCACAAACTATTTGTCTTTTTTATCTTGGGTTTTCGCGAAGGTTAAACCAATTTGCCAAAGGGAAGTGTTTATCCAACAATCTCCGGCAATTCTTTGAAAAAACATCAAAGAGTAGCAAACAAATATCATCTCCACACCAAGTAGGACACTTAGTTTGGATGGAGTGTTACAACTTCGGAAGCAAATCCCACCCAGCCCGACTCAAGATGATGACGAGGATGAAGATGACGATGACAATGATGGGGATGCAAGGACAACAATGAGTAGAACGAGGATGATAAAAGCAAAAAGAAAAAAAAGATGGGGAGAAAATGTTAATGAAGACAGCAAAATGATGGTCCTAATGCTCATTCCAGAAAATGACAACTGCATAGGAAGTGTGCCGCAGAACCAATTAAAAATGAGGAGTGGTTTGGTTAAAGAGAATTGTGTGAGAGGGAGAGAGAAGATGTGTGTGCGAGAAAATACAAAGTGAAAATTAGAGAGCTACTACCAGTTTGCACCTACTTCACAAGGGATTTAATAAGAGCAAAAACGCTACCCATACATACCCAGAAGACAAGCTAAAATTAAGAATGGCGGAAAAGAGAGAACCAAAAAAGAATATTCCATTTTGGGGAACTTTAGTCAGCACTACATCTATCATACACCATCAACACCTTTTGGGGAACTTTAGTCAGCAATTAATATTACTCGTTCCATTTTCAATGTACATCACATTCTCCATTTTGATACATGCCAACACATTTAACAATATTCCACTAACACCAGTGCTCTAAACAATTTTCACCCCTTTCAAAAATATATAAATTCATTAAACTATCCAAATTTTAAACTTTGATATTTTTCTTATCAAGATAAACTTTTAACTATTGCTCTGATATTTACTTCCACTTACGAATATAATATATAAGTCAAATTAACCTCTTAGCCATTGTGTCCAATCAAAAACCCCATATACAGGGATGGAAGGAGAGTACTAAAAAGCTAATGAAAGGCAACACACCCCAAGTGTTCTAGTCCCTAAGACTAATACCAAGACATTAAACAATCAACTTCTATGAATCTAAAACTAAATTCATAACACAGAGCATGCAGTGTGCAGTGTCTCCGGTGGATCTAAAACAATATTGGAAACCTGAAATCAGAAGTCAAATTCATGTTCACAAGACATCATCATAATTCTCTGTCAAATGCAGAGCAACTGAAAAGATTTCAACTAAAATTAACAAATGAACTGTTCCTTTTTTTATCATCAACAAGGACATGTTGGTATTAATACAGCATATGCACATCAGCAGTAAAACCCTACATCCATTGACACAGTGAGGACTAAAATTCACCACCTCTCAACAGAAGAGAGTTGGTACTAGGACTCCCTAACTCCATGTAAAGAGTCAATGGATCAAATGAGCAGCAATATATGATATTCTTTTAATCAAAGAGAGAGTTTGTCACCGTGAAGGAAAATCACCTTGTGTCCCATTTACATTAAATAGTCTCCAACTAGAAGCAACAAAACTTAATTAATCCTACCAACATCAAAATCGATGGACTCAAGGAAAAGAGTTCCGCAGCCTACAATAAAATGTATCCTCTGGCATTTAACAAAGAACAAATCTTTATAGAGAAAAGGATTGTATTATAAAACAAGCACTAAGGACATGCTGTAT
The DNA here is from genome assembly GCA_030864215.1 of Capsicum pubescens. Taxonomy (NCBI): domain Eukaryota; kingdom Viridiplantae; phylum Streptophyta; class Magnoliopsida; order Solanales; family Solanaceae; genus Capsicum; species Capsicum pubescens. The sequence goes on along the minus strand of CM061538.1, from coordinate 294,089,826 downwards.
TAGTATTTACAAGTGCGCAAAACAACAACAAAAAAATCTTTTCCCAATCTTACATGGATTCTAAGAAGCTAAAGTATTGATTCTGCTTCATTTATTCGTTCCTATTTACACCAAAAAGAAAGCAAAAGTATGCAATTAACTACGACATGATTACAACAACAACAACATTCCAGTGTAGCCCCACAAAGCGTGGTCTGAGGTGGGCAGAGTGTACCCAGACCTTATCTCTACTACCCCTCAGAGGTAGAGATGTTGTTTCCAATAGACCCGCGGCTCAAGAACACAGTCAAAAACAGTCCCAAGACTGAGACATAATTGAATACATATAATCAAAGTATGCAGTTAATCAAAAGAAACTTGACAACCGCAGCTAAATTTTCACTGAAACATAGTCTGATTGACCAATTTAACCAAGTATACATTACACATACAATTTTCAGTAGTGAAATAAACACGAAAATGGAAAACAATGAAACCCCATAAACACAAATAGAGTAGCTTAACGAGAGAGGCATATAAACTAACCAAGTGAAGTAGAGGTGTAAATTCCACGAGCAACAAAGAAAATCAAAGGAGCAAGGAATGAACAGAATATGAGAACCAAAATAGGGAAGCTAGATCCAGCGCTTGTGTTCCTTTGGATGCCTAAACCTGATGTTCCCCTCTTCAATGCCATATCCTGTTCCAATAAAAACAACACCACAAAGTACAAAATTAACACATAGTTACATATGCAGCATAAATGGGTAACAAAAAAAATCCCAAGAAAACAAGAACTAGCCATTAAAGATTGGACGGATAAAGGGAGGAAAAGAAAGGGGAGAGAGAGAGAGAGAGATTACATAGGGAAATTCAAGATTGGATTTTTGGATGATTCTTGAAATCAGAAATGTGATTTAGAGAATCATGGGTGTGATTAATGAAGGGGGGAAAAAATGGGTATTCCGAAAGAGATAATATATTCCTATTACTATATGAAGATGAAGAAGAAGGCGAAGAAAGAAAGAGATCTGAGAAATTCGAGTTCCTTTTTTTTTTTGACAAGAGAAGAAAATTGTATTGTATTAATTCTTTTCTTTCGCTTTTGTTCTCTTTCAGTTCTTGATTCTTACTTGCGTATTTTTGGTGTTGCTTTAATAAATAACCAGAAATGACATAGTGGGTGAGTGCAAAGTACTGATTAATTTTGCCGACACGGGACTACACCATGCAACTTGTATGTATTTATTTATGGTTATTATTATCATTATAGGATTTGGATTAGGGAACTCATACATTTGGGGCCGATTTGCCCCTAACAGTACCGTGTGCAAAAATCAAATAGATCGATAAATTAAATCGATAAAAATATTATTAATTTTATTAGGTTAGTGATTTTAAACAAAAAAAAAAATATTGAATTATTGGTTCGGGTCGGGTCGGTTTTTTCTTATTGAGTTATTGGATAAACCGATAATCCAATAAGAATGTATATATATATATATATAATGTGTTTTAATTTATAAGAATCTTCAAGTTTGAACTAAATGTTGTTAGGAGAAAGTAAGAGTTTATATGATTGAAATAATAGGTTTGTTAATTTGTAGAAATTAAAAAGAAATATATAATAAGTCATATAAGATTCTTGTAAATTAAAGCACATCATATAGAATTTTTAATTGCAACTAAGATTCATTTTTTTTTTTCATTTAGTTACTACTATTTCTATTTTATGAGTATTTTCTTATCGGTTAAACCAAAAATCGAACCGTTAAAGACTAAAAATCGATAAACCGAAAACCTATAAGAAATATCTTATTGGTTTGGTTATTGGTTTAGCATATTTAAAAATCGAAAATCGATAAACCGAACCGATAGTATATAAAATCGAACCAAACCGACCAATGCACACCCCTACGTAATAGTAGTATGAGATAAAGTGATAATTTTTTTATTTATTTGTCTAAATAAATAAATAAAATAAATTTTGTTTTTACCATAAGAATTACTAAGACGAAAGAGGAAAGAGGTGGATATATGACAAAATAAAGACATTACAAAAGAATTAATAGTTTGCATCTTGAACCTTCGCTGATTTGGGCAGAATCATAATTATAAACAGGGGCTAATTATAATGTACTCTACTATTAACTCTTCTAAACCAATTGTTTTTTTTTTACAAATATACCTATATGTTTATCTATATTTCTTTTTCTAAAGAAACCATATTTTTTTATTGAAATTTGAATGAGTGTGGTTACATGTTTAAACGAGGTTTTATCGATTAAAATTTTTGTTAATATATGTATAAAGTAATTTTATCTCTGAAGACTTGAACAAATTAATAAGAAAAATTTATCTAACTTTTTTTTTTTTTTGTCTCTTTGAATTTTTAACTCTGATCTTCTATGAGTTTAATGTCACATCATTAAATGTTGTTTACTTTAACCATCTTACATAGACAAACATATTCTGAATATTTATATAATAGGAAGCATTTTGTGTATAGCTTCACCATATAATGAACTAATGCGAAATTTGGGCTACATATCAAGAATGAGGAAGTAATTAAACAGAACACAAAGTATACCCTGTAAAATTTGTTAAGATGAGCATAAGTTGATTCGAACATCACGATTATAAAAAAAAATAAAAAAAATTGTTAAAATTTGTTTCTGGTGCAATACAGTTATTAATGTTTCTAATTAATCAAACACAAGTTTGATAAAATAGCCCAAAACAAATGCTTTCCTAATTGGACCCAACTGTAAGTTTGAATAATTATAACCCCTAGCTCTATATACATCAATATACAAAAACTATTTATACATCAACTATTATTTTATTGAGCGATCGTACAATGTAAAAGTTCCTAAAATTAAATGGTACTCCCTTCAATCCATATTAAATAGAGTTTTTAGCTTTTAGGTTTTTCCTAAACAAATGAGCTTTTACATAATGAATATGATATTTGTTTTTGTTTTTTTTGAAAAAATATCCTTATTTAGATAAGTGAATTCTTACAATAATCAAGAAATAATAATATTTAATAGGTACTATCTAATTAAGGGTTATTTTTATCAAAACACATCTTATTTTCAATGAATTAGTAAATTTCTTAATGAGTATATACTGAAATAAAAATATTATTGAGAAACACGTTGATAAATATGCACCATTGATAAAAGGAGAATACTCTCCATTGGAGAGAAACCATAAACAGTTAAGAGGAGAAAATGAAAACTGTTTTTACTCCTTTGTAGAGTATAATATATATACTAGTGGGAACTTGCTTGACAGCTGAACATCACTACTAATCCAACTAACTAACTAAATCACTAACAAACTAACTAATCATTAACAAACTAAAATATAGAATTTTATGATAATTAATCTCTAATTTCAATACCCCTCCTCAAGTTGAAGGTGGTGACTTCACAACCAACTTGTGTAGAACAATAGAGTGCTTAACTCCAGTGAGAGCCTTTGTAAGGATGTCAGCCAACTGGTGAGTAGTGTCAACGCGATGAAGAGTGAAAAACCCCTCTTGAAGCTTTTTCCTAACAAAGTGGCAGTCGTCCTCAATGTGTTTTGTACGCTCATGAAACATAGGATTTTGAGCTATGTGTATTGCTGATTGGCTGTCACAATATACCTCAATGGGAGATGAATTATGAACACTCAACTCAACAAACAATCTATCAAGCCATACCAGCTCACCCACTACTTTTCTTAAGGATCTGTACTCAGCTTCTGCAAAGGATAAAGAGATGGTATCCTGTTCTTGGACTTCGGGTTGTTTCCCAGAAGCACTAAGTAACCACTAACTGACCTCCATGAATCAGGACAATAGACCCAGTCAGAGTCACAGAAGGCTTTTACTGTGCAATCTGCATCTTTGGACATATAAATTTCAAGTGTTGGCTCTTTCTTTAGGTATCTAAGCAAGTGAAAAACTGCCTTGAGATGAGGCAATCTGGGATCTTACATGCATTGACTTAACTGTTGCACACTAAATGCTATATCCAATCTAGTATTAGTGAGGAAAATCAACTTTCCTATAAGCTTTCTATAATATGTGGGATCTGGCAATGGATCTCCTTCTTTGGCTTTCAACTTAATGGTGGGATCAAGTGGTGAACTGTAATCAAAACAATTGTACTCCTTGAGCAAGTCCATGGTGAACTTCCTCTGAGAAATGATGACACCTCCTTCTGTATTTAACACCTTCATTCCCAGGAAATAGTGCAATTGTCCCAAGTCTTTGAGCCTAAAAATTTCATGCAGATAGTTCTTAAGCATTGTAATTTCTTCTGAATCTGCACCTGTCAGAATTATATCATCTACATAGATTGCTATGAACACCATCAATGGTCCATTTTTCTTGTAGAATAAAGAATAATCATGATGTGAGTGATGGTATCCTCTAGCAGATAAGGCCTCAGTCAATTTGGCATACCATTGTCTACTTGCCTATTTTAGTCCATAAAGAGACTCGTTCAACCTGCAGACTAATTTACAATCTCCAATATCCATACCCTGAGGCACCTGCATATATACTTCTTCATGTAAATCTCCATGAAGAAATACATTATTCACATCCAGTTAGAACATGTTCCAACCTTTCTTCACTGCACATGCTATCAATGTTCTAACTGTAGTCATTTTGACTACTGGTGAATATGTTCCAGTATAGTCTATTCCAGCCTGCTGTGTATATCCCTTCACTACAAGCCTAGCTTTGAACCTTTCTACACTCTCATCTGCTTTATGCTTAACTTCATACACCCACCTACATCCAATTGCTTATTTTCCTTGAGGTAACTCAACAAGATCCCAGGTATTGTTGACATATAGTTCCTCAAATTCTTGGATCATAGCCTTTTGGCAATCAGGATTTATGATTTCTTCCTCATAGGAGGATGGCTCACTATCATGACAAACATTTGCAACAAGCATTTGACTATGGTGTGCAATAGCATCAGGAGACACATGATGATGGTTAGTAAATATGGCACTTAAAGAGAAATTGGTAGGGGATGGATCAGTGTGTGAATCAGTATGTGTATTTGGAGATGGTACAATGGTATTTAAAGTAGGAATGGAACAATTGAAGTCTTTGAAGTGATGAGGAGTCCTATTTTCCTTGGTGGACTGCCTTCTCTGCACCTCTGCAGGAATATTATTGGTTTGTCCAGGATGAGAAGGGTCATGAAAGGTTACATATGGTGTGGGAGATATTTGCGATGAGTGTGTAGGACCAAGATTGGATGGTGGTGCAGTATGTGCAACAAAATCACTACCATGATCATTCACCAAGGTTTGTTGTGGTTCATAATCACTGTACATGAGATTACTATTGAAAATAGATTTAAGAACAGAAGAAAAAGTATAATTCTCAGACACTAGATTGAAAGGAAAAATATGTTCATGAAAAATGACATCCGTAAATATATGTATCCTTTTTGTGGCAAGACTCATCACATTGTAGCCCTTTGTTCCAAATGGATATCCAATAAAGACATGGGGTGTAGTTCTTGGCTCAAGTTTATCCCTATGTACTTTAGGTACTGTTGGATAACATAAATATCCAAATGATCTCAAATGGGAGTAATTAGGCTTTTGATTGTACAACAGTTCATAACAACATTTGTTGTTAAGATGGGTAGAGGGAAGTCTGTTAATGATATATGTTGCTGCAAAAAAAAATCACCCCAATACTTTAGAGGTAATTTTGATTGAAATAAGAGTGCTCTATATGTTTCAAGTAAATATTTGTGTTTCTTTTTCACCACACTGTTTTGTTGTGGTGTAGATGGGCAAGTTTTCTGGTGGTTTATACCTTTGGAATGAAAGAAAGCTAAGGCTTCATTATTGGTGAACTCAAGACCATTGTCAAATCAAATTGTTTTTGACTGAGGTATTGAATTGGTTCTCTATCAATATGATAAAGGTTTTTAGGACAGATAGGGTATTACTTTTGGTACTCAATAAATGTGTCTAGGTAGATCTACTATAATCATCTACCATAGTGAGGAAATACTTATAATTGTCATGTGTAAATGTGTGGTAAGGTCCCCATAGATCTACATGGACCAGTTCAAATGCATGTTTCGTACTGCTAGTCCTATGACTAAAGGGTAATCTGGTTTGTCTGGCCATAGGGCAAATAAAGCATAAGAAGGGTTGTGTTGAGTAAAACTTAGCTGGTAGGGATGAAATACCTTTCATTTTCACAAAGGGCACATGGCTAAGTCGATAATGCCACAACAAATTCACATCACATTCTACAGATAAAAAAGAGTTAGGAACAATCATATCTGCTTTATTAGAAGAGAATGAACTATACACAGATAAAACAGGACTGAGCAGACCATTTGCACTCCTAGTGAGTGTAGTTTCCTTACTTATAACACAAGGTTCATTGGTGTTATTAGGGACACTGCAGCAAGCAGAAGGTGTGTTTGCATTAGACTCAGTGGTGTTCAAGCACCTTGAACAGAGATAGTATAGGCCATTTCTGCAATACCAATCACCTGAGGCCTCTTCACTGAAGGGGCCTGCAGTATACATGATGTATCAGTGAACAAAACTATAGATTTCAGGGAAGAAGACAGAGAGTGAATAGAAACTAAGTTGTATTTGAATGAAGGAACATATAACACCTTGTGTAATGTGATCATAGGTGAAATTCTTGCATCGCCAAATTCTGACACCTTAACTCTATATCCATTAGGAAGAGACACTAAAATGGGATATGATAAGGTCGTGATATTGTGTAAAAAAAAATTATTGAAGGTCATATTGTTAGATGCTCTTGAGTCTATAATTCATAAGTCATTACTTGTTTTAAAACATTTGCATATAGGATGGTCAAAATCAATAGAGGGTGAGCAAACCACAATACCTGCAAGGCTACTATAACTTGAAACCAGATTTGCACCAGTATTGGAGCCTTCTCCTATATACCCATTCTGAAATTGCTGCATGAAAGTCATTAGTTGTCCAAACTGTTCCTTTGTAATGTTGTTATTAACCTGGTCCTCTCCTAATCATGTGGATGCATCATCTGGCGATCCATGAACATTAGCAATGACTCTCTTACCTTTGTAGTTATTGTTTTGTCTATAGTTTTGAGATCCAGCATTGTATTAGTTACTATTAGGCACATTTTGTCTGGAAATCTAGTCATTGCTTTGTTTTTTCATTGAAGTTGGATATCCATGTAGTTTATAACATTTTTCCTTTGTGTGTCCCGGTCTTTTGCAGTAATCACACATGATTGTAGTTCTACCACTTCCTGAATACAAGTTTGGCCTTAAAGAACCTCCTCCATAGTTGTTTCCTGAGGAGCTCTTAGCTGAAAAATTTGTCTTAAGACCTCTTCCCATGGAATTCCTACTGTAATAAGCATTGGTATTAAGAGAGGTGGACTCGATCATCAACTGACCAGTAGGTCGAAGTTCTCTTTGCTTTTCTTCTTGTATCAACAAAGAGAAGGATTGCGCTATAGATGGTAAAGTATTCATCATGAGAATGTTTCCCCTTACTACAGTATACACCTCATTCAATCCCATAAGAAATTGGATTAGTCTCCTGTCTTTCTCTGTCTTATGTAACCCTTCCTTTACTCCACACTCACATACATAACTACACTGATCCTTGGTACTGAGAGTATTCAATTCTTCCCACAATTTCCTCATCTTAGTGTAATAGGCAGTTATATCCAATGATGCTTGAGTAAGATCATTAATCTCTTTCAGGATTTGATAAAGCATGGCCCCATTGGTTTGATCGTATCTATCTTCTAATTCTCTCCAGAGTTCCACTGAGTCACAAACATATTCCACACTATCTGATATTTCCTTCGACAATGAATTCAGAATCCAAGAAGTTTCCATGTCGTCGCATCTTTGCCATTGAAGAAAATGAGATGAATTCGCATCTGGTTTCTTACAACTCCCATCTATGAACCCTAATTTGTTCTTCACAGACAGAGCACGCAATACACCTCTTCTCCAGGATCTAGACCCCAATCCATTGAATTGTGTCGTAACTAGCATCATCTTTGGACTGTTCGAAGGATGTATGTACAAAGCATTACTCGCCTCCAGCTTTGGAGCGGACGGAGTAGATGTGGAAGTTTCTTCACCATTAACGACATTCGTAGTAACCGTCATTGATATGCAAAATCAATTTAACTAAAATGGTGCTCAATTCAAGCTAACTTCAGCGAATTTAATCAATGAAAAAATGAAATCGAAACTCGATCAACAACCAGCAACCTTTTGCATGTACGAATTGAAAATCGAAAAAAACTCAAAACTTACAAAATCACAAATACAGAAAAGGCGAAAGTCGAGGTGTTAACCAGTCAATCTGCTCTGATACCATATTGAGAAACACGTTGAGAAACATGCACCATTGATAAAAGGAGAATATTCTCCATTGGAGAGAAACCACAAACAATTAAGAGGAGAAAATGAAAACTACTTTTACTCCTTTGTAGAGTACAATATATATACAAGTGGCAACTTGCTTGACAGCTGGACATCACTACTAATCCAACTAACTAACTAACTAATCATTAACAAACTAAAATATATAATTTTATGATAATTAATCTCTAATTTCAATAAATATCATATAATATGAGTCAAAGAGGTATTGCACATTTATGTGAAGTTTTATGTCATGTGTACATAAGTAGTAATTCAATAGAAACAGTAGATGCACATACACAAGCTACATATTTAATCACTCGATCAATAAAAAATATTTATAACGCTAATTTTAATCAAAGATTTTTAATTAAATAGAGGTATATTACAAGATTATATAAAACTACGAATTATATCTTAATTTTAATTGCTCTAAACCCATATAGCCTATGCATTACATACTCTCTTTTTTTCTCTCTTTACTGGATATACTAGCTTCTTGAACAATGTTTTCTGAAAAAACAAAAACAAGAAAGAATTCTAAGCAAATTAGATTATTCATGCATTAAAAAGCTACAAGTACTCGTGATGTATGTCAAATAATATATATATAAAGACAAGCAGGAAAATGCATGTTAGACTTTTTCGATACTCCTCATTGTTTTATTTTATGTTGCTCGGACAGTCGGACTCTTCAGCAATGTCATTGAGTACGTATTGGATTCTTCAAAAATTGTGTATATTTGGAGGATTTGATAAGAATACGACAACTTTTTTGAAGAGTTCGAACAACTTAAGTTTTATTCCTATATTTTATGTATAACTGGAGGTGTGTACTTGTATATATGTCTAATCTAGACCAGCAATATGCATATGGAGTTGTCCCTGGAGGATAACCATTAAAGAGACCTAAATTCAACTGCTTTTTTCTTTTCAAAATTAAATTCCAGAGCTAAAATGTATGAAATTAATATATCTAAAATTTAGACGCGATAAAATTATATATACGAATATTATAAGTTGCAATCTTCTCAAATTATATATGATGAAATATATATATCTTATAATATTAGAAAAAGTCTATATAATTTGATTCTCAAAAGACAAAATATGACGAGTAAATTAAAGGGAGAAGGACAAAAATAGCCCTTCTCCTAAAACTTATTCCACAAAAATAGCTCCTGTTTTTAATTCTCACTTAATAGACGTTAAAATAATACCATATTTTAGCCATCTTCTAATCACCGCTAAAAAGCCGCAAAAATAGCATAATATATTTCTTTCATTTTCAATTGAAACTCACACTTTCCTTCCCCAATTTTACCTCAGGATTCCTTTCCATTAAAATCTCACAAATCCTCTTTCAAATACACCATATTACCTTAATATACCTTCATAAATTGCATATAAATATACAATATCCTTCGTCAATTAGCTTCAGTTGATACGAAATTATGGCTTCAAGTTCGATTTTAGTTCCAATTATGCTACAATACGGAGGAGAGTGGTTAAGTGATGTACAGTTTGAAAAGTTTACAATCAATGGAGTACTTTTGAATTCGGATTGCAGGTACAAATATTTTATTGATGAACTGTATAAGCAGTTCAATCTAGAGCGAAATTCTAGTTTAATGACTATAAAATACATTGTAAAGAGTGAATTTATGACTATTTACAATGACATGAGTGTTAGACTTTATATGGGGATGAAGAAATTTTTTTTGGATATAAATGAACTTCCATTGTGTATAACACTACAAAACACATTTGAAAATGGAGAATCCTCAATTGAAAATTTGATCGAAAGATCTCCGACTGCTATTCAAGTTCATCCGATACCTATTTCTGATTATACAATTGAAGATAAAGAAATGAAAGAACAGACCGAATAGATAATTAAGGATCCACTTCATAGAGATGTTAAAGAAGGGCAGCTGTACCGGGATAAAAATACAATATCAAGTGTGATGAAACATTATACAATTCGTGAGAGATTCCAATTTAAGGTGAAAAGATCATCATCATCAAGGTATAAACTATATAACTACTTTATATGACCTGTGTCAACAATGTGTAAGTTTTATATTTTATTGGAATGTTGGTTTTAAATTTGCATAAATACTGCATATAAATTGCATATGACCTGTGTACAGACTATGTAACTACTATATAGGACCTGTATATATACTGCATATAAAATACTGCATATGAACTGTGTAATTTTTGTATAGCACCTGCATATATATATTGGATATTAGACTATATAACTACTTTATATGACCTATGTCAACAATGTGTAATTTTTATATTTTATCTGAATGTTGGTATAAATTTGCATAAATACTGCACATAATATTGTAACTACTGTATAGGACCTGTCTATAAACTGCATATGACTTGTGTACAGACTGTGTAACTACTATATAAGACCTGTATATATACTGCATATAAAGTACTGCATATGAACTGTGTAATTTCTGTATAACACCTGTATATATATTGAATATGAACAGTGTACTGCATATATATTTATTGTATATAAATGTATCTAGGTACTATCTTAAGTATATCAATCAGAGATGCAATTGGACTTTTAAATCTTCAAGTCAACGAAATTCAAAAGTTTTCATGGTGACCAAATTTGTCGATGATCACACTTGTCCAATTGCGGACAGAATGCTTTCATAACGGCATGCTACTTCTTTAACCATCGCTAAAATGATGAAGCACAACTTTCTAAATCTAAAGTCAACATACACTCCAGCAGAGATCATGGAAGAAATAAGAAACTTGTACGGAATTAGGATGAACTACAAAAAAGCATATAGAGCCAAATTGTATTGGTCAGAGGTTCCTTGCGTGAATCTTATGCTAAATTGTCAGCTTACCTCTACATGGTAAACACAATAAATCCTGGATCATTTACAAGACTACACAAAACAGAGGACAATCACTTTTTATATGCTTTTGTCGCGTTGAGCACATCAATTAGGGGCTGGAGATATTGTATGCCTACCATTGTTGTTGATGGAACTTTTCTAAAATATGCATACAAGGGAAAAATGTTGTCTGCTAGTGTGTTGGATGCATCAGGTGAGTTTTATAAAAAAAATTTAGACAAAATTATGTATATGTTGGTATGCACAGATAGACACTTTCTCACTTGTTTAATCAGGACATATTTTGCCACTAGCATATGTTGTTGTTGATTCTGAAAATGATGTTTCATGGGAATGGTTTTTTCGCATGTTTAACACTGCGTTTGGTGAAAGAGAAGGCATGTGCATAGTATCTGATAGGCATGACAACATATTAAAAGTTGTTGCACTTATATATCCAAATGTGGCTCACTGTATATGCATCTGTTGGCACCTAATTTTTGCCCTCCACGACTAAATTTAATCCTGAGTTTCTTTGATTTGGAATAAAATTAAAATATTTATTTCATCCAAATAAAAATTTATTAAATATATTTGTGCGTAATTTTGTCATTTTAAGTAGTGATTATAATTTATCGTATTCAATTATACGAGATTTTATAATTTTGTTACTTAAATTTTTATTTTTTAAAATATCGGATTTTAATCAAGGCTTATAGATTCAAATGATTAAAGTTTTGATTTAAATATAATTTACTCGCAAAAAATATTTATTCGGATAAATATGTATTTGATTTTATAAAATCAAGAAGCCCGGCATTAAAGGAAGTATTAATTCGCATCGAATTTCAATTTAATTTAGCCAAGCTATTAGATTTGGCCATAATTGTAATGCAATCCGTCAATTGATTTGTAATTTGGTCAAAATTAATTAAATATGACTAAATTTTAAATCCCAATTGAGGTTATATTTTAAATAACCCCAAAAACTCTCATAACATCAACCTAATTCCACAAAAAAATAATTTCAAATTGTACTATATTGTACTATTTCCCCCCAACTTTGTCTTTTCCCAATTTTGAAATTCAAAAGTTGTACTATATTGTACAATTTCCCCCCACATTATCTTTCACCTCACCTTATCTTCAATTTTAAAATTTCAAAAACACCCTTAATTGCTTTTTCTCCCACATTGGTGGATGACAAAAATAAATCTTCATCATTTCCTATAAATACTTTTCTCCCCCATTGGTGGAAGGGAGGAAAAAAAACCTCATTTCTCTCCTATAAATACTACCACTACTTTGATAGAAAAAGGGAGAAAAGAAAGACAAAAAGAGGCTAGAACGGTGAAAAAATCTTTTTTTGAGCAAAATAGTTATTTTTATTTAGTAAAATTTTTTGTTTCATAGAGTTGGTCGGCTAATAAAAAATTTTAAGTTGCCGGCGACGTTTTTTTGGTGGTGGTTGATTCCGACGAAGCTCGTAGTCTCATTTTGCTGCCCCTAAAAGGTAAACACATCTTTTTTTTTTTTTAGTTTTTATTATCGTTTTCTTCTTCATCTTTTTTCTTCTTCATAGTTCGTAGATATAATTTTATTTGCTGGGATTGTATGCTGTAGATGGCCTTAAAGGCCCTAGGACGTTGTGGTATCGATATTCTAATTATTTTCATGTTCATGATATAAAAATGAGCTAACAATAGTTGTATATGTCTTTTTTTTTTTACTTTATTCTTTGATTATTTTGGATAAAGTTTCAATCTTTGCTTAAAAAATGTATTTATGCTTGGTTTAAACTCATTGTTGTTGGATATATTTGTTTTTAGCATGTAAAATTATTTTCTTTATGTTGAAAAGAATAGTTAATGTTGAATGTTTCGCCTTTTCACCTTATTCTTTGATTATTTTGGATAAAGTTTAGATCTTTGCTTGAAAAACATAATCATGTCTTGTTTAAACTCATTATTGTTGAATATCTTTATTTTTAGCATGTAAAGTTATTTTCTTTATGTTGAAAAGAACAGTTAATATTGATTGTTTTGCCTTTTGACCTTATTATTTGATTATTTTGGATAAAGTTTAGATCTTTACTTGAAAAGTCATACCCATGTCTTGTTTAAACTCATTGTTGGTAGATATGTTTGTTTTTAGCATGTAAAGTTATTTTCTTTATGTTGAAAAGAATGGTTAATATTGATTGTTTTGACTTTTGACTTTATTCTTTGATTGACATGTATAAAGTTTTGATCTTTGCTCAAAAGACAAACTCATGTCTTGTTTAAATTTATTATTGGCGGATATGTTTGTTTTAGCTGTAAAGTTATTTCTTTTATGTTGAAAAAATATTTACTATTGTTTGTTTCGCCTTAATAAAAATAGTAATTGATATATCAAGAATTTTTCATTTACTTGTTAGTTATTTTAAGGGATCTCCAAAATCTTCATATAAGAGATGAAGTGCTAGCTTTATTTTTCATCTATGATGTTTATTCTTCTTTTTCGCATGTTTTTAAATTTGTCAAAATGATGAGAAAGTTCGAATTTTTGTGGCTAAATAGAATTATTTAGATATTTTCGAGTCATGCATAGTATGATTGTGAAATAATATTTCACTTTTAAAAATGCTAAACTTTATTCTAATTTTCTTGCGCCCTTTGGATTGTTATATGTGCTCTTTGTGAGTGTAAAGACTTGATTCGTGTCTCTAGTTGATTCATAATATCAAAGGAGAATCAACGATGTCTTAGAAATATAAACCATAGGTCATTACACGTTTTTTTTTTCATAAAATTTTGGTTGTAATTTAGATGTATGAATTTTCGTTAATGTCGCCTTAATTGAAATTTAAAGATTCTCTTGCTTGAAAAGTTAACCTTTATTTTATTTTGTTATATGGATTAATATCTATGTTTGTTCAATTTTAGAAGTCATGAGTATTTTCCTTGTTGCCTCATCCCTTTACTTTCGCAAGCTTACGTTGTTTGTTTCTTGCATTAATGCATTGAATATGGCCTTCTTCCTTTTACCTTTATTCATTCTTGTATGAACATAAATCATGAGGCATGTAAGTGGGTGTCTTTGCTTTGCATTTTATTTGTTGACTCTCATTCTTGTGCAAGTGTGCTTATCATTGTCATTCAAAATTGGTTCTTGATATTTTTTTTTGCTTTGAAATATGTCACTTATATGCCTTGGGTGTATATTAATTTCTTTATCTTTTCTTTGCATGCAAAAAAAATATCTCGAGTCCAAATGGATTCCTCTCCTCTTGCATTTCGTAATGGGCCAATGAGGTCTACCCCTTCGAGTCAAGTTCGAAGTTTAAACCCGAGGTCCACTACATGGCGTGCGGGTGCTAGAGGATAGACGAAGAAGGAAAATTGGTCAAAACCCATTGATGAGGTCACTAAGAGACTTGAAAAGTCTCAATTTTTATTATTGTCTTCTTTTTATTTATTCATTTAGTCATTTATTTATTCATTCATTTCGGCCTCGAAGCCAAAGTTGTATTTAATATAGGTGGAGCAAGACTCGAGCCAAAGGCTCGAAAAATAGTTTAGGACAGGTAAAATGGGTCGGAAGTCCAACTAGACTAGGACAGGTCTCGTTGATTTGGGCCCAATGGCCTAAATCCTTTACTTTCTCCTCCCTTCCCCTTTTATGTGTTTATTTGTTTATTAGTTTTGTTTAGACTTAGTTAAAATCTCTACTAAGTCTCCTAAATCTATTTTACACAAGACTTTTTTAAAAAAATTAAAAAAATTAAATCACTATTTCAACAAATTAATCTTTTCAGAAGTTAATCAAAAGATGTTTTCAAACAGTACGGATAACCGCAAGTTAGCGGACGTTTTAGGTGCCTAACGCCTTCCTAAAACGTTAATAGGAACCACTTACTCGGAATCTTCAAAACTTAAAGTGGTTTTTCTGTTTTGAATCGTTTGAAGTAACTCTCTAAAGGTTTCTTAATTCCTTTTCAAAATTAAGTGGAGACTCTCTTTCAAAAGTCAAAATTTCTCCGCAAAACAGCATCTACCATCTATGGAACAACATCAAGGGTAGATTTAAGAAGAATCAAAAGCAGTTAAACGGGATCTTCTTTACAATGGCCAGAACATACATAAAGGCAAACTTTGATCGGCTTATGGAAGACATAAACAAAATTGATAATAGGGTGAAGGAGTATCTGTTTGATATAGGCTATGAAAAATGGTCTATAGCTCATGCCCATGTCAACAGGTCGATGTTCATGACTTCAAACATTGCAGAATCCGTAAATTCAGCAAATAGAGATGTAAGAGACCTGCCAATTAAAAAATTCCTACAATTTATGATGGATCTGGTCATGAGATGAAATAATGAGCATAGACAACATTCAGAAGAAACATTTACAGAACTGAGAAATAAATACAATATAATAATGAGGGAAAATCTCATTCTATCAAATAAAATGAAGGTATTACTTTTTATTTCTACTTCACAGATACTTACATATTGTAATGTGTACACTATATACTAATATATTTGTACATTGCAGGTGATGGGTTCTACTCACTATTCTTATGTATTCATTGAGGAAACTAGAAAATGAAACATTGTTTGCATGCGTGAAAAAAAATATTCCTGCCTACAATTTCAAGTAGATGGCATACCTTGTCCACATGCTATGGCGGTCCTAACTTACACGCATATGAACTTACAAAGCTATTGTGCTCCATATTACACAAGAGAAAACTTCTTGAAAGCATATGAACTTTCAGTTATACCACTTTCTGATGAAACAGCTTGACACATCCCAGCAGAGATGTCAGCTAATATAGTACTGCCACCAATCTGGAAATCAAAACCAGGAAGACCAAAAAAGAACAATCGAGGAAAGGGAATTATAGACTACTTTAAACAACAAATTTCATGTGGGCGCTGTAAAAAAATAGGACACAATCGAAGAACATGTGGAAATGCTCCAACAAGAATCTAATAGGATGCTGTTGCAAGAGCACTTTTATCTTTTCTATTTTTTTCCTTGAAAAAAGACTATTCTTTTCATAGCAATGTAATAGCAACAATATTATTTTACTTCAAATGTATTCTACTCTTATAGAAATCTGTGCATTATGGTGTTTCATTTAGCCACATTCTTTGGTGAGGTGCACTAATCAACTCATCTGAGTTGGGGGAGGGGGGTGTAATTTTTCTACTACAATGCTTAATAAAACTGTATATCATCTGTGTCAATCATGTATAATACCTATATACAGTTTGAATATATATAAGTACTAGTATTTGTCTTTTGAATTAATTAGCAAATACATAGCACCTCTATATTTTGAATATAACTTTATAAACAATATAAATACTTTCTTACAACAATATATAAGTTCTATATCTAGTTGGGATAAATGTATAAAATTGTAGAAATAGTGTGCTTAAACTGTGTAACAACTGTATAGGAACTGAATAAATGTTGCATGTATACTGAATATCGGTATAAATTTGCATAAATACTTCATATAATATTATAACTACTGTATATGACCTGTATATGAACTGCATATGACCTGTGTACAGGCTGTGTAACTACTATATAGGACCTGTATATATACTGCATATAAAGTACTGTATATGAACTGTGTAATTTCTGTATAGCACCTGCGTATATATTATATATTAGACTATATAACTATTTTATATGACCTGTGTCAACAATGTGTAAGTTTTATATTTTTTTGAAAAGTTGGTTTTAAATTTGCATAAATACTGCATATGACCTGTGTACAGACTGTGTAACTACTATATAGGACCTGTATATATACTGCATATAAAGTACTGCATATGAACTGTGTAATTTCTGTATAGCACCTGCATATATATTATATATTAAACTATATAACTACTTTATATGACCTGTGTCAACAATGTGTAAGTTTTATATTTTGTTGGTATAAATTTGCATAAATATTGCATATAAACTGAATATAACCTGTGTACATACTGTGTAACAATTATATACGACCTGTATATATACTGCATATAAAGTACTGCATATGAACTGTGTAATTTTTGTATAACACCTGCATATATATTGGATATTAAACTATATAGGAACTGAATAAATGTTGCATATATATTGAGTATCAACTTTGATCAACATAAACTAATATTTCAGCATCAATTATACAGAATTGTATCAATTACCAAAACATGTAGTATTTGGCATAACATTTCATAATAAGAATCTCCGAGTGTATCAACACAAAACAGAAACAACCCTAAGCATTTCAACACTAAAACATATCTAACATCAATGCTTCAAAGATATTTCTAACTAAATTTGTTGCACACCATCCTTTTTCTTCAACAATCGACCAGTAGATTCATTTTCACTAACTACACATTGGCTTTGTTTCTTCTTTCCATAATCCCACAACAACACACCATACCGAGTACGAATAGCATCAATATCATCTAGATGATTAGAAATTTCAAGACCATCAAGCAAATACTCAGCAAAGGCAGCAACAAATACACCACATTCCCTGTAAACATAATACATCATCAGTATAATTGACAAAAAAATATGTAAAAATGAGCAATTGAATGTGCATTCAATATATTACGTGTTAGCTTGTGTTGGCAGTTCATCAACAATACGAATATCAAAAAAATTAGCCACTGGAAGTCAATCACTCCTACTTTCCCAAAATCCAATACAAGAAAGAAAGTGTGGAATTAATTCTGAATACGTTGAAACTGATTTCTGAACACAAATGGCATGCCTTGCACCATGCATTGAATCATACACATATATGCATTGATCTTTAAAAGACAACCTCGCCAAAATCCAGTGAAGCTCCTCGACAAGATTAATTGAGAAAAGAACATTGTCAACGCTATTTTACGGGACGTTACATCTCATAAAAAATCCAAGCATGTACTCAACGATTTGATGTTCTTGAGTGGTAAGTGTTACATCTCTATTGTTCTCCACAAAACGTTTATACAAAGTCTGAATCAAGCAGTTAAACCAACAATCGGTGGTTGTAAATTTAACTTAATCACAAACAGGCCCGTATTTTGACTTCTTCCGCAAATAGTAAAAGATAACATCAATATGCTGAAAATACGAACAACAAAACCACGTTAAAATGCTAAAAATGAATACAGAACACTAATTTAAATTATATAAATACAAGCTACTTATATAACATGCATCATATCAACTACTGCATACAAACTGTATATCTACTGTGTAGGACCTGTATATATATATATATTGAATAGCAACTACTGCATTTAAATTATGTACATACTGTGTAAACACTGCATAGGACCTGTATATACATTGCATATTAAATGTTGCATATAAGCTGCACATAAAGTACTGCATAAATAAAGCACGGGACTTATATAACATTCATCATATACAAAATTTCAGTATTCCAATTAGATTATCACTATCAAGTACAGAAATAAAAGATATATAACCTACTTAACTAACAAATTCATTACTTACTGAATCGGTTAACGGTACTCCTGGATATGTCAATGTGAAGAACCACTCTTTCATTTTAACAATATCAACTCCATAGTCAAAATATTTTTGGAGAGCATTGACAGAATCGGAATAAACAGGCCTGGATTTTTTTTTACAAAAATTGTAATATATGATAAAATAAAGTAAAACAAAAAAAATTACAAACCGAAACTTACATCTGTTTAACGTGTAACGATCTCGCAACAAACCTGTTAAACTTTAACGTCACTTTCAATCATCAATTCGCTCCGTAATTGTAACACCCCGAAAATTTTTTCGTACACTTATCGCGATTATATGGAGTCCTAAAGGCTTGCGTATGGGTTAAATTAAGTTTATGGTGTTCGGAAGTATCCCGTCAATAGTTGTATGTGTAGGTGATGGAATAAGTTTTCCAACGATATAAAGTTTGCCCAAAACAGAGGAGTATTTCATATAAGCGAGCACATTCGAAAATTCAAAACGGTGGCCGGGAAGCCTGTGAACAGTAAATCTGCAGGAAAATTACTGCAGCTAGGCATTTTTTTTTTGGATCAACTTTAGACGATCATAACTCCTTGTAAAAAAAGAATTGTGTGAGCTGCTATATATCGACGAAAATCTCCGAGAGTCTTCTTTCCGATGAAATTAGTTTCATCCAAATCCAATGTCTGAGTAAGGAGCTATACCCGTTTTACTACAGCCTACCAAAAAAAAAAAGAATTTTGGGATAGATTTTTTGGTCAACTTTAAACGACCATAACTCCTTGTACAGGAAGAACTGGGTGGTATACTTTATATGAAAATGAAATCCCTTTGAATTATCTTTCCAATGCAATTGGTTTCACCCAAATCTGATACCGGAGCAAAGAGTTATGATCGATTTACTTCAGCCTGTCAAAACTGTCCACTGGGGACAGATTCGGATTTTATTTAAATTTTTAGGGCAAAATGGTCATTTTTTATTACCTCTTGGACGAAAATTGGTCTTTATAAACATACAATTAGCCTCATATATATCATATATCATCCAATTATTAAGAGAAGGTGAAACCCTAGCCTAATTTCAACTTCAAATATTTTGTGATTCAACAGTAGAAAATTCGAATTGGTTCCGTAGTTGTGTTCACCATCTCGAAAGCTTCGAGAAGCACCCCATGGTTATGTAAGGAGGATTCTAAATACAAGAGTTCATTGTTAAGGTATGAATATTGTTTATTCTTGATTCTTATCCATGAATAAGTATTGATAAAGGATTATGAGTATTGTCTTGATGTTGGAAGATAACTAGAAACATAGTTATGAATTGTTTTGTATAAATTGTTAGTAGTAAATTATGGAAGTTGTTGTATTGGATTATGGAGGATGAATTGTGGTGATATATCATTATATTAGTGGTTATGTATGCCTAGTGATCATGTTGGTATTGGATGGTGATTAAGAAGGGAAATAAAGGCTAAGAGTGATGTTGAGGGATATTGCATGAAAATGCATGATATGCGAATGTAATAAGAGTATAAGAGGATGTATGTAGCACTCTTATTGATGAGTTAAAGGATTACTTCCTAGACATTATTTGGTGAAGTTAATACCTAAATGGTAAGGTTTGGTTGCTAATACTAGTTTGCCACAAATGACT
This sequence comes from Capsicum pubescens, assembly GCA_030864215.1. Classification (NCBI taxonomy): domain Eukaryota; kingdom Viridiplantae; phylum Streptophyta; class Magnoliopsida; order Solanales; family Solanaceae; genus Capsicum; species Capsicum pubescens. The sequence goes on along the minus strand of CM061538.1, from coordinate 294,069,372 downwards.
TATTGTAGATAAGTGTTCGAAGAGTACGGGAAGTCAAGTTGGACTTGTATTGAAGTGGTTATATCAAGGTATGTAAGACATACTCTAGCTAATCTTTGGCATGAATAATGACCCATGGCACTCTCAAGTAAGCTTCCAACATTGTCCTACGACACATGACATAATAACATCATATGATCTTCGACACTACCAATTGAACTTGTTTTCACTTTTAAGATGTCCGGCTAGTCAAAAAAATGTCCATATACTATTGTTGACTCCGAAATGGTTTAATGAGGTATCCATGATTCTCTACTTCATTTTCATGATATTAATTACCTATTTACATCTTTTTCCTATTGAGGTATCATGGTTTCAAGTTCCATAAGGTGTGACCACAAAGTAACCAATCTCAAAGATTAATTGAATTAAGAAATGGAATGTCTTTATTTTAAATTGATGATATGATGTATTGTATTAGTACCACTGATCAGTTGGCCATTGTATGACATATGTTATGTATTGATAAGGAATACGGGAAGTAATGATATGAAAGTAATGTGCAGGTATCCCATCAGATCTTTTAAGTGTGGTCTACTCATACTGTTTATTCACTGGTATCTGGGTTCTGTTGATCTTTTGTATCTCATCTTGATACTCACTGTCTTACATACTCAGTACATATTTCCGTACTAACGTCCCTCACGGGGGACCTGTATTCATGCCTGCAGGAACAGGTACTGCAGGTCGTACACCTCCGCAGTAAGAGCCAGGACATTCTGTTGATAGTGGTGAGCTCCAGTTATTTCGGGGCATCCCAAGTCGTTTCTACATGTATTTTTTGGTATTTGTATAAAAGTCTTTTGTGGGCGGGAGTTTGTCCCGACCCTAACTCAGTTGTGTATCTATGTAGAGGCTTTTGTAGACATATTGTACAGCCATAGGAGTGTTTGGTTGATAGACGTGATGGCTCTGACGGCCAATTACTGTTTATATATATATGCGTATCTGCTGGGATGATACAGGTACTGTTTTCTTCTATTTACAACGAAGTGCTGCCCAAATTTCTAATTTTCATGAGTAATGTAAATGTGAAAGTACAGGTTATGAACGGGTTCTCCCGGGCCTCCTCGGCTACGGGTGCCAGTCTGCTCCAATGGGATTTGGGGTATGACAGAAGTGGTATCAGAGAAGTTCGTCCTAGTGAGTCTACAAAGCCGTGTCTACGTAGAATCTCGTTTATCGGTGTGTTGTGCATCACATCTATAAACAGGAGGCTATTGGACATTTAGGGATTGTTTCCATTCTCCATTTCTTAGATCGTGCAATAGAGCCCATATTAGAGATAAAGTCATAATCGATCGCTTAATCCAATTATTTTTTTTATTTATTTATTATAGTAACGATGCCGGTTACAAGGAGAAAGAATAAGTGGAAGCGAGTAGATGTAGTGGCCGGATAAGGTACTAGTAAGTCACCACCGGCACAAGCTGAATAAAGTGAGTTTCAAGCTGAGCATATATCAGGAGCTTCTTCTCCTCCGAAAGGGCCATCTATTAATGCTGTTGATCGAGATTTGAGAGATGCAGTACAACTTCTGACGCGTATAGTTGCCGGTCAAGTTCAAGGGCAAGCTATTCCTACCACGGGTTCTAGTGGTACGGATAGAGCAGCTAGCCTCCAGACACAGGATTTTCTGAAACTGGATCCTCCTACTTTTACCGGATCAGATATTAACGAAGACCCGCAGGACTTTGTCGATCAAACCCAAAGGGCTCTAGATGTTATGCACATATTCAGTAAAGAGATGGTTGAGCTAGCAGCATATAGACTGAAAGGAGAGGCTATATTGTGGTACGAGGATTGGAAACGATCTAGGGGTATTGATACACCTCCAACTACGTGGGGAGAGTTCAAAGATGCATTTATTGATCATTATCTTCCATTTGAGACTCGTCAGGCCCGTGCAGATCAATTCTTAAATCTTCGTCAGGGTAATATGAGTGTAAGGGAGTATAGTCTTCGATTTAACTCCTTGTCTCGATATGGTTCTAATGTGGTAGCTACTATGGATGACAGAGTTCATCACTATGTGGATAGATTGGAACCATACTTGGTTAGAGATTGTACCATTGCTGCTTTGAAGAAGGACATGGATATAGCGAGGATACAAGCTTTCGCTCAGAAAATGGAAGATCAGAGGCAAAGAAGAAGAACCCAGGAATCAGAAAAAGGATATTCTAAGCGGGCCAGAGCTATAGGGCAGTTTATGGCATCTCAGGGAGGTTTTAGGCCTTCGTTCTCTCATAGATTGCCTAGCCCGTTATCTTCTTATCCTGCAATTAGTGCTCCACCGCAATTTCAAAGGTTCAGAGGTAATCAGTTCGGGCAAAGCAGTGAAAATCAGAGTTCGCGAACAGTGGGGTATCAAGGGCAAGGGAGTATGAGTCAATTGAGACCTCCACGACCCCCGTGCCCCATATGTAGAAGATTTCACTTTGGCAAATGTAGGCTTGGAACGAACAATTGCTTTTGGTGCGGTAAGCCGGGGCATATGGCTAGAGATTGCCCACGCAGGACCACAGGTGGTATAACACGACCTACCTAATCAACTGTTGCGTCATCATCGGTGCCTCCTTTGAGTAGGGGTGAACAACCTATGGGTCACGGTAGAGGTGATAGAGGAACAACTAGTTCTAGCGGAGCTCAGAACCGTGTGTATGCCCTAGCAGATCGGCAGAATTTAGAGGCTTCTCCAGACGTGGTTACAGGTACGTTGTCCATCTTTGCATTTGATGTGTATGCCTAAATTGATCCTGGTTCTACATTATCGTATGCTACTCCTTTGGTTGCGGGAAGGTTCGGAAGAACACCCGAATTATTAGCCAAGCCATTTGAAGTATCAACGCCAGTGGGGGAATCTCTTATAGCTAGGAATGTTTATCGAAATTGTGTTGTGAATATTTGTGGTCGTGATACGATGGCCGATCTTGTTGAGTTAGAAATGGTAGATTTTGATGTTATTATGGGCATGGATTGGTTAGCGTCTTGTTATGCTACAGTAGATTGCCGTTCTAAGAAGGTATATTTCTATTTCCCAAATGAGGCTGTCCTTGAATGGAAGGGTAATGTTGGCGCGCCGAGAGGTAGATTTATTTCTTACTTTAAGGTAAGAAAAATGATTTCCAAGGGGTACATATACCATTTGGTTAGAGTAAGGGATACAGAGGAAGAGCAGCCAACTTTTCAGACCGTTCCGGTTGTGAATGAATTTCCTGATGTATTTCCTGAAGAACTACCAGGTTTACCTCCTGAACGAGAAGTGGAGTTTGGTATTGATATGTTGCCAGACACACAACCAATCTCAATTCCTCCTTATAGAATGGCACCAGCAGAGTTGCGAGAATTGAAAGAGCAACTGAAAGACTTGATAGAGAAGGGATTCATCAGGCCTAGTATGTCCCCTTGGGGAGCACCAGTATTGTTTGTGCGTAAGAAAGATGGTTCGCTGAGGATGTGTATTGACTATCGGCAATTGAATAAGGTGGCTATCAAGAATAAATACCCTCTTCCCCGAATTGATGATTTATTTGACCAGTTGCAGGGTGCCCAGTGTTTTTCCAAGATTGACTTGAGATCAGGCTATCATCAAGTGAGAGTCAAGGATAAAGATATACCCAAGACAGCTTTCCGAACACGGTGTGGTCATTATGAATTCCTGGTTATGTCATTCGGGCTGACAAATGCACCCGCAGTTTTTATGGATCTGATGAATAGGCTGTTTAAGCCGTTTCTAGATGTGTTCGTGATAGTTTTCATAGATGATATTCTGGTCTACTCTAGATCAGAAGAGGATCATGTTAATCACTTAAGGCAGGCGTTGCAGATTCTTCGTGATCGTAAGCTGTATGTGAAGTTTTCTAAATGTGAGTTTTGGCTCAAGTCAGTGGCATTTTTGGGCCATATTGTATCCAGTGAAGGCATAAAAGTTGACACTCAGAAGATTGAGGCTGTGAAGAATTGGCCAAGACCCACGACGCCTACGGAGATTCGTAGTTTCCTCGGGTTGGCAGGTTATTATAGAAGGTTTGTTGAAGATTTTTCTTCTATTTCTGCACCCTTGACTAAGTTGACGCATAAGGCCTCCAAGTTTCAATGGAATGATGCCTGTGAAAAGAGTTTCCAAGATCTGAAGAGCAAGTTGACTTCTACACCGGTATTGGTACTTCCTGAAGGCACAGAAGGGTATGCAGTGTACTGTGATGCTTCAAGAATTGGCTTAGGATGCGTATTAATGCAACATGGTAGAGTAATAGCCTATGGCTCTAGACAGTTGCGACCACATGAGAGGAATTATCCCACACATGATCTTGAGCTAGCTGCAGTTGTATTTGCTTTGAAGATATGGCGCCACTACTTATATGGGGTTCATGTTGACATATATACCGATCATAAGAGCCTGCAATATATCTTCAGTCAGAAAGATCTAAACTTGAGGCAGCGGAGATGGCTTGAATTGTTGAAAGATTACGATGTTGATATCTTGTATCATCCAGGGAAAGCGAATGTGGTAGCGGATGCACTGAGTCATAAGTCTAAAATGGCATCTATAGAAAAGCAGGGGATGATTAAGGATCTTCACCAACTAGCTAATTTGGGAGTTCGACTTCTCGAAACTCCAGATGAAGAGGTTATTGTACGTAATGCAGCGGAATCTTCATTGATAGCTGAAGTGAAAGAGAAGCAGTATGCAGATCCAATTTTATTGCAGCTTAAGGAGGATGTGCAGAGTGGCACGACAAAGACATTTGAGCTTACGCGAGAAGGAGTGCTTCAGTGTCAGAATCGTTTATGTGTACCTAATGTAGTTGAGCTAAGAAAGAGAATTATGACAGAAGCACACTGTTCAAGGTATTCCATCCATCCAGGGTCGACTAAGATGTATCAAGATTTGAAAGCAATATATTGGTGGAATGACATGAAGAAGAATATTGCCGAATTTGTAGCTGAATGTCCGAATTGTCAAAGAGTCAAAGTAGAACACCAGAAACCCGGTGGTTACATGCAATGTATAGATCTTCCAGTCTGGAAGTGGGACAAGATCAATATGGATTTCATCACGGGTTTGCCTCGTACATTTCGGAAGTTTGATTCCATATGGGTGATCATTGATAGGCTTACCAAATCCACGCACTTCTTACCAGTTAAGACAACTTATACGACGGAAGAGTATGCGAAGTTGTATAGTAAGGAGATCGTTCGGTTACATGGAGTTCCAATTTCCATTATATCCGATCGAGGAGCCCAATTTACCGTGAATTTCTGGAAGTCTTTTCAAAGGAGTTTGGGGACACAAGTAAATCTAAGTACGACTTTTCATCCTCAAACGGACGTACAAGCGGAACGTACCATCCAGATACTTGAAGATATGCTACGAGCATGTGTATTAGATTTCAAAGGCAACTGGGATGATCACCTACCTCTTATCGAGTTTGCCTATAATAATAGCTATCATTCAAGTATCAAAATGACACCATATGAAGCATTGTATGGAAGAAAGTGTAGATCGCCAATAGGATGGTTTGAAGCAGGTGATGCGGTCTTGTTTGGACCGGATCTTGTTTATCAAGCAATGGAGAAGGTTAAAGTGATCCAACAACGGCTTGAAACAGCTCAAAGTCGACACAAATCTTATGCGGATGTTAGAAGAAGAGGACTTGAGTTTTCTATCGATGATTGGGTATTCTTGAAAGTATCACCAATGAAAGGAGTGATGAGGTTTGGCAAGAAAGAAAAGTTAAGTCCACGATACATAGGTCCGTACAAGATCATTCAAAGATTTGGACAAGTTGCTTATGAGTTAGAGCTACCTCAAGAGCTCTCAGCAGTTCATCCCATATTTCATATTTCGATGCTTCGCAAGTACATCGGAGATCCATCGCACATCACTACTACGGAAGATGTACAAGTTACAGAAGATCTCACTTTTGAAGAAATGCCTATTGCTATTCTTGATCGCCAAATAAAAAAGATAAGGAATAAAGAGATAGCATCGGTAAAAGTACTTTGGAGGAATCAACAAGTTGAGGAGATCACATGGGAAGCCGAGGAAGAGATGAAGATTAAGTACCCTTACCTATTCAACGATGAGGAGGAAGTTCATGAGACGGAAGAAGAACAATAACAAGTAAGTATTTATTTTTATGCAAGTATGTTATGATGATGAATATGTTAATTGTAAGCTTGGACATGTCTTAATTGAGTAACTATGCTAACATTCGAGGATGAATGTTCTTAAGGGGGGAGAATGTAACACCCCGTAAATTTTTTCGTACACTTATCGCGATTATATGGAGTCCTAAAGGCTTGCGTATGGGTTAAATTAAGTTTATGGTGTTCGGAAGTATCCCATCAATAGTTTTATGTGTAGGTATTGGAATAAGATTTCCAACGATATAAAGTTTGCCCAAAACAGAGGAGTATTTCATATAAGCGAGCACATTCGAAATTTCAGAACGGTGGCCGGGAAGCCTGTGAACAGTAAATCTGCAGGAAAATTACTGCAGCTAGGCAATTTTTTTTTGGATCAACTTTAGACGATCATAACTCCTTGTAAAAAAAGAACTGTGTGAGCTTCTATATATCGACGAAAATCTCCGAGAGTCTTCTTTCCGATGAAATTAGTTTCATCCAAATCCAATGTCTGAGTAAGGAGCTATACCCGTTTTACTACAGCCTATAAAAAAAAATAGAATTTTGGGACAGATTTTTGGGTCAACTTTAAACGAACATAAATCCTTGTACAGGAAGAACTGGGTGGTATACTTTATATGAAAATGAAATACTTTTGAATTATCTTTCCAATGCAATTGGTTTCACCCAAATACGATACCGGAGCAAAGAGTTATGATCGATTTACTTCAGCCTGTCAAAACTGTCCACTGGGGACAGATTCGGATTTTATTTAAATTTTTAGGGCAAAATGGTCATTTTCTATTACCTCTTGGACGAAAATTGGTCTTTATAAACATACACTTAGCCTCATATATATCATATATCATCCAATTATTAAGAGAAGGTGAAACCCTAGCCTAATTTCAACTTCAAATATTTTGTGATTCAACCGTAGAAAATTCGAATTGGTTCCGTAGTTGTGTTCACCATCTCGAAAGCTTCGAGAAGCACCCCATGGTTATGTAAGGAGGATTCTAAATACAAGAGTTCATTGTTAAGGTATGAATATTGTTTATTCTTGATTCTTATCCATGAATAAGTATTGATAAAGGATTATGAGTATTGTCTTGATGTTGGAAGATAACTAGAAACATAGTTATGAATTGTTTTGTATAAATTGTTAGTAGTAAATTATGAAAGTTGTTGTATTGGATTATGGAGGATGAATTGTGGTGATATATCATTATATTAGTGGTTATGTATGCCTAGTGATCATGTTGGTATTGGATGGTGATTAAGAAGGGAAATAAATGCTAAGAGTGATGTTGAGGGATATTGCATGAAAATGCATGATATGCGAATGTAATAAGAGTATAAGAGGATGTATGTAGCACTCTTATTGATGAGTTAAAGGATTACTTCCTAGACATTATTTGGTGAAGTTAATACCTAAATGGTAAGGTTTGGTTGCTAATACTAGTTTGCCACAAATGACTTATTGTAGATAAGTGTTCGAAGAGTACGGGAAGTCAAGTTGGACTTGTATTGAAGTGGTTATATCAAGGTATGTAAGACATACTCTAGCTAATCTTTGGCATGAATAATGACCCATGGCACTCTCAAGTAAGCTTCCAACATTGTCCTACGACACATGACATAATAACATCATATGATCTTCGACACTACCAATTGAACTTGTTTTCACTTTTAAGATGTCCGGCTAGTCAAAAAAATGTCCATATACTATTGTTGACTCCGAAATGGTTTAATGAGGTATCCATGATTCTCTACTTCATTTTCATGATATTAATTACCTATTTACATCTTTTTCCTATTGAGGTATCATGGTTTCAAGTTCCATAAGGTGTGACCACAAAGTAACCAATCTCAAAGATTAATTGAATTAAGAAATGGAATGTCTTTATTTTAAATTGATGATATGATGTATTGTATTAGTACCACTGATCAGTTGACCATTGTATTATAAAGATTATGTATATATGCTATTCCAGGGGTGGTCCCTGATGTATTGTATTAGTACCACTGATCAGTTGGCCATTGTATGACATATGTTATGTATTGATAAGGAATACGGGAAGTAATGATATGAAAGTAATGTGCAGGTATCCCATCAGCTCTTTTAAGTGTGGTCTACTCATACTGTTTATTCACTGGTATCTGGGTTCTGTTGATCTTTTGTATCTCATCTTGATACTCACTGCCTTACATACTCAGTACATATTTCCGTACTGACGTCCCTCACGGGGGACCTGTATTCATGCCTGCAGGAACAGGTACTGCAGGTCGTACACCTCCGCAGTAAGAGCCAGGACATTCGGTTGATAGTGGTGAGCTCCAGTTGTTTCGGGGCATCCCAAGTCGTTTCTACATGTATTTTTTGGTATTTGTATAAAAGCCTTTTGTGGGCGGGAGTTTGTCCCGACCCTAACTCAGTTGTGTATCTATGTAGAGGATTTTGTAGACATATTGTACAACCATAGGAGTGTTTGGTTGATAGACATGATGGCTCTGACGGCCAATTACTGTTTATATATATATATGCGTGTCTGCTGGGCTGATACATGTACTATTTTCTTCTATTTACAACGAAGTGCTGCCCAAATTTCTAATTTTCATAAGTAATGTAAATGTGAAAGTATAGGTTATGAACGGGTTCTCCCGGACCTCCTCGACTACGGGTGCCAGTCCGCTCCAATGGAATTTGGGGTATGACAGTAATACTCTTCACAAAAGGATGCTTTATAGACAAGACATGTTTTCTTGACTGAGCATTCTCTACACACTTAGATGATTGGCCTTCAACTTTGCCACAACCAGAATCAAATTTTGACAAAAATGGAGATTCACATACTGTCGCTGGCTTACGTAATCGGCGAGGAATAGAAGGTGTTTCATCCAACATAACAGGCGCGACCACCATGTTTTCCTCAATCCCTTTAACATTATCACTTGTAGTTGCATCAACTTTTCTAACACTATCACATACTAAATCAGTCGCATCAGTTGTTGTAACACTCTTATCGGGTTGAGTGAACTTAGAAATTTCAGCATCTGAAATTTCTGACCAGTCAAGCTCATTCTGGCTAACCACTGCCACATCACCTTCTTTTTGTGTCTTTTGATCATAAAAAGGTTGAGTAAACTTAGACACTTCAGAATCAGTAAAATTAGACCAATCACTATCAACCTGACTATTTCTACCCTCCCCTGTATCCTTATTTTCACCTGAGCTTTGTGTGAACTTCAAAAAATCAAAATCTAAAAAATTCTTCCAAGCACCATCTTTTAAAGTTTCAGCCGCAGAATCAACATCGACATGACCACCTACACAATCACCTACAAAATTAACTTTCTCTCCAACGGCATCCACCAAATGCCCAATTACGTCACCACCTACACAATTTGTTGCTTTCCCTACATCATCCATCAAATTGTCACTTATATGATCCACTTCCGGTACAACATCATTTTGTTGTCCCACATTAGGTGGATCATTAACTTGATCATCACTTGTACCACCAACATTAGGTGTCTCATCATTTTTTTATTTGAGTTGTCACCATCGTTATCACCAATTGATATACCAGCCTTTAAAAAAACTTTATAAAACAAGTACAATAGTGTATATAAGATTTGTTAAAAAAGTAGGAGAAATTCAGGAAAAGAATACCTTAGGCTCATTCTTTATATCTAGAGCTCGAAAAATTAATTCAAATGAGGATTTCATAAACTTTTCCATCGAGAAAACCTTTTCCGTTAACTAAACATAAAAGGAAAAAGTCAACACATCAATTAACAAAAACATACAAATATTAATAAAAACCTTCGACATACCATTTTAACATCACTTCGCAAAAGTGCCAATTCATTATCTGAGCTCGACTGACTACATTCTTGTTTACTGGTGCTAGGCAAATCAACAGAGTGCACAACCGCATCCACAGGTTTGAAATAAGGTAATTGAAGGATTATTTTTTCAAGAACTGTCGGCGTAATGTTACGCAACACAACCTGCACATAAAAAACAGCACTCGACATTTAAGAAGCACATTACAATTTAACAAAGCATATATAAATTACAATTTAAAACAACGGTATACCTGCTCTTGCCTAATATCAAAAAATGCAGACTTGACCTCCTTGTATGTTGGTCTATACTTTACAAACCAATTCAGTATACGTGGCACACCATCGCCCACTCGGTCAGCAAGATGGCCATCGGCATAAGGACAACACTTATAAAACCAACACTGAAATGCAAGAGGAAAATCAGCACAACGATACATAGTTTTTCGCTGATAAACCTTAGACTTCATTGACTCCAGCATTAGACGAAAACACAATTTTTCCCAATGAAATGTTTCATAGTTCCTAAATTCAACCAATAAGAAATCACTCTTAGTTATAACATAACTATACGTGACAGAAAAAATAAAGGAATAAATGAAGAACAAAACAGAAATTTGTAAAGCATCTTCATCACATTGCCACTTTTTTTCCATGAAACACTCTTCTAAATCATGCTTTGTAACCTTGGACTTTCCTGAAAAATACAACTCCATCAGCTTACTTTCTTCACTAACAACAAGCTCATTATTGTAATTTCCGGTACATTTTAAGTCGTTAATTATAACAAACTCTTGTAAGCCGAAACGTAACCTAGTGTTATTCACTTTTATCCATATTTCATCATCTCTCTCACAAACAAGTTCCCTAAGCAACATTTCATGGATAAGTTGATTTTGAGGAAAAACATTTGGTAAAGATAAGAAATACCCAAAGCAACTATTCTTAAACAAATCAAGTTGCTTCTTGTCCAACTTAGATTTCAACACAGTCACAATAGTACAGTTTGTGTGCACATTGAGCTGACACTTGTAATGATCAGATGGACCAAGAAACAAATCCCAAACCTGCAATACATAAGTGTGCTTTTAGGTATAAATATTTCAAAAAGCTACATATATTACTCATACAGTATTGCTAATTGTACACCGTTACAATATAAATAGTCAAACTATACACAGTTCTTATACAATCCTGATACACAAATAGTTGTACAGTCAATATACACTAAGTATACGCATACAATATAAGTATTCAAACTATACATAGTTCTTATACAATCCTGATACACATATAGCTATACAGTAAATGTACACTAATTTTACTAATATAGTAATCATTACAACAGTGTTGCTAATTTTATACAGTTACAATATAAATATTCAAACTATACACAGTTCTTGTACAATCCTGATACACAAATAGATGTACTGTCAATGTACACTAATTGTACGCATACAGTATAAATATTCAAACTATACACAGTTCTTATACAATTCTAATGCACAAATAGCTATACAGTCAATGCACACTAATTTTAGTCATACAGTATAAATATTCAAACTAGACACAGTTCCTATACAATCCTGATTCTCAAATAGTTATGCATACAATGTACACTAACTTTACTCATATTACAACAGTCTTGTTAATTTTACAAAGTCACAATATAAATATTCAAACTATACGCAGTTCTTATTCAATTCTGATACACAAATAGTTATACAGTCAATGTACACTAAATTTCACAAAAATCACTACCCAATATATTTCATATACAACACTGACACATATTATATACATCAATAACACACATATTTCAAACATACACAAATTCTACACAACAAGTGAACATCGATCAGACATAATTAATACATACAAAAGCACAAACAATGTACCTCAAAATCAGTTAATTTGGGTATTTTTCTCTTCCAATGAACTTTTTTACTTTTCTTTTTGGATGATTGAGCATCATCATTTGATTTTTTTTGTTTCGCTATTGATGGATCTACTACTAATTTACCTCGAGACCTAGTAATTCGACTAGGACTAGCATGAACATTCTTCAAATCCTTCAATCGAACTTCAGGATTCGTTAAATCTTCAAAATCATCATCTGGAGCAACAAAATTAGGATCATATTTTATACCTTTACCAGTTAATTTCGTATCAGTATTAACTTTTTTCTTCATTTTCAGCACAACAAACTTCAGAAAATCTAATCGCAAAAAACAGTCGAAAAAGGTAAGGAGACTGTAGGTACCAGTTATTACCCTTTTTTCGGGAAAAAGAAAACTGCTAGCGTGAACTGTAGATACAAGTTTTTTTTTTTTTTCGGGAAAAGAGCAACTACAAAGGGCGCGTGTATTTTTTTTATTATTTAGCGTGTAGCTTATTAAAATAGAGGGCACGTGTGACTTATTAAAATAAATGGCTAATAAATGGTATTAAAAACAGTCAAAGTGTTACTTTTGTCTAAAATAAGAAACGTGGGTCATTATTATTCATTACTTTTTAAAAAAACTACGTGGTGTCTTTTTCCCTAAATTAAAAGCTAACGTGAGGAGTAGTTTAATTGTAATTTCGAAAGATTTTGGTCCTGGCCTTCCTGTCCACATGACCTACATAAATTGGGCCATTTTCCCATGAAAATACAGATGCCGTTTGGTTTGATGGATAAGATATAATATTTTTTAAATAAAATTTGTAATTATTTTATTCTATATTTGATTAAAGGTATTAGTCAATCTCATTTTTTTTTTTTTGGTTTTCCAAAGAAACCCACAGTCGGCAGTCATGAGACTAATCCTCTGTCAATACACTAACCGGTAGGGAACTGGCCACAGAGTTTGCTCCATTTGTCAGAGGCGGGGATCGAACCCCCGACCTCTTACTTAAGGGACATGACGCTGAATCACCATGCCAACTCTAGTGGTTCAATCTCAAAATTATTATCCCATCATTTATACCTTATAATGTAACAAAGAAAAAGATTGAGAGATTTTTTTAACTCCAATATCTTCTGGTAATATTATATGATCGGCAACGTATTTCTGCAATCGGAATTTGATGGTAATAATTCTGTTTCAATTTGTCTTCTTTTTTTTTTTGGTTAAAAAATATCATCTTTTGTTGGGGTAATTCTTTAATTTTAACGTTACATTCTGTATATCTTTAATTTCTTTATTTTCTTAAACGTCATGACAACAAACAAATTGAAACATAAGAGTTATAGGCAAAGTGAATTTCATTGAACTCACCATTAATTGAGCTTGTGGAACTATTCAATAACTTGGTCCCCATTAGTGAGTGGATGATGAAGATTTAAATAAAGTGTACGAAATGATGCCTTGAAAGCTCAGCTTGGTTAAAAATGGAAATTGGACATTGAAATGCTAGCACTCCAACCCCATTTAAACCTTCTAAAAATGGAAAGTTCTAACCACCACCACAGCATAGCAACCTAGCAAATTGACTCCACTATTTAATTACACTATCACAATAAATATTTTTAGTGACAATAAATAATAATTTAACAAGGAGTGCTAAAGTGTTTATCGTTATTAGTTAATTAATTGTTATTGAATTCAATTTCGCTATAAAAGTAATTGTCACTAATAATCGCCTCGAAAAACATAATTTAGCGACAACTAAGCTATTCTCATTTATTAATTGCTGGTAAATATTTTTTTGGTGCATGCAATGTTCTTCCTTCCTTTTTTGTAATCATTTGAAACCCCACTAAGTCAATTAATTTAAATTTGATCGTTGTAGAATCCATTAATGGGGAAGTACTCCTTCCTAGGATTTTTCCATTCCAAGAATTCAAATTCCAATTTTTTCTAATAAAATTTTTATAAATAGTACTTAGTATTTTTTTCCCCACACCATACAAACATTATCTTTAGGAAAGTTACACTACTATTGTTGTAATTTAATGCTCGAACCGTTCTTTTTGCTCCAAGTTTTGCACACTGTTTCAACTATATCCTCTATTGGCAACCTTCTGTAGTAAATTAAATTAATTCTTGTGGTTTGGTTGTGTTTGTTTATGGGGTTTTGATGAAATGATTTCTAAAAGGAGCATCTGATTTGTTTGTACTACTAAAGTTGATTTTCCTATGTGTTAGTATTACATACCACAAATTCAAAAACATGTTATATGTTATGAAAATACCCATGATATACCCATGTGGATTAAGAACCTGCACTATTCGCTAATAAAGAGAAATAAAAGAGTGGATACCTAGTGAAAGCGCAAAGTTATATCAACGAGGGGAAAGTGCAGTGAAAGGAGATAGACTGCACTTACATAGTAGAAGAATTTAAGTTTTGTGCACTTTATGTGATTCTATGCCTCGTTCCTTTATATTTATGGCGGAAAAGGTATAAATACATTCCTAAACTTTAATAAATGGTAAAAGTATCCTATCCGTCATACTTTGGGTATAAATATACCCTTATCGTTAATGAAAAGATACAAATATAATCTTCTCATTAACGTCGGGGCACATGTCAGCATCGTATTGGTTGACCCTTTTTAATTTATTTTATCTGTGAATAATTTAATCCATCCTAAATTGCAACCCATACCCGATCCAAATAACCCGACCTGACTTGTGATACAATGAGGACCTTGGTTTGACCGAGGAATGTTCAAACTTTGCAAGTTTTTCTCATGTTTCTGTTCTTAAAATGTTGTCTTCTTGTTCACTATTTGAAGTTGATGAACAATGGTGTAACAATGAATTTAAAGCAGGTAACAACAACCATGAATCAGAAATATTTTCTAATTCATCAACGCTCATGAATCAGAAAAAACAAACAACGGTCATTCATCAGGAACATTAAACATCAGAATATTAATCTAACATCAGAACATTAAACAACATCACAATATTAAACAAATATTAACTCGATTCTAGATGGTAGATGGATCGAAACATGAATCAAACCGACATATTTGTTAGGGTTTTTTGGGTTAGTGAGAGAGTGTGAGTGTGAGAGAGTGAAAGAAGGAAACAACGTGAATAGAGACACGTAATATGCATGTCTCTTGAAGCTTCTCTATTACACGGGTCGGGTCGGGTTATTTGGATTGGGTATGAGTTATAATTTAGGATAGATTAAATTATTCACAGATAAAATAAATTAAAAAGGGCAAACCAATACGATGCTGACACGTGTCCCGTCGTTAATGAGAAGGGTATATTTGTATCCAAAGTATGATGGAGGGTATATTTGTACCATTTATTAAAGTTCGAGGGTATATTTGTACCTTTTCATTAACGGCATGAGTATATTTGTATTCAAAATATGACGGAGAGTATATTTGTATCATTTATTAAAGTTCGGGAATATATTTGTATTTTTTCCGTATATATGGGGTCCCATTTGAAAGTCCTATATATGTACATCAAGTGTTCCATTTCAGATGTGACATCATTATTATGCTACGAGATGTGCAGGACGCTTTCACTATCTTGCTGCTTGAATATTTAGCAATACAAGTTTTTTTTCTTCAAGTATGGATTTATATTAAATTAATGAAGCACTCTTAGCTAAGAATAGTGACCAGAAAGATAGCAAAAGTTCCATATAATTCAATGGATGTATTCAATGTTTTGTCTAATAACACACTAGGTAGGAATTTGTGTGGCTTAGATGTGTAATTGTCAGATTTTAAGAGCTTTTCTAGCTTGGTTACACACTTGATGTTAGTTATAGTTATAGTAGGGATAAACTTGAGATTTACACAATAATCATAATCTTAAGGGAAACCTTAATTTGTTGTAAATGACATACTATTATTTAAGGGTAATCAGTGTATATATTTTTACTTATATATTGAAATGAAATGGATCCAAATAGAATAGAATAACATAACCAACCGGCCTACTTAGTGTAGGTTCACTTCACACGCCATATATATCGTTATCATAATTATTTCAAAAAAGTTACTATTAATGCAAACTATCTATGCATTCACTAAATTAAAATCTTTTTGTTTACCTTTACCTTTTTCTTTTGTTTCCTTTGCTTTTCCTTTATTACTATTGCGTTATGCCCTTACATAGTAAAAGTATAAGGATTAAGCTATATAATTAAATACGAGCAAGATTTTACTTCTCTCCTAAGGCGTAAGCAATAACAAAAAATCAATCCTGTCACAATCTAATTCCACCTTTAGTTACATGATATTTTCTCGTAGGTAATTATAATACATATATATAACCCTTTCATAGCCTCCAAAAACTAGGGTTAATTTTTAGTAGGAAAAAGAAAAGAGAGGGGGGGTTAAATTAAAGTTGCCAAATATAGGAAGTAACGTCTAAAAGTTGGTTGCTGCTGGAAACAAACAAAATCAGAAATATTTACAGTATGATCACATGACTTTACATGCACTGATGCCATCCCACTACTATTATGTTTGTCCCAAGATTCATGCCAAATCTTATGTATAATATAATGTCTTTCCCTCAACGTGTAGTCTTTTGTATTTTTTTATTTTTTTTCGAACAAATTTAATGAAAGAAGTACAGTGCTAGCTGATGAAAAGAATTAGTACTAAGAAAAAACGAGATTGGTAAAATATTGCTACGTATAATGTACCTATAAATCAATTTTCCCAAGCAACCATGTTACATATATAAATGTATATGTACTATTGACTTGTTCTTTCGATCCATGAGCTGACAAAAGAGATTGTCTTTTCCCTTCTTACAAGGCTTTCTTGATGTTTCTGTCTTTCTTTTTTTCTTCTAACAGGACAAATAACGAAACAAAATAATTCAGCAAATGAACTAAGATCTAACACGTTGGTGTCACTTCAATGGCTACACTTCTTTACAATACTACTTATAATAATATCTATTTCAAATAAAATAAAATACTCTAACTCAAAAGTTTAAGATAATAGGTGAAGTGGCCGAAAGATAAAGATGGATAATCTTTTGAGAGATTAGTGAATTCTCTTAGGGGTCGTTTGGTTTGAAAACAAGTTATACCGGGATTAGTTATGCTGGAATAAGTTGTGATGAGATAAGTTATACTGGAATTAGTTATGTTGGGATTATTTTTCATTGAGCGTTTGGTTTGTTATATTTAAAGTAATATGCATGGTATAATTTCTAGGAATAAATTAATTGATTACCAAAATGCCCTCCATCTTATTTAATTTTATATATATATATATATATATATATTTCTTTTCAAGCTTTAAATATTTATTCTTAAAAATAAAATTTTCATCTTATTTAGCTTAATTTTTATACGTGTGTGCATTTTCATAATTATATCGTGTGTATTTTTGTGTCTTGACACCCCTACTTCTCACTATAGGTTGGTTCTAATTAAGACCTGTCATGGGTGGGAATAGTCAGCCACTATACTACCAAGTACCTACTCTCCTAGTTTTAGTTTATTTGCTTTACTTACTATTAAAATAAAATAAAATAATTTATAATTGATTTTTAAAAATACTTTTAAAATATTCAATTTTTTAGTTATTATAACTTATAACACTTTTTATATAAATTCGGATTTTACACTAAATATTAATTAGTTTGACATTCGTATTTCGAATCGGGTTAAATAAATTGAGACATATGAGTACAATAATTTAATTCATTAATTATTGGCGTAGGATTTTAAAAGAATGAGTACTTCACATCCAACACAAAGAACAAAGTTAGTAGGGAATGGATGGTGGCTATTGATTCCCACCATCAACTCATCAAGGCATGAACATATTCTTATTTCTTAACTTCTCTTTGTACTTTTTTTGCTTTTTCATTTTTAACCGATATATCTCACTTTCTTTTCTACAAACTAATGTTTATGAGTTACAAAAAAACATGATCTCATACAATAACGAATTTAGGAGTTTCACCGATTAAGGGTATTTACGATTAAACTAATATATATTTATGCAAAGTAATTTTTGATTTATGTACTCAATGTTTTTTTTTTTTGTATACTTATGCTAGAGTATACGTGTTCAACTGAACACCCTTCATGTAGCACACATACCTTATGTTGCTATCTCCACCAAAATTAAAACAATAAACAATTTGGATTCATGTCTAGGGGTTCGACGACAGAAACCATACGTCTCGTAAAGAGATTGATGGACCAGTATAAATAGAGGAAGAGAGACTTACATAATGTGTTCATTGAACTAAAAAAGAGCATATGAAAGTCTTTAGGGCTAAGGTCTGTTCTATGGAGCTGTTTGGAGTACAAGAGTGTACCTATAATTTATGTTGGGGCGACTAAGGATATATGATAGAGCCAAGACCAGTGAGGATAGTGAGCTAGAGAGGACTTGGAACACTTCACAGTCATGATGGGGTTACACCATGTCACGACCCCGAGGCTACCCCTAGTCGCGACAACGGTGCTTATGGTCACAAGTAACCACAAGCTAATCCATGAACTGGTACCTGCTGTGAGCACTGAGTAAAACTGACAATAAGAGACATATGCGGAAAAACAACTGATAATGCCATAAGGTTTTAAATACTGAAATACAACTGAATCATAAATCTGGACATCTAAAGACATACTGAAAAGACTGATAAACTGACTAACTGTCTGAATGTTTGAAAAGCCTCTAACTGGCTGACTATGGGGTTTGTTCCCCAACTAACTCCAACTGACTGAAATAGAGGAATACTGAAACAACTGAATGAAGATAAACTTGTCCTCGAAAGATGAAGACTCACAACTGCTCTTGCTGCTGTAATGCTGAACTATCCAAGCGCGGTCAGGAAACTGAGCGTCCGAGCCTATGATATAAGACATCATAGCGTGAAGAAAGTATGCAGTCAGTACTTTGAATGTACTGGTATATGAGATGAGGTCAGACTGAAATGCACAGGTTCATGTGCATGAAATACTGACTGACTGAATAGTATGAGATAATGACTGACTGAATAACATGAGATATCTGATGCATAATATGCATGAAAGTTGTAAAGTCTGAAAATGCATGACCAAGCATATAACATGATACTGAAGTAGTTTGTAAACTGAAATACTGTAAAATCTGAGAATGCATGACCAACCATATAACATGATACTGAAGTAGTCTATAAACTGAAATACTGAAATCTGGTAACTAAAAATACGTGTGAAAGATGTAAAGTCTGAGAATGCATGACTAAGCATATAACATGATACTGAGGTATCATCTAATCGACATTCCCCAATCTGAGATAATCAGGGTCTAACCTGTAACCCAGTTGGAAGGGTGTCAGTACCGTGCCACGGGTACTAACAATGGCTGTGTGGATCCATTAAGTCACCCTCATCTGGCAGGTGCTTTAATGAGATATGTGTTACCCTCAACTGGCAGGTGCTCTAATGAGATATGTGTCACACCCTCAACTGGCAGGTAAACACTTCATTAACCCTCAACTGGCAGGTTGATGTCTCTAACTATCACGACCCGAGTTGGGGCCCTGGCTGCGACGGGCATCTCGAACCATCAAGGCTTAAAAGACCCCTCTAACTCCCCAACCCACTAGTGATATTTTCTACTCTGGGCCTAGACCCTCGCGGCTTTAAAACGCATCACTAGGGAGTAAGACTTTCTTACTTATATACCCAGCATCCCTCCTGTGTTTTGTGTGTTATGTCGATGTGTGATTCCTTATCCTAAGTTTGGGTGTCACATACACTCCCTTATGAACTCAGCATCCTCGCTGAGGTTTGCCCCACCGAATAGGATTTGTCTAAACTTAGGACTGAGGTTTGCCCCGCCTTACCGGGATTTGCCTACACTCAGTTTGAACTCTGGCCCACATCAACAGGGCTGACACAGAAGCAACTTTGATACCATTCTGTCATGACCCGAGCCAGAGCCCTGGCCGCGATGGGCATCCCGAACCATCAAGGCCCTAGAGACCCCTCTAACTCCCCAACCCACTAGCGATATTGTCCGCTCTGGGCCTAGACCCCTAAGGCTTTAAAATGCGTCACTAGGGAGTAAGGCTTTCTTACTTATATACCTAGCATCCCTCCTGTATTTTGTAGATGTGGGACTCCTTATCCTAAGTTGGGGTGTCACACTAACCTACGCTGGCTACGTAGTTCTGGATCCAAGGGACTGCTACTAAAGGTCACACCCTCTACTGGCAGGTGAGCTCCCATCTCTAGGTCCGCTCGGTGCTAAATCCTACTCACAACTGAATGACACTGACTACTGGACTAAAATGAGCTTAACTGAGCCAACAACTAGACATAATACTAACTAAATAACAAGGCTCATGGTTTATCTGAAACCATTCTGAAACTACTGAAACTATAGAAACAACTAAGTGTGAGGTATTCATAACCCCCAGCACAGAACGGAAATAACAATAAAGGTATGTAAAATCTTTGAAAAAACATAATGGGGAATCATTCTATAAAATCATTCTCTTTGGCATTTCATCAAACACATGGAGATTAAGACCTTAACATGGGGATGCTTTTAAACATGGTGAGATAACATGATTGTATGATAAAAATCATAAATTGAGGGTTTATCCTGAATTTTATGAACATGACGTAGAACCTCCAATATCCAAAACATACTATAATCCATTCCACTTGAAAACAATTGTAATCTTAACTTAAAATCGAAATAACAAGTAATTCATGAAGATAATTCATTTAAAACATGAAAAACTCATAATTTAACATTAAAAAAAAAGAGATTCTTGGACTCCATGATAAAAGAAATCCATGGATGAACATCACACATACCTGGAATTGCTTGACTTTCAAAGAAACTTGAACTTTGAGGCTTTGGAGATGACTTGAGAGAAAACCCTAATTTTGTTGTTCTTGAGAGTAAAGAGGGTTAATGGCTTTTAAAACTAATTAATAATGGCTAAATACGCATATTTGGTGCTTTAAGTTGGGAGGGGGGAGGTAAGGTTTGAGGTGAGGAAAAAACCAAAATACGTACCCCTCCAAAGCTGACTAAAAATTTCTGAAATTTTCTTTAGTTGATGACTTAGCTGATGGCTTATCAACTGGTTGATAGCCTATCATCCTAGTCTCAACTCCCTTTCATGTTCTGGTTATGGGTGACGACTTGGCTGATAGGCTTGTCAACTGGTTGATAGACTATCAGCCTAGTCGTTACCTTCTTTAGAGTTACTGCCTAAGGTTGCCGACTTTGGTTGATGGCTTATCAACTGGTTGATAGCCTATCAGCCTAGTCGTCACCTTCTTTAGTGATTCTGCCTAAGGTTGACGACTTGACTGATGGCTTGTCAACCAGTTGATAGCTTATCAGCCTAGTCGTCACCTTGATGATAAATGGATATGCTGAGGTAAAATGGACATAACTTCCCACTCCGATATCGGATTAAGGTGAAGCCAGGTGCATTGGAAAGACAACTAAAAGACCTTTTATTTGATATATATTAGAATACCTGAATCAATATATTCTATGAGATACACTCATCTAAAGTGGACCCTAGCTTGAGCATTCGTCAAAACTCTATCGATAGAAAAGTTCTCAACTTGTCTTCGAGTTAGGAGGGTATTATGACCTCGATCAATATACAAACATATTTCTATATCATATATTTGATAATCATATATATATATATATATATATATATATAGAATAATTGGGTTTAAGTCTGTACACATAGGAACAACGATTTGAATTCTAGCCCGAAAATGTGGGGTGTTACACACCAGGGATCGACTACTATTTTTATTTGCCTTGTAATGGATGGATTGTCGTGATATATACAGGGAGAAGTCCATGGTGTAAGCTATTTGTAGATGACATTGTTTTGATTGGCCAGACATGCGATGGGGTTGATGATAAATTAAAAGTCTGGAGACAACTGTTGGAGTCTAAAAGAGTCTGGGTTGAGCTGGACCAAGGCAAATAACTTAGAGTGCAAGTTCAGTGACACAACTTACATAGAAGTTATGAAAGTGAGGATTAATATACAAGTCATCTCTAAGAGAGAAAGTTTTAAGTATTTAGGATCAATAATCCAAGGAAAGTAAGAGTTAGACAAGGATGCTATATTAGAGAGGGGTGGATGAAATGAAGGCTCGCATATGGTGTCTTGTGTGAAAAAATGTGCCACCAAGTCTTAAAGATAAGTTTTATATAGTGATAGTCAGATCAACCAAGTTGTATGCGGTAGAGTGTAAGTCGTTCAAGAACTCACACATCCAAATGATGCAAGTAGCAAAAATAAGGATGTCGGGATGGATGTCTAGGCAAATTAGGAGAGACTGGATTCAGAAGACGGATATCCAGGATAAGGTGTGAGTGTCTTCTATGGTGGAAAAAATAGGGGAGATGAGACTGAGATAACTCAGACATGTAAAGATGAGATGCACACATTCTCTAGTGAAGAGGTGTGAAATATCGGCTATGGGCAGAGTTGAGGTAGAATGAAGAAGTATTGGGAAAAGGTGATTAATTAGACATGATATGACACACCTGCAGCTTAACGAGGATATGACCCTAGATAGAAAGCTATGAATATCGAGTATTAGGACAGAGAGGTAGTAGGTAGTCTATAATTATCTTATTCTCTTATCGATATTGTTATTATAACTCTTTTACTAATTAACTTTTACTTCGAATTTTTGTTTTACTCTTGTTTCTCCATTTCCTTTATTTCAATTATCATATTACTTCTTTCACGCTACTATACTATACTGCATTGTTTGTTTTTGTATTACCTTTTTCCATTATTGGATTTTCTTTACATACTTGATTGCCAATATGTGTTATTTGAATCGAGAGTCTATCGAAACTAACTTTTTATTATCTTCACCAGCTAGGGTTAAGCTAGGACTGCGTACACATCAGTCACCACCTTTTCATACTCCACTTGTGATATTACGTTCAATAGATATTGCTATAGTATGGTAAATATTTCTCTGAAAGACATAGCACATGTCCATTTGATTTTGATTTATGATTCCTTTAATTGATTGCAAATTCTTGGTAATTAGCCAACCACTATAGCCTAGGAATTCCTAAATATACTTCCTACTACAAGACAATTTCTTTGTTAACAACCCTTTGCTGTCACTAGGCATAAATAGAACAAGCTAGGTTTCTCATATTTTAAGATTATTAGTATCCTTTTGGCAATTATTCATCTTTTCTATGCAACAAACCACATTAAGCATGATCTTCCAAACAAATATCCCATTATATATCATGAACTTATTAAGCCCTTAAAAGAAATTATGGTTGCTAAATTAGCCCATGCATTTTAGAAAAATATAAAAATAATATCCTTGACAAATTAAATCTTGAATAAATGAGTTCACTTGATGTGTGCCTTTGTCTCTCAACAATTAATAAGATGGTCCAAACAATTAGTTGGCTGCTACTATCAAACTTTGTTACGTCTTCACACAAATGAACAGAAACTATCTGAAACTTGGACCTTTGAGTTCATTGAACCTAATTTTCTTGGACCACTTATTCACTTTTTCATCATCATTATATTTTGAAACTGAAAGGTCCTCCCTTTGAATTCATCTTCTCATAAAATTGAATTACTAGTGGTCTATGGTCAGGTTTCTTTTACCTCAAAAGAGAAGGTAACAAAGTTTCTTACAATTACAAGAAATGAGTTTTTTTAGTAAAACAACAGAGCAAAATTTTTTCTTAGGATTTTTTTTTATAAAAGAATGAAGCAAAAGAAGAATTATTAGGTTACCATTTTCTTGCAAGAGGAGATCCAACATTGAGTTTCTCTCAGCTTCCACATTTATAAGGGAGAAGGGAATTTTTGTAGTACCCCTTTAATTTACTTTATTGCTAAGTGCCCCACCTCTCCTTGTTTCACTATTCATTACTGATCATAATATAATTCTCCTTCATACAAAAGGTGAACATCATATATCCTTATAGCATTTGTACCTCCATTTTCTTGAATTAGGAAGACAAAAATGGGGAGAGGGAGAGTGGAACTAAAGAGAATAGAGAACAAAATCAACCGTCAAGTGACGTTTTCTAAGAGGAGGAATGGTTTGTTGAAGAAAGCTTATGAACTTTCAGTGCTTTGTGATGCTGAAGTTGCTCTCATCATCTTCTCTGGTCGCGGAAAACTCTATGAGTTTGGTAATGCAGGGTATATATACTAAGCTTTCTTACACATGAAAAGGTGTTACGTTTACTTTGTATGGGCTCTTAATAGCTGATTCTTGATATGGGGGTTCTTCTAAATCATAAAAAGATTAGAACTTTATGTTTGTTTTCATCTGGGGTTCATCAGATATATATACTAAGCTTTGTTGTACATGGAAGTGTGTCAAGTTTATTTGTGTGGGTTCTTAATGGCTAATTCTTGATAAGGGGTTCTTCTAAATCATAAAAAGATTACAACTTTATGTTTGTTTTTCATATGGGGTTCGTTAGATATATAAAGAAAGATGAGGTGAGTGTGTGTTGTTTATGTTGTGGGAGTGGGATTATAAGTCTTTAAAAGCCTAATTACTCTGACTTGCTAAATTGGTATTGGCTTTTGCAGCACTTTACACAGGCACCAACTTATTTTATCTATTGTCTGTTAAGTAGAGTAGTTAGTTGCTGTTTTCAGATTTGGTTCTTTCTTGTGTTTTCTTTCTTTTCTCAGTTGTATGTTTGATCAAAATGTGATGAGAAGGGGGTTTGGTTTTACCAATGGGAAATTGACACGTTTCAATTGTTTTTGAGTAGAGAGCTTACCAATCCACAAATACATAACATCAGAGTAAAGGACTGCAGTGTGTGCTCTCTCACTCAGTCCAAGAAACTTCTTCCAACCCTTTTGGACAACTGTTCAAGATCTAGGGTTTCTCTCCATTTTGTTCCTACTATATTACCTTTCATCTTTTTATTTAATGCTTTTGGAGTTTCTTGGAGCACTTATTAGTCCAATGGTTCTAAAACATCAGAAAGTTTCAAACTTTGTTTTCTTAATTTTTCATCCTTAGATCTTGAGGTCTCTTCACTGATTTCTACTATACCAAACTCATAGTTTTTCCTTTCTGTTGTCATGACTAAATCCTTTGTGTAAAAGAGAGTATTGTACTGCACTGCACATCAAAAATAAGTGGCATGCCTGTGAGAAGGGAATTTGTTCATATTTGAGATGTTGCATTTATCAGTTTTGCAGGTAAGTATATGATCTGATTGCTACTTTCTATGTAAGAAAAGGAGTTTTCTTTATCAATTCACAAACCCCAAGAACTGATCAAGATTTCTTTTTTTCATTCCATTTTGGTGAAAGTTAATATTATTGGTGTAAAATGCCAGAGCTGGTTTAAATGTGTGACAGTTTGATTCTTGAGCTTTAATTTCCATATATTAGCAACTTTGGTTCCAGCTCATGTTCTTTGAGTAAGTGTTATGAAACTGTGTACTTTTATTCCCTCCCACCCAAAGCCTTAAACTTCTCACTGTGCAGGTCCAATTTTATCATCCCTTTGTTTATGTTTCTTTACAAATGTTTTGTATGTACATCAATGTTGCTCGGCTTCTTCAAAAATGTTAACTAGGCGTGTCATATTCTTCAAAAGTAGTGTATTTATTGAGAATTAGACATAGATGCAACATCGAAGTGATGAAGAGTTCCCGCAACCTAGTTGTACATATGTTCTTTTTCATATTCTTCAATTTCTGACATCTTTTGAAGAATGATTTTGTATTTAAGAAAAAATGCTTCTTTATTTGACTTTCTAAGTCATGCAATAATTTCATCAATATCTTGGAGTAATAGCACAGTTTTGAAGAGGAGTCCTCTTTTGCATAATATTTTTTTTGTAATCTTTCAAGAAAATTACTAAGCAAAAAGATGTAGTGGCCAAATACAAATTCTTGTCTTAATCACATTTGTATTACAATGTAGCACTTTTGTTTAGAATTAGGGTTTTGTAGGGAGTAAAAGTGATAGTATTAGTTATTGATGACAAAAAGAAAACTTGATTGGCAGTTTTAAATCCTTAAATTCAATGTCTAAATGGTTTAGTTTTATGTTTCTAATTATGCTTAAGGAATTGCCCAAATGAATTTCTTTTTCCACTTTTTCTTTTTGCTAACTCTTTTTCCACTTTCCAATTATGGAAGGTTGGAAGAAGGAAAAAGACAACCTCATGCTGTACTTATGGCCAATTAAATAAAATGGAGCAAATATATAGAAATGAGAAGACATTTGCTATATTAATCCTTGTGTACTCAATCAGCTTTTGCTTCTACTGTATTTTTATTCTGCTGTATGCCCCCTTTTTGCCCATTATATATTCAATGGTTTCCTATTATTTGGAGTTTGTTTGTTTGTTTTTGTTTGTCTTTTGTTTTGGGTGGAATGGATGATTAGTTGAACCTTCTTTTCATGGGCTAAGCAAGTACTGCCTCCTTGACACATTAATTAAAAATTAATTAATTCATAACACGATTATTTTATCATAGTTCTATTAGATGATATTTACATTGTGTCTTGAAATTAATTTAGAGAAAAAATAACTAATGCTAAGGATAAAATAAAAAAAATGTATGAATATGTAATCTAAAATTTTAAACTAAACATAACAGGCCGTAGCTTAAATATATATAGTGCATGCAATTATCTAAAAGATGTGCTGAATATGATAGTGGAAATTAAACTTGGTATAGACTTTAACTTCCCATGCGCATTATTTAGTAGTACTCACTCTATTTCAATTAATTTGTTAAAAATAATGATTTTTTATTTTTTTTGATAATTCTTTAATTTTAATTTTTCATATGAGATATGTCATGTTTAAGATCACAAAATTAAAGATATTTTGATAAATTATACTTTTCTTTAAGAGCATAAAATTCTAAAGATTTTTTTTTTAAAAAAAAAAAATATTATGTCAAGTTAAAAGCAGACAAATAAATTGAAATAAGTATGCAAGAGCCAAAATCATTTTTATCTGTGAAGCACATAACCACCTTGTGTAACCAATGTGCAAAATCATGTTGTATACCTGATTGTCTTTCCATGCTGTATGTAATACTATCTGTCTTTTGAGGTTTTTAAATTCAATAAGGTTAATTAATAGCCTTAATTTAATTATCCTTTATCTCCCCTTAAACGTCTTGCTTAATTAATTGAAACAATAATAATAGATATTTGGAAAGAAAAGTAATTTCTTTGAATATTGTATTCATTTTGTTGGCAGTATCACCAAAACCCTTGAGAGGTATCAACGCTGTTGCATTAATCCTCAAGACAATTGTGGTGAAAGAGAAACACAGGTTAATTTGAAAGCTTCATATTCTATGTGTCCAGAAAAACATAATAACAATCAATCAACATTGGCTTAGTATTATATCACAATTAGGGTTGTACTTATAAATTTAAGTTGGAAAAAATTGCAACTTTTATGATAATTTATTATGGTTAGTTCTTCCAAATCATAATTTATTTTTGTTGTTGTTGTAAATTTAGAGCTGGTACCAAGAGGTCTCAAAATTGAAGGCCAAGTTCGAAGCCCTTCAACGAACTCAAAGGTTATGTCAATTGCTTATTTAGACATGACTTCTTGACATGCACATTTTTTTTTTGTACTGCGTAGATGTAACACACTCTGAGGTTCAGTAAAGATATAAATAATATTCGATCATATAAAATGTTAAAAGGGGAGAGAAATACAATAATATAATATTCACACACATATATATATATCCTTGAAAGTGTGTTATAATACATGAAGGCACTTACTTGGTGAAGATCTGGGGACACTAAGTGTGAAGGAGTTGCAGAATCTTGAAAAACAACTTGAAGGTGCACTTGCACAAGCTAGACAAAGAAAGGTACCACTCTATTCAAAGAAAGGAATTGCCATCTTTTATGATTGTTACATACAATATGAATTTTTTTTATTATGTGCTTCACACGATTGGTGAGATTTCTTTTCGTCTCACAAAAAGTGGATCCAAGTCTTATACTTTTAAGTCCAAGTACAAACTTTGGATCGATCCTGCTGTGAGTGAGATTAAAGGGAATTTCAAACGACTAGTGTCAATTGTGTGAGTCAAAAAATGTAATTTTTTTCCATACAATATATAGTAACCGGTAAAGTTGTTGCCATGTGACCAGTAGGTCACGGGTTCAAGCCTTGGAAACAGAGGTAAGGCTGCGTACGATACACCCTTGTGGTGGGGCTCTTCTCCGGACACCGCGCATAACGATAGCTTTAGTGCACCGGGCTGCCCTTTTTATACAATATATAGATCTTTTTCCACATTTTATAGTAAACATTGGTTTCTTCATTGTGTAGACCCAAATAATGATGGAGCAGATGGAGGAGCTCCGCAGAAAGGTAAGATAGAATATGCTGAATGAAGAATATTAATAGTAGTCTATTATTTTTGAGGTTCTGATCGATCAGTACTAATTCATTGGTACATATATATGATCATTCTTGATTATCACAACTATAAATTTGTTATAATTAAAAGGTTAATGGATGCAAAAGATTGGTGATTAATTTAGAGTTGGAAGGGATTAAAATCGTAAGAAGATATGTTGTAAAGAGCAGTACACTACAGGAGGATTATATTGTACAGCTTAATTTGTACCCATTATAAAGGACTTTCTGAACCGGGCCTTTTGATGTCTTTTTTGTGTCATGCATGATGAGTGATAAGTCACAACTACATTGTTGTTGGATAAAAAGAGTCTGATGTTGGTCCAATGTCATCAGACATTGCATCTAAGTAAATTTGATGGAAGTGATACAACGAATATGAATTCATAAAGTTCGCATTCTAAACCCGCCTTTGGAGATATACATATGGACATGTATTTAATCTCTCTCATTATATTGTGAAAGCTAGCTTTTGAATTCTGAGTAATCATCTATTTTGACATGATAATGATTATGTTATCAGGAGCGTCATCTTGGTGATGTGAACAAGCAGCTGAAGATTAAGGTTTCCCTTGAACTATCATCGGTACTCATTCAACTTGAAGAACGTACATTACTATGTTGCTTAGACTCTTCGAAAGTACCCTTAAATCAAATGCATGTCTAATAGCTGATATCTATGAGTGGAGTTACATTATATTTTTGAAGAATCCAAGCGACATAGGACTCTTAAGATGACATATATATATATGTTGTACTGCTTTGTTAAGTCCATATAGAATAGTTGCATAAACAGTGAAGAGTTTTCTTTTTCTATTTTGGCAGTTTGAGACTGAGGGACAAGGACTGAGAGCTCTTCCTAATTTTCCATGGAGTTGTAATGCATCAGCAGAAGCTGGAAGCAGCTCCTTTCATGTCCACCATTCTCAGTCAAATCACATGGATTGTGATCAACCTCACCCAGTTCTTCAAATAGGGTATATATGCCTAAATAAACTCCATCTAATTACCAGTCGATTGCTCGTATGGTCACTCAACCTTGGGTAACTGGCTATCAAAGTCATCTGTTAGAAAAGGCCAGCCCGATGCACTAAGCTCCCGCTACGGGAAAGGGCCCCGACCACAGGGATCCAGCCTCACCTTGTAACATGCATCATGATGATCTAAATTGTAACAATAATGTACCCTGCAGGTATCAACAGTACATGTCTGCAGATGGAGCCTCAGGGTCAAGGAGCAATATGGCAATTGAGAGCAACATCATCCATGGCTGGGGTCTTTGATATCTAATTCTACTTCTTGGGATATATTTATATAGAACAAGTTTTCGCTTCAAGTTTTCAAGACTAAAAACTAATTTAGTGACATATTTATGATGTGAAGTGCTTGTTATATAGTAGTGATGTATAATTTTACTAAGTATTACACTCCTGTTTAACCTTATAATATAAGCTTTTCCATTTGCTCGTAAAATTAATTGGTAATGCAGACCCCTTTCCGGTTTGGTCTAATGAGGACCAGTTTGACAAACTTTTTGGAATATCATAAATATATTATTATTCCAAGAAATTTTAATCACGAAATCAATAATGAAATTGAATAGGAAAATAAGCCTAAAATTATAAGGGATATTAATATTACGAAATCAAACCACATGAAAAAATTCTCTTAGTATCACGAATTAGTAATGTAGAGAGTACAATGCAATGCAAGGATTATTTTTGTTGAATATTTGATTTGCCGCATTAAAAGTTTAATATACATTGTATAGTTTACCGTATGTGTTCTTCTCTTTCTTCTTTTTTTTTTTGTCAAAGAAAATAAGTCACTCAATTTTAAACTTTTATTCTAGAAAGTCACCGAACTTTAATCTTTACTTCGATCAAAAGTCACTCAATTTTCACATTTTTTACTCAGAAAATCACTCAAACTATTTAATCATTTTTTAAAATAAAATTTGCTTATGTGGAATTATTATTTAAATGCAAAATTCAGATAATATGATTAGTCCTTTTACGACATTGCATGTGTTAGGGTTTTTGCCCTGATTTGTTTTATTTTTTCTTAGAAAAAAAATAAAAGTTACCATAATTACTTTTACTTTTCCTTAAAGAAAAATATAATTCTTTTCCATATTTGGCTAACTTCTTTCTTGGAGAAAAGGTTTTGGACATCTATAAATAGAAGACTCTCCTTCTCATACCATAACATAATAGCATCCACAATGTAGTCGTTTAAAGAGTCTCGTTTAGGGGGAGATTTTCTCCCAATAGTTTTTAATGTTTTTTTATATTAGTTTTCAATATGTAGGTCACTTGACCAAATTACATCAATAATATGTTTTTTAGTATGCTTTTCTTTGTCGTCTGAATTATCACTACGATAGTTTGCAATTAATAGCTTCCACATGACGCCTTCTCGATTTCGAACCCAACAACATGTCCTTTCCCCGGCTTCGTCTTACGCTGAACTTGATTAGTCCTATTAACAGATTTAAGTTTCTCAATATGATTGTATGTACTTCATTCTAAATGTACTTTGGAGTCTGGATCTAGTTCTCAGTAAAAGAAATTGATTTATTGTTCTGATTTCAATACGAATATCAATATCAGATTGAAAAAAAGAAGTTGAAATAAGGATTGAAAAGATAGAGCAAAATAATTGTAATTTTAATTCTTTGGTTATTGTTAAATTTTAATGTAATCCTTTAATATTTTATTAAACATATTTAATGTTGAATCAATTACAATATACAAGAAGGAAAAGAAAAATGGAAAAGAGGAGGGGAGATATTAAATTTAGGGGAATAGGGATAAAAGAGTCATTAAAAAAATGTTTTTTATTTTTTAGAATTTTAATTTAAATAGAAATTCCACATAAACAAATTTTATTTAAGAAAATAATTAAATGGGTTGAGTGACTTACCGAGAAAAATGTGATAGTTGAGTGACTTTTTGAATTAAAAACCAAAGTTAAGTGACTTTCTGGGATAAAAATCCAAAGTTGAGTGATCATGTGAGTTATTAACTCAAGAAAATAAGTGTTTACTAATTTAATCCTGACCCTCTTTAGCTTTAATTTTATTTGACAAACTGTAGCTATTTTCAAACTAATTTGCTGGAATTTAAAAATTAATTATTATTCATATGTAGCTCTACATTCTGATAATGAAAGGAACGTCGATCAAAGTTGGATTTTGAAATTATATAATCAAACACTTAATTTGAAATAAAGTGAATAATTTTTATGATCAAACGATGTAATATTTAGTCAGGTACGGATCTCACATCTTTTTGGGCTAAGCATATCGAAATATTTTATTCATGAATGACAGTCCTGTCTTAGAATATGTACTATTGAAAGGACCTTTTATTTATTTATTTAATTTTTTAACTTAGGTAGTGTGAGACTCCTAGGAGAATTCATTTATGTTTTAAATTTTCAGGTAGGTGAAGCTGAATTTGGTCATACACTAGCATCATCAACAACAATATATATGTATCGAGTGTAATCTTACTAACGGACCTGAAGAGGGTGATGTGTATGCCATCTTATACCTTTGGTCATACACTAGCATCATCAACAACAATATATAAATCGAGTGTAATCTTACTAACGGGACCCGAGGAGGGTGCTGTTTTTGCCATCTTATACCTTTGATCATACACTAGCCAGATCTTAAAAGAGAACCCTGTTGATAATACAGGCACGGGTTGCCATCAGTCTGGACCTTGCTGCAAAGGAGACAAGAAAAGACTCAGCAGGCGGAATCTGGTACGTAATTGTTATGAATGTGGTGACAGATGTGGTCCGGCCTTTCTCTGGACCTCATATGCATAGCGGGAGTTTTAGTGCACCGCGCAATTTTTTGTTTTTTTCTTTTTTGGCTGATATGCTCCTTACTTGCAGAGGTAAATACACTTTGTGTTTCGTTGTACAGAGTGCTAATTGTTTGAAATATGTCTTTGCATACCTTTTTCCGTAGACTAATGGTGCTAGTTCAGTTAGTGAGACGCTTCACTTTCTAACCATTTGGTCATGGAGGTGTGGGAATGAAAAGAAAAAAAAAATACACTGCTCCTCTTAAGGCGGTGATCTGCAGCTTCTTTGCAGTTGCAGGCAGAAAATTTTCACTATCGTCTTCGCTGCAATGGATGTTTCCAGGACAGCAGGGTGTGTTCTTTCCTACGACCCAAAAGCTAAGATTGCCCTTATGGCCATCAACAGAGGCTGTGTAAAGGCATAATGAGCATTTGAGACCAACTAGCTGACATAACCGAGGTAGATGCAGCTTTACAAACAATATGTCCGGGCAACTAGACTAATCCTTCTCTGTGTTTTACATCAGCAAGAGTACGAAATCACATTTTCAACTAATGGTGATGATGCATTCTTTGACAACGTCTCCATGACTAATCTTTTCCACTAACCTACTCAATGTCAGAAGCATCTCTGATTTATATGGTTTTGATGGAAGAGATCTTTTCATATGTTTGGTTTTGATATAAAGAAATAATCTTGCAAAATGAACAAGAGGCAAGCAAGACAATCCATAGCCACGATTCTTATGATTTTCTTGACATAGACAACAATCAAAATATTGTTAGAATTATATAGTTGTTCCACAAATATGAAAGCAGCAAGCAGAAGAGTTTATTACTATTGAGTGTCAATCAAGGCAAATAAATTAATACACATCCTTAATACAAACCATCTCACAAATGATCAAAAGTTCCATCAGCTGCGCCTAAGAGACATAAGCCTAATTATTTTGCTTGCTCAAATGCACAATTATTTAGCATGAAAGACTATTTGACAATTGATTATATACCCTTTAACTGTAGATAGTCAAGAAGATATTTCACCAATCAATTCTGTAAGAGACGCCTTGTTCTGGACTCCGGTAGTCCTATAATCAATTCAGTCTCCACATCTGATTTTTCGCTACTATCTGTACAAACAGCTTCTCCTTCCTTATCTTCACTTGGTGTTTGGTTCTGTTGAAGGCCAACAAACTAAAAATATATGCAACGACACACCAGGGAAGTTAATTTTATACCTGACTATGAATTAGAGTCGAAGAGTTGAAAAGAAAGAAGACCATAAAACATACCTTCTCCCTCAGTTTTGCATTTTCAGCAGTAAGGATTTTCTCCTGGATTCGTAAGAAAGGAAATCATTAAACAAACAAGTAATAAAGCAGTTGGAAATTTTTGGACAGAGACGCTGACATTCAACAAAGTCAGGCCTATA
This sequence comes from Capsicum pubescens, assembly GCA_030864215.1. Taxonomy (NCBI): domain Eukaryota; kingdom Viridiplantae; phylum Streptophyta; class Magnoliopsida; order Solanales; family Solanaceae; genus Capsicum; species Capsicum pubescens. Next base: position 294,035,730 of record CM061538.1, on the reverse strand, counting down.
GAGAGGCTGTTCAGTTTCTGCAATCTTAGTTATTTTGAATTCACTGTTTGAAGGATTGCCATCATCCATGAATTGTAACTCATATATTACTTTGTACCTTCTTGTGAATTGAAGCTCAAAATATATTAGTCAATGTGTCCTTACCTTTTCTTTTAGTCGCTCAACCTGCTCCTTAAAAACTTGAGTCTGAAAAGAACAAGATAAATGTCAAGTTCCCGAGACTTGATCATAAGAAGAACAGATCATTTCCTAGACATTAAACAAGAAACCTTTCTTGCACGGATGGTGCTGACACTCCGCTCCAACTGTTTTTCTATCTGTTGTATTTCTTGGAGGGTGCAGGACTGCAGACCTTCTCCCAAGAATTTCCTAATGCAAATCAATTTCATTGTTTTAGAAGGATCTTTAGAACTTACTAGGAAAGGGAGAGAAATAATGACAATGCAATTACTCTTGGAGTAAGGTTTAATCGAACCTTTTTGATATTTCAAGGAGCTCTATCTTCTTCATTAAACTTTCTGCCTCATGCTGCATATGCTGCAATTTTGTGCAAGTTACAGTGAGCCTTTATTAATTATTTTGCAAGAAACTACTAATTGCTTTCTAACTCTTCCCGGGGAGGAGACACAAAACTAAGGCTCTACCTGCAGATTCTGTGCCTCAGCTTGGTTTTCAGGTGGAACTCTGTCTTTAGTAAGCCTCTTATAACGGTCTATTACCTCCTGCATGCTGCCAAATTCTCCCTGTTACTCTTTTCTCTTACTTTTAAACAGTAAACCCTCAGGCAAAACAAGCAAGAAAGAATTTTGAATGAAACTATTCTAGTAGGAACATAAGCAGCTCTGGAGCTCCTCAAATAGTTAAAGGTTAGTTATTGGAACATATTTCATATATAGGAAGGACAATATCATATGTAGCCGCAACAACGTAATCAACAATACCGGTCATACAATCTAATCATTTCTTAAGTTTTGTGCTTTTGTTTCTTCCTTTACTTTATTAGCTGAGAGGAGGATGAAAAAGATTATCAGAACAGGTCGAATCATCATGCTCTAAATGTTGACAGCAGCATAGTGTCATTGGGCAGGACTTGTTATAGATCCACCACCAGCACCTAGCAAGAGTATTCCCTTGATAAACGTTAGGTTAACCCTTACTCCCAAGTGTGGTTAGACTCTTGCAAGTGCCAACACCCAACAAGCTCGCTATGTTTGTGTAAAGAAGGCAATGAATCCAGTAGAAAAGACATTCCAATGAGCAAGACACTAGATTCACCACACACTTCTAACACCTCACTAGTGCACTGACTTTTCTAGTTGGACTTGCTCACCAGTTGTTTAAAAATGGTAGGAGTCCCTTCCAATTTACTGCCAAGGAATCTTTAAGATCGGTTATGGCATCTCTTAAGACAGTGACTATGGGCTTGGCTGCATGGCCCTCTTTAGCACTCCCATTGCCTAAATCCAGCATGTCTAGAAAGCCTCCAGGTTGGGGTGCAAGGTCCTTCTAGGCGCCTTTGGCAGCCTCTAGAGCTTTCCATGGGGATGGTATGCTGATGATACTGATTTCTTTTTAGAGCAAAGAACAAGCAAGTGAGTCCCTTTGAAGCAATTTCACACTTTCAGATATACTCGGCAAAAGGTGCTCCGTTAGTCCCACCTTATGTGGAGGTGTTTAACGGGGCGCAGTGTAAGAATGAAAGGTGGACTTTTGAATGTTGTGGTCTAAAATGAGCCATAAATATTTGTGTGGCTATAGGTAAAATGAGAAGTTTCAAATAAAAATGTAACTAAATTTAGGAAATGTCTTTCTTTTTGGAACCGACTAAAGAGGAAAGAATGTCACATAAATTGAGACGGTAGCAGTATATGTTTCCAGGTAGAATAATATCAGTTATTTGACTGAGATCCTTTGTTGCAGAATCGGTACTTCTTCTATTTGGGTCTTCAATTTGGGACTATATTCAATTGAAAATTCATGCAGCAGACTGTGGCTTAGACGTTCAAGAAGAAACAATATCCATCCTTGGAAGGCAAGTTGACACTACTGTTTATCAAACAGTTGATCAGTTAGAAAAATGTGAGGAGGAGGTGTTGGGTTTAATTGGTGTGAATGGAAAATCGAGGGACACAACCTTTGAGCAAAATACATATTGTTTTGGAAAAGGTTTGACACTTTTTAAGTGAACCATTGTCACCTTTCAGAAGAGGCATCTGATGGCTATATAAACCTGCTTTCATCCACAGGTTTAGATATGAATGAAAAATTTTCTGAAAATAAAAACTCTTCTTCTCTTCAAAACATTCTTTGTGATCAATCAAATCGTTGAGTGAGTTCGACGAATCCAATTATTTGAGGTACCACTATAGTTGGATTGAAAGTCATTTTATCCTGGGAGGAAGATTCCAAAACTTTGGGTACAGTGAGAGGAATTATTTCTTAAGGACACTCCGTGAAGTCGGGGGACTTGGCTTTATATTTTTGTTTCATCTTAATTTCTGGAAAAAAAAAATAAAACACACTTCTTAGAAAAATCACTTTGATCTTGTGTTGAGGGAGTTTTTGTACTTCATAGTGTTCTTGTTTTAAACTTGAACTAGTGTTGAAGTTGTTGTGCCTAAATACAGATTCTTGTACCCGAAAACACCATAAAATAACAATCTTAAGGAATAAAACTTGCAGAATCTGTATTGCTTGTTTTTGGAGATTAAAGCTTTAAGCTTTCTACTCCGTTTGAAGTTAACTAGTGATTCGAAGACATAAAATCTTCATCACAAGTTAAAGATCATTCGGTTGACGATTAGAAGTCATAAAAACTTCATCGTTAACTAGAAACAAGAAGAAGAGTTTAAAGTTGCTTAACTTTATAAATAGTATTCTGAAAATACTAAATTTATTGTCTTGTGCTGATAGAAAAATGACTAACGAATGTCAAATACAGGATGCGGCTACGACTGTGGGGGAAACTAGTATTGCCTCAACAAGTCGAGCAAATGCTCTGCAACCAATGGCGCCTGCAGAGAAGCCCGGAAAATTTGCGGGCATTGACTTTAAGCGATGACAGCAAAAGATGTTCTTTTACCTCACCACTCTATGCCTTCAAAGGTTCACTAGTGAGGATGCTCCTGAGGTGCCCGAGAGAACCTCGGACAAAGAGCATTTCATGATTGTAGAGGCTTGGAAGCACTCAGACTTCCTTTGCAGGAATTATATCTTGAGTGGTCTCCAAGACAACCTCTATAATGTTTACAGTGGAACTAAGACATCGAAGGAATTGTGGGGGCACTAGAACGGAAATACAAGACAGAGGATGCGGGAATTAAGAAATTCTTTGTTGCAAGGTTCCTGGACTTTAAAATGATAGATAGCAAATCAGTTGTCTCTCAAGTGCAGGAATTGCAAGTAATCATTCAAGATCTCCTGGCGAAAGGTATATCTTTGAAAAATACCTTAGTTGAATAAATTGAAAATGTTCTTAGTACTCACATAAACTGGTTTGTAGGTTTGATTGTGAATGATTCATTTCAAGTAGCAGCGATCATTGAGAAGCTACCACCTATGTGGAAAGACTTCAAAAACTACTTGAAGCACAAACGCAAGGAGATGTCTGTCGAAGTTCTTATTGTCCGACTGCGTATTGAAGAGGATAATAAGGTTGCCGAGAGAAGGACAAAAGGGAATTCTACAATTAATGAAGCACATATTGTAGAAGATGACCAAAACAATTCTAAGAAAAGGAAAGTTGAACAAGGAAGTAATCAACCCAAGAAGAAATTCAAGGAAAAGTGCTTCAACTGTGGCAAGATTGGCCATAAGTCCACGGATTGTCGTGCCCCTAAGAAAGGCAAGAAAAAAGATCAAGCAAATATGATTTGAGTCCAACAAAGAATATGATGATCTGTGTGCTATGTTTTCAGAATGCAACTTGGTGGAGAATCCTCGCGAGTGGTGGATGGATTCTGGTGCCACCCGCCATGTTTGTGCCAACAAAGAGTTATTTTCATCATTTGCTATGGTTCAAGTAGAAGAAATGATCTACATGGCTAACTCTGCTACGGCTAAGGTAGAAGGAAAAGGAAAAGTGGGCTTGAAAATGACTTCAGAAAAGGTCTTGACACTTAACAATGTCTTGTACGTTCCGGAATTACATAGAAACTTGATTTCTGTTTCACTTCTAGACAAGAACGGATTCAAATATGTAATCGTTTCTGGAAAAATTATAATTAGCAAAGGAGAAGTGTATGTAGGAAAAGGCTATCTCACCGAGGGCCTTTATAAGATGAATGTAATGAATGTTGAAATAAATAAAAGTTCAAATTCTTCTTACTTGCTTGAGTCTTATAATTTATAGCATGAACGTTTAGGCCATGTTAATTACAAAACGTTATGAAAATTGATTAACTTGGAAGTTTTGCCAAACTTTGAGTGCAATAAATCAAAGTATCAAACGTGTGTGGAATCAAAGTATGCAAAGCATCCTTATAAGTCCGTTGAAAGGAATTCAAATCCTTTAGACTTAGTACACACTGACATTTGTGATATGAAGTCAACACCATCAAGTGGCGGGAAAAAGTATTTCATAAATTTTATTGACGATTGCACTAGATATTGTTATGTCTACTTGCTAAATAGTAAGGATGAAGCAATAGATGCGTTTAGGCAATACAAAACTGAAGTAGAAAATTAGTTAGAGAAAAAGATAAAAATGATAAGAAGTGATAGGGTCGGAGAATATGAATCTCCCTTCGCCGAAATATGTGTAGAGAATGGAATTGTCCATCAAACTACGGCCCCGTATTCACCTCAATCTGACGGAATTGCAGAAAGAAAAAAAAACAAACTTTGAAGGAAATGATAAATGTCTTGCTTATAAGTTCCGATTTATCGAAAAACTTGTGGGGAAAGGCTATCCTTACAGCCATTTGTATACTCAATAGAGTTCCCCATAGTAAGACACAATCAATTCCTTATAAAAATAGAAAGGAAGAAAACCCAACTTGAAATATTTTAAAGTGTGAGGGTGTCTAGCAAAGGTCCAAGTTCCTATGTCTAAGAGGGTTAAGATAGGACCTAAGACTATGGACTGCGTGTTCATAGGATATGTTAAAAGCAGTAAAGCATATCGGTTTTTGGTTCATAAATTCGAACATTCGATTATAAATAAAAATACGGTAATTGAATCAGATAATGCTGAATTCTTTGAAAACATTTACCCGTATAAAACTAGACTTGAACAGTCTAGTGGAGGGTCTAAACGACCTCGAGATGAACCAAGTGAGAATGTACATAATGAAGAGAATCCAAGACGTAGTACACGTCAAAGAAATTCTACTACATTTGGATCAGATTTTGTAACATTTCTCTTTGAAAATGAGCCTCTAACATTTAAAGAAGCGATGTCGTTGTCAGACTCATCCTTTTGGAAAAAGACAGTCAACAGTGAGATTGATTCAATCTTAAGCAACCATACGTGGGAATTGGTTGATCTTTCTCCAGGAAATAAACCTTTAGGTTCTAAATGGATCTTCAAAAGAAAAATGAAAGCGGATGGTACTATTGACAAATACAAGGCAAGACTTGTAGTAAAAGGCTTCAAGAAAAAAGAAGGCCTTGTTTACTTTGATACATACTCGCCAGTAACAAGGATAACATCGATTCGAATGTTAATTGCCTTGGCGGCAGTATATGGTCTTGAAATCCATCAAATGGATGTGAAAACCGCATTCCTAAATAGAGAATTGGAAGAAGAAATTTACATGGAACAACCTGAGGGTTTTGTGGTTCCAGGAAAGGAAAATAATGTGTAAACTTATTAAGTCGTTGTATGGACTAAAGCAAGCACCTAAACAATGGCTTGACCAAACCATTTTGGCAAACGGGTTCAAGATAAATAAATGTGATAAATGTGTTTACATTAAAGACACTCTGAATCACCAAGTCATTGTTTGTTTATATATGGATGATATGTTGATCATCAGTAGAGATATTTCAGACATAAATGCAACGAAACGAATGCTCGAAAGCAAGTTCGATATGAAAGACCTTGGAGTTTCGGATGTGATCTTAGGTATGAGAATCCATAGAACTCCATAAGGGTTGGCATTGTCACAGTCTCATTATATCGAAAAGGTACTTGACAAATTCAAGTATATGGAATTCGGTATTGCCAAGACTCCTTTGGATGTGAGCTTTGCACTTCGAAAGAATGAAGGTAAAAATGACTTACAATTGGAGTACGCAAGAGTATTGGGATGTTTAATGAACTGTACACAACCAAATATAGCATGCACTATTAGTAAATTGTGTCGGTAAACAAGTAATCCCAACAAAACTCATTGGATGGCATTGAAAAGAGTTTTGGGGTATCTTAAATACACTCAAGACTATGTCTTGCATTATAATAAATATCTTACGGTACTTGAAGGATATAGTGATACAAATTGAATCACCGGATCGAACAAAGTAAAATCCACAAGTGGATATGTATTTACTATCGGTGGAGGAGCAGTCTCTTGGTAATCATCCAAATAGACTTGTATTGCTCACTCTACAATAGAATCTGAATTTATCGAATTGGATAAAACTGGTGAAGAAGCAGAATGGCTCCGGAATTTCTTGAAAGATATTCCTTATTTGCCCAAACCAGTGGCACCAGTATGTATACACTGTGATAGTCAAGCGGCAATAGGTAGGACAGGGAGCATGATGTACAACGGTAAATCTCGTCATATACGACGGAGACATAATACCGTTAGGGAACTTCTCTCTAGTGGAATTATCACTATTGACTATGTGAAGTCAAAAGATAATGTGTCAGATCCACTTACCAAAGGCCTATCTAGAGAAAGAGTGGAAAGGACATCCAACAGAATGGGTTTAAGGCCTAGGAAAAATCAGCATGGCGGTAACTCTACCTAGCAGACTGGAGATCCGAAGATCTAGGTTCAAGGAGATCAAACAAAGTTGTGTCTGACAGGTTCAACATTGTCAATTACCCAACCCATTCTCATGATGTAGACAATGTATAGTAAATAAGGATATGATTGAAGGTGAAAAGTGTTTTAATGATTATCTAAATTTTGCAGATTTGACCAAATAGTTTAATCTATAGGATTGAACGTTAAGAAATCACCTATGTGAAGGCGAAGTGGAAGCCACTTCAAGGAGAATATTAGTAAAGGCCTATTCTCTAAGGTCTCATAAAACCGGAACACGTTAATGGCTGAAAAGAACAAAACCGTGAGAACCATAAACGGTAAAAGACTGGTTGTGTGACATGTGTTGTCTAGGTGTACATTAACCGAGTGCATGTTCACTATGGAAAGTTCAAAGGGAAACCCACTTATCCAGATGCAATCAGTCTTTGCTTGATGATCACATACTTGTCCGTAAAGTTTTACAAAGAATAGTCATTCTTCATTTATGTGGGGGATTGTTAGGTTTAATTGGTGTGAATGAAAAATGGAGGGACACAACCTTTGAGCAAAAGACATATTGTTTTAGAAAAGGTCTGACTGTTCAGATAGTTGTGTCTATTCAGAAAAAGACACAATGTTTCGAATGAACAGACATGACTCTTCCAAAGGATACACCTTTTAAGTGAACCATTGTCACTTTTCAGAAGAGGCATCTGATGGATATATAAACCTGCTTTCATCCACAGGTTTAGATATGAATGAAAAAATTTCTGAAATAAAAATTCTTCTTGTCTTCAAAACATTCTTTATGATCAATCAAATCGTTAAGTGAGTTTGAAGAATCCAATTATTTGAGGTACCACTATAGTTGGATTGAAAGTCATTTTATCCTGGGAGGAAGATTCCAAAACCTTGGGTATAGTGAGAGCAATTATTCCTTAAGGACACTCCGTGAAGTCAGGGGAGTTGGCTTTATATTTCTGTTTCATCTTAATTTCTGGAAAAAAATAAAACACACTTCTTAGAAAGATCACTTTGATCTTGTGTTGAGGGTGTTTTTGTACTTCATAGTGTTCTTGTTTTAAACGTGAACTAGTGTTGAAGTTGTTATGCCTAAATAAAGATTCTTGTACCTGAAAACACCATAAAATAATAGAAGGAAGAGTTAAGAGTTTGCTTGGTTTCTTTAATCGCCCACCTCTCCTTGAGAGTTGATGTTCATTTATTCATAAACAAAAGAAGTGCACATCCATCTACAAGAATTGGCACCCCGACTCCCTGATTCTATGAAGGTGGAACTAACTCCAGACTTTACAAGATTTGTAGAACATCAAGTGATGATGCATAGTTACTATGGTACTATGCTTTGTTTTGATGATTAGACAAACCTGCTGGGGGACCAAATGAAGGAACAGGTACACGCACCAGGCTGATTTCAGGGGGAACAAGGAAAAAGTTGTTTGATTGAAATGATCATTCAAGAGGAACTATCTCCCATATGAATCTTCTTTCATAGGGATAGGTACACGCATTAGGCCGATCTGTACGAGTCAACCCTGATAGTTGTCCATGGCTATAAGGTGTTGCCAACTATGACAACTGACAGTGCTGTGGTCCTTGATACAAGATCGACCAAGAACACACAAAACAAACACCCAAAACAGTCCACAAGTTCAAGAGAACCGAGGACCCTTTGAGTTACTGCTCTTGGATTCAAGAATAACAACAAGAACATAAAGTATTGTGGTGTTTATCACTTAATTTCCAGCGATCCACAAACTATATTATCAACATAAAATGAGAACAACAATATTACATCAACAAAAAACTCACGGGTTACACTAGCAACAACAAGAAATTCAAAACTTACAACAACAATACAAGATAGATAATTAGACCAAATGAAGGGACAATCTTAAGAACCCAAGAATTGTTACACTCTTGGACCCTTAACACTACCCACAACACAAACCTAACTCTAACGTTGACACAAGAGGAATGTTACCTCCTCTAAACACCAACGTATCAAGCCAGCCTAAGTTACTCGGACTCTTCACTTTTGGTGCCGCACCCGTGTCGACACGACATGGGTGTGGGTGTGGGTGTGGGATCCGTACTTGAAATGGTCAATCAATTTTGGGTAATTTGACCAAAATTGACTGGAAAAGTCCAGACAGTTTAAGAAATTATATAATCAAAATAAAGGCTAAGGTGAAATTGAAGAAAAATGGAATACCTTGTATATAGAAATTTCTATGTTATTTCTTTTCTTTTTAACTCCTTTCAGGATATTCTTCTTGAAAAATATTTTCTCCTTAAGTTTTCCACATAATATCTTAAAATTTATGTTTTATAACTCTATTTTTAGATATTTAAATTATTTTTCGCCAAATCCCCGCACGCGTATCCATCCCTAGATCCATATCCTCGAATCTTTAAATTGAGACAGTGAAGGATCCGACCTCTAGATCCATACCCATATCGAACACCCGCACACGAGTCCGAGCAACTTAGAAGCCAACAATGCAAACACAAGTGAATCTTCACTTGTCTAGCCCTAGTTTCGGTTGGAGCTCTTAAGAGAGAACTAAAGTGTTGCAAATGTTTCAAGTCTCAAAATATGATCAACTAAGTAGCAAAAGACCTAAAATGTTCTATTTATATTACATCTCAAATAAAAGGTGAAAAGACAAAAATGCCCTTTAATGATCAAGTGAACATTAGGCACCTATGTAGTGCCCATTATGGACGGTTTTGGAGCCTCCATCACACTTAACGTGCGCACCTTCTCGGTTGAGTTCAACAAGCTCAAAAATATGTCCATCTACGAGGTCATACTCGTATCATCCTCTCCGCCTTGAAAGGAGTTTGACCTCAAACTCACGGCTTCATCAACCTCACGGCTCCTCCATAGAATCACCTCCTCATTTTCTGTCCCGAAGCTTGGAGGCTTAGCCAAGGGCTCCTTGAGTTCATCAAGCATGCGTTGGTGAGAAAGTTTCTTGGTATCTTACCTAGGAAGCACATGATCATATACCTGCACACAAGAAAAGGCGGTACTAGGCAAAATGCTAGTACCTACGTTAGTGAGAAGTAAAGGATTCCCGAGGGTAAGTCCCAAAAGTGAGGACCCCTTGTCTCTTTGCTCCTTGGTTCCCTCCCCTTCTCCTCTACTCCCACTCTCGGCATTTCCATTTCTCTCTTTCTTTCTCTTTTCCTCCAACTCTCTCACTTGTTGACTAACTTCGACTACTTGTATCGGTGAGAAAGGGTGGAGCGTATACCTTCGGCCATGGAGCTCCAAAGTGTAGCTATTGGTTCGTCCATCATGCATGGTAGCTCTATCGTATTGCCATGGTCACTCCAACAATAGGTGACACGCTTGCATAGGAATAACATCACACAACACCTCGTCAAAGTAGTTGCCCACCTTGAATCGTATCACCACTTGTTGGTTTACCTTTAGCTCACCACACTCATTTAACCATTGAAGGTTGTATGGGCTGAAATGACGGATAGTGGGCAGCCTCAAATCATCAACCAATGTACTACTAGCAATATTGGCGCAACTACCTCCATCAACAAGCATAGAACACACAACCCCTTTAATAAGGCATTTGGTGTTAAAAAGGTTTTCCCTTTGACTAGGATCACCCAAAACCTTACTAATCATGGCCTTTCTCACTACAAAGCATGGCACTTCAACCTCACCATCACACGACCAAGCATCCTCCTTCTCCCTTTCCTTTGGCTTCTCAGGTTCTACCCCCTTTCTACCTTGAGATTGATCATCAATCTCCTTCGATTCAAGTCCCACCTCCTCCCCAAGAAAATATAATTTCCCTCCCTTAGAATTACATTTATTCTATTCGGACACTCACTAGCCTTGTGTCCCAAACCTTGGCATTTAAAACATTGAAAGCCCTTAGAATTAGGAAAGAAATGTGGTTTACCTTCATTTCTCGGAGGGTGCCTTTGGTGAGCCTTGTTCTCGGCTTGGGTAGTCTTGGCCTCGGGTTTCTCCGCTTTGGATGAATCATTCTTGTCATGGTGCCAACCCAAGGGTGATTTGACTTTAAACTTAGACCCCGATTTCTCCTGCAACTCTCTTTCAATTTCCAATGCGGCTTGGAAGATGGCATCAAGGGTGTCGAACTTGTGAAGTGTCAAATGTGAAGCAATGTCTCTATTCAACCCCACCTTGAATTGGATGATATCATGACTCACTTTTTCCCCTCTATGATCAAGTTTCAAGATGAGTTGTTGGAACTCATCGTAGTAAGCCACAAAGCTTTTGTTTCCTTGCCTCAAGTTATACAACTTGGCAAGGAGCTCTTAATAATATCTTTTGGGCAGGTACCTTTGTCTCATGAGGTACCTTAGCCGAAACCAAGAAGGGGGCTGCTCCTCTACCAAAACATTATCAAAACGCTTAACATTCTCCAATCATGTAGTAGCATAACCCTCAAAGAGAGCAATCACGTAGCAACTCTTCTTCTCCTCGGTAAGATCATTGACTTGGAAGACCCTCTCACATGCGGATTCCCATGCAATCTCTTCGGGATCACTCTCACCCTTGAATATTGGAAGCCCCATTTTGATAGTATTTAGTCCTACTTCACGATTTTGGTTCCCTTGTTGGTTCCAATGACCAACTCTTCCTTCTCGGCCATGAACCTCCCTGGGATCAACATGTCTACCCCGTACCTCTTCCTCCCTTATGTAACCATCATCAAACGGCCCATACCCCTCATGTTGGATAGGTCTATTTGGGTTAAGTGGAGCTTGTAGTGGCGGGTTTGGATTTGGTGGATAATAAGGTTTTTTGTCAAGTGGAGTTTGGTTTGGAGGGCTCAAGTTGTGGGGTGGCATTTGGGTTCCAAGTCCTTCTTGTTGGACTTGGTGAAGTGGTGGTTGGAGTGGTCTCTCATGGTCTCAGGTAAGGGAGTATAGTGGAGTTCGGTTTGTGACATTGGATAGTTGTCTCGGTGGATAGAACATTTGGTGCAAGGCCTCGGGAGTAGTGGTCGGGGAAATGTTTTGAGGGGTGGATGGTCGACTCCTTTGACTTTTCACACGCTCTAATCTCCCACTTATTGATGTCACATCCGTATCTAGTTTCTCAAGTCCCACATTCAACCTAGCCACATCTCGGGACATAATTTTAAGGTGAGCCAAAATGAGATTGATGGCATTACTGTCCATTGTTTGAGCATTTGAAGCCTCCGGTTCCATTGTGATGGTATCAAAATTAATCCTTCAAGTTACGGTCCAACAAGTCACCAAATCAGTCCACTATGTCACACACAACAATACAACACAAAACCTATAAAACAAAACGCACGTTAGTCCAAACAACCTCACTATTCTCTCACTCACGTTGTGGCCTCACACTTAATGTCACACATGTTTGCAAGTCGGCTAGTAGTTGTGGTGAGTTGAAGAGTAAGTCTACTCCTTAGTCGGAATGGATTCTTTGTTGAACGACTTAAGTAAATAATGTTCGAACTTGAACCAAGAAGCACTACGATTATAAAAATGACAAAAGCACAAAAGAAACGTAGACACGAACAACGGATTCAAAGGACTAATTGACAATCTAATAGGAATTTACTAGTTTGTTAATTAGTTTTATGATCAACTAATGAAACCAAGAATCAACAATTAGAAACTAGAAAATTCAAATTTGAGCTTAATTATTGACGTGAACAGTAGCAAGTGGTGACATGGCAGCAAACAATTTGTCTCGGGCCCACACAATTTAGTCAGAAAATTGAATCTTCAACTTTCACACAATTTAGAATTGGAGAACAATTGGTTTTGGAGGAAAAAATACAAGTCTTTGAGTCCTTTGTAAGTTTAATATCAAAAGATGATCTTGAGCCCGTTTGGATAGGCTAAATAAAAAAAGTGGCTTTTAAAAAGTTCTTTAAAAGTGCTGAACTTATTTTAAAAATAAGCAGTTACGTGTTTGGGTAAAAGTGCTGAAACTGAAAAAAAGTAATTGATATGTTTAGTAAATAAGTGCTTTTAAGCACTTTTTTTTGGTCAAAATGTCTGAAATACCCTTATAGCTGTTAATAATATACAGAGTTGATTATTATTAATTTTTATTGCTAAAATGATTCAAATTAAAATTAATATATATTTTAAGATATATATATATATATTAAAAATATTTTCATGAATGAATATTAATTTGTGCGCTAAAAAATTATTTTTTTTAAGAGTTTAAGTGTTGAATGTTTTAATGTGTTTGAAAAAGATAGTTATATATTAAAAAATTATTTATTTCTTCATGGTTATGTTAAGATTTTGTATCATTAAGGTGCAATCTGTGACGACACTTTATTTTCTTATTAAACTGGACTTGTTGCTTTTAACCTTCGAGGATAGTATTAATATATATGCCGAGCTTATCAAATGAATCCATGTAGTGAGTAATGTTTAGTAGGCGTTTGGCTATAAATACTAAACAATTTTGAAGTTGGAGTTGAAATTGTGTTTGGCTATGTATTTTTTAAAGATGTTTTTAGACTTTTGAAAAGTCTTTTTTAAATTTAATTTTATGCTCCAAACTTTTTAAAACTATTAAAATTGCCCAACTAATTTATCTACTGATTATACTCATGAATGGAAAGAATTTCACATCAATGATAGAAGGGGGCCTGAGCTTAAAAATAAAAATATACCTACAAATTATGAAAATATACCTATCTTTTAGATTAAAAATCTTACTAAACTATTTACTAGCAACATTATTGAGAATCAAAGTAGAAATTTTTTTTTCCAGATAATGAAGAATCAAATGATCGTGGCAATTTCCATTCCATCTTCACCATAGATGCTAATATTTGTTTACAATGGAAACCGTTTCTTATGCTTAAAGTAAATCATGAAAGCAATGTATAAGACCAAACAAAAGCTCCCAGAGATGATAAGAGTCCAGTTAAACCCATCCGGATCGTTAAAAACTGTGGTTTTCAAGTTCATTCCAAATACTATAGTCACCATAGCAAATATCGTTGCAACAAAAGTGGCAACTGTCAGAAGCAACTCAAATTGTATTAGTTGATTCTGGACATTGCCAAATTTTATATTGATCTGATCCTCCGTATCATCAATATATTCTTTAAGTGATGACAACTTGCGTAATATTAAAAAAATTGGAGTTATATGTAATAATAAAAAAAGTTGGAATTGGAATTGAAAAAAAGTGAAAACAACAAAAAGTTGTTTTCACTTTTCAGAAAATAATTTTGGAATTATTTTTGGAATATCTATGGCCAAACACCATAAATTCTATAAAGTGAAAAAAAATTCCAGAAAAAAGTGAATAATTTCTATGGCCAAACGACCTCTTAGTTAATGAATGCTGACCCAAAAATAAAAAAGTAAGCAAAATATCCATCTGAACATCTAAATTACCAAAAGTAGCACAACTAATTTCACATGCGGTAAGGTGTATTTTTTTCCGTCCCCACTACTTTGCAGCAAATTATGAAATAATGAAACCTTCAAGGGACAATTACAAGGACATATATATCATTTGCTTGGTTAACATAAATTGTCTTATAAGCCCCCCCCCCACCCACCCACCCACCCCAAAAAAAAAAGAAGCAAAGGAGTAGTTTGACTTTTAAAAAGTCAAAATTGACTTTTTTTAAGCAATTTTGAAATTACCAAACACTTTCAAAAGCTAAATATGGCTTATAAGCCACTTTGACCAAAAAATAAGATTGTCCAAACACCCTACTTGACTTGTACTAGTTCTCCACCAAACAAGGCTCCTTGATTTAAGGATAGTAGTTGAAAAAGTTGATGTCAAGTCTAAGAAGTGATGTGTGCAAGTCTTCTCACAAACAACTTTATAACTTTTGTCTTACGACCTTTTGGATCTTTTTTACACTTTTTGTTGTCTTAAGTTGTAAGAATAGATGAAGAATAAGATGAACACCACAACAACCTTCAAGAACACATTAACAACTTCTTCAAGAACACAACACAACACCATCAATTGTGAACAACAAGGCACAACATACGGCCATCTTTAAGTCACCACAACATTAGTCAATATTATAAGCTCAACTCTAGATCTAAACACCTTTTGTGTTAGTGAGAAAGAAACCAATACAAGAAATACACTAGACAAATAAAAATCTATTACATCTAGACACATAAATAAGTTTTCGGCCAAGACAACAACAAATTCCAGATTCGGCCAAGAACAAGAACATTTTTTTTTCCTAACAAGCAAACCCAAGATATGATCTTGTAGAACAAGATCAAGCCATGCTCTGATACCAAATGATACAAGATCGACCAAGAACACACAAAATAACTACCAAAATAGTCCACAAGTTCAAGAGAACCGAGGACCCTTTGAGTGACCGCTCTCGGATTCAAGAACAACAACAAGAACATAAAGTATTGTGGTATTTATCACCTAATTTCCAGCGATCCACAAACTATATTATCAACATAATATGAGAACAACAATATTACATCAACAAAAAACTCACGGGTTACACTAACAACAACAAGAAATTTGAAACTTACAACAACAATACAAGATAGAAAGTTAGACTAAATGAAGGGACAATCTTAAGAACCCAAGAATTGTTATACTCTTGGACCCTTAACACTACCCATGACACAAACCTAACTCTAACGTTGACACAAGAGTAACGTTACCTCCTCTAAACACCAACGAATCAAGCCAACAATGCAAACACAAGTGAATCTTCACTTGTCTAGCCCTAGTTTCGATTGGAGCTCTTAAGAGAGAACTAAAGTGTTGCAAATATTACAAGTCTCAAAATATGATAAACTAAGTAGCAAAAGACCTAAAATGTTCTATTTATATTACATCTCAAATAAAAGGTAAAAAGATAAAAATGCCCTTTAATGACCAAGTGAACATTAGGCACCTATGTAGTGCCCATTATGGACGGTTTTGGAGCCTCCATTACACTTAATGTGTGCACCTTCTCGGTTGAGTTCAACAAGCTCAAAAATATGTCCATCTACGAGGTCGTACTCGTATCAGTCCTTTCTTCTCAACCAATAAGAAACACTCAAGGTTTTCCTTTCACAAGCTCCATATGTATACATCATTGTATGGGATGAAAACCCGACTTTTGCAAATACAAAAACTGATATATCTCTCAGCAAAAGTCTTCATTGTTCTTCAGCTCAAAGCTCTTACAACAAGGGACTTGCTCACAATCAAGGATAATTGTTTTTAGCTCTTTGTTGTTTGAGTCTCTGTATTTTGGATCTTTATTGTAAACCTACTTCTCATTTTGAGAATCTTGTGTAGGTATTTTGTTTTTTCTCTAATCTTGAAGATCTGAGTGTGGAGAGTTAGGTTCAGTTGTATAACTAGAATTAGTTGATAAAGTAGGCTAAAGTTAGTTCGGTGGTGGTCAGCTAGAGTTAGTTGATGGTTAGGTTGCAATAGAGGTATTGTAATGTGGCTCGTGTTATCCTATCACAAAGGGATGGTGTTAAGAGGTTAACCTAAAGATTATCGAAGTCTGGAATCCAATATTGCTCTTGTTATAGTGGAATTTGTTGGAAAAATCCCTATGGGGTAGGTCGTCGTTTTTGTTAAAAGTTGCTTTAAGGAATAATGCATGTGTCTTGTTTTTTATTTTTCTCCAGCCTTTTTTACATACAAACCCTAGTCAAATTAAAATTTCTATTTTTGGTAGGAGATTGATTAGTTGGTATTTTTTGTAGCAAATATGTTTTCTTTTATGGTAAGTTTAATCTATTTTTAGTTGTAAAACACTATTTAATTAGAGTTAATGATAAAAAAGACACAGGTTTACTTCAAAAATAGAAAAAAAGGCTTCTCTGTGTTTTGTGTCTCTTCTTTTATAACTCATCTCTATTTTCAACCGGTAAGTTCTTGGCTCTCCTTGCTGCTTTATTTTTCTTTACGGTATTAAAATCAATAATTGGTATCAGGGCTATTTTCTTAAGGAATCTGTGAGTGAAGAGATGGATTCTGAAAATAGTTTTTTAAGAATGGCTCTACCCATTTTTTATGGTGAAAATTATCAATTCTAGATTGTGAGAATGAAAACTTACTTGGAGGCTCTTGATCTTTGGGAAGCTGTGAAAGAGGATTATGAAATTAATCCGCTGTCAAATAATTCCATCATAGCCCAAATCAAGAGTCACAAGGAAAAAAAATCACGAAGTCTAAGGCGAAGGCAACTCTATTTGCTTCTATTCAATAACTATTTTTACAAGAATTAAGTCTCTCACATCAGGAAAAAAATTTGAAATTATCTGAAGAAAGAATATGCTGGAGATGAAAGAATTTAAGAAATGCAAGTAAATTTAATAAGAGAGTTCAAGTTGCAGAGAATGAAAGACTCCGAGACAGTCAAAGAGTGCTTAGACAGATTACTTGGCATTGTTAGCAAGGTAAAATTACTAGACACCGAATTTAAAGATTCAAGAAATGTTGAAAAAGTTCTTGTTACAGTGCCTCAAAGATATGAAGCATGTATAAATATCTTGGAATATTCACAAGATTTGTCCAAGATTTCCTTAACAGAGTTGTTAAATTCCTTTCAGGTACTACAACAAAGAAGACTTATGAGGCAAGTTGGTATGATTGAAGAAGCCTTAGCATCCAGCCACAAAACTCAAAGTAGTGGTAAAAATTTTAAAAACTACTCACCTTGTAAGCACTGTAAAAAAATGGGTCATCCACCATACAAATGTTGAAAAAGGCCAGATACGAAGTGCATCAAGTGATAATAAAAACTTCTTTTATGGTAAGTTTAATCAATTTTTAGTTGTAAAACACTATTTAAGTTAGAGTTGATGATAAAAAAGACACAGGTTTACTTCAAAAATAGAAAAAAAGGCTTCTCTGCATCTTGTGTCTCTTCTTCTATAACTCATCTCTATTTTTAATCGCTAAGTTCTTGGCTCTCCTTGCTCTTTTATTTTTCTTTAACGATATTAAAATCAAAAATTGGTATCAGAGCTATTTTCTTAAGGGATCTGTGAGTGAAGAGATGGATTCTGAAAATATTTTTTTATGAATGGGATACCCGTTTTTTATGGTGAAAATTATTAATTATAGATTGTGAGAATGAAAACTTACTTGGAGGTTTTTGATCTTTGAAAAGTTGTGAAAGAGGATTATGAAATTAATCCGCTGCCAAATATCCCATCATAGCCCAAATCAAGAGTCACAAGGAAAAGTAAACCACGAAGTCCAAGGCGAAGGCAACTCTATTTGCTTATGTTCAACAACTATTTTTACAAGAATTATGTCTCTCACATCAGCAAAAAAAATTGGAATTATCTGAAGAAAGAATATGCTGGAGATGAAAAAATTTAAGAAAATGCAAGTACTGAATTTAATAAGAGAGTTTGAGTTGCAGCGAATGAAAGATTGAGACAGTCAAAAAGTGCTTGGACAGATTACTTGGCATTGTTAACATGTTAAAATTACTAGACACTGAATTTAAAGATTCAAGAATTGTTGAATAAGTTCTTGTTACAGACTTATAGTGCCTCAAAGATATGAAACATGTATAAATATCTTGGAATATTCACAAGATTTGTCCAAGATTTTCTTGACAGAGCTGTTAAATTTCTTTCAGGCACTAGAGAAAATAAGACTTATGAGGCAAGATGGTATGATTGAAGGAGCCTTAGTATTCAGCCACAAAACTCAAAGTAGTGGTAAAAAATTTAAAAACTACTCACCTTGTGAGCACTGTGAAAAAATGGGTCATCCACCATACAAATATTGAAAAAAGTCAGATGCGAAGTGCAGTAAGTGCAATCAACTTGGCCATGAAGCACTGATTTGCAAGAACAAATTTGAGAACCATAAAGCAGATACACGTGTGGCGAATGAAGAAGAAGACCATCTTTTTATTGCAATGTGTATCTCAAGTAAGGTCTCAACAAATTTTTGGTTGATTGATAGCGGTTGCACCAAACACATAACTTATATTGAGAGTTTGTTTAAGAATTAAAGTCTACTGAAATATCCAAAGTTACGATCGAAAATGGTGATCAAATTCTTATTGAAGAAAAAGAAACTGTTGTCATCAAAATAAGTTCAGGTAATAAAACAATTTCAGTTGTTCTTTGTGTACCTGATATTGATAAAAACTTGTAGAATATTTGTCAGTTGGTAGAAGAAGGATACCAATTAACCTTTGAGGATAAGCATTGCTTCATCAATGATGGTGCTGGAAAAAAAGTTTTAAACATTAAGATGAGAGGTAAAAATTTCTCATTTGAGCCAATGGAAGATGTTTCTGTAGAACATGAAAAAGATCACACGCTAGAAAAATTAGAAGATGATCTTCTAATTGAAAAGGCACAAGCAATATGTGAACCTACTAGGTTTAAAAGAAACTTTCAATGTTTCTAAAGGAATTGAAGTAATGGGGAGTTATCTATGTTTCAGAAAAATAATTAAATTCAAGATGCAAACGAAACAAGACATACCAAAAGGATTTAATAGTCAAGGTTGCATTCAAGACGAGAAGTGAATTAATTTAGTTCACTACAAGCCAAAAGATGAATCTGCAGATTTATTCACAAAATCACTTTCGATTATCAAGTGTGGAGATAACCAAGATTAAAGACCAAAATTTCGCAGTTTCTAAAGCAAGGAGGAGTGTTAAAAGTTGTTTTAAGGAATAATGTAAGTGACTTGTGTTTTATTTTTCTCCAGCCTTTTTACATACAACGTCAAATTGGAATTCCTATTTTTAGTAGGAGACTGCTTAGTTGGTATTTTTGGTAGCAAATAAGTTTTCTTTTATGGTAAGTTTAATCTATTTTTAGTTGTAATAGCACTATTTAAGTTAGAATTGATAATAAAATAAAGATACGCGCAACTTTACTTCAAAAACTAAAAAAAAAGGCTTCTCTGCGTCTTGCGTCTCTTCTTCTATAACTCATCTCTATTTTCAGCTGCTAAGTTCTTGACTCTCCTTACTGCTTTATTTTTCTTTATAGATATTAAAACCAACAGCTTTATTTTCTCGAGTAAGGAGATTTTCACGTAATATATTGTGTTCTTTACTGTTTTCTGTTATTATTATTCGCATTCTCTTGTCTGTGTAGTTTGAATTGTCTTGTTAGCGGTCATACCTAGTAGGGATGGCAATGGGACGGTGTGGGTGCGGTGCAAATTTTAGGCTATGTGGGGCGGGGCGGGTTTTAGATTATGTGGGTGCGGTGCGGGTGTGGGGCGGGTTTAAGTAAGTTTTTTTTAAATGGTGTGGTGCGGGCTACGGGTATATGCGGGTTTAAACTAAAAAAAAGTTAAAAATTCATATTATTCTAGTAAATCTACATAAAATCATATGTATTCTTCACTTAAAATTGTATGATACTTAAAACATGTATAACACTACAAATAAACAATTTTATAGTAACTTTAAATTTCTTTATTCATCTTAATGAAAATTTGATATTTGATCATTTACTTGTACACGTGATATTTTTTTGATAATTTCTTAGTGAAAAGTGATATAATAGAACTTGGTAGTTACTATTTTCTAGTATTGAAATTATTATGGTTTTCAGTGGAGTTATAAATTTTTCAAAAAAAGAAAAAAGCAAAAAATGTGGAGCGGTGCGGTACGGGTATGAGTATGTTGCGGGTTTAAAGGTGATGCAGGGCGGGACGGTTTTAAAATTCGGGTTTAGAAAAAATCCGCGCCGCACCATTGCGACCCCTATTACCTAGTCAAGGAACTAGTCCCTTGACCACTGGTGGATTAATAGAAGCCATCAATCAGTCAAGCTAATTACAAAAATTCAAGCTCGGGGTGTTAGATTCTGCAGTCCCTACACAAGATAAGGATATAATAAAACATCAAAATTATACATTCTAAGTAGATCACGATCAATGTCGAACTTGTTTATGTTAGTTTTTCCCCGAAAAGGCGGCATGAGAATTCTGTCCATATTTGTCTGCCCTCTTACCTTCCAGGGGATTTGTTCAACATATGAAAGCCATTTAACTGACTTTAATCCATTCCTAAGTTAGCAAGATCACAGTCGGCAGCCTGATTATACAAGTGGATAGTGGCCAATAGAAGTTACTATCTACAGGGAGGAGAGAGCAATATGGGAAATTCCATTTGATTAAGCAAAAAAAGAGGGTGATTATTTTGTAAAAGTTTCCTCTCATTACTTATAGATCGATAAAGCTCTTCATCTTAGAACTATTTCACGTTACCGTAAAACCTTTTTTGAATTACATACACCAACACAAATTCTGCTTATGTGATATAAATTGAATGGAACACGACCAACCGTTACATCTTTCTCAAACTAGTTTAATACCTGTTGAAGTTGTTCATGGAATTTTTATGCTGTTTAATACCTGTTGAAGTTTTTCATGGAATTTTTTTGTTAAAATTTATGTTGGGTCCGCTCTGGGCCCAGGCCCACACGGCTTTAAAGTAAGGCTTTCTCACTTATATACCCAGCATCCCTCTTGTGTTTTGCCGATGTGGAACTCTTTCCTATACCCAGCATCCCTCTTGTGTTTTGCCGATGTGAAACTCCTTCCTAAGTTGGAGTATTACAAATAATTTTTGACTGAGGAGGGATTTCATCAAGGCATAGTGGTTAAATTATCCATGGGATAATTAGATTTGCCAATTTTAAGATCAATTTTGCCCAAGTTCCTCTGCGTTAAGGGATATTGTCCCGTCATGTTGCTAGTTCAATATGATGATTTTGTAGCTACATTATCAAGAGAAATGAATTATTTCAGGCAGAGATAATCAAACTAGGGTTTTCCCCTAGACAAACTGAGGAAACTTCACGTGCAGCAGTATTGATCTCGTTTCCAAAACTACTGGACGAATGTTTTTGCTAAGAGGTCTTAGCTTTCCATTGCTTCGGTTGTGGACAAGTGAGGTCAAGTCCTAGCATGACTAGGGATGGGGTGTCCTCGACGTACAAAACAAGCATCCCGATCTTATTCAACTTTAAGCTATGGACTTTTTACAGGCATAATCATTGAGGAGTTTCGGGAGGTAGTGTTATATAAAATTCCTCAACACTGCACCCATTTTAAGTATCAAATTCATGATGAAAAGAAGTGCCTATTGTTAAGTGGAAAAATGTGGTGGTTCAAAAAAGAAGATGATATGGTGGTAAAGATTGAGGATGCTTCGGTTGAGAAATTGCTGGAAGATGCACGCGATTATCTAAACGCTGATTAAGAAGCAACAACAAAAGAGAGACAACATGACAGAGATTCCAATAGGTCGAGCATTGGCTAGGGTGTCAGAGAACCTAGCTAAAAGCTCACAGGCTGGCTGGAACAAGAATTGTTCTAGATGTGTCCTAATCTGAATGGGAATGAGGGTAGTCTATCGGGTGATAATAAGAGGCAGTCCATTCTATTAGTGGCAATGAAAATCAGGTGGTTTTGGTTTGGCTGTCTTACGCAAACAATCTGTTAGTCCTCGAATTGGCAAAAAAAATAATGTGACAAAGGAACAAGGCTGATACAAACCTTAGGAGAACTACACCCAAAAGCTAGCAATTAAGATGGGAGAGCCCAAGGCTATATAAGCCCCGCATCAACTTTCCATTTAACCGATGTGGACTCAAGTCCCACACCTTGTAATAGGAACCACCACACTCAGCATCTGTCGTTCTCGACGGCTTCACTCTAGGTAGCTTTTGTTATATTCCGAATACGAAATCTGTATATTACAATATAAACTTGGCGAAATGGTCTCTTGGACAACAGTACTTGTCATTTGTAAAATATACACTTCTACTTACACTTTTGTCATCTGGACCCTTTAACCCACCAAAACAGAGTATTTTAACACTTTTACCTATCAAAACATAGTATTTTACACTCTTTTTTCATCCAATTAATATGAGTGTAATGCACTCATTTACATGTGGCATGCCACATCATTTTAAATGACACATAGAAAATAAAATATTCAAAATATACATAAAATATAAATAATACTTTTTAAAAAAAATACTCCCCCACCCCCGCCCCCCTCATTCTTGTCTTCTTCATACCATCCTCAATCCAACAATGGAGAATTCAATTTATCCATATTTCCTCATAAAAAGAGCACAAAATTCATGCCAAGTAAGTAGAATCTTTTTTCTAATTTGACTTAGAAATTTCAATTATATGTTCATAAATACAAACTCCAATAAATTACAATTATAATTTTGGATTGATTTCACAAATTCACAAGACTCATTTCCTATGCTTCAAGGTTATTTAAGCTTATTAATGAAGTTATTCAATACCCACCATTATACCCATATTCATACTTCCTCTTGGAATCCAACTAACACAAACAATGATTTGAACTTTTTCAAAATTTAAAATATTAAAAATTTAGATAAAGAGGAGTACGTTTGGATTATTGAAAACAAAATAATTTAATGATTCTTCTTTTTGGATTTTCGGTCATCAATTAAAGAGAAAGGGAGAGAGAATTAGGGTGAAGAAGATGAAGTGGAGAAGAAAGGAAGAGAGAGTTCGGGTTAGTGGGGTGAAGAAGATCAAATGGATGGAGGGTAGGTTTCAGAGGGGGCGGGAGGGTTAGTCGAGTAGGGAGAATGGCTGGTGCGGGGTGGGGATGGGGGGACGGAGAGAGAGGGGTTATGTCGGATGGAGTGGGGGTTGGGGGGGGACAGGGGAGGGGGCAAGGGTCAATGAAGAAGAAAAGTTTTTTTTTAATGTACAATTTTATAAAAAAAATTATAGGCAAATTTTTTGACACCACCACAATGCGTTTTTCAAAATCATCAACTTAATGTCACATATGCAAAAATAGGTTTAAAATATTCACTTTTAATGGGTTAAAGGGTCCAGATGGCAAAAGTATAAGTAGAAGTGTCTACTTTACAAACCAGCACAAGTACAGGGGTCCATCGAGCCATTTCGCCTTTAAACTTCAACACTAAATTTAAGAACTACAATGAAGTTCCAACAACTTCAAACACAAGCTCAAATCAACTATCAAAATGAAGTTTGTCTCAACTTTAAGAAATGAAGATGAAATGGAAAAAGATAGAATCAAGTCCACCGAATTCACGGTCTGTCCTTAAGAAATTTATTCCCCTCAAGTACCCGAGGTTAATTGAATCTTTCTTCCCAGGATAAAATGATTCCCTTCAGAAGGTAACGGTACCTCAAATTTGTTGAAATTTCGAACTCACTCAATGATTTGATGATCACACGAGAGTTTTTAGAAGAAGAAATAGATGTTTTTCAACTCAAAAATCGTACATTTACCTGAAGAAAAGATCAGGTATTTATTGCCAAAAGGTGTTGCTTCGGAAGGAAAGCAATAGTTCACGAAAAGAGACAACTTTCTGAAATGTCATTCTATCTGCGCCTGGTCTGCGTTGGACCTACGGCCGCAGGTGATATTTTGCACATTATAGTGAGGTCTGCGCTACACCTTCGCCTGCAGGTCACTAGGTGCAGACGCAAATGACTTTTTCACCCGAAACATGTGTTTCTTGCATCGAAGGATCACATCCCTTCGAGGTGCGTTGTGATTGCGTTCGCACTGTGTCCGCAAATAGAGAAAAACATTTCTATTTGATTTTTGGAGTAAAACTTCTCTTATTTAAGTTTCAAATAAATTTTATCCAAAAAATTAATCTCTCGATCATTTGACAAATTCAAATTTAAATTGGAATCCCATTGTGAATCCAAATCTGGCGAAGCCGAAGTCGAGCGAACGACGACGACGATGATGCGAGGCATCTCTTGTTCTTTTCTCACTATCCACATGAAAGAATGCTTCTCAATATAAGCATAAGAAAATTTCTTTCTCCCACTAATGTGAGAGAACTTTACTTCCTTAAATTGAAAGTTCACTTCACTTTTTCCTACAATTTGTTCCCTTCATTTTCTATTCACATATTCACTTAGAAGCAAACAGTCCCCTACACGTGAATGGGGAATGACTATCATAGAAAAAATTTTACGAACAAGTGTGTGATCAACAAGCAAAGCAAAGACTAATTGCATCTGAATAAGTAGGTTTTCCTTTGAACTTTTCGTAGTGAAATTGCATCGAAAGCACTCAGTCAATCGGTAGATGTGATATCTTTGTACTGTTGAACTTTAATGTACACCTAGACAACACAAGTCATACAACCAGCCTTTTACCGTTTATGATTCTCACGATTTTATTCGTTTCAGCCATGAACACGACCTGATTTCATTAAAATTTAGAGAATAGGTCTTTACTATCATTCTCCTTGAAGCGGCTTCCACTTCACCCCTACATAGGTGATTTTTAAACGTTTAATCCTTTAAATCAAACTATTTGGTCAAACCTACCAAACTTAGAAATCATCAAAATGCTTTAAACCATAAGTCTTATCCTTGTTTTCTGAACATTGTCTTCATCATGAGAATGAGTTCAGTATATTGACAATGTTGAACCATCAGTCACAACTTTGTTTGATCTCCTTGAACCTAGATCTTGAAATCTCTATTCTGCTAGGTGGAGTTACTGCCACGATGAATTATCCTAGGCCTTAAACCTATATTCTTCGATAATCTCTCAACTCCCTCTCTAAATAGACTTTTTGAACGTGGATCCGACACAGTATCCTTTGACTTCACATAGTCAACCGTGATAATTCTACTAGAGAGTAGTTCTCTAAAGGTATTATATCTCCGCCTTATATGGCGAGATTTACTGTTGTGAATCATGCTCCGTGCCCTATCTATTACCGTTTGACTATCACAATGTATACATACTGGAGTCAAAGGTTTGGGCCAATAAGAAATATCTTCCAAAAACTTTTGGAGTCATTCAACTTCTTCATCGGCTTTATCTAACGCGATAAATTCAGATTTCACTGTAGAGTGGGCAATACATGTTTGTTTGAATGATTTCCAAGAGACTGCTTCTCTTCCTAAAGTAAATACATATCCACTGATGAATTTTACTTTATTCGACCCGGTGATTCAATTTGCATTACTATATCCTTCGATTATCGCTAGAAATTTGTTATAATGCAAAGCATAGTCTTGAGTGTATTTTAGATAACCCCAAAACTCTTTCCATTGTCATCCAATGAGTTTGACTAAGATTACTCATGTACCGACTCAATTTACTAATAGCACATGTTATGTCTGGTCGCGTATAATTCATTATATACGTCAAACTTCTCGACACTCTTGTGTAGTCCAACTGTCATTTTCACCTTCATTCTTTTGAAGTGCAAAGCTCACGTCTAATAGAGTCTTAGCAATATTGAAGTCCAAATACTTGAACTTGTCAAGTACTTTTTCAATGTAATGAGACTGTCGTCAACCTTTGTGAAGTTCTATGAATTCTTATCTCTAAGATCACATCAGCAACTTCAAGGTCTTTCGTATCAAACTTGCTCTCAAGTATTTATTTCATTGCATTTATATCAGAAATGTATCTACTTATGATCAACAAATCATCTACATACAAACAAAGAATGACTTTGGGATTTGGAGTGTCATTAATGTAAACACATTTATCACATTCATTTATCTTTAAATCATTTGTCAACATGGTTTGATCAAACTTTGCATGTCACTGTTTGAGTGCTTGTTTTAGTACGTAAACTGACTTAACAAGTTTGCACACTTTCTTTTCTTTACCATGAATCACAAAACCCTCATATTGTTTTATGTAAATTTCTTCATTCAATTCTCCATTTAAGAATTCGTTTTCACATCCATTTGTTCAAGATCATATAACGCCGTTAATGCAACCAACATCTGAATGGGCATTATCCTTGTTACAAACGAGTATGTATCAAAATAATCAAGACATTCTTTTGGTATAAAGCCTTTCACAACAAGTCGTGTCTTGTATTTGTCAATAGTACCATCAACTTTCATTATCCTAGAGAAAGATCAACTAACTCCCAAGTGTGGTTGCTGAAGATTGAATCAATCTCATTATTGACTGCCTCATTTCAAAAGGATGAGTCTGAAGATGACATCGCATCTTTAAACGTCTAAGGCTCATCTTTAAGAAGAAATGTTACAAAATTTAATCCAAAGGGTTGACATTCTTTGACTTGTACTACGTCTTGAATTCTCATAATTAAGTACATTCTTGTTTGGTTCATTTAGAGGTGGTTTAGAACCTCCACAGGACTGCTCATGTACAATTTTATATGAATAAATGTGTTCAAAGAACGCAGTATTATCTAATTCAAATATCGCGGTTTCAATGATATCCGGATGTTTGGATTTATGAACCAAAAATCGACATACTTTACTGCTTTTAGCATATCCAATGAACACAAACTCCACAGTCTTAGATCTTATTTTTACCCTTTTAGGCATAGAAACTTCAACTTTTGTTAGACTCTCCCACACTTTGAAATATTTTAAGTTAAGTTTCCTTCCTTTTCATTTTTCATAAGAAATAAAATGTGTCTTACTATGGGGCACTCTATTAAGTATTTGATTTGTTGTAATGATAGCTTCCCCACCCCCCTCCCCCTCCTCCCCGAGTTTTGCGGCAAACTTGAATTATGAGTGAGGCATTCATCATTTCCTTTAATGTTTGATTTTTCTTTTTTACAATTCCAATTGATTGAGTGAATGAGGGGCAGTAATTTGATGGACAATTTTATTTTTTAAACATATCTCCGCAAAAGGAAATTCATACCCTCCACCCCCTATCACTTCCTATAGTTTTAATCTTTTTATCCAGTTGATTTTCAACTTCTGTTTATATTGCCTAAACGCGTCTATTGCTTCACCCGTACAATTTAGCAAATAAACATAATTGTATCTAATGTAATCGTCAATAAAAGTTATAAAATACTTTTTTCCACCATGAGATGATGTTGACTTCATATCACAAATGTTTGTATGAATTAAGTCTAAGGTATTGGAATTTCTTTCAACAGGCTTATACAGATGCTTAGCATACTTTGATTCCACACATTTTTGATACTTTGATTTATTGCACTCTAAGTTAGGTAAAAAATTTAAATTAATCAGATTTCACAAGGTTTGTAATTGATATGTCCTAAACGTTCATGCCACAATTCATTTGACTCAAGCACATAAGAAGAAATAGAACTTTTATTGATTTCAATAGTCATTACATAGATCTTAAAAAGGCATTCTGTGAGGTAACCTTTACCTACATACACTTTTCCTTTAGTAATTACAACTTTATCAGAAATAAATACACATTAAAATCTATCTTTGATCAGAAGTGAAGTAGCCAAGTTCTTTCTCAACTCCAGAACATGAAGGACAATGTTGAGTGTCACCACTTTGCCTGATGTCATCTTTAAATAAACTTTTCCCGTTCCTTCAACTTTTGTTGTTGCGGACTTAGCCGTAAAAATCTTCTCCTCGTCTTGAACCGTAGCGTACGATGCAAATAACTCTTTGTTGGCGCATACGTAGCCGGTGGCACCAGAATCAATCTACCACTTTTCAGGATTACCAACTAAATTGCATTCTTAAAGCATAGCGCATAAATCATCCACTTCATCTTTGGATTCAGCCATGTTGGCTTGATCCTTCTTCTTGTCTTTCTCAAGGGCCCAACCACCTGTCGACTTGTGGCCAACCTTGCCACAATTAAAATAACTTTCTTTGAATTTCTTATTCGAAGGATTGCTTTGTTGTCCAGACAATTTATTTCATTTCTTTGATTTGTTAGGGTCATCCTCCACAATATTTGCTCCACTAATTGTAGAATTTCCTTTTGACCTCTTCTCGGCTGCTTTGTTTATCTTCTTTAATACGTAACTCACTATGAGGTCTTCAACTGACATCTCCTTTTTGTTATGCTTCAAGTAGTTTTTGAAGTCTTTTTACAAAGGTGGTAACTTCTCTATTATAGCCACTACTTGGAAAACCTCATTCACAATCAAACCTACGTCAAAGACTATTTGATTATCAAAACAAACTTAATATATTCAATCAAGGTATTTACTATGTTCATACCTTCCGCTAGGAGATCATGGATGATTACTTGCAGTTCTTGAACTTGAGAGACGACAGTCTTATTGTCTATCATCTTAAAGTCAAGAAATCTTACAACAATGATTTTTTCATTCCAGAATCCTCAGTTTTATATTTCTTTTCCAAAGAACCCACAATTCTTTCGAGATTTTCATACTGTTGTACACATTGTACAAATCATCTTGAAGGCCACTTAATATATAGTTCTTACATAAGAAATTCGAGTGTTTTCAAGCCTCCATTACAATAAATCATTCCTTGTTCGGTGTTTCTTCGCCAATTCTGGGGCGTTTTTAGAGATGAATCTTTGAAGACTTAAAGTAGTCAAGTAAAGAATATCTTTTGTTGTCAACATTTAAAATCTACACTCGAAAATTTTTTGGATTTCTCTGTTGCTTCCATAGCTGGTGTAACACTTGAACGGCTTGGAAATAGCAATAGTTGTTGCCGCTACACTTGTCATTCCATCATTAGCGTGGATGATATTCAACAGATATTTTTGTTGTCATAAACAGACAGCCAATTTAGTATGTCAGAATACTAACTATAAAGTTCTAAAAACTTCAACACCAACTTGTTTCTAGTTTAACAATGAAGTTTTTATGTTCTTTTAATCGTAAACTGAATGAATTTTAACTCATGATGAAGTTTTTATATCTTCAAATAACTATTACGTTCAAACAAATCCGAAATACAAATTATAACATAAATTACTTAAGATTGTTATTTTGCGGATACAAAATCACTATATTTCAATATGAACTTCAACACTAAGTTCAAGAGTAACTTCAAGAACAAAAATGAAGTTCTAACAACTTCAAACACAAGTTCAAATGAATGATCAAATAAACAATTAAAATGAAGTTCATATCAACTTAAAGAAATTAAGATGAAGCAGAAAAGCATATAGAATCAAGTCCACCAAATTCACTGTGTCCTTAAGAAATTTATTTTCCTCAAGTATCAGAGGTTAATGGAATCTTTCCTTCTTGGATAATCAACCAACTCCCAAGTATGTTTGCTCAAGATTGAATCAATCTCATTATTGACTGCCTCTTTTCAAAAGGATGAGTCTGAAGACAACATCGTTTTTTTAAATGTTTGAGGCTCATTTTCAAGGAGAAATGTTACAAAATTTGATCCAAACAAAGTTGACGTTCTTTGAGGTATACTACGTCTTGGATTCTCATCATTATGTACATTCTCGTTTGGTTCATCTCGATGTCGTTTAGACCCTCCACTAGACTGTAATATCTAGTTCTATACATATAAGTGTATTCAAAGAACTCAGCATTATCTGATTCAATTACCATATTTTCATTGATATCCGAATGTTCGAATTTATGAACCAAAAATCGACATGCGTTACTACTTTTAGCATATCTTATAGTCAGGTAGTCCACAGTCTTAGGTTCAATCTCCACCCTTTTAGGCATAGGAATTCGGACTTTCGCAAGACACCTCCTCCTCCCCACACACACACTTTGAAATATTTCAAGTCAGGTCTCCTTCTTTTCCATTTTTCATATGAAATTAATAGTGTCTTACTAAGGGACACACTATTAATTATTCGATTAGCTGTATGGATAGCTTCCCCCCACAAATTTTACGATAAACCTGAACTTATAAATAAGGCGTTCAACATTTTCTTTAAGGTTCAGTTCTTCCTTTCCGCAATCCCATTAGATTGAGGTGAATACGGGATAATAGTTTGATGGACAATTTCATTCTCTACACATATTTTTGCAAAAAGAGATTCATATTCTCCACCTCTATCACTTCTTATTATTTTGATCTTTTTCTCTAACTAATTTTCAACTTCTGTTTTATATTACCTAAACGCATCTATTGCTTCATCCTTACTATTTAGCAAATAAACACAACAATACCTAGTGCAATCGTCAATGAAAGTAATAAAATATTTTTTTCACCACGAGATAGTGTTGACTTCATATCTCAAATGTCTGTGTGGATTAAGTCTAAGGGAATAAAATTTCGTTCAACGAACTTATACGAATGCTTAGAATACTTTGATTCCACACACGTTTGACATTTTGATTTACTGTACTCAAAGTTATGCGACTCTTCCAAACTAATCAATTTCCCAAGGTTTTATACTTGTCATGTCCTAAACGACTATGCCACAGATCGTTTGACTCTAGCAAGTAAGAAGAGGCCTTAACTTTCTTCATTTCAACAAACATTACAGAAAGTTTAAAAAGGCCCTCATTGAGGTAGCCCTTTCCTACATATGTTTCATTCTTTCTTATTACAACTTTCTCCGAAACAAACACACTTAAATCCATTTTTAACAAGAAGTGTTGTCGATACTAAGTTTTTTTCTAATAGTAGGAACATGGAGAATATTGTTGCATTATGTCACATTTGGAAATATCTTTCAACTTTCTTCAACCTTGATTTTTGCATTATTTTCCATGAAGATCACCTCTTTGGGACTAGAGGGATCATATGTAGCAAAAGCTTCTTTGTCCGCTCAAACATATCTAGTGGCTCTTAAATTAAACCACCATTCATTTGGACATCCAACAAGATTACTTTGCAATAATCATATTATATAGATTTTCAATCTTTCTAGTTGTTCCCAACATATTTATCTAATCTCTTTTCTTGTTCTTATTTAAAACTTG
This sequence comes from Capsicum pubescens, assembly GCA_030864215.1. Taxonomy (NCBI): domain Eukaryota; kingdom Viridiplantae; phylum Streptophyta; class Magnoliopsida; order Solanales; family Solanaceae; genus Capsicum; species Capsicum pubescens. The sequence goes on along the minus strand of CM061538.1, from coordinate 294,004,153 downwards.
ACTATTTAGAGCTTTGTGGCCATCATCACAACAAATGTAGTAATTGTCTTTGAACATTCTCTTATTGTGCTCTTTCTCTTGTCCAGAAGACTTCTTCATCTTCTTATTATTTGGAGCATCATCTTTAACAAGATTTGCAATCATCATTGATGATTTTTCACTCAACTAATTATCCTCGTCTATCTTGGAATGACTCACAAGATCTTCAAATTAGACAATTGATTTTCAATCATGTTTTTCTTTTCTAAAATTTGAGGATCTATACTTGTGAACATTTGTATTTTAAGTTTGGCCAGCGACATCATTTGCTGTCATTCTTTGAAGTTCACACCAAAATATTTTTCTAATTTCTCTGTTGTTTTTATTGCTAGAGCAATACTTGAATGACTTAATGTCGCAACATTAGTTGTCGTTGGGACAACACCATTCACAATTAAATTAATTTGTTGTTCAATTTCATTCATCATTTTTCTGTCAATCTTTGACATTCTCTTTAGTATTTCAAAATACTAACAGTAAAGACTTTAATCTTTAGCCAACTTGTTTCTAGTCAATGATGAAGTTTTTATATCTTCAAATCATCAAAATGAACTTTTAAACATGACGAAGTTTTTATGACTTCAAATCAGAATCAAATTCAAACAAAGTGAACCCCCACAGGTTTTAAACTCCAAAAATCAATATAGAGATTTTAATGAACTAGTGAAGTTCTTATATTCTTCGAACCGAATTCCCTCGATGAAGTTTTTATATTCTTCTAACCGAGGGAGTAAAAATCAAAAGATTTTAGTCTTCACCAAATTAGATCCAATGCAGATTTACCAAGTACTTAATTTATAAATAATGATAATTTTTTTTCTTTCACCAAACAAATAAAAAATATATATTTTTATAATTTCCTTAAAATTATTGTTTTTCTCGGGTTTGGTAAAATCTGTATTTTTCGACAATAACTTCAAACACATGTTTAAATTAGCATATGAACAATCAAATGAAGTATAAACTCCGTATTTACAACTTTGAACTTATAACAATAAGTTCAACCCAACTTATGAAAATCAACGAAATGAAGTTCAAACTATTTACTGGAAAATAGCAAAATCAAATGTTAAGAGCTTCAACACAAGTTCAGACCACTTATGAACTAGCAAAATGAAGTTTCAAGAATTTCAAACACAAGTTCAAAAAGTTGAAGAACTATCAATATGAAGTTCAAACTATTTACTAAAAAATAGTAAACCAAACAATGCAGATTAGTAGAAATTCCTTAAGATTGTTGTTCCGGCGAGTACAAAATTCTGTATGTTTCAAACCAAACTTCAATACTAAGTTGAAGAACAATTTTCAAGAACTACCATGAAGTTACAACAACTTCAAATACAAGTCCAAATAAATAATTAAATGAACTATCAAAATGAAGTGTTTATCAACTTTAAGAAAGAAGATGAAGTAGAAAATTGTAGAATCAAGTCCACCGAATGCACGGTGTGTCCTTAAGGATTTTATTCCCAAATTTTTATAAACTTCGAACACACTCAACGTTTTGATGATCACACGAAAGTTTTTAGAAGAAAAAGAAGATTATTTTTTCACTCAAAAAATTGTCTTTATCTGAGAAAAAAATCTGATATTTATAGCCATCAAGGTGTTGCTTCATGAAGAGAAGCAATGGTTCAGAAAGGTGCACCCTTCATAAAGGTGCAACTCTTCCGAAAAGGCTATGACCATTGAAAAGGTCATAACCCTTCAATCCGAAAAGATTCCTATTCAAATTACATCTTTTCTCATAGTATCTTTCCAGAAAAAAAAATATCACCTTTTCATTTTTCATTCACGCCTCTTAATAACCCAACATGAAGAACTACATTACTCTTAGCTTAATCAGAGAGAAAGAAACAAAGATGTTTTGAAGGTAGTAGAAAGTTCCCCATATATCTTCAATTTCATATATATTTATTGCTTATTTATCTGATGTATTGTTAATATTGTATGTTCTTTTAGGGGTTCAATTAAGAGAGAAGGAATTTATCCATCACATAATATCCTTTGGTGGTGTAGTAGAGTCAAATATTGTATACATGATACGATGCATTATTGTTTTTTTTTTTGGTCCTACACTTTCATCACCCAAGTTGCTTCTGACTTTCTAAAAATTTACCGCACTTTTATTGAATTCTCCAAAAATGTCCTACTTTTGAAGAATCCAACATACATCTAATAATATTTTTGAAGAGTTCGAGCAACATAGTTCATCACTCTTTTGAGTGTTGCTATGAATAAATATCTTTAATTATTAAAAAAAAGATCGAAAAAAATATGTTAGTATACAAGTTTAGTACAAAATTTGTTCAAATAATAAAGGTCGTAAGGTGAGCCAAAGGTGAAGATAGGAAAGAATTTGATTTTAGGCTCCCAAAATATTATAGCTCAAATATTTTTAACGGTTAATTTAATAACTTTATTTTCATTTAAAATAATATTGAAAACAGTATGGAAAAAAAAAAAAAAAAAAAAGGTTCAAATTTTTGTGTAAGACAAAATAAAATTATCTAGTAGCTTTTATTGAAAATATTTTAGAACTTTCAATTAAATAACTCAAAATCTTCTTATTAATAAAATTAAATTTCCACAACAGCATCCAAGATAATGTATTGCAAATACATCACTTACATCATAATGACTAGAATAACACGCTAGTTTTATATCACTATGCGAGTTTAGCTAAAAGTTTGGTTTAGCTAAAAGTTTGATGTCATTAAGAACAATATATTAAAGCCAACTATAAAAAAAATAAAAAAGATAACTGTAAATTGTATAATCGCACCGAAACTAAGCCTATAGCAACTATTACTATCTCGAAAAAAGAAAACACTTAATATTTTTGTATTGATCAAAATTTAAACTTGAAATTTCATAATTCTAGCTACTTATTGGACCATTATTAGGCCAATACTTTGAATCTTTCTTGATTAATTGACACCTTTTATCTTTATCCGATTAAGATGATTTTAATTTTTTTTTATACTAACTAGTGTTCAGTCAAAATTTTACCACTTAACTTAGAAAAAAACTCAAAATTACAAGATCACCAAAAATGACAACAAAAGAACTTATTGTCAAAACATTCTTCGCATGCCCCAAATAATACTTGGTGAGCTTGCGACAACGCCTCCAAACGTTTGGATTGGTACGCGCATGCGCAGGGGTGACAGAGCAGTGACACTAGTAAAACACAAGAGAATACCAATGAGCAGTGGCCGGAACTCAAAATGAATTGCAAAATATAAAAATAACATAGTATGAACAAAACACAATAAAAAAAAAAAAAAAAAATTAAATCCATCTTAAATAATTATATATAATTATAAAGAAATCTTTTCATAAACATAATTTTGTAACAATAATATTTTATGTGTTGTCGCATAATAAAATCGTGAAAAAAAATATTTACACTATCAATTCACATGAGAAATTAAATCAAGATAATATAACTAGAACAATAATGACTCAACATGGAAACCCAAACATGGCAGGTCGATTGTTAGTCTAATTAATGAAAGGGTGACAACAGAGGTTGTTCGAACCTCCAATTTTAAAATTGTATGCTAATGACATTAGTCGTTAAGTAAGAAATATGAACACAGCTAAATTATACACTTACAAGTGAATTTTGAAATCATACCCCAAAACAATAAGATAATGAGTAGTTTAAAACCTTAATAAGTCTATTTAGTGTGAGAATGAATTTATGTTGACTCAAATGTCATCTAAATAATTGAATCCGATTTCTCTACGTTTTCCACTGTCTCTATTTTTCCAAGTTTTTATTTGGATGGCCAGAGAACACATTCCCATTTTAAGGACCTGTTTTGCTATAGATTTTTCAAGTAGTTTTGGGGGGAAAACTTGACATATAGTGTTTGGTCATACAATTTGTTATTATTTGGCAATTTTTTTTGCAAATATAATGCAAATTCCAAAATACTAGAAAAAACTAGTATTTGGGCCAAACTTCATTTTTTGGGAATTTTTAAAGGTAAGATATGTTTCTCAAATCTTAACCTAAAAATGACTTGGCAAAAATATTTGGAAATCTATGACGCTAGCTAAGGCGAGGGGTGGAATAGCTTGAAACAACATATGTTACGTTGCTTGAACTCCCCAAAATGTTGTCGAATTTGTCTTGGACCCTCCAGAAATGCAATACTTTTGAAGGATCCAACACACAGCCAACAATATTTTTATAGAGTTCGAGCAACAAAAAAGGAACTATATATAACTCAACGGTGAAGAGAGCAGTTTATGTATGTAAACAAAATTAGCATGCATATAACATTGGCACAAACTAAACTATTCTTGCAATTTATCTTCTGAAGTGTTTCTTTATCTAAAATCTTCATATTCTCTTACTCCTATCTCTATGAAATTGCATTTTTAGTTTAGTGTATGTAGTCATATACCTCATAATTTATTTGCATCTTCAGATGTAAAGGATCGTCGCATTTATTTGTAGTGATATGAGGAAATCACTACAAACTATTCAACTGGATCACTAATTCCACTTTAGTAAAACTTCGGTAGAAAAAGAAATTTAGCCGCATTTATTGTAACGACCCATTTCATCGTTATTAAATTATCCATAATAAATTCATGAAAATTCATTTCTCAATATTAACATGGGTCCAAAATAGCAAATATTTTATTTGCTATGTCACCTCGAATTTTTCGGCGAAGATTTTAGCCTTCGGATGTGTCTAGATAGACTTAAATTCGATGAATTTAATTATTCATGAGTTCTAATATCAATACTTTAGTTTTAAAGTTCTTTAGGATGAATTAAGGTTGTACAATATCCTAACACATAGTTAAGTTTATAACTTTCTTTCCGATACAGTTTCGATATGGGTTTTCTATTAGCGCTAACTTCAAACGACCATATCTCCTATAATATAAGGAGTTAGGGGTCTCACTACCTACCAAATCAAAGATCTCTAAGTCCTCTTTCCAACGCAACAAACCGTTCCTCAATCCGAATTTGGCGCAAAAAGTTATGGTTGTTTTAGTGAGCATTGTCCGAGCTAAAATGAGATTTCGTTGTAGTGAAAATTCTAATCATATTTAAATCAGCTTCAGACGTATTTTAGGTCTAAAAACCCCAAATTATATTCTCCAACCCTAGAGAGGTGATTTCCCAAAGCTTAAGATGAAATTTCTCCGTTGAGGTAAGTTTTTCCATTATTTTTCTTCGTCTTTTAATTCTTTAACATCTTAGAATCCTTAAAAAGACCTTTAATGGTGGAATTCTTTTGAGAACACTCATGGGTATTTTTAATATGGCTTAGAGCTGATTCTAAACTATAAATTAAAGAGTCCTAACATGAATTTCATAAACTAGATTATGAATTTTGATGGTTAGGAACCTTGAATTCCGTAAAGATAAGACCTTTAGTATAAAAACTCCATTAATGGAGATGGATTAAGCTTGAAATAGCTAATTAATGATTAATTGAATTTGGGGGTGATATAGACCTTGAATTAAGGGTAGAATTAGTGGGTTTGAATCACCAAGATATTTGATTGAAAAGTAATTACTTATTACTCTTATATATAATTGCTTGATTTTTAGATGATTGATATTTTCAAGGCATGAAGGAAAGGAAAGGAAAGAGCATTTCTTCCAAAATTTTGGCGTCCAGGTAGGATAGATTTAACGAGTAGAAGATTATGTTATTTTATATTTTTATAATTTAGAATTGATGGGATAAAGCATGTCTAGGCCTGCGGGCATGGAGTTGAGGTGGATAAAGACACGAGGACTTAACTTTAATCCCAAAAACCAAGATTATGTGATATTTATGATCTTATGTATTATGTGCACGAAAGGAGATTGTTGTAAATGTAATACATGAACATGATATTTTTTTTAGTTGTTCTAGTGATGAACCTAGTTGAGTTGTAATGGTATTTAGTTGTATGTATGGTGCATTAATATAATGAGGAGAATTATGCTAAGATTGAATATTGATAAGCATAGTAATATCTAAGGGATAGATGACTTGAATTAGTGTGATGATTGCATTATGTAAAAAGAGGTAAAGGATAATGATACGCGTGAATGTGCTAGTTATAGGTGGTGAGGTTAGAACTCAAGTTGCGGTATTTAAGAAGGTAATGATACTTTTAATAATTAATGAGTAATTAAGGCTCCAACAGTAACTTGTATACTTAAGCATTAAATTGTGATTTATTTTATGATATTCTTGTGTTGGTATTGATAAAAGTACTATATCTATTGGATGCCCATGAGAGGCTAAATTGGTGATAATGATGGTTTATTGAATTGTCCCTATGAATGGCTTGTTTGATAACGATAATTCCTTAAAGTAATGCTATGAATGGCTTGTGTATAATCATGATGAATTATTGAAATAATGCCCGTGAGGGGGATAAAATATTGATAAATGAAAGTACTTGATTGAATTTCTTTATGATTTTAAGGACACGTATAGATTTAGTATGTCTTATTGCATCCCCAAAGATAGTGTGAATTTAATAAAATGTATATAATAGGTTATGGTTTAATTGGAGTTTAGACTCGACTTAATTGTGTGTATGCTCCTAAATTGAATACTTGTTGATTAGTATTAGAGCATGCTTGAAATTGTTGATGTTTGGATTGTTGATGCGTGTATAAATGATTATTAAAATTTACTTGATGAAATAGTCTTATGACTTTAAGTAGACTTGTAAACTTGGTACATCGTATTGTATGCTGTGAGGTTGTGTAAATTTGATATGGATATTACTTGTATATGTTGGATTGGGTACCACGCCGGTACGGTACATGAACATGGATCGTTCCCTGCGAATCATGACTATTTGGGCAAAAATAAGTCTCATAGCATGTGTACATATTTGTATTGAGTCTGTGGATGTTTATGGTATGGTTGATACTCTTGATGGTTATGTGGCTTGATTGTGAGCCTGTTTGATCTGTTATTGTTGATTCATTGGGTATTTGATTGTGTGATATGTATTTGAAAAAGTAAAATTTTGTACTTACTCATATGTTGGTTGACTTGCTTCATTTATACGTGTTTTAATTGTAGATTATCATAATGGCTAGTTATCATTCTTTAATATTATAAGAGAACATTTGGTTGTTAGCTTGTCTATGATTACGGGTTTGTTTTTGTGAATATGAGAAATGAAAAAGATAAAGTGAATAAAGAGGAATAGTGATGTATTAGGTTGGATAATGGTATGAATTAACAAGGCTAGAATATGTTAGTAGCGAATATAATATTGATGGAGTTGGAAGAGTAGTTGGATGATGTAACTTACATAGGTAAAGTAATAATATTATTACAACCTTAGTTGAATTATATTCCATTCAAGATGCAATGATTTATTTTCCTTAATTATATTTTATGATTATATGAACTAATACGGTCGGCCGATGATGCCTATAAGTACGTGTGGTTGTACTGACCCTACTCTTCTACATTCCTTCTTGAAGTGTAGATTGGATGCAGGTTAATTTGCAGTTATTAGATGGATTACAATATTCAACACTAACTTCTGCACTTTCTTCCTGACAGATGTTAGAGTCTTTGTATTATTTATTTTATTGTCAGTCTATGCTGTAGTAGACAGCTCTTGTATATGTCTGGCCAAGTCTTGGATAGTGAAGGACATTTGTAAGAAGTTTTTGAAAAATTTTATTTGTTAGTATTTAATTTACATTAATATATTTAATCCAATATTTTCTTAAAAACAGAAGTCTTCCGCATATCTTTAGTTGGGTAATAAGGGTTCTCCTAGCTACTTAAAATAGCGTAGGTGCCCGCACGATCCGTTAGTCTGGGTCGTGACAAATTAGTTAGAGTGGCAATAGCTTAATTGCCGCTAAATTATGTTTCTAGTGATAATTATTAGTTACAATTATATTTTAGCGCTCTTTGGAAATTCGCTAGAGCTGCCTATAGCAGTAATGGATTCAATGAAAATGGACTAATGACAGTAAAAATTTTAGCACTTTTTATTAAAGTGTGTATTTATTGCCGCTAAAAGTTATCCATAAACTATACAGTATTGGCAAGATAAGAATTCAAAGGTTTTAACACATTATTTTACACCATTTTTACCCTACCTAACAACACGCCGGGGGTATGAATAGTATTGTGAGGCATTAAGGAATGTGTCATTCAAAGTGGTGGAATAACTAATGATGTACTAGAATGTTTTACATATCATGAGGTTATGTAAGACTCCACACAACATACATGGAACAGCATTGAACAAAATGAGGTGTGGCAGTGGTCCATATCTGATCCATTTTTGTTTCTTAATGAGACAATCTCTGAAGTGAAGAAAAAAAAGATTCCAGAAAGCATAAATGGAAGTAAATAGACAATTAAGAAGTTTATTTATTATATAGATAAAGTTTTGTTGGGCAAGAAGTTATCCAAGGGAGTTGTAATATTGTTAGGAGGGTCTATATTTAATTTGTTTAAGTTTCTTTTGTGTTGGAAAATGACAATATTTCAATATCACCTGGATGAAATGTATACATACATATGTATATCAAAGCAACCCAAATAGATTTAGCCAGTAGCAGTGATAGAATCAGAATTTTTACTAAGGAGATTCAAAATATAAAGAATAAAATATACAAAGAAGCCAAAGATAGTTAATACCTATTATAAATATATATATCTGAAAAATTTATTTTAAATTTTAGTATAAATAAGTTTACCCACTAAGGGCTCCAATCTGCCCCTAATCATGTGTTAACTCAAACTACATATTTCTGGCTTCTATATTTGTTAATGTCAGTGCATTCTACATTGATTGTGGGAATGAATTGTGTTTCTTTATATTTTCTTGAACAGACCTCGTGAGGCAACTAGCATTTGAAGTTGAGTTATGATGACTGTTCATTTCTTTTAAACAATTTTCCATGTTTGTAATGATGGAAGAAGCATGACTTCAAATATACTAGGTTGCCAAAGTTGATTATTTGACCCAAAAAAAAAAGAGTTACTCTTTTCGTCCAATAATATTTGTCTACTATTGATTTGGCATATATATATATGTTAAGAAATACCAAATAACAGAGATAATCTTACTATATAACCCTTTAAATATAATAAATTTAGGAGTCGTTTGGTACACGAGATGGAATAAGTAAGGAGGTACACTAGACGGGATAAGTAAAGATATCCCATGAGGTGGGATATCCCATAGGACTATTTTATTCTTCCCTCCCCATGGGATAGTAATTCCACCATTTTAGTACAAATAGTGGGATGAAATAGTCCCGGGATTAAGTAATACCTTACATCAAATATGGAATAAAGTTAATCCCAAACTTAATCCGGAGATTATTTTTTCTTATCACTTCTACCAAACGACCCTTTAATGTCTTGAAAAATGCATTAAATGATTAATAGTATTTAACGGCAAGAGTAAAATAGTTACAAAAGGCTAAATTATTCATTAATTTTTCAAATTAAATAAGTATTATTAGTCATCTATTTTTTAACAGTGTAGTGAACAAGTATTGTTGGTCAGAGTATTAAGAAAAGAACAAATAAAACGAGGAAGTTGACTGAAAGACATACATACGCACGTAGGAGAACTAAGGAGTAATAAATGTTGTGTACAAATTTTATTTTGTGGCCAAAGTTTCTCAAGGTGTAATAATAAATGTTGTGTACAAATATTAATATCTGGCCAAAACTTTCTCAAGGTGTTTTACAAAAGAATTAAACAGCCCAATACAATGAGCATGAAATCAAGTACTATTACTTGACAACTGGCTCATAGTATAGTATACTATTAGCTTTGAAATTCATTAGATTAACTCTAAACTAATCAACAAACAGTCTACTTTATTACTAACTTTATCAGTTTAAGTATATCCCTCTTAGTACTAATTAACTTTGTCAGTTGATTTATGCTTATTAAATCAATAAGTTTATGGGAAACAATGGCACCATAGATCACACAGGTACTACTTTTAAACCAAATATTTAAACTTGACACCACGCATAGGATGACGGCATATACAGTTTTACTGAGAAATAACAAAGCAAAAATAAGGTAATACACTTTGGGGTTTCTTCTTATTTCTCGTTACTGCTACTACCTTCTTTTGCATTTTTCTTGAGCCGAGGGTCAGTCGAAAACAACCGCTCTACCTTTAAGACAAGGCAGAAGGTAGAAGTAAAGTGTGTGTGTACTATGTACTCACTGCCCTCCCCAGATTCCACCTATGAGATTACAGTGAATTTATTGTTGTTGTTGTTGTTTTGGTTTCTTTCTTACTACTGTGAGAAGATTTTACTCAAAGGAATATTATAACTAGTAATTCCTTTTTTAGTTATCGGATGACGTGAACAAAACTTACAAACGAAAATTTGAATATATGTTTTATCTTATGTGTGATCATAAAATGCCATTTTTATTTTAAAGATTCTCTTAACTAGGGTTATTTTGTTTAATGGACAAGTATATCAAGGCTGTTGAAGCAATTGGATATCTTAGTAAATTACAGATGACAAGAGAATTAAGTAGTCATTAGTTTCCTTTTTAACAGAAAAAAAAAAATTGAACTTGATCAGGTGTTATTTTAAACATTGAATCATCATCTAAAGAAGTACTAAAAAGACTTACTTCAAGCAATAGCCAATAAGTCAGACTTGATTGTGCAAAGATGAGATCTGATATAATTAATATGGAAGAAAATCATGACTTTTCAGCATTCTATTTGTAAGTAAACAAAAGATAGCTGAGTAAACCTAGATCACTCATAAAATTAATCAATTTTGTGCAGCTTGAGATGAGATCTGATACTAATACTTAAGAAAAATGGGGATTTCATCATTGTATTTTCAGCTCCAAAATTAAGAAACACTCACTAATGAAGAAGATGTGATGTAAAATGACAGAAAATTCACCATAGAATTAAAAAAGCAAGAATAATAGAAAGATGTATACATGTTACCTAGAGCTGGCAAATTCATAGAGCTTTCCTCTTGGAGAAAAAATAATCAACCCAACTTCAGCATCACACAGAACTGAAAGCTCAAAAGCTTTTTTGAGCAGCCCATTTCTACGCTTAGAGAAAGTGACTTGCCTGCTTGTGGCGTTCTCTATACGCCTCATCTGTGTTTTCCCTCTCACCATCCTCCTTAATTCAGTAAAAAAAAGATGGAATTAACAAGTGAATATGATATAAAGAACACTTAATTAGCTTGTTCCAATTGATGAAGCAAAGAGAGAGAGAGAGTGTCTGTGTCTGTGTCTGTGTTGAAGAAGAAAAAGAAGATGGAAATCAAAGGATTAGCTAGATATAGAAACTTACAGAATTGATAAAGAAAAATTCAGAAGCTTTATTTAGATTGCAGGTTATTATGACTTGAGAGGCAAAATATAGATAGAAGTGAAGCTAAAAAGGGGAAGTCCCAAATGTGGAAGAGCAACCTGAAAGGGTAAGGGTATGTATAAAGGTGCAAGTTTTACTCATCTCTCAGCCCCAAAATAATGGCATTTCGTTCAAAAGAAAGAAAGGGACAAACCACAAATAGTACTACTACTTAACTTTCCTTTTTCAATTAAGGATTTCATTAACATTATAGTAAAACTTTTTAGTATAATATCCATCTGCTCCCATGAGTTAGAAATAAGGTCACCGTACACATATTTTTTTCATACTTTCAGCTTTGAAAATTTAGTAGCCGCTTGGCCATGAAAATTAAAATTTTTCGGAGTTGGAGTTGTGTTTGGCGTCTTCTTTGAAAAAAAAAAAATTGACTTTTGAAAAAACTTTATAAAATATGATTTTATGCCCTAACTTTTACAAACAATCAAAATCACTCAACTAAAATTTACCTACTAATGGAAAAAGAACACAATTAGCCACTATTACAAAAATAATTACTTATACATGGTCATATTTAATGAATTTCAATTATGACATATATAATATTTACATTAATAGACGTTTTCTCATATTTAAAAATTTTAAATATGGATGTTATATTAACAGATCACTGCTTCCTGTTTTTTAAGTAATAAATATTATCTTTCAAACAAATTTATTTTTTTAGAAATTTATTTAATTTATGTCCTTCATTTTCCGTTCCTAAAAAATAGGAAATGATGAGTTGTTATTAAAATTTAGGGTGCCGCTAATTTATTTCTTTAATTTTCTTATACATAAAAGATTTTACTGTATGTGAATAAATTATTTCTATGTAAAACATGTTTTGCATATTTATGGTATATTAAATCATATACCATAAATATATAAATATGCTTAGTATGTTTTTTTATACTTTGTATTTTTCTATATGTGTGTATATGGTATATTATATATAACATACTTTGTAGATTTATATTATAAATATGCTTAGTATGTTTCTTAATACTTTGTGTATATGGTATATACATGGTATAAACTATATATATAACGTACTTTGTATATTTCTATTATAAATATAATACTTTAATATTTATGGGTATAAATATAAATTAGCAGTAAAATAATGTCTTAAATAAGGGAGAAAATTAGACAAGGGATAAAAATAATGATGAGAGAGAAAAAAAGATATATATTAATTAGGATAGCATTAAATTTGAAATTATAATTATCTTATTCTTTAAAACTGCTATATACGTAATATTAAAAACGTAATGTTATAAGGAGAGTTTTATGTAAAAATTTAAAAGTTAGGGATTATATGTAATAATAATAAAAGTTGGAATTGGAGTTGGAAAATTGTGAAAACAACAAAAACTGGTTTTTCCTTTTCAGAAAAATTTTCCGAATTTTCATGGCCAAACACCATAATTTTCAACTCCAGAAAATTTTTTCGAAAAAAAGAGAAAAATTTCCATGGCCAAACAGGCTCTTATTGAGTATAGTTTAAATTGTTATCTTCGTTTTATTTTATTTGGCACTGTTTTCTTATTAGGCAGCTCCAAAATAATGGCATATCATCAAAAGAAAGAAAGGGACAAAGCAAAAATAGGAGTAAACTAGCTTTGCCTTTTTCAATGTAATACTTTATTTATATGTAAGAAAAAAACTTACTTTTATAGTCTTCAAACCCAGAGTTAGGAATAACATCTACTTATACACTTATTTTTTCTCAGATTTTATTTGTAAAAATATAGAGAATATATTATTGTTGTTTTTATTAGATAATATTAACTGATATAATGGTGCTCTAACTTATTTTGTTTACTGTTTTCTTCGTTTTGTTTTATTTGACACTATTTTTATTAGTTCATTGCAAATTAAAGAAAAAATTTAGTATTATATTTTTTTTTGTAACAAGAAGCTTATATAACCTGAAGTCTTTTATCCAACAAAAATATTCTAATATTTCTAACAGAATAAATTCTGAAAGTTTTTTTTTCTCTCTTAAATTTCACCACATCAGGTCAAACTAATATCAAACAAAGTGGAAAAGAGAAATTACAGTGAAAACTATTTATAATTATTTTTAGGTGACTTACTACTAATGTGAATTTTTTTCTATATAATCAGTACATTAAAAAAGTAAAGGACATTAATTATCAATTACTTCAAGTGGACTCTCACTCACTCACACTCTCTCTCTTTCCTTCTCTTTGGGTCTCATTCACCATACCCCACAATGAAGAAAAAACACATATAGTGAGTTTAATGTAATAATTAAATGGAAGACGAAAACATCATCTTTTGCTAGTTTTGGTAAACCTAAAAGCATAACAAAAAAAGAAAATGAGATGTGAAAGGATATAATAGATGAGTGCATAACAATATTAAACCATGCTTGTTTGGGATATCCCTTAGCAATATAAGTAAGCGTTTCATCATAAGAATTTTTTACTTTTTTGAACTATTATTTTACTTTAGTGAAAAATAATAATAATAATAATAATAATAATAGTGTATGGTCATAAGAATTATTTTATTTTAGTGAAAATTATTTTTAAAAAAAGTGAAAATAAGTTTCACTTGTTTTCACTTTCTTCACTCCTATTTCTCTCACAGTTTGAAAAATAACTCCAATTTACATTCATGACCAAATATAATATCAACTCCAACCCCGAAAAATTATTGTTTTAATGGCCAAGCGGATCCTAAATTTGCATAAAAATAATAAGTATTTCCTTCCTCGTCTAACTCTCTTTCTTTGAAATCTATTAAAAAAAATGATATATTTCAATATTCAATAAAGATATAATTTTAATGTACCCATGTTAATTTTAATAAAATATCTCTAGTCATACAAATGTATATGACTTATCTCAAAATCAAAACAAGTTTAATTCTTTTTATTTTTTAAACCTTTTCTTGTTATGACAACAGTCTAGAATAACTTGTCAGGTTGTCTATAATAATTTGCATGACATCTTCATTTTCATTATATGTTTCTCCATACTCTATTCTATTCATGACCAAATATAATATCAACTCCAACCCCGAAAAATTATTGTTTTAATGGCCAAGCGGATCCTAAATTTGCATAAAAATAATAAGTATTTCCTTCCTCGTCTAACTCTCTTTCTTTGAAATCTATTAAAAAAAATGATATATTTCAATATTCAATAAAGATATAATTTTAATGTACCCATGTTAGTTTTAATAAAATATCTCTAGTCATACAAATGTATATGACTTATCTCAAAATCAAAACAAGTTTAATTCTTTTTATTTTTTAAACTTTTTCTTGTTATGACAACAGTCTAGAATAACTTGTCAGGTTGTCTATAATAATTTGCATGACATCTTCATTTTCATTATATGTTTCTCCATACTCTATTCTATTTTTAAGCGGAGAGACTATTGGAAATATCCTCTCTATCGGGTATTAGTAATTAAGTTTGTACATTTTAGACTCTCCAGACACTACTTTGAGAAATTACACCAAATATAATGTCGTATGTATGGAGAGGAGTATTATATAGAAGAAGTAAAGAGGGGTGAGAATGGGAGAATTAGTACAAGGTTAAATAACGTCAAGTCACCCAGAGGGTGAATATTGTCCAATAAGAAATCGAAAACGCATTGGTTATATGAGGTGTTTATGTTTTTAGTACCAACTATTCCAATAGTATTATCACAGCTGTTTCATTATTCATGATGTGATGGTGAAAACTCTATCCTAATAATTTTCCTCTGTTGTAGCTAGCTAGCTTGTGGAGCTGATAAAATCGTACTATTTTTGCTGCATAAATGGCTGACATTTCTTCATCTGTCAACTATTCTTTCCCATCTGCTTCTGCTTCTACTTTTTTTTTTCCTCACGAATATACAGTCAGTTCAAATAGTCAGGTAATACACTGGTGGTTTTTTCCAAAAACAGTAACCCTTGGGATTCTGTTCTTTTTTATTATTATTTTATTCGGAGAGAAATTTTATCTGGATACTCCAAATATAGCTCCTAAATGAATGCATAATAAAGTTTTTTTGTTTCACATTTTTTTCAGCAGAATTTGATTATTTTTGTGTGCGTGATCTTAAAAAGATACTCCCTCCGTTTCATAATAAATGAACTGTTGAATTTTGACGCACAGATTAAGGAAAAAATAATAAAGACGTAAATTTAACACAACTTTCCATTTTTACCCTCCAAAAAGCAAAAGTTGATCTTTAATACTTTTTCAAAAATTAATTGATTGTCAAATCAATAGGATAACTTTGGAAAAAAATTCAATAATTCACTTATTTTGAAACACCAGTAAATACACCAACAATTCACTTATTTCGAAACGAAGGAAGTGGCAATTTAAAAGCTCATTTGGTCATGAGAAACTTGTTTTGATCACTTTCACTTCTCTCACAAAAAGTAAAAAAAAACTTCAATTTAGTTTTTGGCTAAACATAACTGAACTCAAAAAAAAAAAAAAAAAAAATTGTTTTTCATGATCAAACTCCTGCTAAAATGTGTTACCTTAGTTAATTATACGAATTAATTTATGTTGGGTTCGGAATTGAGAGGGCGTCATGCGGAAGCTTAAAATTTGCAAATAATGAGACGATAACTCAGACGACACATAAAACAATACTAATTATTGATATGATTTGACCAAACGGCCTACATATTAAAAATAAAATTGAAAAACGCAAAACTTATTGAGAGAAATCTCCCCTAAACAAAAAATCTTTAAATACTACATTGTGGATGTTATTGTGTTATGGTATGAGAAGAGGGGTATTCTATTTATAGATGTTTAAAACATTTCCTCCAAAAAAGAGGTTAGTCAAATATGAAAAAGTTTTATATTTTCATTTAAGGAAAAATAAAAGTAATTATGGTATTACTTTTATTTTCCTTTCAAGAAAAGCATAACTTAATTTTGATAAGAAAATCAGGGCAAAAATCCTAATAAATCTCCACTTTTTTGCTTGATTTTCTTCATTTGATCTGTCTTCTTCTCATCTTTAATCTTTGTTCTTCACATAGTGTTCATCACTGTTGTTTGTCATGATTAAAAATGGAGCTTTTGGGTTAAAAAATATATTAGCTCTTTCGGGTTAAAAATATTGGAGCCCTTTGTAGGGTTAAAAGTTTTATTTTCAAATATGTACCAATAGGATTGTTGAAAATATAATTGACAATTCTCTCCACATGTAGTTTTTGGACATATATCTTTATTATCATCAAATTGATTGAAACTTTGTTCAACAATTGGACCATCAAATCATTGAACTGTGGACTCTGATACCACTTGCTGGGTTCGAAATCGAGAGAGCGTCATGCGGAAGCTAATAGTTGCAAGCTATTCAAGACGATAAATCAGACGACAAAGAAAACAAGTACTAAAAATATATTATTAAATATGGTTTGGCCAATTGGCCTACATATTAAAACTAATATATATAAAGAAAACAAAAAAAAAAATAGCGGAGAAAATCCGATGTTATTTTGTTATGGCATGAGAAAGGGGTCTTCTATTTATAGATGTCCAAAAATCAATCCTCTTAGAAAGAGATTAGTCAAATATGAAAAAGTTTTATATTTTTTTTTTAGGAAAAATAAAAATAATTTTGGTATTACTTTTATTTTCTTTACAAGAAAAAGTAAAACTTAATTTTGATAAGAAAATCAGTGCAAAAATCCTAACATTTTCAATAAGCTTTAAATTTCAGACATGTTCTAATTGTAGATGATTTGTGTAATTAAAGTAGATGGCATAGTTTAAGTGGCTAACTAGTAAAATAAATTATTATTTAAGTGTTTAAATAAAATTTGCCGCTAAGTTTGAGGAATTATCAATGTATTAAACCTTTGTCAAAAGAGCTGCCTAATTTTTTTAGATTAAATATAGGTTGATATTTATGCCATACAAAAAAATCAAGTCTTTAATTTGTTTTTATTGTTGGCGCAAGTTGGAGAGATCGTCTTCATCAATGTTTTTATATGTCAGTTTCACGTTTGTACAGTGAAAAGCACAAACTCAATGCATTTATAACGTGTCTTTATATATATATATATATATATATAAATATATATATATCACCTAATCTCAATAAAGTAATTAATATGTATTCTCTCCTCAGGTGTTTTTTCATAATATAATTGTTCTATTATTAATATTTTTGCGTTTAAAAAAAAAAGACTTAATATTCTTATTAAAGGGTATTTCAATTAACTTATTTTTAAGCGATATTGATTTTTAAGCATTTTTTTAGAGATATTTGACAAAGACAAAATATGTTTAAGCTTAAAAAGTACAAATAAAAGAGATAAAAGTAGGTTAGGTTACTAGAGAAAATTGAAGGAAAGATGTCTTTTAAGTCTTGAATGAAGGATTGGTGACATTGACCAACAGATAGAGTCAAACATCATTAGGAAACTTGATTAAGTTAATTGTGGACTTGATTAATATTTTCAAAACTTTCTAATCTTTTCAAAAATACAAATAAACCCAACCCACACCCCTCTTCAATTCTAATCAACCACTCTCTCTCTCTAGCTTCTCCCAACCAACAGTTCTGCAAAATTTCTCCCTTCAACCTCCAGAGACAAATAGTCAGGCGAGTTTCTTTTCGACTTTCAACCGTCAATCGACGTGAATACTTCTCCGACGACAACAACATCGAGTTCTTCGTCCTCTCATTTCCTTTTTCACAGGTAAAAAATTATGAAGAAACAGAGGAACTTGAGTCAACTACTCTTCTGGTATTGAAATGTGGACTGAATAAAATCTTAATTTCTGGCATTTCTGCATTTCTTCTAGTTGTCGTACTGTTGATTAGAAATTGTTGGTGATATTTGGTCACAGTTGATGTTCTTAGTGTGTATGTGTGTGTGTGATATGTTGGTGTTGCTGGGTTGATTTGTTGTTTGTCTTGGTAGAAATGGTATTGCAACAGTTGAAACATCTAATGTAATAGATGAAACATATAATGCAACAGATGAAAATCAAATGCAACAGATTAAAAATCTGATGCAACTATGAAAATCTGATGCAACAGGTGAACAATCTAACAGATCATTCATCTGTTGGGACAGACGACTCTTCTGTTTGGAAGAAATCTAAACAATATTGATCCAACAGATAACTGATTAGTGATTTGTTTTTATTCTTTCCAACGGTTTACTCTTCATTTTACAACAAATTAAGACTGTTTTTATTCTTTCCAACGATTTACTCATACAGGTCGGTTATCTGTTGCAACAGATAACATACCTGGTGCAACAGATTAGTGATCCATTTTTATTCTTTCCAACGGTTTACTCATCCGTTGCAACAGGTCGGTTATATGTTAGACAGATAAAATACATGGTGCAATAGATTAGTGATCTATTTTTATTGTTTCCAACGGATTACTCATCCGTTGCAACGGGTCAGTTATGTGTTGCATCAGATAAAATACCAGGTGCAACAGATAGTGTTATGTAACACCCCGTAAATTTTTTTCGTACACTTATCGCGATTATATGGAGTCCTAAAGGCTTGCGTATGGGTTAAATTAAGTTTATGGTGTTCAGAAGTATCCCGTCAATAGTTGTATGTGTAGGTATTGGAATAAGCTTTCCAACGATATAAAGTTTGCCCAAAACAGAGGAGTATTTCATATAAGCGAGCACATTCGAAATTTCAAAATGGTGGCCGGGAAGCCTGTGAACAGTAAATCTGCAGGAAAATTACTGCAGCTAGGCAGTTTTTTTTTGGATCAACTTTAGACGATCATAACTCCTTGTACAAAAAACACTGTGTGAGCTTCTATATATCGACGAAAAGCTCCGAGAGTCTTCTTTCCGATGAAATTGGTTTCATCCAAGTCCAATGTCTGAGTAAGGAGCTATACCCGTTTTACTACAGCCTATAAAAAAAAACAGAATTTTGGGACAGATTTTTGGGTCAACTTTAAACGACCATAACTCCTTGTACAAGAATAAATGGGTGGTATACTTTATATGAAAATGAAATCCCTTTGAATTATCTTTCCAATGCAATTGGTTTTACCCAAATTCGATACCGGAGCAAAGAGTTATGATCGATTTACTTCAGCCTGTCAAAACTGTCCACTGGGGATAGATTCGGATTTATTTAAATTTTTAGGGCAAAATGGTCATTTTCTATTACCTCTTGGACGAAAATTGGTCTTTATAAACATACACTTAGCCTCATATATATCATATATCATCCAATTATTAAGAGAAGGTGAAACCCTAGCCTAATTTCAACTTCAAATATTTTGTGATTCAACCGTAGAAAATTCGAATTGGTTCCGTAGTTGTGTTCACCATCTCGAAAGCTTCAAGAAGCACCCCATGGTTATGTAAGGAGGATTCTAAATACAAGAGTTCATTGTTAAGGTATGAATATTGTTTATTCTTGATTCTTATCCATGAATAAGTATTGATAAAGGATTATAAGTATTGTCTTGATGTTGGAAGATAACTAGAAACATAGTTATGAATTGTTTTGTATAAATTGTTAATGGTAAATTATGGAAGTTGTTGTATTGGATTATGGAGGATGAATTGTGGTGATATATCATTATATTAGTGGTTATGTATGCCTAGTGATCATGTTGGTATTGGATGGTGATTAAGAGGGGAAATAAAGGCTAAGAGTGATGTTGAGGGATATTGCATGAAAATGCATGATATGTGAATGTAATAAGAGTATAAGAGGATGTATGTAACACTCTTATTGATGAGTTAAAAGATTACTTCCTAGACATTATTTGGTGAAGTTAATACCTAAATGGTAAGGTTTGGTTGTTAATACTAGTTTGCCACAAATGACTTATTGTAGATAAGTGTTCGAAGAGTACGAGAAGTCAAGTTGGACTTGTATTGAAGTGGTTATATCAAGGTATGTAAGACATACTCTATCTAATCTTTGGCATGAATAATGACCCATGGCACTCTCAAGTAAGCTTCCAACATTGTCCTACGACACATGACATATAATAACATCATCTGATCTTCGACACTACCAATTGAATTTGTTTTCACTTTTAAGATGTCCGGCTAGTCAAAAAAATATCCATATACTATTGTTGACTCCGAAATGGTTTAATAAGGTATCGATGATTCTCTACTTCATTTTCATGATATTGATTACCTATTTACATGTTTTTCCTATTGAGGTATCATGGTTTCAAGTTCCATAAGGTGTGACCACAAAGTAACCAATCTCAAAGATTAATTGAATTAAGAAATGGAATGTCTTTATTTTAAATTGATGATATGATGTATTGTATTAGTACCACTGATCAGTTGGCCATTGTATTATAAAGATTATGTATATATGTTATTCCAGGGGTGGTCCCTGATGTATTGTATTAGTACCACTGATCAGTTGGCCATTGTATGACATATGTTATGTATTGATAAGGAATACGGGAAGTAATGATATGAAAGTAATGTGCAGGTATCCCATCAGCTCTACTCAGTATATATTTCCGTACTGACGTCCTCACGGGGGACCTGTATTCATGCCTGCAGGAACAGGTACTTCAGGTCGTACACCTCTGTAGTAACAGTCAGGACATTCTGTTGATAGTGGTGAGCTCCAGTTGTTTCGGGGCATCCCAAGTCGTTTCTATATGTATTTTTGGTATTTGTATAAAAGTCTTTTGTGGGCGGGAGTTTGTCCCGACCCTAACTCAGTTGTGTATCTATGTAGAGGCTTTTGTAGACATATTGTACAGCCATAGGAGTGTTTGGTTGATAGACGTGATGGCTCTGACGGCCAATTACTGTTTATATATATATATACGTGTCTGCTGGGATTGTCCCAAATTTCTAATTTTCATAAGTAATGTAAATGTGAAAGTATAGGTTATGAACGGGTTCTCCCAGGCCTCCTCGGCTACGGGTGCCAGTCCGCTCCAATAGGATTTAGGGCGTGACAGTAGTGGTATCAGAGAAGTTCGTCCTAGTGAGTCTACAAAGCCGTGTCTATGTAGAATCTGGTTTATCGGTGTGTTGTGCACCACATCTATAAACAGGAGGCTATTGGACATTTAGGGATTGTTTCCATTCTCCATTTCTTAGATCGTGCAATATAGCCCATATTAGAGATAAAGTCATAATCGATCGCTTAATCCAATTGTTTTTTTTATTTATTATAGTAACGATGCCGGTTACAAGGAGAAAGAATAAGTGGAAGCGAGTAGATGTAGTGGCCGGAGAAGGGCCATCTATTAATGCTGTTGATCGAGATTTGAGGGATGCAGTACAACTTCTGACGCGTATAGTTGCCGGTCAAGTTCAAGGGCAAGCTATTCCTACCACGGGTTCTAGTGGTACGGATAAAGCAGCTAGCCTTCGGACACAGGATTTTCTGAAACTGAATCCTCCTACTTTTACCGGATCAGATATTAACGAAGACCCGCAGGACTTTGTCGATCAAACCCAAAGGGCTCTAGATGTTATGCACATATCCGGTAAAGAGATGGTTGAGCTAGAAGCATATAGACTGAAAGGAGAGGCTATATTGTGGTACGAGGATTGGAAACGATCTAGGGGTATTGATGCACCTCCAACTACGTGGGGAGAGTTCAAAGATGCATTTATTGATCATTATCTTCCATTTGAGACTCGTCAGGCCCGTGCAGATCTATTCTTAAATCTTCGTCAGGGTAATATGAGTGTAAGGGAGTATAGTCTTCGATTTAACTCCTTGTCTCGATATGTTTCTAATGTGGTAGCTACTATGGATGACAGAGTTCATCACTATGTGGATAGATTGGAACCATACTTGGTTAGAGATTGTACCATTGCTGCTTTGAACAAGGACATGGATATAGCGAGGATACAAGCTTTCGCTCCGAAAATGGAAGATCAGAGGCAAAGAAGAAAAACCCAGGAATCAGAAAAAGGATATTCTAAGCGGGCCAGAGCTATAAGGCAGTTTATGGCATCTCAGGGAGGTTTTAGGCCTTCGTTCTCTCATAGATTTCCTAGCCCGTTATATTCTTATCCTGCAATTAGTGCTCTACCGCAATTTCAAAGGTTCAGAGGTAATCAGTTCGGGCAAAGCAGTGAAAATCAGAGTTCGCGAACAGTGGGGTATCAAGGGCAAGGGAGTATGAGTCAATTGAGACCTCCACGACACCCGTGCCCCATATGTAGAAGATTTCACTTTGGCGAGTGTCGGCTTGGAACGAACAATTGCTTTTGGTGCGGTAAGTCGGGGCATATGGCTAGAGATTGCCCACGCAGGACCACAGGTGGTATAACACGACCTACCGGATCAGCTGTTGCGTCATCATCGGTGCCTCCTTTGAGTAGGGGTGCACAACCTATGGGTCACGGTAGAGGTGATAGAAGAGCAGCTAGTTCTAGCAGAGCTCAGAACCGTGTGTATGCCCTAGCAGATCGGCAGAATTTAGAGGCTTCTCCAGACGTGGTTACAGGTACATTGTCCATCTTTGCATTTGGTGTGTATGCCTTAATTGATCCTGGTTCTACATTATCGTATGCTACTTCTTGGGTTGCGGGAAGGTTCGGAAGAACACCCGAATTATTAGCCAAGCCATTTGAAGTATCAACGCCAGTGGGGGAATCTCTTATAGCTAGGAATGTTTATCGAAATTATGTTGTGAATATTTGTGGTCGTGATACGATGGCCGATCTTGTTGAGTTAGAAATGGTAGATTTTGATGTTATTATGGGCATGGATTGGTTAGCGTCTTATTATGCTACAATAGATTGCTCATGGGTGACCTGTATTGATGCCTGCAGGAACAGGTATTTCAGGTCGTACACCTCCGCAGTAAGAGCCAGGACATTCTGTTGATAGTGGTGAGCTCCAGTTGATTCGGGGCATCCCAAGTCGTTTCTAGTACAGCCATAGGAGTGTTTGGTTGATAGACGTGATGGCTCTGACGGCCAATTACTATTTATATATATATATGTGTGTCTGTTGGGCTGATACAGGTACTGTTTTCTTCTATTTACAACGAAGTGCTGCCCAAATTTCTAATTTTCATAAGTAATGTAAATATGAAAGTATAAGTTATGAACGGGTTCTCCCGGGCCTCCTTGGCTACGGGTGCCAGTCCGCTCCAATGGGATTTGGGGCGTGACATGTTATTTGTATGGTTCCCACGTATTACTCGTCCGTTGCAACAGGTCGGTTATATGTTGCAACAGATAACATACCTGGTGCAACAGATTAGTTGTCTGTTGGAACTGTTATATTACTGTTATGCATTAATCAATTATAATTTATGTTATGTTCCTGTTAATTTAAGATAACATGGCTCCCAAAATAAAAGAAATCGAATCAAGTCCAAGTAAAGGAACAAGTGCAGCAGCTCAGCTACATCCACCACTCTATGAGCTTATTTTACAAGCGTTATCTCAATCAGGAGCAGAAGATAATGAACACAGGGAGGAGGAATCTTTCAAAAGAGATGATCTAAATGTTAATAGCCCTTCCATCGAAGAGTTGGTCAAAACCTTCAGCATTGATCGTTACCCTGTGAGAATGCAGTGAGATGGTGCCACATATTTAATGGGTGATCTCGTGGTTAAGTCAGTCATGGAAAAATCTTTCGACGCCTTCAGAAAAATACTTCGAGAACAAAAATTGGATTCTTATTTTAGGAAAAGCTGCTTTGGAAAATATTTTGATTTGCCGGAGGACAACAATGCTCGTTTCCAGATAAAAATGGTATATGATCTTCTGAAGCGCAGGTTTATGTATGAAAACAAAGATAAGATGGATGACGTGTGGATAAATTATTGTGGCATGCCTATTTGTTTTGGTTGAGAGGAGTTTGCCATAGTTACCGAACTAAAATATTATCTTCCTTCTCCTTCTCAACTTATACCTACTCTGACCCTAAAAAAGCACCCCGCACACCCAAAAAAGGAAAAGGCAAGTCGAGTGATCGTGATGACCTGGTGTCCATTATTGGTCCAAGCTTCAAGAATAAAAAACTGATTGAAGAGTTGAAAGGTAAAGGACTTTCAAAGAAGCACAAGCAATCATTGTGCTTGATTTGGTTTGTACATAATGTTCTTTGGGCGAGAGACGTTGACAACACCATAAGCCTCGATTTAATAAATCTCTCCGAGGATCTTGAGACATTTAACAACTATCCTTGGGGTTATGAAAGCTTCAAAATGACTGTCGAATATTTGTTGACTCCGTTAACGCAAAAAACAGTCAACTTATATGGTTTTCCATGGGCCTTCATGGTAAATATTTCTTTTATCATGATATGATTCATCATTTTTTTATTCAATAATGCTTTTGATTTATTAGAGTTATGTTATGGGTTTGGGCATTTGAAGTCATTCCTTATTTGAGACAACAAGTGAACTACCAGGAAGAAGTTTCCTGTCCAAGAATTCTGAGATGGTTGTCGGCCAAAACCGATAAAAATACAAAATTTCTTAATCTTTTCAATCCCCCTAAGGAAGCAGTAAGTCCAATTCTAATCAAGTTTTTGCTTTAATTAATGATTAAATGATTTCATCATCATTCTTAATATATGTACCGATTTATTTTAGATTGTCCATCCGTGACTTGTTCCGGCCAACCGAGAGTTGAAGATGCCATTTTTCTTACTTTACGGTCTGTGCAAACTTTATCGGACCTTAAGGTCGTTGATGGAATAAAAATGGAATTGTTTGGAACAACAACCATCACAAGAAAAATAATTTTGGAGGGTGGGGCTAATGATGTTCCTCTTACAGTTTTTGAAATAACAAGTCATTACGATTATGATCATAACGGTTGTACAGATTTTTCTCCAGATTTTGCCGCATCTAGCGAATGTTCTTCATGCAAATGTCAAGACTGCAAGTCGAAACACGATGGAGTGATTAATGCTATTAATGCACTAACTGCTTCTGTAAAGGAAATGACATCTAAGAGGGGTGCCATTCTATCAAAGAGGATTTCATATCCGGACACTCTACTAGAGATCAAGGCGGCTGAGACGAGAAGGAAAGACACTTCCAAGGCATCATCAATCATAAAAAAAGCAAGATTGCAATGTCTCTATCTTTGTCTTGCACCGATGTTCAGTGTGCAAGGGCCACAGAAGAGCAGCATGAGCTGAAGAAGGTGAATGTACATTATTTGTTCCAAAAAAACAAACAAGCACATATTTGTCTCAACAGATGATACATCTGCTGAAAATTATCAAACAGATGTATACATCTGTTGTCTAACCTGTTGCATCAGATTAATTATCTGTTTCAACAGATGAGTCTTATGTTGCAACAGATGGATCATCTGTTCGAAATTATCATACTGCTCTGATTTACCTGTTCAAATTTGTCCCAATAGATAATCCATCTGATGCAACATAAGAATCATCTGTTGCAACAGATGGAAAATCTGTTGTATATCTCTACTTAGCATTGACAATTCTGACTTTCCAGGTGGATGTCATAGCTACTGCTGAAGAGCATAATATGACAGTTGATAATCCATCAACTGCTTCCAAAGATGAAGAAAAAGTGGAGCCTGTCAGTTTGGGAGAACGAAAGAATTACCCGTTTGAAGGGTTCAACATCTCGGAAGAGGCTCTAAAAAAACTAATACAGTTGATCAATGGCTATTCAGAATGAATTGTCGATGGGCTGTTAAAGCATCATGCTGGCAGGTACATAAATCAATTTTATGGATATTGGTTTATACGATTCTTGTTGTAAGAACTTGACATTAACACATATAAATCATCATGTAGAAAACAAAATGACGAGCGTTACAAAGTGAATGAATCGAGTCATGGTTTTGATATGTTCGACTTTGTTGTTGCACATCCCAAAACGAAGAATTGATTCTATTTGATGTCACAGCCCCAAACTTGTTGGAATGATGAGGTTTAAAGGCCATACATATTACTATTAATTAATACTTTATTTAACTGCATCTGCGTATTGATTTTTCCGTCACGTAATCCAAAATATTTGATAATATGTGCAGCATATCGATGTCATTTTTAACTACCTCCGAAAGAAGGCCAAGTTGCAAACACAAGAATAATACAGATACACAACAGGCAATTGTTTGTACAAAGTTTACATCAATAATTCCTACGATAGGTATTGTCAACAGCAGCCGTAAGTTTCCCGAAACGAGGAATGCTTAATCAACATCATCAAAGGTTTTAGCATTCCGGCCGACTTACCTTGGCATTTGGTTGACGAAGTGTACATCCCAATTAATTGTGGTGATGAATTTCATTGGTTGTTGGTTGTCATCGTTCTAAAAGAGAAGCGCATCCCAGTTTATGACTCGATGTAGCGAAAGAGACGTTCCAGGCCGTCGTCTGAGATACAAAAGTTGGTCAAAATATTGCCTACTTACCTTGATATGAGTGGTTTTTTGGATCAAAAGGTTCGTACTGATTGGTCGACGATTGAAGCATACCGAAATAAAATGGCTAATCCTTTTGATGTACAATATGTTGACGAAATTGCATAACAAACCATTGGTAACCTGTAAGTTTAAGTGTCATAATTTAGTTTCATTTCACAAATTTCACAACGTTTGCATGAACTGCAAGATATGGATTATCTATTTTTTTATAACACAGGGATTGCGGTCATTTTGTTGCCGCCTATGGCGAGTATTTGAGCGATGGATTACAAGTACCAAATGATGGAATTGATGTCGGATTACTACGCAAAAGATATGTTGCTCTTTTATGGAAATATGGAGATGCGAAAGCTCAGAAGTCGTACGCAATCGACGTTAAAGATCCACGGCGACCAAAGCCGAATTCCATAGCACTGGATGAAGAACAACTTGTCCATATTGATTAGATCTTTATAGCTCGAGTCCGTCAATGTAATAACCTATCCTCTTTGGTTTAACTTGTTGATTTATTTGTAAAGTAGATCGTTTGTACTTATAATGATTTTTTTTACATTTCATTTATTTGTTGAGTTATTTTATTTCATGTAATTTTCGAAGGCTTCGATTTATTTTATTCTGTCTATGAATATAATTAATTCTGAATTTTGAACATGTTAATTGAAATGAAGTACTAGATTCAAATATCACAACAGATAATTCATCTGTTGCAACAGACGACATATCTTATCAGACAGATTTAGACATATATTGCAACATGAGATGCAATACGTAGGTTATCTGCTGGAAATTATATAACAGGTTTTCCTACTTTTTTTATTTGCTCCAACAGATTACCGATCAGTTGCAACAGATAAGTTAAATATTGCAACAGATCGTAAATCTGTTGCGACAGACAGATGGGGAAGATCTGCATAACGCAACAGATGACCAACCTATTCTAACAGATAATCAATCTTTCACAACAGGTACTACATCTGTTACGACATATATAAAATCGGTTGCATTATAAAAATTCAACTTTGCCAAGCATAAAAATTATTGCCCCTATATGTATAGTGAATTAGCTTGAAATGAAAATTTGTTATCGTGTTCGTCTCTGTCTTTGTACATGTTCTTTTTATACACGGGCTCCAACTATTTAGTTAGTACCCCATATGCCCAGAACCATTGCATCTTTCCCACAACAGTGTCGCACACACCGGTCATTTGTGTGCCGGTCAGCAAACACTCCATGTATGCAAGCGAGTACAACCCTCACGCTGCACCAGTTGTATTTTTTGGGAGTTGGATGTTCTTATTTCGACCTTTAAAAACCCATGATTCCTTCGCCAAGACTTCAACCGGCAAATGATCCATCAGCTTACTCTGCGTAAACAACTTGGGCAACAACTTCAAGAGTAGCTGCATGTGGGTTAAAAACGTCTTCTCGCTGAACACAGGTAAGTTGCAGTCATAAACCTTAATCTTTTCCTCGTATAGTAGTATCTCAACAGTGAGAAAATGAGTGACATCCACGTTCATGACTGCAAGGATTTTCTTTGCCTTGGTCCAGCTCTTGCCGTGTGGATATGGCCTCTTTCCTCTAACATATTTAATCGCTTCTTCATCCCATTGGAACGTAGAAACTAACTGATCAAATCCCAGACCACCGGAATCAGCTAGATTACAAAGATCAGCGTACTTATCTTTGAATTATTGTAGAAGTTGAGATCTATTATCCTATCAGCAGCATCATAAGCATCTGGGTACGTTAATTGTCTGCCCCTCATGAGGCAGAGTATTTCATCAACATACTGTGGTATAAGAAGATAATTTTTAAATAGGTTAGTAATTATAAAGAATAATAATACAGTGGAAAAAATCTGATGCAGAGGGTTCTCTGAATCAGTTCACAAATTACCCAACCAACACAACTTATGCAACAGATGTGTATTATGTTGCAACAGAATACCAAGCTGTTGCAACAGATTACATATTTGCTGCGTAGATTCTTCTTCATGGAGTAGATTGGAAGGGCAGGTTAGCAAAAGTAAACTTACCTTGTCCTCGTACCACACGCACATATTTGTCATATTCGAGAAGTCTTTGGCGGCAAATGAATGCATGGTGTATTCTTTTTTAACCTTCATCTTGATTAATTTTTCCAGTTCCTTCTTCATCTCCTTGCCAAGCGCCGCAAATATGTCCACCTTCTTCGGCGACCCTGAACTTCAACAACTATTGGAACGGGGAGAATCACATTTTTTGCTGATTTCAGAACGGAGAGAATTTGTCTAATTTTTATTCTCTTCTTCCTAACCTCCACTGTAGGAGTGCATGACTCCCTCACCTCGTTGGATGGTATAAAACCCCTCTTGGATTTCAACTACTCGGCAGCTTCAGCAATAGCCTCTAGCTTGTCGAGGAGTTTATTCTCTCTGTCCTTGCACACTTTGCATTTGCAATGAGAACATAAGGGTGAGAAGGGGTAAGAGGGACCATTGTAAGGGTGGGAGGGACCGGTGTAGGGGTGAGAGGGAGGACCTGTGCAAGGGGTGTTTTCAAACATATTTATCTTTTGTTGAGCACCAACATGCTCATAATCATAACTGGCAGCAGAAGCAGAAGCAGGATGACTGCCATCATCACAAACAACTCCACCAGCAACACCCCCAGAAGAAGCACCCGCATTTGTTGTAGTTTGAGTTAGGTCGTGAAAAGCTTTAACATTAGACTGACCATGCCTAACTGCTCTTCTTATGGATGTTGCTCCATCCAATTCCTTCTTTATTAACTCCACCGTTGGGTCTTCTTTTGTATCAACAAGATCCAGAGTAAGAAAAGAAGTCATCCCTAGCTCATCAATGGTAGGCACGATCCAAGGATGCACAACCTATAAAAAAAATAACAGGAGAAATTTAAATCATATAATAATAATTTACAGTCATTTGGGTTACATGGGGCTCGGGTTATGTTAACACAGCCAACTTATGCAATAGACGATCTAGCTACCGCAACAGCTGATCTGTATGTTGAAACAGATTGATAATATATTGCATCAGAATACCCATCTGTGGCATAATTTACAGTAGATGGGTAATCTGTTGAGTAGGGTTCAGAGATCAGAGCAACATATGGTTCATCTGTTGCGAAATATGGATCGTCTGTTGCAACAGATTACCCATTGCACCAGTTGCAGTTGACGGGTAATCTCTTGCAATAGATGGAACATCTGTTTCAATATCTTTCTTTGAGACAAATTATTTTAGTTGAAAAAAGACGTACTGCATTATTCGGAGGGTTAAAGAGATCATCCTCGTTAATATTTTTTTTGTTGCTCTATACTGCAGCCAACGTCCTAAGGATCCTTGAATGAGAAATCATATCCGGGTAATCTGTGAAATGCTTTCAGAGGGGAGGAATGACTTCACATGCCCAAGCCTAAAAATTATAAACAGGAAGCAAGCAAAAAAAATCGCAAGTATATTCAATATAAATTAATGAATGAGTAAAATAGTGATCAATTTTATCATGAAAGCCCAAGGAAAGCCATATAATGTGGTCGTCTTTGGCTTTAGCTCTCTCAGTAAATATTTGTCAATCAAGTAGTAGCTCTCGTAGCCCCAGTGATAATCGTTGAATCTCCAAAAATTATCAGAAAGTGCCAACAAATCATGTTCTATGACTTTCTTGACGTCTCTTGCCAATAAAACGGAATGGACAAACCAAACTAAGCACAATTTCTCCCTGTAATGCTTTGGTATGTCTTTATTCTTGAGATCCGCTATCAAATCCTTCACTTTGTAGCTAGGTCCGACAATGCCCAACAACTCTTTTTTTTTACCTTGCGTTGGTTGGACCCTTTGTGGGGTGTTTTCTTGATGACAGGTTCTTCTGGACGATCGCATCTCAAGCCCGTCACAATGGCAAACTCTTTCAATCCAAAACAAACCGGCATGCCACAGTCGTTGATCCAGACTTCATCCATCTTATTTCCGCCCTCCTTCGGACCTCCATCATCCCCGGCATACATGATCCTATGCTTAAGAAGGCCATATACCATGACCATTGGGAAACGGAGAGGGCGAGGCCCAGACAGCTCAAGAAAGTGTGCAGAACAGCTTTTCTTAAAAAGTCCATCTATGTTTTCCTTCTTCATAATACTCCTAAGTTCATCAAAAGGTTTCCCCAACTGACATTTAAGTACAAGATCATCAACTACTGCATTAAGGTTATTCATCGGCATCGCAACTCGAAACTTGTCAATACTAATGGTTTTGACAGAATCATGCTGGAATTTCGATATTATTTCACGCCCCATTGGTGAGGAGGAGTTATCACTTTCCTCGGCTTCATTTTTCCCTGACTGAGATTGTTCTGGATTTTCTCCAAATCTATCTGTACTCTAGCCTTTTTTGTTTGGTGATCGGAAGTTGATCCACTTTTTCCACTTTCTGTTTCTTTTCTTTTGGGAGACACCTTTTAACAACAAATAAAATAAAAAATAAAAAATACATTGCATTTGATGTCTGCATAATTTTTTTTAAAAAGGTGAGATAAATTTCAATAAATTATTCTTACCAAATAACAAAAAAAAATACTCCAACGAATAACCCATCAGTTGGAACAGATGGGGAACCCGAATCTGTTTGAAGACCTATTTAATATCTCCCCACAGATATTCCATCTGTTGCAACAGGTGGAGAAATTTTAATAAATTATTCTCTGCCACATTACAAGAAAATACTCCAACGGATAACCCATCAGTTGGAACAGATGGGGAATCTGTTTGAAGACCTATTTAATATCTCCCAACAGATCTTCCACCCGTTGCAACAGATGGACCACCACCACCACAACCAATGCCACCAAGACCACCACCAATGTCACCAATACCAACACCAAGACCACCGACACCACCGCCAAAAAACACAAATACCAACACCACCACCAACAGCCACCAACAACACCACAAACACCATCCAACAATACCACAACAGTCAACAAAATACTGAGAGAAAAACTAGGGTTTTCTCGGGTGCTTCCTACTTTTTTAGCATCAAAACTCAAAATTGTTAACCCATTCTCGAAGATAATACAACTAAAAGTCTTTTTTTTTATCATTAACTAAAAAGCCCTATTTTTTAGAATAAAGAACAAATGTAAAACTCTTCTCGAACTCTGTTACATGCGAAGATAGAGAAAACAACGGATACAAGCGGGAATAAAGTCGAAAAAAACAACTATATGTAGTCGTAAATGGGAAGAAAATCGACCTGTTTTGAAGGGTTGAGCAATATGTTGAGTAGTTGTTGTTTGTATTATTTATATTATTGAGAGGGAGAGGACACCCCCAGAGAGAGAGAAAAGAGCGAGAACTTAAGATTTGAAATAAAAAGTTTTTCGCGCAAATGGATGATTTGTATGGGTTGATTTGTAATTTTGGAAAAGAATGACAAGTTTTGAAATTGCTAATTTGGTCCGAATTGATCTTAATTAATTTTAAAAAATTTAAAAGATATAGTTTTTAAAACATTGAGTTGATGAGAACTCATTTCTACTCAGAGTGATCGATCAACGACTCAGGTCGGAATGAACACAATACCAGCGCCATGCAATTGCAAAGACTCGATTGGATTTGTAGTTGACCCTACAAGCTCATTCATTCATTCATTCCTAGTTCCACCTAAATCAACTTAGGTATTATCACTATCCTAACATTGAGTTGATGACAACTCATTTCAACTCAGAGTAATCGATCGACGACTCGGGTCAGGATGAACGCAATACCAACGTCATGCAATTGCAAAGACTCGATTGGATTTGTAGTTGAACCTGCGAGCTCACTCATTCATCCCTAGTTCCACCTAAATCAACTTAGGTGCTATCACTATCCTAACATTAAGTTGATGAGAACTCATTTCAACTCAGAGTGATCGATCGATGACTCGGGTCGGGATGAACGCAATACCAACGCCATGCAATTGCAAAGACTCGATTGGATTTGTAGTTGACCCTGCGAGCTCATTCATTCATCCCTAGTTCCACCTAAATCAACTTAGGTACTATCACTATCCTAACATTGAGTTGATGAGAACTCATTTCAACTCAGAGTGATCGATCGATGACTCGGGTCGAAATGAACGCAATACCAACGCCATGCAATTTCAAAGACTCGATTGGATTTATAATTGACCCTTTTTGATCACTCATTCATCCCTAGTTCCACCTAAATCAACTTAGGTACTATCACTATCCTAATATTGAGTTGATGAGAACTCATTTCAACTCAGAGTGATCGATCGACGACTCGGGTCGGGATAAATGCAATACCAATGCCATGCAATTGAAAAGACTCTATTGGATTTGTAGTTGACCCTGCGAGCTCACTCATTCATCCCTAGTTCCACCTAAATCAATTGCTATGAAATCTGTTGCAACAAAAGACTAAGCTGTTGAAATTTTTCAAACAGGTACATATATGTTGCAACATATGACATATCTGATTTAACTATCAAATAGATATTTGCCTCTGTTGTGACAGATGACTGAGTTGTTGGAAATTTTCAAAAAAATATTTATATCTGTTGTAACAGATGACATATCAGGTTTTATTAATTATCAAATGAACATTTTCATCTGTTGTCACAGATGACTGAGCTTGTGGAATTTTTAAACAGATATTTATAGCTGTTGTAACCGATAACTAAGTTGTTCGGATTTCTAAACAGATATTTATATATGTTGCAACAGATGACATATCTGTTTAAAAATCTTTTTATCTCATTTAATTTTAAAGCAAGAATCTTCTGGTCAGAGTAGATAATATCAAGTAGTAGTACTTACTACTAAAGACGGTAAAAAATATTTCTTGGATATCTCAAAAGTGAGTTCATTGAGCAGTCTTATCTTGTCTTTTCAATGTCAGTAGTCTTAGTCTTCCTCGTGCCCCTCAAATTATTAATGAAATTAATGAATATTAATTAATGAATATTGAAAACCACCACGTCTACGTACACAATACATCTATAGAAATTATCTCATCTCTTCCTTCAGCTGCAATTTATTTTATTCAACTCTCATCTTTTTCTCTCTCCTCTTTAGAGTCACAACCTTTTTTCTCTCTTTTCTCTTCTCTTCTCATAAAGATCTTTTCGGATATAAACCCATCCATATCTTTCCTCGACTTAAATTTCTGTTTTGATCCCCCTTTTTATATTAAGTTATGGTTTATTATTGCTCTTTCATTCTCGTCATCTTCTTTGCATGTTATTTATATCTGTTTTTTATTTAATTACTATTTACCCATATCATATTTATTAAAAAAAATTAAGGAACTTGTAAGTGTTGAATAAATAATGTGAGAATTTTTATTACAATATGAGAAAAAAGTCATCTGTTGGGAGAAGTTTAAAAGCCTTGTTGGCAGTATCATTTTTTTTGTATGTATTTTATTTGTTTCATTATTGTTGATGGAGTTATTGATGTTGATGGTGGGGTTGACGTTGTTGGAACTTGTGTTGTTGTTGATGGTTCTGGCACAAAGGATGTTGTTTCTTTGTTGTTGATGATGTTGTTGGAACAAATGTTGTTTCTTTTTTGTTGATGTTTATGCTGTTGTTGATGTTGCAACAGATAGAGAAACTGTTGGAACAAATAAAACCACCAGAAAGACTGGTTTGATGTATTCCATCAGACTCCACATTTGTTGCAACAGACTACACATCTGTTGCAACAGACTCCACATATGATGCAACAGATGGACAATGTTCTTTTTGTGACATCAATTTTTTCCTCTTTTTTGTAGATATAAGGAACTGACAGTTGATCAACTTTTGAAGGACTATCTCAAGAGGCTGCAGTAAAGATGGAATTGGAGAAATAAGCTGCTTGTAGATGAAACCACTTCATATGTGGGAGATATATATTACTGATAATGTTATCGTGGAAACACACATAGAGTGCACTGATTTTGTGAATGATGTTTTTACTAATTAGTCATAGATCGTTCAAACAAGATATCTGCAATTTTACAGTTAAGTTTGGTAGGTTCGAACTGATAAGGCTGAGGGACCATGAATATGGTTTTGATAGCATGTTAAGATTTAATGTCGGTTGTTGCTCATGTTTATTTGTCAAGCATTGTGAAGGGATCTAATTTTTGTGTCATTGTAAAGAGATTCAATGGTGATTGGACTAACTTTTAGGGTGCATTGGACCCTTAGAGGGCCTTCGAAGCTTAGCACTGCATCTAATAAGAATGGAAAACCAATATATTTATTGCCCTGGCCAAAATTTATATGGCTGGGTTGCTCGCTCGGGGTGATGATTTTATGCCAGAATATGCGGTAGGAGAATGCTTTCGAAGAAAAATGGGTGGTTGATGGAAGACTATATCATCTGAGAGCTAATTGAAGAAGAGACATAGGGTAGAAAGTAACTTCTAACGAATCTGGCCGGTGAAATTATCTTAACAGATGCGAGATCTGAATCAAGTGCAAATATGAAAGTGTATCCGGTAAGATCTGAAAGTAACTTTCATATTTGCACTTGATTTAGATTTCGCATCTGTTAAGATAATTCCATCGGCCAGATTCGTTAGAAGTTACTTTCTACCCTGTGTCTCTTCTTCAATTAGCTCTCAGATGATATAGTCTTCCATCAACAACCCATTTTCCCTCGAAATCATTCTCCTACCACACCTTCTGGCATATAATCATCAACCCGAGCGACCAATCCAACCATATAAATTTTGGTCAGGGTAATAACTATATTGATTTTCCATTCTTGTTTGATGCAGTACGAGGCTTCGAGGGCCCTCTAAGGGTCCAATGCACACTTAAAGTTAAGTCCAATCGCTATTGGTTCTCTGCAGTGACGACAAATATTGATCCCTTCTCAAAACATGACACGCAAAAACACGAGCATCAACCGTCAGTAATTCGTAACAGGGTATCTGCACCATCTTCATGAGGTCCTCAGCCTTATCAATTTTGAACCCATCAAACTTAACGGTACAATGTAGGATCTTGTTTGAATGATCAATGCCTAATCGATTAAAAACTGCATTCACAAAAACATTAGACTTTGTGTGTGTTGTCCCGGTAACCTTATCAGTAATACATACTTAACTCCCACATATATGATAGTGGATCCATCTTCACGCACCTTGTTCTTCCTAGTCCATCTATGGCTTAAATTGAATAAATAGATGACTAGCTTGTTGCAACAGATGACACATCTATTTATATTGTCAATCAATTGGAGACATTTGTTACGACAGTGATCAACCTGTTGCAGAAATCAAACAGATATATACATCTGTTGCAAAAAGATTGTCAGTATGTTGTAAGTTATCTAACAGAAAGAATATATTTTGTAACAGATTACCCATCTGTTAGATTTATTTTAAAGCAATTTTCTTTTCTTTCGAAGATACAATAATTTATAAATAGGTCCCTCTTTACAAATATGGATGATCCAGATTCGTACAAGAATATTCATATCGAGTCCTTGCATGAACTTCAAAGGCAGTTTGATTGATGAACTCCAGAGAGATATTTGGCTGACTTCGGAGCAAGGCTGCCGGATGAATGAAAGATGTCTGATTGACAATAATAATAATAGTAGTAATAATAATTAGGTAATATTTTTTATTTTAGCGATTATTTTCCTCCTTTTGTATATCAAATCGACCCAAGGGATTCAAAAATCTATGAACATTCATTTCATTTTGTTGTCGACTTTGAATTTTTAATTCTTATTTAGTATTTAATAATAATCATTCTGTTTATTCCTTGTTCTCAACATGTCGACGGTTGGTGGTAGGGATTGAGCAGCTATTTGTGTCAACAGTTAGAGGTTAATCTGCTACAACAGATTGATCATATGTTGCACCTGGCGGTTATTAATAAAAAAAGGGCTATTGTTGTTATTGAGAGGGTAAAAAGAGAAAGACATGACTCGGAGTTCCGATTATTCAATATGAAAAATATTTCGTAAATAAATAATAAGGAAATAAATAATAAACACAATTTATAACCACAATTTTAATAACTGATCGTGACTTTTCACCATTTTTGTTTTTGAATTTATTTTTTAAATTATTTATTATATAATAAAATGATTATTATTTTATTACGGAATTTGAAAAGGTATTTTTTTTATTTATAAAATAAAAAAGTAAGCAAATTTGAATTAATGATATGATGATATAGTTTTTTTTAAAAAAAAATAAGTAGATTATATGTTGCAACAATTAAATTATCTTATGCAACAGGTTCACTATGGTTGCAGCAGATGATATATCTGTTGTCACAGATGATTTATCTAATGCAACCTATATCGAGTCGCAACTCAATAAAAGCAGTTCTTGAAAAGAACTAATTATTAATAATAATAATCTGAAAAATAATGACTTATCACAATATTTCTTAATTTAATTAATTCATTACTTTTCACATTAATAAAAAATATAATTAATAAATAGAGGTGAACAGTTAGATTATATGTTGCAACAGATATGTTATCTGATGCAACATATTTTATATTTGTTGCAACAGATAATATATCTGTTGTCACAGTTGTGTTATCTGATACAACAAATATAGAATCTGTTGTCACAACTCAATAAAAATGATTCTTCGAAAGACTAATTAATAATAATAATCTGAAAAGTCATGACTTATATCACAATATTTATTTTCTTAATTTAATCAAAAATTTAATTAATGTATGGAGGTGAATAGTCGCCCCTTTTTGCCTCTCATTCAAATTCAATCCTCTATAAATAGGTCTGTCCTTACTCAATCGTTCATTCAAATACACACTCTATTTATTTATTGCATCTCGTCTTTCATATTACACTCTAGAAGATAAGATTATGGCTAACCCAGTGTGGGACGTTGCTTTTCTGCAAGACGCCGTGAATGAACTTCGGAATCAACTTCGTGATCTGCAATGGGAATTGGGAGGAGTTAGATCAAGAATGCTTCGTGAGATACGCAGGCTGAGGAGGGCCTTGCTACTTCTGGTTGAAGATTGGCCGGCTGGCAATGATGATGCTGATAATAATAATTATAATTAGACTATTATTTTTCTTTTAGTCTATTATATGTATTTTTATTTGTTTAATAAATAAATTATGTTGGATCTTTGACGTTTTAATCCATATTTAATTTTTATTTTGTCTATTATCTTCTCAACAAATATTTCGACGATTCGACGTAAAAAAGAATAATTTAGAATCCAGTAACAATAGCAAGATTTATCTGTTGGGTTTGTGGCAGGGGTTGATTTGTGTTGTTTCAAACAGATTAATCATTCGTTGCAACAAATAATTAGTCTGGTGCAATAGATAAACATTCTGATGCAACAGATAATTAGTCTGGTGCAACAGATAAACATTATGATACAACAGATAATACGTCTGATGCAACAGATTACTCATCTGATGCACCAGATGATTGATCTGTTTAAATTGTGGGCATTTGTGCTGGATTCATAATCGGGGTTCTATCCATTGTTGGAAAAACAGAAGTGTACCCAAATGACAAATACGAATAAAAATCATAATTTTACTTACCAAAGTAACCTATGAAGTAATGCCAAAGTGGAAAGTGATTTAGTAAACAAAATTTGACCTAAGAAATTGGTCAGATCGCAGCAGTAGCGCTGTACCACCACCAACAACAACAACAACAAATGGTCGACAAGAAGAAGATGAAGCAGAAGATGATGAATAAAGCAGCAGAAACAGAAACAATTAACAACAAAAATCGCTAAGAGAGAGAAAACAACAATGGATGAGAAGAGAGAGAAATGCACTTTTTTTCCCCTCTGTTTTCCGTTATTTTAGGTATACATTGGGATCAAAGTGTAAATTTAAAAACTTGTGGGTTATTTTAAAACTTTTTCAACTTTCTTAATACATAACAAAGTAATTGTCACCTCCAACTAATAATTAAGACTTGTGTCACCTACACCTCATTTAAAAACTCTTTTATCACCTGTGTCCCAAACCCCCAGGTTACTATCTACTTTTGGCTTTTGCTTTTAAATTACTTAAAAGAAAGTTCGTCCAAACACCCCCTTAGTCCATTTCAAAAATAATGATCCTTTTTATTTTTAGGCAACACTTCAATTTAAATTTTCCGATATGACATGTTTAAGATCACAAAATTCTTTAAAAAATTG
This sequence comes from Capsicum pubescens, assembly GCA_030864215.1. Classification (NCBI taxonomy): domain Eukaryota; kingdom Viridiplantae; phylum Streptophyta; class Magnoliopsida; order Solanales; family Solanaceae; genus Capsicum; species Capsicum pubescens. The sequence continues at coordinate 293,965,165 of CM061538.1, read as the reverse complement.
ATATATTTGACATAATTTTAATTTAAAATAACAAAATTTAAAAATCCTCTTTATTTTTTTAAACTCCATGTCAAGTCAAAATAAGTCTTTTTTCTTAAACGGGGAAAGTAGAAAAGATCAGTACAAGGAGGAGAGATACGCGTAGCTTCACAAAAGATACAAAAAAAACAGCAAATGGTATTTTCTCCGTTGAATTGTTTTTTTTAGTCTGTTTCAAGAAAAACAATTCCTTACCCTTTTTAGAAACACTTTAATTGTAACTTTCCACGTTTCATGTTTTAGACCACAAAATCAAAAAATATTTTGAAACATTTGACATAACTTTAATTTAATATCAAAAGATGCAAAATTCTTTTTATAGTCTTAAATGCTAAGTCAAAATAGGTCATTTTTTAAAAATAGACGGGGTAATTACATATATACCACTATTTTACATTTGATGATACTATCATGACCTATATCATGTTGTGTATATACGAATTGGACTGAATTTGAGCAAGTCAATAGACTGAGTTAGTAAATGAAATTTTTATCTAGTTATATAAGATTATCAACCTAATTACTGCTATTAGGGGGTAAAACGTACCTTCATTTATCAATTATATTCAAAAATAAGGAATTATGCCACGATATTCCTCATTTTCTCGCTCATCGTATTCTAAAATAAGAATTAACATGTTCAAGTGAATTGTATGAAAGTTCACAGCGAAATTAAAAGAAAATTTTCATTCTTACTTCAAAGTTTAAAATTTTAATGGCTTAAAATTGTAATAAGAGTTCACTTTTTTCTCTTTGGGATCACAGGGAAAATAAAAGAAAATCAAATGAACAAATAAACATAAAATTCACTAAAAGCTCCTTCGACAACCTTTACAAAAGTTTGAAGCTTTAAATTTAAATATTAGCTTTTGCAAAATTATTAATTACTTATTTGAATTGGGCATGGTTGCAAACCATTGGGAAGATTTCTTTGGAGTTTAATTTGTATCTATTTTTTTAAAGAAGTTTGGTGAAATTAGAGTTGGTTTTGATTGGAATTTCAAACTAGAACTTGTAAAGGGAGACATAAACAACTTGTATATATGTAAATTGTAAGCTTTGATCAGATTTATATTCACAAAAATTTGTTGTGTATAAATTGTATATAAGTTGCATGTTTTTTGACTGAATTCGTATATATTTTGTAAAAGGTTTCTTGATAGCTGGTTTTTGGAAATGCAAATATCAAGCTTATAAAGCGGGTCATTGTCAATTTTTTGTCCCAATTGGAAAAGTCGAAGTATTAATTAATTGGAGCTGTCAATGTAACCACTTGCATTGACAAAGACTTTCTTTTTAGTGAAAATTACTTTGCTAGGCAAATATAAGTTATTTAATTATATAATTCAATTATACTTTAAAATAATTTCACAATATAGAAGTACTTTTAATTATACAACAATGTCTCCTTATTTGAATTACTCTCTTATTCAATGACTAAAAACCAATATTGTATCACAAACATGACTCCCCCCCCCCCCCCCCCCCCCCTAAAATAAAAAATGAATTTCAAATGAGGTAAAGATCTTGATTTACCTTGAATAAATGTATCAAGTATCAAATGTATTTAGTTTTTATGAAGTAATATAATGCATATTGAGTTTTTATCAAATAAGTAGCATCGTAGATCTATAGATCTCTAATTGTATCGAGTATCTTATAATATACTCGTCTAATTGTATCACAATTCTCTAATAAAAGTAGGTATCAAAAGAACATGAAAGTAGGATCACAGATATTTTATTGTATAATTGACATATCTAATTGCTCTTCTAGAATTGTATCACAGATCTCTAATTGTATCAAATATCTAAACAAGAATATATCTAAAATACCACTATTCAAACGCGTGATACCCCAAAAAGAGTTGTAAAACCATTTACGAGTTTTTCTCTTCTTTTTCTACTTTTTTTTTTTTTAACTTCCTTGATAACTCAAACCTATAATTTTAGAGCTAGAGGTAAAAATTTCATACCAAAATCTTTCTTGTGGTACCACTTGCATTGACAATTATTATCAATGCACCAACACAATTGAATTGTATATTTATTTTGTATATACGTCGTCATGAGTAGGGCATAAAATAGCGAAAGAGGACGACGTAAGCAATTAATCGAGAAGGCATAGTATAATTAATTAATAGCCCTAATGTTGCAAAAAAAAAAAAAGGTACCCATTGGCACGTATGGATGATACATAAATAACACCGGGCCCCACCCACACTCTTCTACATTATGGTTGAATTTTCAATTATACATTTATTTATTTTGGGGGGCACCTTAATTATCTACTTGAATAATTTTTCAGTGAAATTAATTTTACCTTAAAACATTAAATTCACATCTAGGAAAAGTGGTGAGCCACATGCGTCTATCTTAGATCTAACACGTTTATTTCCGCTTAAATTTATTTTGTTTTTTCATGTACATTTTTTTTCATCTTTCTCTTCTCATGTTTAATCATGTTCAACAATTAAAACAAAGCTAAAGCTTCTTCATTTTATTATTTATGCATCTACAGATTTTGATAATAGTATTTCTTTTATATATATAATATATTAAAAATATGAACGCTCTTAAAAAAGTGATTTGAACTTTTTATCATTCATTAAAAATCTCTGCAATAGAAAAAATTATCATTAAAAGTCCAAGAAATCTACAGTGAAAATGGTATATTTAAGTCTTAAAAAACCTTCAATCAATTTCCCTATTTTTCTTTCAATAACCAAAATTAATGTTTTTCCTTGGAATCGTATCACACCTTTTTTTTTAAAATAAATTTATTATTTAATCAAATTAAAGACTCCTAAAAATATGTGAATAGAAATTAAACACTCCTAAAATATATGGAATAAAAATTAAGGACTTTTGAAATATATGAAAAGAAATAATCAGTAGAATATATATGGAATCTTAATAAAATAAATATACTAAATTTTAATTGTTATTTTTTTAAAAAATCAGATGATCCAAAATAGAGATTCAGATTCTTTTTTTATTATTAGTAAAAACCCACTAAGTAAAGGACAGTTAATTTTTGTTGAAAGTATGGTGAGTTATGATTTTTTTTTTATTAACAAATATGGTAGCTTTGTTGGTTTGCTCATACAGTTAAAAGAATTTGCTCCTATTGGTTCTTGCATAGTCTTATAATCATGTAAATACTATATTATATTTTAAGAGCATACGTTCAAAAAATATTATTTATTCTTAAATTACCCTACAATGCTAAAATGCTCTATAATTTTACTTTGCAAAATTCTATATTTTTTATTTACGTAATATTTTTTTAAGTAGGAGTCTATTTGTCTTTTTCTTTACAAAATTTTCATGTTTTAGCTTTTTTAGGTGTTGGAATCTATAATATTTACTTTTTTAATTCCTTTTTGGTTTAGACAACATTTACTTTTTTAATTCCTTTTGGGTTTAGGGTCTCCTATATATAAAAAAAAAAAAATTATTGCACAATCTCATTCATGAACTTTATCACTTTTGTATTTCTAGATTTTCTTTCTTTACGAATTTTTCTTTTATTGTAGATCTTAATGTTTCTCTTATTACTTTCTGTTATGTTTTCCACCATAAATATATCATTCATATTCTTTATCAAAATTGCAGATTCTTGAAGTGAATTTGTCTAGAGGTATGTTTTCTAAAATTTTAGATTGATTTTGAAGTTTACAATAATAAATGATGTATTTTTTGATAAATAATTATAAATTGAGAAATTTCTTTGTGAGTTTTGGTTATAGTATTTCATATACAATTAGTGATTTGAAATTGAATTATTTATAATTTTGGACAGATTATTTAGATAGTTGCATTTTATCCCGAGAAATTGGTTGGTCATTCGAAATTCATGATAATTAGTAATGAAATTGACTTATTTATAATTTTGGATAAATTATTTGGATCGTCGCATTTCGTTACGAAAAAATGATAGGTCATTCTGAATGCATAATAATTAGTTATCTTTTTAATTAAAGATTTTTTTATCTATGCTTTATGGTTAAAAAACTACGTGTACTACTTTCTGAGGATTATTCATGGGATTAGGTTTTTAGGAGATTTGATTTTTATTTATTAATTTTTTGGCTTATCATTAAAAAAATTTAACCACTGATTGTAGGTATAAAGAGACCATCAACAATTTTGAGAATTGCTCCTTTTGATTTGAGGCAAACTTGAGAATTTTTTCTTATTTTGATGTAAATTTGTATATATATCTTCTCTTTTTTTAATTTATTTATCCGTTTTTTTTATTTTGGGTTTGATTTAATTTTCTTGCATTTATTATGTATCATCGTGTTTTCTATCTTGGATTCATTTTCCTCTTCTGATAATTTCTGTGTTTCTTTTTTAGGTGAATATTTTTTAACAGAAAATTAAACGAAATAAGTATGTTGCCGCCAAATTAAGTAGTATATAAAAATCAAAGATTGGTAACTTGACTTTTTATAGTGTTTTTTTTAATTGATTTCTTTTTCTAAATAGTGAATTCCATCCAACAATACAAAAACAGTATTTAATTGATTCGAACCTGAAGATTATGACAATTTAAATATAGATCATTAGGATGTTAATTGTCATTTTTCTAATAGATCTTATTTGCCTTTTTGTAGTTAGATACTTCAAGTTATTTGGGCACTAAACAGAAACATGATAATGGTTATTTAGTTTGTTCCATATTTTTCTTAATTTTGAATATCGTGAATTTTTCATGTATTTTCATCTAAATTTTTTTGAAAAATTTGTACTAATTGTGATTTAATCTTATTTTTTTTAATTGGATTTTAGAAAAAAATATTTAGAACTTTGAAAGCAACTAAAAAAAAGTTATTAAATCTTAATTAGCTAGAAAGCACTACAAATGTGCACCTAAAAGAGTAGTACTATTATTTTAAAACTCTATAAGGCATGAAACCTAAAACCTCTTAAAAGAAAGAATATTTGATAGCTCAATCAGTGGTCGGTGTAAAAGAAATTACACAAAGAAATGTCTCCCTGTATACATACGTACTCTAGCACGCAAATATCTTATTTCTTTAGCATACGAAAAAATATACGAATTCAATTGTTTATTTTACCTTTTTTTAGTTCATTTCAATATTTTTTTTAAAATACTTCATTTCTAAATTTTCATACAGTATATTTAAAACTACAAGATTGAAGTATATTTTAATATATTTCACATGTCTATAATAATTAAAAGAGACATTAGAAAATATATGGTGAATTATCATGTTCTTCACATTTTTTGTCTTAAAATTAATAATATAGCGTACAAACAATAATTTATTCTTTTGATATTCATTTATTGTTAATTAACTATATATACGTGCAAAGCACATACACCTAAAATAGTATATATATATATATATATATATATATATATATATATATAGAGAGAGAGAGAGAGAGAGAGAGAGATAGATAGATAGATGTCGTGTTTGATAAAATGGTGGTGTCGAAGTAAAGACCAAATGGTGGGGGATAAGTGGCGGAGCCAGACTTTTCCTTGGGCAAAGAACTGTTTAAAAAACAAAGAAAAGGTGTTCATATTTTTCCTTGGACAAAGAACTGTTTAAAAAACAAAGAAAATAAAGCACTGCTGCACCTGCCAAGGTTTGAACCCAGATTGTTAATGTGGAAATGCACGCTCTTAACCACTGGACTATGCTTTTCTAGTTTGTCAAGGGTGTACAACAACATGTATATAACTATAAATATCTATATTTAATCTATATACTCGTCAAAAAAAAATTGACGAAAGGTGTTCATCTGACCACCCTTCGGTGACTATAGCTTCGCACCTGTAAGGGATGAAAAAGAAGGTGGAGTGGGGGTGGGGATGGAGGTTGATAAATTGGAGGTCTCAAAGTACCGAACGTACCAACTCAATGCCTATGGATAAACAACTATAGTTCTAAATAGTTTATAGATATAATACAACTCTCGCAAAGAATAAATGGATAGTAAAAAGATCTGTCTATATTTTGAGAGAATATTCATATCTTTCTCTTTATAATAATCTAAATGGAAGAAACTTAAAGAAAACTTGTATTTTTTATTCATAGATTTATTATGTGTACAACTTAATACTCGATTTCCGTTTCGTTATTACATGCTAGGTATATTGAAAAAATTACAAAAAGTAGCATACTTAAAATTATAATTACAATAAATAATAATATTTTTGTAAAATTACAGTTTATAGCAAGAATAACATTATTTTACTCATTAACCAGGCAAGTGCATGTTTTACTCTCACTACTTTACATTTTTCTATTTTCACTCCACTATTTCACCTCCCTCAAATATAGTTGTATCTTTTACCCTTTTTTTTTCATCTTATTTTTTTAACATTTTATTTATTTATTTATTATTTTTTTCGTTTCCACTTTATTTTCTCTCTTCTATTTCTCTTCTTTTTTTTCCTTTTTTTTTTTTTTTTTCATATTTGAAGATAATTATTTCTGTAATTTTCAAGATTTCAAAATAAAACATCATTACTGTCTTTCACTCTCTTATATCTCTACCTTTTTTTCTTGTTAGTTTTTCTTCATCTTATTTTTTTATCGTTTTATTTTTTATTTTAATTTCTTTTTTCTTTTTTCTTTTTCATTTTTTTCTTTCCACTTTATTTGTTATCATTTATTTCTCTTTTTTTTTTTCCTTTTTCATTTTCTATTTTGATTTTCTTCTTCTTTTTTCTATTTTATTTATTTCTTTTTATTATTATTATTATAACAATTCTCTTTCTCTTTCTTCCTTCTTTTTTACTTCTCTTTTTTTCATTTTTTTTCCTTTTTTACTCTTCTATCTCTAACTTTTATTTTGAAAAGACAAATATGTATATCACATACACATATTCAAAAAACATATAAAATACATAGCCGTACAGACCTGGATATGTATTTACGGTATAAAACATACATATGTATTTACGAAATACATATTATATTCATATTAAACATTAACAAACATAACTATACTATATATCTTTATATGTATTTGCGAAATATAAAGATGACTCATATAAAATAAGAATATACTTATGAACCAGGTATGTATTCTGTAAATACATATGCAGAGCTATATTTATTTTATACGGTGTTGAATTTTTCTTTGTACTGTACATACTATGTCATTTTAAAGGGTAATATATATACTTATTTATTTTCTTTTACTGTTTAAGATATGTATCATGTATTTGTTTTTTATCTATATGTATATGTATATAATTGTCATTTTTGTTATAGAGATTTTGTGTCTTATATGTTTATATATACATGTGAGTCAGATATGTATTTCTGTAAATACATATGCAGAAATATATGTATATTTTTTACCATAAATACATATGCAGATCTGTATGTCTATTTATTTTGTATATTTTTTGAATATGCATATATGATATAGATATTTGTCTTTTAAAAACAAAAGATAGAGATAGAAGAGTAAAAACAAAACCCAAAAAAAAAACAAAAAACGCAAAATAAAAAAAAAGAAGAAAGAGAAATGAAAACTAGAAATAGAAGTGTAAAAACAAAAGCGTTTTTTTTTTAAAAAAAGAAGAAAACGAAAAAAAATATGAGAAAAGGAAAAAAATAGAAAAAGAAAAAGGAAAAAAACAAATAAAAAAACGAAAAAAGGAAAAAAAGGAAAAAGAGAAGTAGAAAAGAGAAAATAAAGTGGAAAGAAAAATAAATTAAAATAAAAAAACAGATAAAAAAAATGAAAAACTAACAAGTAAAAATAACTAGAGATATAAGAAAATGATATTTTGAAATTTTGAAGATCATGGAAATAATAATCTTCATATTTGAGTTTGATTTAGAAAAAGAATCTACTATTATAAATAAGAGTAATTTATGAAAATTTAATTAGATAAAATAATTATTCCTTATTTAACTCAACTAATTTGAGAAAAACAAGGACAGTAAATTTTGTTGTATATGTATATGTATTTGTATAGTTAATAGTTTACTTAAATACAAAATACAATTTGCTATTTTTCGTAATTATGAAACTGCTGCTATAAAAGTTACAATTAAGACTTTACAATTGTTATTTCTGAAATTTTCCCTATATATATTCACAAGAATAAAGGGCATCATTCTTTAATATCGCAATATTAGAAATTTGGTATTGCTACATATATGAAGAAGTTGAAAAGTGGTAAAATTCTTACTTTGAGATCAATTTTATCTTCTAAACATTTGCTATTTTAACCCCCAAAAATTAATTAATAACCCCTAGGAGTCATTATCTACCTTTTAATATTTAGTAGAAAATATAACTTTATTTGATTTGATATGTAAAATTCAAGAGTAATGTAAGGCTCAAAAGTGGTCCCAAAACTCACAAAACCTTTATAAAAAATCAGGAAAAAAAAGCCCAAAGTAAGTGGGAAACCAAACAGTCCATAATGGATGGTGGTGACAGGTGTCGGCACGCCAACCAACTTTATTTTAAATAAAATCTTTTATTATAATCTAATTAATAGTGTACTGTGTGTACTATTCCTTTATACATTAATCGAAAAAACTTTAATTTCATTAAATAAAATAAAAATCGTTCTCGAGAGGGCACCATGTTAGCAACTAGCAAGTGCATTTGTGTGTATGTGTTTTTTTTAATAATTAAGTAACTTTTTGTATTTCTCTATCCGGGACCAGTTGATTAATATAGTTATGTTAATTTTCCAATATTAGGTGAGTGTTTGACTAATTTAATTCCTTTTAAGGAGAATTGATAATATTACGTGGTGACAACCCTTTTTGGAAACTTATCCAGTTCAACATTTTTTATGCACAATTTGACCTCTATATTCTATTCATCTAATTGACTGGTGAAAACTTTTGAAAGACTATTTTACCCTTTATTTCTTTGAATCCAAATCCAAAGAAATAAAAGAGTTGATATAATGTTTTAGCGGGTCATTAAATGGTTTAGATGATTTTTTTTTATTTCTTTGAATTAAAAATTTTAATAGAAAAATCAAATTAAATAGATTGAGTGCCTTGATAAGTAAAACATTCACAGTTCATAACTTTGAGTTATAAATTAAAATTGAGCTGACTTTAATTTATGAGTAACTAGCCCTTAGCAAGGACTAATGGTCAGTCTGGGCAAGATACTAGAGTCAAAAGTGAGTTTTCAAGACCCTCCGCTGACATCCGCCGCAGGGTAAACCACCGCCTCTCAGGTCCCCCGACTGATTCTACCATAGAGGCCAACGATAGACAATAACTCCCCCCCGAATACAGCTTACAACTTTCATCGTACTGTGCTCTCCAAAGAGCAACTCTTCTCAAAATCTCACTCAAAAGGTGCTGAGTTGGAATCCCATTCTAACTAAGGATTCTTGTGGTTCCGGAGGATCCAACTACAGGAGAACCAAGAACGGAGGGCTTTCCCCCCTTTCCGCCCGACTCTTTGGTCTTAAGAACGTTGTTTTTAAGAATGAGTCATTGCCCTTCTCCGACCCTGACTGCCCAATCTGAGAGCGGACAACTAATGTGTTCCACTTATTGAACAGGGTTCTACGGTCGGTCCGTGACCCCTGGATGCCGAAGGCGTCCTTGGGGTGATCTCGTAGTTCCTACGGGGTGGAGATGATGGGGTCGGTCCATGGATTTTTCTTTTTTTTTTCTTTTGACGCATTTCGCTCAAAGGTTTGAAGGGAGATAGTGCATCAAGCTGTTCGCAAGGGCCAACTTGATCCTCTTCCCTAGAGATCTCAGATGAGGGAACCCTGGGAGAGCCGCCGACTCCAACTACCGTCCATGTACGATCCATACTAGATCTGACCAACTGCCCATCCTACCTTCTCTACGTTCTTGACAGCCCATCTTTGTCTCAGTAGAGTCTTTCAGTGGCACGTTTCGGTCCTCTTCCCCATTACTTAGAAAAAGTGAGCCACCGGTTCAGGTACAAGATACCATCATTACCGCCTGGACAATTAGACATCTAACCCGTAATCGTAACAACCCAATTGCAAGAGCGGAGCTCTACCAACTGAGTTATATCCCCCCGAGCCAAGTGGAGCATGCATGAAGTAGTCAGATGCTTCTTCTATTCTTTTCCCTGGCGCAGCTGGGCCATCCTGGACTTGAACCAGAAACCACGCCCGTGAAGTAAATCATCGCACCTACGGTCCAACCAATTGGGAGAGAATCAATAGATTCTTTTTCGGGAGCGATTCATCCTTCCCGAACGCAGCATACAACTCTCTGTTGTACTGCGCTCTCCAAGTGTGCTTGTTTCCCCCTTCTTCCTTACCCTGGCAAGTCTTTGTGAAATAACTCCGATGAGAAGAAAAAAAAAGGCGTTAAGAGACCCTCCTGGCCCAACCCTAGACACTCTAAGATTCTTTTTCAAACCTGCTCCCATTTCGATTTCGATAAAAATTATATATATCAAGACACTCTAAGACACTCTATATATATATCAAGTTTTTAAAGATAAAAATTAATGAAAGTAAAAGATAGAGATTTTGAGAAAATTCACACAATGTAATTGAAAGAACTTTTCTATGAGACGAAAACTCAATCAATTAACAACTTTAAAAACTTGGCTTGACGCCAGTTAGTGCGCTGGAGATAGGAGAAAAGGTGGCGGGAATGGGGCTGCGAGTGTGTAGGGGGGTCGTGGATATTATGTGGGATAGGGCTGTCAGCTGCATCACGAAGGCTGCTAGAGAAGTGTTGGGTGTTTCGAGGGGTCGGACAGGACGTCATAAGGGGGACTGGTGGTGGAATGAAGATATGAAGAAGATAGTAGAGATTAAGAAGAGTGTGTATGTTAAGTTGATTGAGAGTAAAGATGAAGAGGAGATACGGGTGAATAGAGAGGCTTACAAAGTAGCAAGGAAGGAGGCTAAGTTAGCAGTTGCGACTGCTAAGTCAGCAGCGTTTGAGAACTTGTATGTGGGGTTAGAGGAGAAAGGTGGAGAAAAGAGGTTGTATAGGCTTACTAAGGCTAGGGAGAAGAAGGATCGTGACCTCGATCAAGTGAAGTGCATTAAGGGGAAGGATGGTAGGGTTTTGGTGAAGGATGTTCACATTAAGAAGACATGACAGGAGTACTTTAATAGACTTTTGAATGAGGAGGGGGACAGAGGCATTGAGCTAGAGGAGTTGGAGCACTCGAAGGAGAACCGTGATTTCAGTTATTGTAGGCATTTTGAGGTTGAGGAGGTCAGCGAGGCTATTTGTAGGATGTGGAGGGGTAGGGCGACAGGGCCTGACGAGATTCTGGTGGTTTTTTGGAAGTTTGCTGGTGGGGCAGGTTTAAGGTGGTTGACTGATTTGTTTAACGGCATCTTCAAGACTGCGAGAATGCCTGGGGCTTGAAGATAGAGTACGATGATTTCGTTATATAAAAACAAGGGTGACATTCAGAGTTGTAACAACTATAGGGGTATTAAGCTGTTGAGTCACACTATGAAAATTTATGAGAGAGTGGTTGAGCGGAGATTGAGGAGGGTCGTGTCCGTTTCGGAGAATCAGTCTGGATTTATGCCTGGTCGCTCGACGATAGAGGCAATCCACTTGGTGAGGAGATTGGTGGAGCAGTATAGAGAAAGGAAGAGGGACCTACACTTGGTGTTCATCGACCTGCAAAAGGAGTATGATAAAGTCCCGAGGGAGGTTCTTTGGAAATTCTTGGAGGTGAGAGGGGTCCCGGTAGCGTACATCAGAGCTATTAAGGACATGTACGATAGAGGAAAGACTAGGGTGAGGACGGCGGGAGAAAACTCAGAGTATTTTTTGGTCGAGACAGAGTTGCATCAGAGATCGACTCTTAGTTCGTTCCTATTTGCATTGGTGATGGACGTGTTGACGCGGAGTATTCAAGGCGAGGTGCATTGGTGTATGTTATTTGTGGATGGTGTAGTGCTGATTGATGAGACGCGAAGGGGGGGGAGGTTGAATGACAAATTGGAGGTTTGGAGGCAAACCTCTGAGTCTAAGGGGTTCAGGTTGAGTAGGTCCAAGATGGAATATTTGAAATGCATGTTTAGTGACTTGAGGTAGGAGGACGAAGTGGTGGCGAGGTTGGACTTCCAGGATGTTTGTAAGAGGGACAATTTGAAGTATCTTGGGTCTATGATTCAGGGGAATGGTGAGATTGATGGGGATGTCGCTAAACGTATTAGAGCAGGTTGGATGAAATGGAGGCTCACCTCGAGAGTGTTGTGTGATAAGAAGATGTCCCTTAAGCTTAAAGGCAAATTCTGTAGAGTGGTAATTCATCCGACCGTATTGTATGGAGCGGAGTGTTGCCCAGTCAAGTACTCCCACATCCCAAAATTAAAGGTGGCAAAAATGAGGATGTTGCGTTGGATGTGCGGGTTTACTAAAGGGACAGAATTAGGAATGAGATTATCCGAGAGAAGGTGGGAGTGGCTTCGGTGGATGACAAGATACGGAAAGGAAGGCTGAGATAATTTGGGCATTTGATGAGGAGGGATGCGGATGCCCCAATTCGTAGGTGTGAGAGGCTGACGTTGGATGACTTCAAGAGGAGTAGAGATAGGTCGAAGAAATACTGAAGGGAGGTGATTAGATATGAAATGGAGCAGCTGCAGCTTACCGAGGACATGACCCTAGATAAGAAGGTGTTGAGGTCGCGGATAAGGGTAGAAGGCTAGTGTGAGTGTGTGGGTTGTAGCAAATAGTCAGGAGAGACCTTGTGTAGCCGGGTTAGTAATCTTAGGACTGTGTACACATGTGTCTCTGTTTTTTGAGTGTATGTTACTACTAGGTAAGTGTCCTATTCCCTATTTCTTAGTTCATATTTTCTTATTTCGTGTTGCCCTTATTTCTCGTATTTCGTATTTCTCTGACTTCTGTTTTATTATTTCTTACTCCTTATTTCTTATTTTTGTTTACTATTCTTTAAATTGAGCCGGGGGTCTATCGAAAATAACCTCTCTACTTCTTCGGAGGTAGCGATATGGACTGCATACATCTTACCCTTCCCAGACACCACTTTGTGGGAATATACGGGGTTTGTTGTTGTTGTTGTATATATATATAAAGGAGACTTAGAAGTATGATATCGATGATGTGACATACTTCTAAGGCCTCCATTCTTATTTTTTTTTATTTTTTTTTTTACATTTTTTCTATTTACTTGCTATATTAAAATAATTAATAGTAATAGCATTTCTATTAAAATTTCTTAATTACAACTTCCCATTTACTCTTCATTTGTTTTTATTCTTTATTTGAGTAGAAAAGAGTAAAAGGTAAAGGTTTTTTTATAACTCATTTGATATAATTATCGTAATAAATATAATAATTTTTTTAATTAGTAAATAAATTGATAAATAAGAAGTGAAAGGACAAAGTTCAAAAAGAAAAAGAGAAAAACAATGTTTGTAATAGTAATAATCGCAATTGGTAAATCGTAATAATATATTATAGAATATATTTTACTAATCGTAATAAATATGTACCATTTGATTTACTATTTTTTTATTTTTTACTCTTCATTTATTTTTATTCTTTATTTAAGTAGAGAAGAGTAGGTAGAAGTTTTTTTTTAACTCATTTAATATAATTATTGTCGTAAATATAATAGTTTTTTTAATTAGTAAATAAATTGATAAATAAAAAGTGAAAGGAAAAAGTTCAAAAAAAAGAAAAAGAAAAATAGTGTTTGTAATAGTAATAATTGCAATTGATAAATCGTAATAATATATTGTAAAATGTATTTTACTAAATCGTAATAAATACGTACCATTTGATTTACTATTTTTTTTATTTTTTTTTGAAATTTTTCCTTTCACTTCTTATTTACCAAAATGTTTGCAGTTTATCTAAAGGTTTCTCGAGATGAAAGATTGTTGGCAAATAAAAAGGCCTCGAGATAAAGGGGTAAAAAAAGAACTCTTTTATAATAACACTAATTATTATTGTTGTTGTTTAATTTTGTATTCAGTAAAAAAATTGTAATCATATAATTATTTTATAATAACAATAATTATTATTGTTTTTGTTTGACATTTAGTAAAAGATTTACTATAAGAATTTCTAAATCTTTGTCTTTTAAATTTTTTGAAAGTATATTTTTTGACTACTTATTTTCTTATTGTTAGGGAGTTATTATTAGAAGAAAGAAGACAATGAATGAGGTATGATATTTTCTTTTAAAGAAGATGAAGTGAGGTAAAAAAGCGCAAATGAAAAAAATATTAAGGATACGAAAATTAAAGAAAAGAGATGGAATAAAATAAGATAAAATGTGCATGCTAGATTATTAGATTTGTATTAAATATATAAATAAATAACTTTATTCTAAAATTTGTTAAAAATAGGTATGAAGGAATGTTGGATCTTTTTCTACTTTGTTTTAAGAAAAATAAAATTATTTTTTTCTTTGTAATATATTATATAAAATTTAAGTATTAGAGAAGGATAAAAATACTTAAGTGATGAAAATGTAAGAAAAATTACATGTATAAAATTAAAAGTGAATAACATAATTGCTTTAAATTTAAAAACTAATTTAAAATTTCAAACACTCAAAAATTTAATTTGCGCGGATGACATTCACTAGTACTAATATAAAGAAGCAGTGGCGGAGCCAAGAATTTAGCAAAGGGTGTGCAAATTTTCTTCCTAGTTACATTAAGGGTGTGCAAAATTAAATATTTACACATAATAACTAACATTTAACCTTTGTAGATCATGTAATTACTCGACGAAGGATATTCATCTGACCACCCTTCGTTTAAGGTGGCTCCCCCCATGTAAAGAAGGGTAGTTCATACTCAATATCATTAATAATGTAAGTAGGAGCGTTCATCATTAATTAACTATATATAGTAAGCCTTAATGACCCTAGTTGCCTATTGCAAACACGCTCACATGCCTTAATTGGAAGATTTGTAATATATTGTGCTACCACTGTACAATCAAGTTCATGGGAAACGATGCATATATATGACAGAATCTTTTTAACTCAAAACGAGAAATATTTAAGTTGCCCTGTTGAATAATAGTAGTATTTGGTTGAAGTTGGAATGGAATATTTGAATGTGGTTAGTAAAGGTTAAAAGTGAACAAAGGAACGTACATACATAGCCAGACGGATTTCAAAGGTCTTATCTTGATCAAGTAGAAGTGTCTCGGTGAAACATCGTGCAGTAAAAAAATCGATATTTCAATGATAAATCAAAATAAGTTCAAGGATCTCCAGGTCGATTCGCCTAATAATGAGGTGATTTGACTCTCTACTTCGAACGTACTCAAATATGTCAAGTAACAACGTGCCATGGCCAATGAGAAATCGAAAACTAATATAATTGTTCTCTGATGATATATTTTTGGGGTGCTGTAAGTTCCCTTTCCTTTTATTTGCGTGGTCAACAAAAATTTGAAAGTCGTGAAGGTCATGTTCAAAAGTGGTCCCTAAATCATAAAATCTTTGTACAAAATTTTTGGAAAAGAAAAAAACCCAAAAGTAAGTGGATATCCAAACAAGCCGTAACCCCCGAGACAGATGTCAGCAGTATGATTAAATTAAGAAAAGCCCCTCTACTATAAATAACTTATGGGGCTTGTATAACTTATATGAGTCTTTAGTTTATGAAAAAATATCATCTCGAATGGCTACATTTTCATTTGGACCAATTATTTCAGGGATACCACATGCGTGCTAGCTATATAGCTGATGCATTTGTAGTATCACGCACCGAGGAATGTTAAATGTAATCAATTTCAACTTGAAAAGAATCGTAAATTTTATTTAGGGATAAGTTAGATAAAACTTCTAGAAGTTTTAATAGTTTATTTAAGGGAGTTCAAAACTTAACCGAGGAAAGTAATTTTTATTTCTCACTCCAGTTCAATTAAGACAATTATGTTGATTGCCTAAAGTTAGATGAGCATTTGGTTAGTTTATTTGCTTATAGTGTTAGATTTGATGTAATAATCCCTTACGAGTGTTTTTTCATTGTTAGATAAATCTATTATATGTTCAATTTTTATATAAAAGGAGTTCAATTGTTATTTCCACTGAAAATTCGTCTATTTTTCTTAGTAATGTAGTATATAAAAGGGTACTGTTGAACGAGCTTAATTAATTAATACTAATGTTTAACAGAAATGTAATATACATCATCCCAATAAGTAAAAATTGCATATCCCAGAAGGGATGAAAGTTAAATTCCATCTTAAAGAGAAAGCCACTCATACACCAAAATCATTTAGAGCATATGAGAATATTAATTAGTTAGTAGTAAGTATTTGATAATTGCTCAGAATTTAAATTTGTTCTTAATTAAACTGCAAAAAAAGGGGATAATTGATCAGGTATACACATAGGATCAATTGAGCAAGGGACGCGTTATTCTGGCGTCATGAGGTGGTCCGATAAACAATTCAGTCTCTACATCTGATTTATCGCTACCACCACCAGAAATACATATTACATCTTCCGTCTGTCTGCTTGATTTTCTTCTATCTTCAAGCCCTTCGAACTAATACAATAGTACAAAGTCAAATTAGGCATAATTGAAGTACATAGGCCTGAAGTTTAGTTACTCAGCAAAGGAAAAGATATTGTACCTTCTCCCTCAGCATCACATTTTCAGCTAAAAGGGTTTTCTCCTGCATATATTAGACAATTCGAGCAAGTTACTCATTACAAATTCGAGCAACAAAATCATGACCACTTATGGGCTACATTGTTCACACTCTCTACGAAATATCGCCACACTCATCCTCCAAGCATAGGCTCACGCACGCAGCGTTAGAGGCAGGAGGATTTTTCACCAAGTAATTCAGATATTAGTGTAGTTTTCTAATAACCCCCCTCCCGCATCCCTTTACGCACACGTCAGCAAATTTGGGAGACCGAGCAACCTTGCATATAAGTTGTTCAAAATTTTATAATTGCGGTTATCTTTTGCATTCACCGACGATCAAGGGTGGAGCAAGGTAGGGGGTCGAGGAAAATTTTATCCGGCAAAAAATTGTATTGTCTCTCTCTATATGATTAAAATTATTATATACTAGATGTTGAATCATCTTTGATTTCTTCTTTTGCATTGACGGATAATCAAGGGTGGAGCCAGGTAGGGTCAAGGAAAATTTCATACGGCAAAAAATTGCACTGAAATTATTATATACTAGATGCTGAAGCCTCTTTGACTTCTAGTAACATTGCAGCTAGTGTTACCTTTTCTTTCAATCTTTCCATTTGTTCCCTATAGACTTGCATCTGATCAAAAGAAGAAGACAACAAGTAATTAATACCCTAAATTTCAGAATTGATTAAGATTACTACAGCAATTGAGCATATGCTTGTGTGAAGCAATTAAACCTTTCGAGCCCTAATAATGCCGACACTCTGCTCCAATTGTTTCTCTATTTGTTTCACCTCTTCGAGGCTGCACGACCCTAAACCTTCTCCCAAGAGTTTCCTGTGTCGCGAATTGCGGTTAGAATATTGAAAAAAGGGCTTTCAAGACTTAACTCTGAATGTGGAAACCTAAAAGATAGTAAAATGAAATAGCAACAGCTAGTCGTTGAACCTTTTAGATGATTCAAGGAGCTCTATCTTCTTCATCAAACTTGCTGTCTCTTGCTTCGTATGCTGCATATATTATATCTTGTGCTAACATTAACTGCTTGCCGTTCATATATATTGAGGAGACATAAATAATACAAGTTGGCATAGCTAGTTAATTAATTACCTGGATGTCTTCGACAGATTGAATTTGATCAGGTCGAACTTTGTCTTTAGTATGTCTCTTATAGCGGTCGAGTACCTCCGGTATGCTGCCAATTATCAACAACACTATCATCTTAATATGAACATATATAGGTAGTTAGTGATTTGTAATTAGAAATGGATCTAACAATGATTCTTATCGATCAAGTTTTCTGTAAATATATTCAAAGGGAAAGAAATCCATGTCTAAGGTGGATGTTGAAGTTACTCATTTTTAAGAGAAAATAACATGATGGTTGCTGAGCTCGGAGAAATATCGAGATATTGAAGATTAAAGTTGGCCTTGATAACTTTTAATTAGTACACATAAAAAACGAAATAGGTTAAGATTTTTCAATATATGGCTAGTTATAATTGGCATACCTTTTCGAGAGCTTGTGTATAAGGGTATCCCCTTTAAGAGTCTTTTGTTTTGTTTTTACTTTGTTGTTCACGTTGAAGTTGAGCTCAAACGCTCCCAACACCAAAAGAGGTGAAAGTGAATGGTTTTATTTATTTTTGGAAAAGGGACCTGCAGCCAGGGGCTAGAATAGTCTTTTAGTTACCAAGTACTATAATTATAAGTTTATATGGAAGGATAGTTTTGTCTTTTTTTTTTCCCATACTTTGTCGAAAATGAGGTAAACATCTTAAAAATTATAATCACTTATCACCCGCACAAAGACAACATAAGGTAATACACATTCGGTAGAATAATTGGATTAGGGTTCAATTTTTTTTTTTCTAGTTCCCCTATGTCAAAGATTTGGTAGATGGAGTCTATAGTAAGCATTTGGTAGAACAATGATGATGTGCGCAAACTGACACGAACCCTAACAAAAAAAAAATTAAAGGAGACACAGTTACCCGGTTCTTCTAATTAATTTGGTTCTTTGTTTGTAGTTATGGGAGCATGTCTTTTACTAGGATGTCAAAAGTTAATGGGTACTGTAATAAATTTAATGGGTAATAACATGATAATGGGTATTCTTCAACTACTGGAGTACTCCATATATTAATGAAGAAAACAGAAACTTTACTGACAGGAATAGTACTTTTCGTGTATATATACATATATATGGTATACTATATGATAGTATCATTTACCAAAAAAGAGATAGTAGTATCATATATGAAGCATAAGGCATCATTTGCAAGACACATTGAGGATTATATTGATGTCCGTACGAGTTTTCTGCCCAAAAGATTCTCAAGGTGTGTTATAATGGGAGCAACCCAAGAACGTGTACCCTTTATTAAGCAAGACTAGCAGGGATCAACATGAAATCAACTAGCACTAGTACAATAACTTGACAACTGGCTCCCATTTGTACTACAAAAAGAAAACTTTGAAATTCACAAGATAGATACCTCATTACCATTTATCCTAAACAAATCAGGTAGTAATTACAGTAGCAATTAGTTTTAATCCTAAACTAGAAATGTTTTAGACTTTAACCACACATGAGATGAGAAAGAGAAGTCGTCTCAGCTTTAACTAGTACTGCTACTACCACTACAAACAAGATATTGTACTCTTTCTGTTGTCTGATTACTCAAGAAAAACTTAATTTGGTCGTCCTATGAGATTTAACACTGCATATCCATTTTTAGGTTATTGGGAAAAAAATAACATGGATAATTACATTAACACTACCAAAGATATTATTACTATGTTAAGGGCAACCCGGTGCACTAAAGCTACCGCTATGCACGGTGTCCGGGGAAGGGACCCACCACAAGGGTGTATTGTATGCAGCCTTACCTTGCATTTCCGTCAGAGGCAGTTTCCAAGACTTGAACTCACGACCTCCTGATCACATGACAATAACTTTACCAGTTACTCCGAGGCTCCCCTTCGTATGATTACTATGTTGTTACTAAAATATCATTTAAGAGGAATCTTTTTACTAGGGCTAAGTTCTAAAATGGACTACAGTAGAAACCTGTTCATGAAGGTACTGTACTAAGCTTGGAGAAAGTACTGTTTAAGGTAACTCTTCATCAATTAGGAGACGACGCAGTATCAGTCAACTCATTAATTACTTCCTTAACATTTGCATTTCATCCTCGTGTTTATGCATTAGGTAATTAAGAACTGCTACAGTTGCAGTTAAGAGGGCTTGGATCTGCTTCTACATCTATATGTATAGAGAGAGACCGATGACGATGTAATGATCTCTCTCTATTACATCGTCAGTTTTGGTTCTTTATTTTGCAGATATAAAAGATGAGATCTGCAAGAAAATTACACTACTCCGTGACCATCTTCAGCCCCAAAACAAACTTGCAAAAACACAAAATCTCAACATAAAATTGCAATCTTGGACCAGAAGATTGCTAGGAAAATTCTAAATACGAAGGCTGATGTTAAATGAGATGAAAAAAAGAAAAAACTTGAAATCATACACAGCATAGAATTAAAAGCAAGAAAATATAATTACCTAGAGCTGGCAAATTCATAGAGCTTTCCTCTTGGAGAAAAAATAATCAACCCAACTTCAGCATCACACAGAACTGAAAGCTCAAAAGCTTTTTTGAGCAGCCCATTTCTACGCTTAGAGAAAGTGACTTGCCTGCTTGTGGCGTTCTCTATACGCCTCATCTGTGTTTTCCCTCTCACCATCCTCCTTAGATCAACACACACACAAATCAACAGAAGATTGAAGAGGGAAACACCTAGAAGTTAAAATCCTGAGGAAGGGAAAGAATATTGTTGTAAGTTCCAATTTTAAGTAGAATATATAAACAAGAAACTAAGGACGATGTTTGTGCAAGAAAAAGTCATGTAGAATGAAAGAAAGAAAGAAAAGAAAGGGTTATAAGCTGTAGCTAGCTAGCTAGGTAGCTAGGTAGCTAGTACAATATGTGTGGTAGCAGCAATGAATTGAGGACTTACAAATATAGAAAAATCTCAGAGAAGATTTTGCTGGTTGCAAAAGGACTACTGGAGCTAAAAAGGAAAGAAAGATAGATACAATCATACAAATGTGATGTGTGTGTGTGTGTGTGTGTGTGTGAGAGAGAGAGAGAGAGAAGCAAAAAAGCTGTTTGTTGCTTAATTCACAACCCCAATTTATGGTATATATCTACAAAAGTAACAGAGGGCCAAAGCCACATACATCTATTTCTCTCCTTATTCTTCTTTCTGATCTCTCTTTTTTTCCATTTTCTTGAGGTCTTCCTCATAGGGCAAAAGCCCCCCACCCCACCCCACGTCACCCCAACACAAACACCCCACCACCACGGCACTCTTTCCTACGTTGGGAGGGTGTTCACTCAAACCTCCAGCAAAAAATCGATTAACTTTTGTCATGTGTAAGGTGATGAGTTCAAGTCGTAGAAATAACCTCTGATATTATTACAAAAATATAAAATATGACTGCATGTAATCTACTTTTGTAGTCTAGCTCTCTCCCGAACACACACGGCATAGCAAAAGCTTTTTAGTACACTAAACTACTATTACATATATAAATTCCAACTTTATCTTGAGGTCATTCAAAGTGTAAATCATAGCCACTATGAAAAAGAAAAAGAAAAAGAAAAAGATGTGGAGGAACATAACAATAATAGTAACAATTAAATGGAATATAACTATACCTTAGCTAGTTTTGGTAATCCTATAAAGTTAACTAAAAACGTAAAAATGAAATGAAAAAGGAAATTATTATTAATTCATTAAATAGAAAATCTTTGTACTTTATGAAGAGTAGTAAGTAATAAAAATGGAAAGTTCGTAAAGATGATTGAACACGTCAAATGAGTACGATCCAATGAGATATCGAAAACGCATTGCTCCTCTTAAATAAATATTAACATTAATGATGTCAAAATTCTGCTGTCACTACTTAATGCCTCTATTATTGTAGTAGCATTCTTGTGGACAGAGAGAAAAAAAGGTGTGCTTCTATGGATGAAAATATTTTAGGAAAATGTTTTTTATTTTTTTTAAATGTTTTGGTCAAAAGTGTTTTTTAAGGAAAAAAAAAAATTGTTTAAAACTGTGGAAAATGATTCTTCCATGAAAGTAGGAAAACGAAATTCATAAAGTAAGAGTAGTACTTCATATTGAGTGTCTCTTCCCCACATAGACGGAGTCGGCATTTAAAATTTATCCACAATCAAGTGATCAATAAAATTTTTATAAGTTCTTCTATTTTATTTGACCAATAATACAATTTATTTATGGATTACCAACTTATAAGTATTATATATTTACTAGATTTCTTTATTCCGGAAAACTCCCTCCTAGGCCTCTAGATCCGCCCCTGCTTCCTCATCCTCCAACACACCTCCATCCTCACAGTATTTGTCTAGATTATAGTACAATAAATTATTTTTGAAATAATATTTTCGTTTACTTATAAAACCACAAAAATAAGTAAAACCAATTCACTTAGTTTAGAGAAAACATTTTCAAAAAAAAAAATCGTGAAAACATTTTTCTCTCTTATTAATAACACTCCTAAAGGCATACTATTTCTGAATAATATAAATGGCACATGTTTCTATTTTTTTTTTCTCTGTTTTAATGCATAATCAACCACTTAAATTTGTCAAAATATTCCATTTAAATACTCAATCTATGTCATATTTCAATCGAACACGTAATTAACTCGTAATAAAATGTACCAATTAGAAAAATTCAATACTCATTTTGAAAAAAGAAACACTGTGTGTTTTTTATTCGCCTGTTAAATAGTTATGTTAACCAATATAAAACATGACATTTCCTTTTAATTGTATGAATCAACCCCAAGTACAAAATGCCTGAGTTTTATGGTTTATTGAAATGATTACAGACAACTAAACAAAACGACATTATGTGGTTAACTTATGTATACCTCGTAGATGAATGAAAACACGTTCAATATTTATTTCAAATTTTTAATTGAATTTGTCTGGTTGGAAGAAAGTGTTCAATTGAAACAGAGCTTATTTCTCAAGTGAAATATCTTGATAAATTTAAAGAATCCAATATGTTTTAGCTTTTTTAAAAAAAAAATGGTACGCAGTTCTTCACTTCATCAATCATCTATGAACTGCCTTTTTTGTTTCTTTTTCTCGAATAAATCTTCACTATGAAAAGTTAGGAATAGTTTATTTAAAAAATATTTTAGAGATAATAGTAGCAAGGTTTTATTAGGGATTAATTCTATTTCCAGCAGAAACATGTTTCTAAATTTAGACCCAAAATAGGTTAGTACGTATACCCTATGTTGGATTCTTTTCTTCTTCAATTCTTATACCCTAGTCTAACTTAGTACGTATACCCTATGTTGTTATTTTATCAGTGTGTCTAATCAATTTAAGTTTCTTTATATGAAAAAGGCTTTGAATGTGTGATGTGTCCGTTAATTATTGACTTTGGTTTAATTTAAATTTCATCACGGCCTCTAGAAGAAACAAAAAAAAAAACATATCCAATCTAATTTTATCTTTCAATTCTCAAATTTCATATTCAGTCAAATGCGATTAAGGGAGTACTACACCTTTTTTCCACCTCAACAAGCAGAATGCTTGTTAGTTTCATTTGATATAAACACAGGATACAAATTACTTAATTTTTACCCGTAAAAAGCTCAGCTAGCTAGCTTTTCAAAAACATTTACATTTATTAAGGGGTAACACAATTATTCCATCAAGTGAAGATCACCCGGGAATCGGGATAAATACAGTAATACACGCATTAATATAGAAATGGGATTATTCGAGAGAAGGTGAGAGTGAATTTGGTGAAAGGCAAGATGCGAAAAGTGAGGTTGAGATGGTTCGGACAAGTGATGAGGAGGTGCACGAATACCTCAGCACGGAGATATGAGAATTTGTCTATGGATGGTTTGAAGCAGTTACAGCTTACTGAAGACATAATCCTAAATAAAAACATATGGATCGGAGGACACAATTTAGGGTAGAGGATCAGCAGGTAGGAGTGCATCATTGCTAGTTAGTAGGAAACTAGGAAGTAGTGTGTTGATTGTAGTTGTGCAAGTAATCATAGTGTTATGCATGTGCTTGGTAATTTTTTGTTCGGGGTATTTTGGTGATATTTGTGATTTTGAAAATAAGTTTATAGTCCTACTCTGTGCAGGTGGCGGATCCACCTTATGGTTAGGGGGTTCACCCGAACCTCCTTCGGCGAAAAATTATATTATTTATACATGGTTAAATTTTTTTATTTTATATATATATATATATATATAATTGATGTTGAATCCCCTTCAGCTCGTTCATGCGTCTATTTCTTTCGATTTTGAATTCCTTTAATGAAAATTCTAACTCTGTCACTGACTCTGCAGGTGTGTTGTTTCTTTTATTATGATCTATTGGTGTGTTATGTTTTTTTTATACTGTTATTTATCCTGATCCGAAGATCTATCGAAAACCGTCTTTCTACTTCATCTAACAAAAAATGGTATGAATTGGTACACTTTACCCTCTCAAACAAACCCTACAGTAAATATATGATGATTGTTGTTGTTAAGTTTTTTTCTGTTTAATAGGAAAATTTTATGCGGCAGGAATTTAAAAGTATATGGTCATTGTCAAGAAGAGTACGTTCCAATAAGATGCAGAAAACACATTAGTTTTGTATGGTGTTTTAATTTAGTGATTTGAAAACACTTGAGCCTTTATTATCTTCCCTTTCATTTATTGGAGCTTGTGGACGTGAGCAAAAAACAATGTACTATATGTTCAGTATATATGGCAGACATTTCTTCAACTCATTAATAAGTACTCCCATCTTTTTTCTCGAATATCCTCTTTATCAACAGTACATTAATATATTTTTTTCCCAGAAATAGTAACACTGAGGTTTTTATGGGGATAAATTCCATTTTCAGAAGAAAGACTTCCCTAAATAATTTTGATTCAAAATATATGTTTGATTCTTTCTCTTTTTTTTCTTTTCCTTTTTTTTTTTGGTAAAAGGACAAGTGAGGTTTTATTTAATGATGTTGTATATAAGTGAAAATTGTTGCCAAGAGAAAAACTTTCTGCTGCACCAAACATATATTTTGGATTATAATACTATCTCTTTTCAACCCAGGAAAAAAAAGAAAACTATTAATTACACTACTCTAAGTATTAAATTAAAAATGTACTAAAAATGAATAGATAATTAAGGATTAAGGAGCATATATACCTACTAGATGGTAAATGGATTTGGGAGTAATTCAAACATAATCCTCTCTATGTAGGCTACGTTAAAAGTAGATATTCTCTTGTAAGCTGCCAAATATATTTATATTTAACGTAAAAACAATATTCACTTATAATTTTGTCAGCACTAGTAGGTAGAAAAAACTTATCCGACATCCGGTGTATACATCAAATCAATACATGCATGACATGTGTTTGAATTTAGAGTTCATATATTTTACTTAATCATGATTAACTAACATGTATTTTACCTATATTTTACTTCATTTAATCACTTAACTATGATAAATTACGTTAATTTGATATATAGATCGGGTGCGAACAAATTTTTAACCTAATAGATTGCTCTTAGATGGGTAATTTAGTAAACTTGACAACCCTAATATTATTGCCTTACATTCATGACGTATAAGAAGAGAAAAATCTGTTTATCCTCTTTGTCTTACTGTTAAGAAAAGTTACCTATAGTAATATGTTTTACAAAAAATAAAAGAATAAATTAAAGAAATATTATAATTTTCATTTCGGAAGGGTGGACTATTTTCCAATACTTACTTCAAAACACTTTCAATGATGATATAAATTATTCTGTTAAGAATATCTGTTGGAACCTTGAAGTTTTGATGAGTAACAATATGAATGAAATAAATTGATATGAGTTAATTTAGTGCAATTGGAAACTTTAACTTACTGGTCATATGAGGAATAGAACAAGTTGAATTTGATTCAAACACATGATGATTAGGGAAAACAAGTTGAGTTGAAAAAGGAGTTCTACGTAAAGAAGGAGTTTCACTTCTGAGCATATCCTGAAGAGTCCTATGTGTAGAAGGAGAAAGATTCTGCAGATTGAAGATGTCTACGCAAGATAGGAAACATATAAATTGAAGGACTCTTTGTTAGATCAATGAAGTTTTTGATGACTGACACATGAATGGAACATGTTACTTGACCTGGTCCAAGCATAGGAAGGCAGGTTTCAGGTTTTACTGATAGATGCAGACAAAGATTGCTGAAAGTCAGGAACGAATGAGCAAGCCTAATTCTGATATACTCAAGCTACTAATCACGTGAGAAATTGAAGAAGTTGTGGTTGAGTAAAATACTTGAAGATAAGTTGATTTAAAGAGTTGAAGTTTGACTATAATACTAAGGAGACAAGAGTTGGAATTGAAGAAGGAGTCTCACTTGAAGTAGCATTCTATGTAATGAGAGTTTTGATTAAAGGAGGAGTTTAAAATAAAGAATGACTCTTTGGAGAGTTGTGCTTAAATAAAAGATGCATCATTCAGAGTAGTTCACGCACTTACAAAGCAGAAAAACACAATCGACAGATTGACTTCACGAAGTGCTATTCAATCACTGAAGAAACACATTGAAGAACCAGGTCCTAAGTATAGAATCCAGCTAAGAGTTTTAGCTTTGATTTTTAGAGTTGTTCATTGTGTTTGAGCTATTGATGTAATATTAGTTTCAGTGTATTATAAACTGAATTAGGAGATAGTCTTCGAGTTGGGGAAAACTCAGAGAATTTAGGAACGCATACCTTGGGAGGTGTGTGTAGTTAGGAATTAGAGTTTATAATTCCTAGTCGTTGAAATAAAGGAATTAGAGTTTATGATTCCTAGTTGTTGAGATATAGGGATCAGAGTTTATGATTCCTATTTGTTGGTTACAAGAGTTTTGTAATCAGTCGTTGTTGAGGCTCAGAGTTATTTAGTGAAGTTGGGGTTAAATCCTGCAGAGGTGCAGGTCGTGGTTTTTTACACCTTTTGATCCGGGTGTTTTTCACGTAAAAATCATTGTGTTCTTTACTTTCTGTTTTACTGCTTCCTTGAAATACGTCAGGCAACCCGTTCTATCAATAAACAACAGTTAGGCGAAAACAAGATAATCAGTAGGCCACAAACTCTAACAATATCCAAATTCATATATATAATAATATTTCAGTAAATTTACTTACTTTTGGGAAGGAATAGAATAATACAAAGTGTGTTTGTGTGCATGTGTAAACTAAAACTGAAAAGTGGTCCCAAAATCAGACAACCAATAAAACTTGTGTACTAATTCTGGAAAACATAGACACAAATAAGGGGCTCCAAACAGGCCCTAACCACCCCTCATGGACCATGGTGGGTGCATTGTGGTGACAGATTCGGTACTAACAACTTTTTTTTTATTTTTTTATAAAGCCCTTCTAATGTAAAATAATTGTGTGATTAGTACTTTTAAGGTATCGTTTAATATGCGGACTAAATAATCGTGGAATTACAGTCTTAAAATTATAATTTCTTAACTAAATTAATTTTAGTTGAAGGCAAACAACATAAATTTTGATATTTTAGATTTTAGTTACAATTTTTTTTGATATTTTGCGTAATTACTGAAAATTTTGATTTTGAGTCTATCGAGATACATAATCATCTAACGAAGACACATTGTTTTTTTCTTTGTAAAATATACATAATTAGCACCCGATATTTAATTTTGGATCTATCGAGATACATAAGACATACATCGAAGATACATTTTTTTCTTTGTAAAGATATACAATTAGCTCGCGATATTTTTTTTTTTATTTTGAAATATATGATTAGCTCCCGATATATCCAATGAAGATACATAATTAGTTGAATTTCTTGTAATTATTTTGTAAGGATGAGATTTGTGTAATATGGTAATTTAAGGTGTATGTTTATGTTGCTTTTCCTAAAATAATTTTCAGTTGGATGAGGTAGTGAGATATAATATGATTAAGTTTGAGAGTAAATTTATATTGTGTTTGTTTGGCAAAATAAATTCATCCAAAGATAAAATATTCCGTCAATCAAACAAAGTGTATAAAAGTATCTATCTCAAACTCAATCTTGATATATTCCACCTTATCGTCCGTAACAAAAGACCACTTAATTTCTTAATCTGTTATTATACACTAATCCTAAAGGCTTTAGTTTTTATATAAATTAGTATATAATTAATTTCTCGAGAGGTGCATTCATCTGCCCAATTGCTTCATGATTCCAAATACCTGCTAGCCAGTGCTTTTATTGTGTATTTTTAAATATCATTCTCTCTCCGGGACCAATTAATCACTTAATTTTGTTGGTTTATAAAAATTATTAGGTTAGTATTAGGTAATATAATTGCTTTTTAAAGAGGATATGAAAATATTCTTTGATGTACATATCGGCCCCTCTAGTATTGTCTTATTCACTTTGAATCGGAAGCGGAAAAATTGTGAGTGGTTAAAACTTAAAAGCTTGAAGATGACTGATGAATATGCATCAAATGTGGAGGAGGAGAGGCGTGTTGATATGAATGAAGGAAAGCTGTACATTATGAAAAGTCATGATTCTCATGTTTTCATGAGGATTTTAATTCTCGTTTTATTTAGTAATTTGCGTGAAAAAATCAATCAAAAAATCTATAAAAGAGATAACCGACTAAAAAACATCTGAAAAAACAATTTCACCCTCTTTCTCAAATGAAATTTAACTCTTTGAGGAATAAAGACTATGCTATGCTTTTCTTTCTATGCCAATCCTAATATGAATTATTAATGAATATGAAATTTTTAGAGTGACATTACACTTTGTTCTTGATTTATACGATTATTCGTATGAAATTAGGTGAAACTTCAAACAAAACAAAAAAAGCAGGCCAAAAATTTTTGCACATTCAAATTGTTAATTCACCTCACGCATAATTACACGATCCCATATATAGTTGCTCCCATATTCCCATCACTGAATAGAACATACAGATAGACTCGGTTCTACTTACTGTCTAGCAACCAACAACAACAACATATCGGTGTGAGTGTATCCTGAAAACTTACTTTCTAGCAATCAAAGATTTTATTTATCGGATATTTTTTTTGGTGAAGAAGAGAAAATCTAACAAGTTAAGAAAGTCTCATTGAAAGAAGAAATTTAGACCTTGACAATTGTTTTCACGCGTTTCAAAGGCTTAATTGACACTTGGAATTGAATCTGGCTATTAATTACATTATTGAAAAATTTACGTAAATATACATCATAACTTTCTATTATTACGTAAAATTCCATCTGCCAAAACTAATTACAAATAATCCTATTTTTTACACTTTCTCTCTCCATCCTCCATATACATATCACACCTCCATAATTTATGCCTAAAATCAAACAATCATAATTAAGAGATTTCAAGGTTCGATTTTACAAACCTTCTCTTATCAAGTTGTTGAACACCTTCTTCAATTATTTTTTTTGAGGTTAGTTTAATTTCTTAATTTTTTCAGCTTTACTAAATCAAAAATTTACGAGTTACTTGTTGCATGTGCTTAATTCTCAAAGCTTAAGCATAGTAATGGAGTCTGGTCCGAGTTTTAGAGAAAATAGATCGAAACACCGAAATGACCCCGCCAAGATGAAGAAGTCGAGGGAAGTTGCTCATACAAGCTCCAAAAAGCCTGTTGCTAAATCTTCAAGTAAGATAAAAAGTGAAGAATCATCACGACCGTGTCTTCCAAAGATATAGTAATTTGTTATTGAATCTGTATTTTTTTATCGATTTACGCATTCTTATACATTGTTATATAAGAGTGTTCTGTTGTTATTTCAATCTTATACATAAATTAGTTATGTATAGTGTTAGAGACGTCTTCTTATACATTAAATTTGTTATGTATATGGTTAGATTACTTAGTAAATTCATGTTGTTGTTTTAAACTATGATACATAGCGAGTTATGTATATATTTGTAGTTATGTCATTTGTTGGACGTTTTATTTCAATCCATATACATAAATTTGTTATATATATGTATTGAAGCAAGACACTGCTGGGCTGTTAAATTTCACGTCACATACATTATAGAGTTATATGTATATGCTATCCATCAATAGTGTTATACATATCACAGTTATGTATATGACTCTGTTAGACAAGATGAGCTGTGTGTATTTCAGTACATATACATAGCAGTGTTTTGTATATGAAAGAACGTTAGACATGTATATGATGGGTTATCTTTATATTTTCAAGTTTTGTTTCATATTATTATATTTATGGGATGTCTGAGATGTGTATTTTGCAAACCTATATGTATAAGGGTTGGAGTTCACTGTTGTCATGTTCTTCAAATCTTATAGGAATCTATTTTTTTTTTGTTTCAAATTTTTTCATACTTACGTCGTAAAATTTTCTTTATATGTAGATTAGGTATTAAAATTTTTCGTAGATTTACGTAGTAAAATTTCCTTTATACGAGTGTTTTTTTTTATTTTAAATTTTTTTTTTTATATTAAAATTTTTCGTAGATTTACGTAGTAAATTTTCTTTTAGGAGTATATTTTTTAAAAAAATTACATAATTAAGAGATTCACTAATCACACATTAATAAGGTATAATATTGAATAATTATTAGTCTTGATTTATTTTCTTAAATATCGTAAAGGAAGTTAGTTATGATACATAAGATACTTATGTATATTAACGTTCAGTTATGTATATGAACAATTAAAATCTGGGAGAGAGAAAATTTATTAAAAAAATCGAGAAAGAAGGTAATTAAAAAAAAAACTTGGTGGGATTTATGCCCTTAATTATTTAAAAAAAAAGAAGTTTTAAGTAATAACTTAGGTAAGTATGATGAAATTGGGCTATGCAGCCCTTTATTGTGATTGTTAATATCAGTAGCACTTAGAGGGTATTTGGATAGGATTAAAATCTGGTCAAACTAGATTTTAATCATTTTTTTAGCTTTTTTAGGTGTTTGGTAAAATTAAAAAGAGCTTAAAAAAAGCTAAAAGTGGATAAAAAAAGCAAAAATTGAGAAGCTGGATACCCCGATCTTTTTACTTTTTAGATTAAATTTTTTTTAGGTTTGACCAAAACATTTACCTTTTTATCTCTTATATTTTCTTCTAATTTCAATAATACCCTAAACTTTGTAGCCCTTATTGATTTATTTATTTTTCTGTTGCTTTTTTTCATCTTTTCCCTCCAGTTTTCTCTTCATCTTTCTCCTTTATTTTCAGAGAATCCATCATTACATAAGAAAATACTCAAAAAAATTATCGTCAAATCGAGCTTGTGTTAAGTTTTTCTCTATCCGTTCACATACAATCTATGCGTGTTATTTAAATTTTAAAAATTGATTCCTTTTAATAGTTTGTTTCATTCCTAAAAATTTTATATTGTTTACAAGCTTGCAATATTACAATATAATACTATATTTATATCAAAAATATTTTAAAATTTTAATTTTTAATATTTTAAAATAAAAAAGTAACTTATATTTATAAATTGACCTGGCATAATCACTTTATGTTGAAAGTGTATTTAAATAGAAATTATTTTTGAAGTATTAGAATTAAAAATCATAAATAATTCACGTTATTATGTGTTAACAACTTTAAGGATATTTAAGTCATTTTGACAACAAAAAAGTGATTGAAAACACTTGTTTACCAAACACATCAACAATTTTTTTTTAGTTTCAGCACTTCTATCCAAACACTTATCTGTTTAATTTAAAAACACTTATTTTAAGTTTTTAATCACTTAAGCTAAAAAGTAATTTTTTTAATCTTATCCAAACGTGCTCTTATAGTGATAACATTTCTAATAAAACGGAAAGTTTTTTTTTAGTGTAACCAACATAAATCCCCTACCTATTGAAACTAATTACATAAAATCCCCTCTAGTTTTCTCTCTCCCGAATTTTGTAAATATACTCATACATTCGGCTGCCCATCATACATAGCTCGAATGTATGATAAAACAGTTAATCCTATATTTAAGGTAAGATGATAAAACATAATCCCCTACATTCATGGAAAGAGTAATCAAATGAAATCTTTCATTCCCTTAAATAAAGCCATTAATTACCTATAATTATATTTTGTATGATTAAATAAAATAACTGAAATTTAAATTCAAAAAAACTCTTAAACATCACTGTTAGTTTTTCTCATTTTTAATGACGTTTTTGAAAAAAAAAAACGTCTTCGCCTTTCTTCAATTCTCGAAAAAAAAATATGAACATCCCCATATTGTTGCGTCATTTCGGAATTTGGGAGTTGAAAATCATTTATCAATTCCATAAAAGTGATGCAATTATTATTTCGGAAAGTATTAACTTTTTGAAATTGATTGCTACGATCGCGATGGAATTGAATATTGACAAAGTTCGTAAAAAAATCGAAGTAAAATACACAACAATTTCAGCTGTATGAGGGCAACTTATACATTTAAAAAATAAACTGCAGTAATGTATAATGTCATACTACACATGTAAATTCTTCACCTTAAACATGTATGACCTATATATCTTGACAGAAGGTATAATGAAAATTTATACAAAAATAAGATTTTCTAACAGTATAATACCACATAAAGCATAAAATGCATCTTATAAGGACTTTGAATGTATAACATATTAAAATATATATCTTCAGACTTATATTATACATTAGAATAAATATAAGGGCAACTTATACATTTTAAAAATAAACTGCAGTAATGTATAATGTCATAT
Source organism: Capsicum pubescens (assembly GCA_030864215.1). Taxonomy (NCBI): domain Eukaryota; kingdom Viridiplantae; phylum Streptophyta; class Magnoliopsida; order Solanales; family Solanaceae; genus Capsicum; species Capsicum pubescens. The sequence goes on along the minus strand of CM061538.1, from coordinate 293,932,706 downwards.
TACACATCTAAATTTTTCACTTTAAACATGTATGACCTATAAGCTTGACAGAAGGTATAATGAAAAATTATACAAAAATAAAACTTTTTAACTGTAAAATACAACATAAAACACAACTAATGTAATAAGAACTTCCAATGTATAACATATTGAAAATATATATCATTAGACTTATATTATACATTAGTCTTCCAAAATAACTAATGTATAATGCCTGATATATTATATTTTATACTTTCAAACAAAAACTTCAAGAATGTATAATGTTACACCATACATATAAAATATTAACATTATTTGTCAGAATGTATAATGTAACCTTATACAAAATTCATAGATTATAATTGTATAATTCGACTAAATACAAAAACAGTCTCTTCTATATATACAAAAATTTATATTATACATAAGTGTGTTAAATAAAGTAATGTATAATGTATAAAATCTACATCTTTGGACGCGATGACAAGTAATTTTTTCCCATCGTAGCAAATCACTTATTCTTTTGAGTAGCCTCGGTGTACAAATTGCAGTTATCTTTGCAACCACAAAGCTAGCCTATTTCAACAAAAAATAAACATAAAGTTAGACAAAATATTGAAACATATAAAATAGAATCTTTGAAACATAAAGTTAGATCCAAGAATATTGGAAGAATTTGATATTATAAAATAGAATCTTTGAAAGAGTATTAAAAAATATAAAACGGAGCAAGATCATTCCTTTTCAGAAAGTGAATAATATAAACAAACATTAAATAATCAAATAATTAGGATTTAGATTCATACAGAAGATTAAGTGATTTCGTTGATTCAATCATTTGAATAAACTCCGTTGTGCTCTGTTCAGGGGATTCATTTTTCGTGGCATGTTCCACCCCATTGTGCTCTCCTGATGATGATGACCCAATTGAGATTTTTTGAAGATTCTGATAATTCGTCGTCATTTTTTTGCCTTTTGTTTTCTCAAACAAGTCCATGACTTTCTGATTTGGTGAAGTTAAAAAAAAATAAAAAAAAATTAATGAATGAAATCAATAAGTTCAATTAATGTTTGAAAACTTGCAATGGTCAACTCTAAAAATATAATTGCTTGATTTTAGGCGTGAAAAAAGGGATTGAATAATGGAGGATAAACTGATTTGTAATGGGAGAAGAAAAAAAGGAGGAAAATGTGGCCTTTGTTGGATGTATAATATTAAGGAGAGAGAAATTACAAATAAGGAGATTTTTGTAATTATTATGGAATTTGTGTAAATACTTTATCAATTTGAAATTTAATGTAATTATGTAACTTTAACTTGTGTATATAAGTAATTTTTAGTTTTTTTATAAAAGCAATGGTTCATTAAACGGGTCATTTTCTTGGGTCCAACTATTTTTATTAGAGAAATAACCAACCATGTTAAAGCGCTCTATTACGCACTGCCGCTTTATTAATCGATTACTTTCTTTTTGCACATCCTATAAAAAATTTCGCTATGTTTTTTTAAACAAAAACAGGAAACTGTATTACTCCAACTTCCAATTCTCTTGCTCCAAGTTGAAGTTGAAATAATACCAAAAGTGAACAATTACATTAGCTTTTGCAGTAGTTTACAAATTAATACAAGTGTCATGAACCTAGACTTTACTTTCACCTCCCTTGAGAAAAGAAAAGAAAAACCAAGGCATTACCATCTATTGGCGAAAGAACCTTACTATTCAAATGGGATATAAATAACACCCAAGTCCATGTTTGTAAGGGTACACTCACACTATCTAAGCAACAAAATTTCTTAGACATCTGTGGTAGAAGGCCTAAAAGGATACTTCACCAATTGATGGTGCGCCTATGACCATCAACCTAGTTCATTTTTTTCATACCAGTGACCAGTTATGGGAATATTTGTCGCAATAGACATGGTGAGAAAAGGGCAATCAACAATGGATATCTTCTTAAACAGACAATGAAGTCGTCCCTGCTGATCTTTCCATCGCCATCTGCATCAAATAAGGTGAAGAGTCCATGGATCTGCAATGGTCAACATAAAGAAGCTTAAACAACATGTACAGCAATTTAGAAAAAAGACGCCTTCTTTTACAATCTAAGCACCTAATTTCTAGAGAAGGTAAGCTATAACATTTAAGCAGAGAAAACTCCACCATGACATTTGCATGTCCGGCCAATTGAATTTCTAGTTCAGTCTATTCAGCAAACATTTCTTACAGCAGGTTAAACAAACCCCTCGATTTACAAAGCAATAACACTGATTGGAGTTGTAAAACTTGAATTGACCTAATTTACATGCAAAAACAGTACTCAATGTTACTCAAGTCCAAACAACAATACTAGAGTCGCTATAGAGTTTTCCAAGACTCGCCAAAACACAACTTACCTCATTGTTACTCGAGCCAGGAATCGATAGCATAAGAGAATCCCCAAACTGCAAAAGCATATGGAAATTATACGGACAAGTCATATAGGTAGTAAGCGGATAGCAAGCTATCAAACAAAACGAATGAAAGTGATAGTACCTCTTGCTCCAGAATGTAGTTCTTCCCATCACTATCACATGCAGTAAAGGCTGATTCACAGGCTTGATGAAATAATGGCTGCTTCAAGATATGGGCTGACCCAACCAAAAACTGAAACCAGCAGAAAGATCAATCATAAATTATACGTCTAGAGCTCCATTCATAACACACTATATCATCCACCCAACCCCATACAACCCTTTATTGTATATTTTATAAGAAAATGAATCACTTAATTTCATTTAATATACAACTGGAGCCAAAGCAATAATAGCACCCGCTTGAATCTAGTTCCAAAAGCTACAACTAGTATGCAGATAACAGCTAGACTGTAGAAGCATTGGTGGAGGAAGAGCACCTGCTTGAATGTTATTTTACCGCTATTCTGCACGTCAATGAAGTCAAACATCTGAAATACAAGAAGAATAGCTCAGGGAGAAGAAGCAAGTTATTATACTTTTATCAGCAATGTCTTTCAACAAAATAGACTAATCTTACAGAATTATTGCACTGCACCAATAAAATTGACCTCACTGACATATCTTAAAGCTTCCTATTATTTGACAGTAACTGATATGAATTTCAGAGAAAATAATTTTCACTCGTTTTTGAGAAAGAGCAATAATCTTCACTCTTAGGGGGAATTTAGTTGAAATCTGGATAATCCTGAAAATATTAGTGGAGTATAGGACTGTAATGAAGTGGTAGAATTGCAACGTTCTATATGTCAAGCTGATCATGATTGTTGAAGTCTGTGTGAGCCTTATCATCTAAAAGTTTAAGCTGCTAGCCAGGCTACGCTTTCATTTACTTAATTATGTCATCACTACGGTCCCTCACGTGCTGGCCTAATTCTTTTATGTGGAGCAAGCATGTGGACCAAACTAATGAAGAGTGGCAGTCAAACTTGACCCAAGACTACTGTACAAGGTAACCTTATTTGCTTTCAACGTCTTCCAATCTAATGTGGACCCTCTGTAGCTACTTAATATCAGCTTAACTTTCTTAAGGGGCAGTTCATACAATTCAACATGGTGTTCAAGTAAGCAAAGATCCTTGTCCTTTGGCTTGAGTCTCATGCCACCCATTAGCTGTCCACATGCTTCAAAGAAAACGAATTAAAACTGCAAATGAAAAGGTGTGCTGTGTACCTGAGATTAAAAAACAAGTGATCCCTTTCTTACAATTAAGCTTTTTGATGAGGCGGTGCACATAATTTAACAAAGGTGAAAATTGACCCTTCTCGTCTTATGTTTGAGGATCAAAGTGGTCTATCAGGGATCTAACCCCATGAGATTGTAATTAAGGATAGTATAATCTTCTGCCCCCAACCTGAAACTTTATGATTTAATCCCATATTGGGCTAACTTGGCATCCAAAGTTTGGTCCAGTCCTTAGCGTTCTATTTATCACCTACCACCAGTTTATAAAGTTGAAAGAAAGTGAAACCAAAAAAGGACACCAAGTAGAGTAGTTTTTACAAAAGCTGATGAGCAATGACAGCAAACACAATGATGCAGACAGAACAGACATTTACAAGCCCAAGAAACTAACTCCTAAAACATATAGAACTACGTAAGCGGTGAAACATAACCATAATTGTCGGGAAACTGCTGCAAGAGAATGAAGGATGTAAGAGCAATGAGAAGACAAATGCTCCAAGTCCCAAACTACGACAATCAGAACCAATATTTTTACCTTTTCAGAAAGATTACACGGTTTCAGTCTTAACACCTTGAGGAAGTCATGCATCTCAACCTGTCCCCTGCAGACACAATGGATATTACTGCAAGTACATTTTACAATTATAAAATCGCATCAAAGCAGGACTAGACATCCGAATAACCTAATCAGACAAGGAAAAGATATAGTGATACACTGTGATACTATGCTTCAACTTAATAACTGAAGTCCACAACCTCAACTGGTGTTAAATTCTTTGACAAATAATTCACAGTAATCCGCTCAGTACCATACCCTTTGAGAAAGAAATCCATGCTCTATCTACAAACAAAAACTACAATGGAATCTGGGCTCGTTGAAAAGAAAACCTCCAGAAAATCTACAGCCTCCAAAGAGCTCAAATGAAATGCTTAAAAACAAGAAAAATGACATACCTGGAGTCTGGGTTCATTGAAAGGAAAACATCTAGAAAATCGACAGCCTCCAAAGAGCTCAAATGAATTGCCTAAAAAAATGAAAAAAATCATAAATCCTTTGTCATCTTCAACCCAAATTTTTGAAAAATAAACTTTGCCGCAACAGCGCAGAAAACTGCATAAATTTAGGATGAAATACCGCTTCAAATATCTTTAAAAGCTACTGAATAATTTTGCCACTCAGTGCAAGTTTTGGACTGAAGGGGAGCCTTGGAGTATCAGGTAAAGTTACTGTCATGTGACCATGAGGTCATGGGTTCAAGCCTTGGAAACAACCCCTTGCAAAAATGTAAGGTGAGGCTGCGCACAATAGATCCTTGTGATCGGGCCCTTCCCCAAACCCTGCGCATAGCGGGAGCTTAGAGCACAGGGCTGCCCTTTTTCAGTGCAAGTTTTGGACTGCTTATTCGGAAAAATGGTATTTCATTCATGGGAATAAAACCTTCTTTTTCTTTGTGATAATTCAACGATAAGAGTACATAATTACACAATTTTAAAGTATTTAGTTACGGATGTGTGGAATCTAGAATGGAGTAGGACAGCCAATTATTTCTTGAAACCAAAACTCTTTATCATCAATTTACAACAGGTAAGATTAGCTTGACAACAACAAATGTCTGTGATACTAAGATCTCTCTGTTTTGTAAGTCTGTTCACACACAAGTTAAAACTCCATTTTCGAGGTTCTTTCTACGTCACTCGATTTCCTTGTTCTACCTTTCCCAACATCAATCTATATCAATATTATATCAAACCACAATGAAAATGTAATTATCCTCAAGAAACAAAGGAAATATCAATACAAATATATCTCCTAGGTAAAGGAACCAAAGAACTTTTAACAGGCAAATGCTAAAATACCAGGTCCAAATGTGCTAAAACTAAACACGGAAACTAGATCCATATCAGAGCCAAAGCACTAATATTATGAAAAAATATGTGTTCTCATTGGTAGTAGACAGGGGGAAAGCCCAGTATACATAACATACACAACAAACTGGAGCTACACAATGTATTGTTCTCCATAAAAATCATCCGATACCTATATTAAACGGAACACTATCTTGTACCTAAAAGTAAATCAAACAACAAACAGTGGAGTATTCTCAATCTGGGCTACTGTATGCACGACTTCCACGTAGTTCGAAGAAACTACAAAGAAGTACCAACTGAATCTACTCTAAACTTATGGGGCAAAAGGAAAGGTTACATTTGAGCATTAAACCAATTTAATAGGCAATGCGGCTAAACATTTGTATTTCGAGAAATGTTTGTATTCGTCCATGCCTAGTTTTGCCTTGCAATCAACTTACAAACACACCATGTCTCAAAACCAACATACTAAGAAAATAGCTAAAATAAAAGTGAACTTCCTGAGGAGATGATGTAATTAAAGTCAACTCACCGCTTCAAGCCCTGCCATCTCAACCAAATACAGCGAGGGATTTTCCTGGAAACAGATAAAAAAGACATTACCATAGATACATTCAACTGAAATCCCTTGTCTAAGCAAACAACAAATCAAATTTGGAAAAAATTCATCATTTCCTCAGAAGGCAATTCACTGACTAAAACATATAAAAACTCCAAAAAAATTGCACCTGGGCTGAATGATTCAACATAGAAAACCAACAAGAAAAAAAGTAGCCTTTTTCATGAGACTGAACTTAAAACTCTTTGTCTGCTGTCATATATGCACATTCCATATTAAAATGGCATTAATACTAAGGCAGATCACAAGACTTCCCAAATGCAGGGAAAATCAGCCTGCTTGTGGCCAGAAATCCCATAGTGTTGTCAGTAACCCAGATAATAAAAATGATATTACAGTATCAAGAGAACACTCTTGGAGGTAACCATACAACTCTTGAGACTAGACAAGTAGCAGATTGGCAACAGGTGGAGTACTATAAAAGCAGCGCCGCATGCATCAACCTCTATTTGCCGACAGTCTAACAGCTTATGAGGTTTATATTAGTCTCAAATAGCTACAGGTGCTCTTTAGGAAGAAAGATTCCCAGAAATGTGGCTAAGAAGTCAAATTCCAACATGAGTTTCTCTAAGATCCCCCCCAGAGGAAAGAAAATCAATACATCAGCATACACAATATGAATATGATTTAGTTAGCAGGATCTGAAAAAAACCATATACCTGATTGGCCTCCAAGGCTTTAGAAAGAAGCAGTACGTCTCCATAAGAATGAGATGTTTGTACCACATTCAGGGCGCTTGCAACAGCATGTCCAGTCTGTATTGATCATAGGTTTTAATGTAAGGATCAAGCATAAATAGGATGTATAAAGGATGATAACTGACTAGACAAGCTCACAAATTTAGTAACATTTAACCACGTGTATTATAACCAAAATAACACTTAACTGCAAAGCACACAAACATAACTTAAATGTGAATCATTGTACACTAATAAAAAATGTGAACCACACTACATAAGCTGTAAGGGGAAAATTTAGATGAATCAGGCCTTAAAACTGTAAAAGAAGTCCCCAGCTTTGACTATTGTCAACGTTGCCCTCTTGTCCCTTTACAGTGACCTCATATGCAGCTATATCAACTAAAAAGAAACCATCCAAAGAGTACCCTAAATGGGAGAGGTGATAAACGAGACAATAAACTGACATCAACCTTCTCTTATGGATAAGTCCAAAAGGAAATCAACTTTATGGACAGAAAAATTAAATTGGATGAAGTGCGGCCAAAAAAGAGTCTAAAATTGCCACATTAATGAAAAATCAACTTCACATATCTTACATGGATTTTTTGACAAATATGTAATATCAGGTACGTGTGCAGTTGCTAACTCTAGTGTATTTGAAGAATCTGGCATGAAATATGCATACGCATGCCACACCCAACTCCGGAAGAACAACGCCACTGCGTTTTTTGTTATGACAATGTGGAAGGAAAGAAACAGGAAGACTACTCCATACTAGTGAGAGAGACATGAACAGCTTGTACAGAAATGTGCAGCAATTTACCGGGTATGATTTCTATATGTTGCTCGGACTCTTCATAAATGTCATCGGGTGCGTGTCGAATCCTTCAAAAGTAGCGCATTTTTGGAGGATCCGACACGGGTGCAGCAACATTTTTGGAGAGTCCGGACAACTTCTCTATAAGAGAAAACACAAGCACATTAATTAAAAGATGCTGGAAACAAACATGAATTCTGCATAGTTCTTCATTGAAGAAGTTTTGATATGCAACACACACAAAACATGAAAAATAGAATCTTGTCCAGATAGCAGAAGAATAAATTCTGCTACAGACTAGACTCACCCTTTGAGCAAACCGTGAAGCACTTTCTTTCCGATTTTCATGAGGTGTTATAACAGGAAGGTACTCCACCTGCACTACTAAACAAAGTGAGAGAATTGTTTCAAAAGTAAAATGCTTACCAGTAAAGAAAACGTCAAGTATTTCCAAGGATAATAAATCACCAATTACAAAATCCAATCCCCAGCCCAATATTGATCACTACACAGAGGAAGTAAAGATGGAGAGGGAAATTGAAAGGTAAAAGAGAAGCAATGTGGTCAACTTTTGGGTGCAAACGACTTTTGCTTTAGAGGAAAGAGAGTAAATCATTAATTTAGCCATGGTTGCCAAAATAAACTAAGCATAGAAAGAAAGAAAAGTAAATGTCCAAGAACTCAAATAAGTTTTTGGGGAGCAGAAAGTTTAATGGAATCACAAAGTTGTAGCAGTTAAGGCTTCCAGTGTTCCACAGTAGGTCATATTTTAAAAATATATGTCATTTTAAAGAACATATTTAGCACAGTTTAAAGAAGGCAAAGTATGAAACAAGCACACTGACAGCACATAATAACGTGTTCCCAGTTAAATATTTACAACTAAAGAATCAGTGCAAATTGGCCTACAAGTTCTAAAACTATCAAGAACATGTTGTAAATACTTAAAGCTAATGAACCAGAGCAGATAGGCCTGTAACAAACCGTAATCGAAGATAAGTTTGTCTAGACTATACCGGACACAGATTCATATAAAGATGAACAAAAATTTTAAAATGCCAGAGTACCAAAGTTCAGCAACAGTCAGAACATTAATCCCCAAATTTAACTGGAACTGAAGAATATTTATACTTCCATTAACAGCTTTAAAAAATAAATATTGGCTGTCATATACAATCATATTGACAAGTCATTCTGCTAAATATGTGGGCCTCGACAGATGCATGTACATGTAAGGAAGCAAACTTCAGATGAAAAAGGAGCAGAGTTCTGGGTATATGACTCATAGCAAAACACGTATAATAGACAATGTAGGAAGTCATCACATTGAGAAGTGCATACATGTCCATGAAGAGTTAGTCACATCCTTTATTACTGCAAGTCATACGTACCTCCATGAAATTGTGGAACTGTGTAAACATTCTAAACATCAGCATTGCTAGGGAAACATTCCCCCTGCACGACAATGAAACCCACATGAGTGCTATACAAATAAAACAAACATATCAGCAGCAAATTACTTGATGAGAAGGAAGAATATACCATGATTGATCAAAATGTACGTGAGGATACCGCACAATAACAGGTTGGATGGGATATCCTGGGATAAAGGCACCAAGTTGAAAGGAAATAATCGATCTTCCATTGGTTGTAGTCCCTTCAGGAAATAAAAGCACTCGGGGAAATTGATCGCAAGAAGCCTTTCTCTGTTTTCAGATCCTTGAAAGCATATTTCTGTATCAAATAGCTATATATTGCTAGAACACTTTATCTTCATATTTATACATTCAGGAAGGATCAATTACTTTCAAATTATGGACTGAGCTGTTCACTAATTCTACTTCTCAGCCGAGTACAAGTGAAACTTTTGTACTAATAAATATACATGGGCACCAAGTACTCCTCATGAAGGAAGCTAAATAGATGGTTGCTAAAGAGAAAATTACCTCTGCAGACCTTTTTATTGAACTGAGTAAGAGGGCACATGGATTCATAAAATTTCCACAATATCAATTTCACAGTCATTTCTTCTCTTAGTGGCAACTTCTCATGTGTCAGCTTAATTTTATACAAAGGTTTACATCATAGCAAACGAATAATTATAAAATAAGTCATTACCGTGACGGCTGTCAGATATACCAGTTGGAAGTTTACAGCTTTAGAAATGGAAAAATACTTGTTGATGAAAAGGATCAAGAGTTTTTTGTGGATCAGACATTTTTATTTGCGGTCTTCTACAATCCTTAGCGTGTTGGCAAGTGGTTGAGCAAGAAATACTTGGTCAAAACTACCTCCAAACTTCAACTTATCTGCACCTATATGCACTATAAAGCCCAACCTAAAATCCCAAGACATGGAACTAAAGTAGCAGGTTTTAACTGGGATGGAACCTTACATTTCATATCTCCCAGGTAAACCTCAAAAACACATTCTAAAAATATCTATATACAGCTACAACAACTGATTATGGGCCTACTATGCGTAAGAAGCAGATTTAACTAACCTTAGAATCAAATGCTCTAACATAATAACCAAAAAGAATCTTATCATCCGATAGTATAGATAGAGAAAAGAGACCATCTTATAAAAAACAAAAAGAAAGAGACCAAAGACAGATACTATTTACCTTTATTTCATTTACAGCATGCTTCCTTGATGTGGGAGAGAATCTATTAACATATATCACCTGCAAAAATGGGAAAGGGGATAAACAAGTTCAGTGACCTAATTACAGAAATATATACCAGTCATGCTGAGGTAGAATAAACTGGATGCAGAATTGGAAGCTAGAATCAAATGAAGAAAGTCTGCCTACAAAGGACAAATATAAATTATACGTAATAGCAACAACAGGCTAACAAGTAAAAATAAACTTTTGAGTGTGTTGTTGTGCCATTACCTGCATAGCTCTGATAATGGTTCCGACGAACGGCATGGAATCATGGGACTCGGAAGCAACAATTGTAGGAAATAATTCATAGAAAAAGAATATAGGATCTATGTACGATACATGATTTGATACAACAATGGGAGCTATCGCCCTTGGTGCGGGTTTTCCTTTTCGTCTTATCCATTGGTACCTGGAACAGTAAATAGGGAAGGAGAAGAGGGGAAAAAAAACATATATCATCAGAGACAATGCACGGAAAGAGAATCTAATAAAACAAATCCCTTTAATTTTGAAAAAAGCTAACATGACCACTTTTAACATGCAACTGCCTGTTTAACTTGGACAGACATCATCAATTAGCAAGCTAATATCCCCTTTTACATACAAGATGAAAACACTAATATTATAAATAACCAATGTACGCTAAATAAAATTCTACAAGAAACAAAGAAAAAAAGACTAATAGAAGAAAAACTACAATACTTGGGAAAGGAATGCCAATGTTGCTTGATCAGGAAAAAGAAAAGGAATCTTAATAAGCTTTGTAAGGGTATATATAACGATCAAAAAATGTCTTATAAGGCAAAAACTTATTTAATTGAGTGAACTAGGCCAGTAGTCTCCCTTAATAACATTATCATGCCACTAAATTTCACAAGAGCTCCAACACCTGCAAGCCACATAACACCCACAGGTTTCTCAGAGCTCCAATAACTGCAAGCTACATAATATACCAAGTTTCTTATCCCCTCCTTCGCCCCATCCACCTCTTCAATAGAGAAAAGAACAACAAATGAAAGACTAAACAAAAGCTCAAGTTTACTGTGACTGATGCTTTAATTTATCATTTATAGTTTTCCACTCGACCTCAGAAAAACAGCCATCTTGAGAAATGTCACTTGAAATAGGGTTGATGAAAACAGTATACAAGAAACCAATAAGCAGTTTTGCAAAGGGAGACAACTCAATACTTTTAATGAACAATGAACTTTTTATTTCAAAAAATACTTTTTAACAGTCATTATTCATCTTACACTTCAGGTTTGAGTGTTAATTGCACGAAGAATTTATGCCAATAAACGGGGGAATTTTCAGATAACTGACTGGCATAATGAGCCTATCCAATCAAGAAGTAATCTTATTCAATAAAAAGAAGGCAACAAAGGGTTTTCATCAAAACACTAAGAGCAGGAGAAGAAAAGTTGTATCTTCACCAAGTAGCCATAGGCCATTAAGAAAAACACAACAGAATAGATATTAACATATCGAATAAAGAAATGGGAAAACTAGCGGCAAGCAAGTCGTTTCGGATCACAAAGTTCTTCCAAAATTCCAAGCATCATATTCTCTATTTGAGATTGGAAGGAATAGTTTTCATCTAATACTCACAAAAGGCTAACGTATAAGCAATGACAAAAAGAAACCTTGACTGTGTGACCAAAAGGAATTACAAAAATCCCTCTAGCAATATGGGAAAGGCGGATTAACAGAAGGATGACAATGACCCATACCAAAAAAGACATAAAAGGAGTAGCTGAAAGAGCTGTGGTGAGGTAGGTGCACAAAAGTGGGCCAACGTCTGGACAATGGAGGAAAATGTTGAGCTGCATCCAGAGAAACCAGGTTTACTCTGCAAGTCGAAAAAGAGGTGAAATACGCCCATGCTGTCAACGAAAGAAACTGTCTGGGAGTAAGTGAAGAGTTTAACTCAACTTTAGGATAAAGTTCTACGAGTTAATTGCCATAAATGGATGTTTTTTGGTGAAGACTGACAGAAATGGATGTTACCACTTATAATGAAGATAAAAAAGATAAAACTAGGCATCCGTGAGAGGTGAAAGATGTCAGAGCTTTGAGATATAAGAAAGGGGAAAAGCCCATGACTGAAATCAGATGTATGATGATTGAGTATGGGTCTTAAAATTCTTCCATGCATACAGGTGCATCACCTTGATGTTACTTGTAACAACATTAAACAAAAAGAAAATCAAAATCATTGATTATCAAAAAAGAAAATCAAAATCATTATTCAGCACTTAGCAGAAATGCCTTTCGAGAAACTTTCCAATCTCTAGAGATAGAACAGTGTAACTTGAGGGTTTATACTTACTGCAAGTTAAAATTCTATCCTGTCCAACTTAAAAGGAGAAAACTTTGGTATCTCAACAATCATAGTACTGTTCCATTTTATTGGACTCATCTCCGCAACATATCCAATAGGGTGTGTATAAGTATCCAATGCTAATAAATCTAGCTCTTTTGTTTAGTGTGCTTTGATGATCCACATGCAATATTCAAACCCATGTCACACCCTTCCCCAACCGGGTGTTAAGAGGAGCAGATGAAGGGTTCATGTACTAAATGAAGGTTCAATGTAATACAGGAGCTATCACAATCACAGAGAAAGAGACTTGAAGTCAACTTAGCAGCTCTGTTTGAGAAAAAAAAGTGGATAAGTTATTCTTTTGCCTTTTCACAAGTAACCACATAATAGATAAATAATTTTTCATCTTTTCACAAGTAAACCACAAAATAGATAAATTATTCTTTCACCCTTTTCCTTCAGCAAAGGATCTATCGGCAACAGTTTTTCCGCCTCTAAGGTAGGAGTAAGGTCTGCTTGCGCTCTACCCTCTCCAGATCCGACTTAATGAGATTAGACCCGACTTTATGAGATTATGCTGGGGATGTTGTTGTTGTTCTAGTTGTATCGTTTCACCCTTCTTTGCAACAAAATCATGTCTATCTTGCTAAAGCCTACTCCTTTACATGGAGATTACAAGAAATGTTAATTTATCAAGTAAGTGGAGATTAACAATAAAATCATACATATCTTGTTCCAGAGAGGTACTTTATCAACACAAATCAAGAAAAAGCCTGCACCTTTACATGGAGATCGACGAAAAATGATATTGCATCAAACAAATTAAACAAAGTAGCATTCTTTAACATACCCAAAAGAGAAGAGGATAGTTCGTGCGCTAAACCGAGTAAGACACATCAATCTAGACCTCCATTTAGGCATAGGATTATTTCTATCTTTCCATCCTTGTAAAGCAATCCTCGTCGCCACATAACCAACCATCAAAGACAAACCAAACAGCACCAACCTCAGCAAGGCAATCGGAAAACACACAACAATCTTCAACCATTCATATAACCCTTGAACTTTCGGTGTATTATTCCTAAACGGGTCAACTGTGGTGGATCCAGGCATGTCGAACCTATTCGCTCCAATAAACGCATACGGATTATCATCCACCTCCGAAACATTCGTAGTATCTCCGCCGGTAGATAATTCATCGACGGTGAGTATCACGTGCGGTTCACGTGCGTTATCGTCGCCGTCGGAGGAGCATGAGTGACGGACGTGATCGGAAGGTAAAAGAGGAGCGAATACAGAGTGGTCCGACATTGCCGGAAGAAATCGCCGGTGGCCGGAGTAGTAGTGGAGAGTCTAGGGAGAGAAAATGAGTAGAGAGAGAAAGGAAGAATTGGGAGGGAAAAAAAGTACAGCGATATATGTGGCTATTGAATATTGATAGTAAGTATTTCTTTTTATGGGGAAAAACGGAAAGGGGAAAAGCTATATTGGCGATAAAGCAGGACAAATGGGTAAATTTAATTGTTTGGGTGGATTACACACATAGGTGGACCGTGTGAATAGTGAGAAACAAAGGGTAAATATTTGATCAGTAAAAAATTAAATAATTAGAATCACATAAATTGATGCATATTTTATACATTTATTAATTTAATGAGTATTGGAATGACATTTCTGACAGGGTTAGGAATGAAATTATTCGAGAGAAGGTGGAAGTGGTGTCAGTGGAGGATAAAATGCGGAAAGTGAGGTTAAGATGGTTTGGTCATGTGATGAGAAGGGACACAGATGCTCCAGTTCGCAGGTGTGAGAGGTTGGCCTTGGATAGTTTCAAGCGGGATAGGGATAGACCGAAGACATACTGAAGATAAGTGATTAGACGTGACATGAAACAGTTGCAGTTGACTGAGGACATGACCTTGGATAGGAAGTTATGGAGGAAAAACATTGGGATAGAGGGCTAAGGGTGTGGATGAGTCGTAGTCAGTAATTAGGTGGATTTTGGTGTCCTTGGTTTTAGCATTGTAATTTTATTTTTTTTCTTGTGGATGTCGTACCTGTGTGTATTTTATCTTGTTCTATGCCTTGCATGCTTCTGTATACCGCCTCTTATCTTGAGCCGGGGGTCTATCGGAAACAATCTCTCTGCCTCTTTTGAGGTAGTGATATGAACTGCGTACACTTTACCCTCCTCAGACTTCACTGTGTGAGAATATATTGGGTTTGTTATTGTTGTAATTTAATGAGTATTGGGTATTAAAACATTTATCTTATTGAAATTGAGGTGTTTTTTGGGGGGGTAGTCACTAGCATGGATTAATTTATTAATTTTAAAAAATTATACTCAAATCAATGGTTGATTGACTAAAACTATATAATTTATTTTATATTTTTAAAAATTATCTATATCGACTTAGTTTTTTCTTCTTCTTTTTCTAAAATTGTATGAATTTTTATTGTTTTTCTGATATTGGTTGAATTAATTTAATTTGTTTGCTTTATTTAAAATCAAAAATATATCTTTAAAAAAATCATGTTATTTCGCAAACGTTTGATTGATTTAAGGCCGCATGCATGTTTATAAGTCATTCAGGTATTTTTGATACTTTCAAGTTCAAAGTTTCACTAATTCTTAATAGGAATATCAAGAATTCAAGATGACCCAACTTTATGAAGATATATTAGTTATGTTATTGTTGGTGATTGTATCCTAACTTATAAACAATGTATTTTATTCAAGCATTCAATAAACATATTAAGTGATTTGATTTAATTGAGGGAGTTAGTACAATACACAAACTCCATTATCAATTGTGATATGACTTTGGAAGCTAACTTAAATTCCTAGTAGGATGCAAAATTGCAAATGCCATTTGTAATCTTGAGAAAGGCACTGTCATCAAAGTGCAAACAATTTTTTGCATTTATGTCTAGAACTAGAACAACATTAAAAAAATAAAAAAATAAAAATCCTATACACCTATTATCATACAATAGTCAAGGGGATTAAATTTAATTTCGATTCATCTTCTTATTGATTTGATTAGTGCTAGGCAAATCCGATTTGTTATTATTCATCAACCCTTTGACTTATTAATGTAACAAAATGAATTTCATAAAAGTTTGATTCAGAAGATATTCATGTTCTAGATTAACCAACTTATTTATAATTTAGTTAGCCTTTTCTATATACGTGTATTTCAAAATGATATAATTTGACTCTATAGCTATTTTGAATTCACTAACTTCCTTTGAAATGGTTTAAGAGATCTAATTTATCCCACTACAACAATCAGCTAAGGTCTAAGAGTTTAAAATCACTTGTAATTTCATCGTATTAGAAGTTACTCTATGAACATTATTTGATATCACGCAGAAGAGAAGTTGCTTATGTTCAATTGCTACTTGCTAGTTTTTGAATCTAAACGGAAAGTGCATGACATCATAAACTGCTATTTATGACTTTTGACTGATTTTAATTTATAATCACTTTTGATTTGATTAAATAATTACTGCTCACTACTTTAAAATACTTTTTTTCAATAATTTCCTCTTACACTTTGTATCCATCATTTTTTTTTTTCTTTACAAAGATATTTTAGATGTATAATTTCTTTTAATTTTTTTTATAATATTTCATCACTTAAACAAAACAACGACTTATCAATTTTTTTCTTTTACCAAACTCAACAATTGCTTATCATCGGCCTCAATACTTGTAAGTTTTATCCAAAAGTGTAACTCTTTTATTTATAAAATTAGTTTCACCATTTAAAAATATTTTTCTACAATATATATATATATATATGTACCTTATCTATAACATACTCATGTGAAATTGTTCAATACTGTTACATCTCCCATGCCTGCAATTAATTACAACAACTTCTATGAAGTTTCGTTTAATGTCTTATAAGTTATTAGTATATACTATCCAAACACATTGTCTACTTGATTCCTTCCTAATATAGCAAAGCAAAAGCTACATACAGCACCATATATTTGTTTTTTTTTCTTACTCTAATTTTTTCGTAAAATTTAATAGGTGGAAATCTTGTTTTTCCTTCTCTCTCCAACTCTGTTTAAAAAGTTTCATGCATATTTCTTTTTTAATTTATAATTATATCATGACTTTTTTGTAAATCAAGTGTTTATATGTTATGGACTAACGTAATGGAATAAATCGATTCTTATTTATGAAGTACAAAACAAAATTAAAGGTAATAAGCATATAAATTAATAAAATTAGATAATGAAAAAAATTGCGAGAGAAAATAGTAAGTAAATTAAAAAAATTAATAGCAATCACTACTATTTTTAAAAAATAAATTATTTACACGATTGGAAATAATAGGGACGATGTGACCCAGAAACAACATGCTATCTACTAATTATATTATTAGTATTTACTATTAGTTGATATACAATCGTGTCTTTTTGACCACATAAAAAGCTTCTTAATAAAAAATTATTCTGTCTTGTAACTATTGTAACATGCATTTAATATTTTTTGGCGTCGGCAGATCTACAGTGATGGTTACATATATGAATTCATTAGTTTTAAAAAATCTATTACTTTTTTTAAAAAAAAATATTCTAAATTAAATCGTAACCTGTAACTCAAAGTTGATGGCATTGATGTAAAAAAATTCTAGAACAAATCGACCTAAATATTGAATCACAAGTAAAAGGGATAATACTTCCTTTTCTCTTTATAGTTCTACTTCTTTCACTACTTATACTTTTAAAAACAGCTTATTGATATTGACAGGGACGACTTAATAAGATTAGGATTCTAAACCAAACTTTAAGAGAGAGACTATGTATATTATATAATAAAAATTTACGAAATATTTAATAAAGAATTCAACTGTTATTATAATATTAATTTGAAGAAAAAATATTGATATTCTTCTATTCTCGTAATTAAGTTCAACTAATCAAGAAATTACTTATGTTATTATACATTAAATATAAATAAGTAAAAATGACAAAAAGAATAGTATCTGAATAAAGTTTAATAAATTCTCATAGTTGTTAGCAGGGAATGGTCCAGTAATAGAATAAAACAGGAAAATCAAGTTTGGACTTAGAATTGCAATTTAAGTAATTAATTTTTGTCCTTGTTGATTGTGAAGAATCTTATGCAAGATCTTGAGTTTTATTAAACAATTTTAATATAAATAATCATGCTGGACCAATTAAAAACTGACGAAAATATAAAAATATTCAGCACGTTAAAAAGTATGTACACACCATCCTATTTTAATAGGCTATGTGCTCAGTGACGTGTTTGTAAGAGAAATTTTAGAGAGGTTTTGATAGAAAAATATTTATATTTCAGATAGCAATGCATCATCAATCAATAATATTAGTATTTAATCAAAGGTACTCTTATCATATTATTCAAAAGACGAAGAAGATATTATTTCTCAACTTAAGAAATTAAGAAATTTAATAAACACCCTTGGAAAATATATTAATGTTTCTCTAGAGGAGAGAGAGTTATCCTCATTTTGTATATGCATCAAACTACATAATTTTACTATGATTGGTAATATAAGATGTGAAGTGGAGGGTCTATCGGAACGATCGCTAAATCTCCAAGATAGATGTTAGATCTGCGTACGTCCTACCATCTCTGGAAGGAGCGGACCTACATCCAAAGTTTTGGTGAAGCACCCAATAAGTCAAAAATATAATTGGATGTTTTAGTTTTCAGAAGGAACTTTAAGCTTTGAACATCAATATATGTGTTCGAACCTTGTGCATCCACGACTCCTAAAATCTGAGTTCGGCACTGATCTCTAGACTCCATTTGGTGTAATTACACGGGCTATATAGTTGTTGACTTGTTATTTTGTGTAATATAAGAGGTGAAATTTACAATAAATAAAAGCACATTATTCAATTTTGTTGAGTCATTATCAAGTGGTACTAAAAAGTTGGAATGAGACAAGATATAGACCTAATTATGGGTGTCAAACGGGCCGGATCGGGCCAATTCGGAACCGGTCCTTCCTTTTTAATCGGGTTGAGGGTCGGTTAAGGGCCGGGCCAAACAGTAAAAAATTTAAAACCCACCCTAATCCGGCCCACTTAACCCAACCCGGTCAAACCCACTAAAACCCGGTCAAACCCGGTAAAACCCGTTTAAAAAATAAATAAAAAATTTAATATACACTATATACACTCCAATATACACTGTATACATTCCAATATACAATATATATTTTTAAAAAAATATATAAACAATTACACATATATACGTACCATTCAATATATAATTATATATGACTATACGTACTACTTTAAATAAAACATATGCTATAATAGTATAATATATATATATATATATATATATATATATATATATTTATATACTAATTTATAAAACATATACACATGTATACGTTAAATATATACTACTTTAGAAGATATATACACATATATATGCACCATTCAATATATATGTACTACTTTAAATAAAATATATACTACAATATACATATATATATATACAACAATATGTATATATATATAGTTGCATACTAATTTATAAAACATATACACTTGTATACATTAAAGATATACGTCTATAGAAGATATATACACATATATACGCACCATTCAATATATATGTACTACTTTAAATAAAGTATATACTACAATATATATATATACTTACATACTAATTTATAAAACATATACACTTGCATACGTTAAATGTATACTACTTTAGAAGATATATACACATATATACGCACTATTCAATATATATGTACTGCTTTAAATAAAATATATACTACAATACACATATATATATACAACAATATAAATATATATAGTTACATACTAATTTATAGAACATATACACATGTATACGTTAAAGATATACGTCTATAGAAGATATATACACATATATACACACCATTCAATATATATGTACTATTTTAAATAAAATATATACTACAATATATATATATATATACTACAATATGTATATATAAATAGTTATATACTTATTTGTAAAACATATACAGTTGGATACATTAAATATATACATCTGTAGAAGAAATATACACATATATAGACACCATTCAATATATATGTACTACTTTAAATAAAATATATACTACAATATACATATATATATACTACAATATGTACATATATATAGTTATATACTAATTTGTAAAACATATACACTTGTATATGTTAAATATATACATCTGTAGTAGATATATACACACCATTCAATATATATGTACTATTTTAAATAAAATATATACTACAATATACATATATATATATACTACAATATGTATATATATATAGTTATATACTAATTTGTAAAACATATACACTGGTATACATTAAATATATACATCTGTAGAAGATATATACACATATATACACACCATTCAATATATATGTACTATTTTAAATAAAATATATACTACAATATACATATATATATATATACTACAATATGTATATATATATAGTTATATACTAATTTGTAAAACATATACACTTGTATACATTAAATATATACATCTGTAGAAGATATATACACATATATACACTTCTATAGGAGATATCCAATTTATAAAACATATACACATCTATACGTTAAATATACACTTCTATAGAAGATATATACACGTGTATACGCACCATTCAATGTATATATACTGCTACTTATAAAATATACTACATTATATATGCATTACAATATATATAGATATACCTATATACTAATTTATAAAACATATACATATGTATACGTTAAATATACACTTTTATAGAAGATATATACACGTGTATACACACCATTCAATACATATATACTACTACTTATAAAATATACTACATTATATATACATTACAATATATATAGATATACTTATATACTAATTTATAAAACACATACACATGTATACGTTAAATATACACTTCTATAGAAGATATATACACAAATATACAAAACATATGCTACTTAATATAATAAATTAATAATATTTGGTAGTAAATTAATAACATATTAGAAGTAAGTTTTTAATTTAAAGTAGAAAACTAGAAATTCAATTTAAAATTTTAAATCATTAAATGAGAAAATATAAAAAGCAAGGACTAAGGAGTGAATGAATTTGGGGAATTTTATTGATTGCAAAATGATCCAAAATTTATAATTTACATGAATGAAAAATCTATAAATTATGCATCATTTTTTCCAACTTATTCATGTTAATATTAATGGGAACTTGCATAGGATAGTCGAAGTCAACGGGGGCAAAACCATGCATTGGACTTGATTCTACTGAGTTCTCCCGTGAAGTCATAATTTCTTTAAGTTTCAGCTCGTCGCTCGGCTCCGGTTCCATTCCTTGGTTTCTTCTTTCCGCTCTAATCCAATCTCTGAGGCAAACTAGAACATTCATTGCATTGCTTCTCAATGAGTGTCGGTTGTCTCCAAGCTGTTGTCGTCCCTGACTAAAGGCGCTCTCTGATGCAACGGTTGACATTGGAACATTCAAGGTATCTCTAGCTAATCTTGAAAGCACAGGATATTGTGTTTCATTACTCCTCCACCAATCCAACGCGTTGATCCGTCGTCTGCGATCCTCTGGCGGCGATCGAAGATAAAATTTCAGCTCTTCCCGATAAGTTGATGTGTAAGTTCTCTCATCAACACTGTTCCAACAATTTAAATCATAAAACGAATCAGAAAAACCACTATGTGCCGACATATTAGAAGATGATGACTCCTCGGGAGGATGAGGAGCGACAGTTGGAGTGATATTTGTAGGTACGGCTAAATCAAATAAATCAGCATAGTGATTATATAATTTTTCTATGTAATCCTTTGCATCAGCCGTAGCCGTCCACAAATCAGGTTGTACTTGTTCAGAATCATAGTTAGTATTTATTTCTAAGTTAGTATAAATAAGAGTACTAAAGTGACACATATTGTTATATTTCATGCACGGATTTAGCATAGCACCAACCAAGTAAATAAGGGGAATCGGAAAAAAATATTTTTTAAATTTCGTAAACATGGCGCCAACTGCTTCTTTATAACCTTCTTTATTTTTATATTCTTTGAGCAAACTAGAAATATCGGCTATATATGTCAAAATATTACAAACAGTAGGATAATAAACACCGAAAAATTCAACCGTAGCTACATAAATTTTTTCTAAAAACTTAACAAGATCATTAATTACAACCCAATCAGAATTATGTAGCATGCAATCAGCAGAATCAGCAAATGAACCGCAATGTTGGTTAAAAGCTAGTGTAATAGGAATTCTATATTTATAACAAGTTTTTAAAAATTCATATGTAGAATTCCATCTAGTATCAATTTCCTCAGGCATCAAAATCGGTGTAAGTCCATTTTCTTGACATTTAACTTTAAATTCTCTAATTCTCGATCTACGATTATTTCCTTGAATTAAACCAACAGCAAGACGAATTTTTTCAATATAAAACTAAAAAAACTCAAGACCATCTTTTACAATTAAATTATATATATGACATGCACACTTAATATGAAAAATTTCAGGCAAGGGCGGAGATAACGTAGATTTTAATTCTTTTATGGCAGTGTTGTTGTTAGAAACATTATCAAAAGCAATACATAAAATTTTATTTTCGATACCATAATATCCGGCAATTTTAACAATAGAATCAACAATAAATTGTCCAGTATGTTTACGAACTTCATCATATAAAAAAGCAAGAATGCATTTTTGCATCACGAAATTACTATCCATCCAACGACAAGTAACGGTTAAATAATCATTTTTATTTACAGCATGACCAAGATCAGAAGTTAGGGACAATCTATTGAATATTTTTTAACAATGTTGATAAATAAAAACAATATTCTGAATGAAGTCTAAAAATATCAGACCGACAAGTAGTTCTAGGAATACCGTTAAACATAGGATTATAAATTACTTGTATATAACGAATAAAGGCATCAGAAGAAGAAAAATTAAAAGACAAACAACCCACAACTACCATTTTAGCTATTTCTTCCCGGTCCCTCAATTTATTATACTTTTTCGCTACGTGACCAGTTGCTGGGTCCATTCTAGTTTGCGTTGGCCCACCAACATCCCCACCACCTTTTGCAATATTTAACTCTCTTTTGTGATCTTCAGCTACATGTCTCATTAACGTACCCGTACCCCCTTGCTTGCCTCCACTTCTATGCTTATATATTTGTTGACAAATATTGCATTGCACCTCAATATCTGATATACGTTCAAAAAATTGTCATGCAATACTAGTTCTTTTACGAGGTCTTGGGGCATTGGGAGCACGGGGAGGGAGATTAACCAATTCAGATCTAACGTTAGCATCTCCTACTGCGGGTGTCTCAACAATATTTTCATTATCTTCGTCTAAATTAACCGCATCTACTTCATTTTCTTCTTCTATACCGTAATTTTCCTAAGTTTCTACATAATCCATATTGTGAGCACCTATACCTATTTCTTCCTTAAAAGGTGTACCAAGCGGTACCGGAGGCGAAGACACACGAGTATATCTACTACTTGAACTACCTCTACCGCTAGTAATTCGTTTTTTACTACCACTACTGCTTCTGAGACAAATTTTTTTAACACCTTTAGTAGCGAAGTTTCTTAATTTATCCATAATATAAATTAAATTAAACTAAAAATATTCAAAATACACAAATATAATAAAATTAAATATTAAACAATTAATACAATAAATAAAAATTAAACGTAAGAGATGAAACGACAATACCAAATTTTGGAAGTATCCGAAGATTGCGACTTTAGAAACTTCCGCTCGTACTTTGTAAACGAAAAATTAAAAAATTAAAGTGAACACTTTAAGAAATTCAATATATTGAATATTTGAGAATTGAGATTTGAGAGAGTGAAAAATTGTGTGAAAAATGATTTGAAGTTGTAGGGTATTTATATAATTTTTTTTGGGATTATTTTTTTTTTTTTAAATGGGCCCAAACTAGCCGTTTGGACCCAAAAGCGGCAATATGACCCATTTTTTTTTTCTTTTTTAAATAATGGTATCCGGTCCGGGCCGGGCTAACCGACGGGCCTGGACCGGGCCGGGTTAGCCGATCCCATTTTAAAAAAATAACCGGCCCGGGACCCGAAACCCTAAAGCCCTAAGGCTTACCGGGCCGAATCAAACCGGGCCGGATTAGTTACTAGGGCCGGGCCGGGCCGACCCACCTGACACCCATAGACCTAATACAAGGTGATCTTGTTCACTCAACAAGATTAACGTGTTCAAATAAAAGTTCATATTAGAAGGGGACATGCAAGAGGTTTGCAACCACATAAACAGTACTACGTGCGGCATCACCAAACTTACAAACAGAAATTCGCTGTGCCCATCAAACAAACATGTCAATGTTAACCCACCACCTCATCTCATCTGCTTCACTCTCCCACATTCCCCTTCCTCACGTTACTTAACGTAGTAATCTTCTCTGTTTTTTCTTTTTCTCACCAGTTCTATATTATTTGACGGCAAAACCCATATGCAGTACGCATCATTTTTCACTTAGGCACCTCAAGTGGACATTATTTCATTTTGGCACCTCAAGTAGGTATAAAGTGTGTCACTTTGACACCTTTTACTGAATCAGTAAATTTATACTGTGTGCGTGTATTACACGCGCCTGATGATGTGGAAAGTGACAAATACTATGCCGACACGTGTCATTTTAATTTTTTTTTTTTTAAAATCATTAATTATTTTTTTTTCAAAAAAAAAAAATCAATAATCACCCCTTTCCCCAATAATTATTTTTAAATAAAAAATACTAAAATAATTTATAAATAATTAATTTAAATAAAAAGTACCCCCTCTCCCTAACCTACCCACCCCACCAACCTTCTTCTCCAAACACCCCACCCACGCACCACCCCCACCCCCACCCTACCCACCCCATCAGTCCACCCACCCACCCCCACCCCACCAGTCCACCCATCCCGCCGCCCCACCTACCCCATCAGCCAATTTTTAATTTTTTTAATTGATTTTATTTGATTTTAATTTTTCTTCACGAATTTAACTTTATTTTTTAATTTCTTTCATCAATTTTTCTTCGATTTTCAATTTTCCTTCATTGATTTTTCTTGGTTTTTATGCTTCGATTTTTTTTTTATTATTATTGATTTTGTTTGAATTCAATTTTTTTTAACTGATTTAGCTTTATTTCTTAAGCATTCTTATTTCTTGATTTAATCATTCTTGTTTTTTGATTTCTTCTTTCATAAAAGAAGTCTTGATTTGACCATTTTAGCATAAGGATGTGTTAAGAAAAAAAATGGTGGTAAGTTAGTGGATTGAAGAAAGAAGAAGAAAAGAGAAGAAAAATAAAAATTACGAAAATCCCACTGAAAAATTACGAAAATGCCACCCAAACGCGCCTTCAATGCGTGTGTCACACACACCTTGCCAACTCAGCAAAAAATGTCAAAGTGACACACTTGAAGGTCACTTGAGGCGCCAAAATGAAACAATGTCCACTTGAAGTGCCTAAGTAAAAGATGGTGCGTACTTGAGGGACCTGCGTATGTATTCTGCTTTATTTGACCCATGTTGATGTGCCACATCCGCAACAAAAGTGTAAGTGCATTTTATTAAAGTAATATTATTAATGATACGTTGAAACTTTAAATTTAACAACTACTATTATTTTATGTAGTTATTTAATATCAAGGACATTATGAAAAAATGGAGCATCAATATAGAGGCCAAGAAGAAAAAACGGACAGGTTACTTTCAGATTCAAGTCGAGCACGGCTATTTAATCCTCATATGATACTAGATAGAATCTCATAACTAAACAAGCCTACCTTGCTTACTTTTTTTTTTACAAATTTATAACATAATTATCAAAATTAATTTCAACATTCAATTGCATAAACCATCAAAAAAGTTGCATTATAAATTTAGGGTAAAACGTCTAATCCAAATACAAGCACGGGTGTACATTGATCCAAAAGTGTAGGACAAAACACACAGATTCACAAAGTTAAAAGGTGGAACACGTCTTCCTAAGTAGTTACGGTAGGTGACCAGTATTAAAATTCAGCCGCGGGTGTTCACTGACATTCCTCACGTCATTAATTCAGTAAAACATGATTTGGTGTAAACATCAAGAGAAAAACTATTATCTAGAGTCCAGATGAACTTGCAGGGAAGGCACAGGACCATTGGGAAGCATGTAAAATAAGCTAGTCATTTTGGGATCTGATTACATTGAGATCCACGAAGAAGATTTGTCAGTTTAGTATAATATTCCGGCAGAAATTTCTCACCTAAGTTGGGTAAGTGATTGGGACTTAAATAATCACCATGATGTGCGCATGCAGCACGCACGTGATATTCTTTACTCCCAGCAAACCATGTGCAAATAGATATATCTACCCCTATGCCAACCCCTGCCTTTGCCTTTTGAGGGATGCAGTAGCTGGAAATTTTCCAACTTTTGGAAGAGCCAACAGTTCAGATGTGAAAAATACATGCTATGGTATATGTACAGTGAATGACAGCCATCGACAGCTCAGTCATGTTCTTTTAATCATGTATATCTTGATCCATCCCCAAGCAATGCAATCTGTAAATAATACATTCAAGTCTAGTCAGGTAACCTTCGAACAGGAATGGAAGACAAAATATATCTAACCACTTACCTTGAATTTGGTGGTTGTATTGTGTATGGCTATATTCCCTCAGCTCGTGTCAACTATAACTGCTTGAAGCCCAAAAATATTTAGCGAATTCATCAAAAGATGATCTAATCACTGTCGCCAGAATCATAGTCACTGTCACCAGTAATTCCTTCTCCACTTTCGCTTTCAACCTCATGATTATCCAAATCATTACTGGAATTATCAAATGATTCTCTCTCTGTAAGGAAGAATCCATCCTCAGAAGGCTTGTAGTTTTTACCCCTCCATATCACAATCTGCTCTTTATCAAATGTCACGAGAATACAAGGAACCAAATCCTGCCATTGACAAGAGTTACAAACATAGTATATAGTAGCATGACAATCACCATATCTGCCCACATGGATATCAGAACAATCTTCGAACATCCATGACATCTTAGTTTTAGTAGCGTGCCAATCACCATATCATCCAAATGGATATCACAACATTATTCCAAACATTTAGCTCTTCTAAATTGAAGGCTTCATTTCAAACAGCAAATGTAAACTGAAGGAGGTAGACAACCAAACTAATATGCAGTTAACTGCAGTTCTAGGAATATTAAAAGAGCTCTAAAAGTGACAAGCAGAAGATGATCATGATTGTTTCTTCAGTTTTTCTGTGATTTGGTAAATCCCAGCGCTCCAAACCCTCATCCCCAGGGCCAAGAGTAGTTTTTACCACTTTCTTCCTTGGTGATTCAGACTCCTAAAGCACTCTCACCACTAGAGAAACCATCGCTGGTAAGCAATGAAGATGACTAAACTAAGGCAAACATCAAGGGTTCAATGAGTAAGGAGAAACGATAAGTAACAAAAGAGACAATAATAGCGACATTACGCATGCATAAATGCAAGTGTTGTTGCTTGGAAGGGACACCCATGATCAGACTATCTCTAATCGGAGATTTAAAATTCAAATCTCAGCAGTCAAACCCCAATGGATACTACTACCCCCGAACTTCTCTTATAGCAACCATAATTGTGCCCCATACTACACCACATAAAATCAAAATCTCAGGCCCATCCTTTTCTAAATCATTGGGCCAAAAAGGCTTGGAGTTTTGGCAAAACAGGGAGTCTAGAATTCAACGAACATATTGCAAGTAACTTGTTGTATTTAAAATAACAGAAACTGCATATCTTCTCGTAAATCATTGCACTCCACAAAAAAGATACAAGAAAAACTATGGATACAAGGAGAAAATTCTTACCCTCAGTTTGCAGCCTATTTTCTTGTAATCACTCTTTTGAAGGCCTTTACAATCTATCCGAACCAGCTCCTCAGTGAGAAAAGCATCTCGTACCATTGGTACAAGACTGCCATAGTAACCATTTTTGGCTGCATAATACATATCATCTAACAAATTCAGATGGGCTCACCAAACAAAAAACAGTTGACAAGAAAGGGTACCTAGTCTTGTTAAGGCAGGAGTAGCTAATCCTCTTTTTCTCATTTCCTTAGTTTCCTCGATACTCAGGCCATCAATAGTAGTTTTTATAAGCCTTGGATATACAGGCTCATGAGGCTTCCAAAGCATTAAGGGGATAACGGGCCTCTTCTTGGGATGATAATTCCTTCCTCTGTAGAGTACAAGTAAACCACCATGTCTGTGGATGATTTTACCAAATGTCTTATCCTAGAAGACATAAATTAACCAACTTTACTAATCAAGGGAACAGTAAAACATAAAAAAGAAATTCAAAGTTGAGTGAAGCATATTTTTAGAGGATAAAGTCCCTGAACATAGTAAATTGCTACCTGCTATTCAAGCAACTTAATTTTGAAGAATATCAATAATAAGAAGGGATTAAGAAGCAAATGAAGTGACATGATTGAATTTGCAGGACGGAGATACCTCCAACTGAGTGCAAACATTCTTCATATCAACTGTAGGCACGCCCATACATTTTATTCTTACAGCTTCAGCATGTTTCCAGTTATTATGAATATCATTCAACATGTTATGTGTTAAACCATCTCTCCCTGCACAACAAAAGATGGTGGAAATCAGTAACCAGACATTCAGATAATGTGCTATTATAATCACAGTATAAAACTTCTGTCAGTGATATTCAACATCTTTCTCAATAAAGTAAAACAGGCTAAAAACCAAATCAGTTTAAAAAAAAACAAGGCTAAAACCCTAATACCAAATGGCGGCATGAAGCACATCACATCACTAAATTTCCCAATCCATGACAGTAAACTTCAATGAAAATAACAGAAGTCAAGCATGGTTTGCATTATAAAAGAACACAAGATGTTTTGTTGCTCCATATTACTAAATATCCCAGTCTATGACAATAAAGTTCAATTTTAGTAACAGAAGGCGAGCATGGTTTGCTTTATAAAAGAACACCAAGATGTAATTCGCACCAAGCAGTTGTATACAAGAACTTAGGACAACTAAATTACATGCCTAGTGCCTAAATTACTAAGTTGTTACACCAAATGCCCTCTATAAGATATTAGGCAATGCATAACTTTTCAGAACTTCTCTGTTTTTCTTTAGAAACATTACTCAGAAAATAAACTCTAGTGATTATCAATTAAAAATCTCTAACAACATAGAATCAAAAATTAATCCTAATAACAAATTTGATTCATCCTAAATTTGACTTCCTTTCTTCATGCTAGACACAGAGTTATTGAGTTCTATGTAAAGCATTTTTTATATGCATCCAGATGCAGCAATACCACAGCCATCAAAATATCAACATTGATTTCTTTGAACAACCTAATTATGTGTGTTTGGAAAACAAGTTTTCGTGCAGTGGTTTAGTTGTAAGATCCATCTTCGAGAAAAGAACAAAAAGTAAATGAAAATAAGTACTAGCATGTAACTCCTGAATTGTCAAACTTCCCAAATTCATTATGAAGTGATGTTTATTTTCAAGTCATACATATACAACAGTAAAACCATGGCACTTCAATGAAGAGTGGAGTAATACCAAACCCAGCTAAGTACCGCCTTCAA
Organism: Capsicum pubescens; assembly: GCA_030864215.1. Lineage (NCBI taxonomy): Eukaryota > Viridiplantae > Streptophyta > Magnoliopsida > Solanales > Solanaceae > Capsicum > Capsicum pubescens. The sequence goes on along the minus strand of CM061538.1, from coordinate 293,903,329 downwards.
GTCAGCAAACCAGTCCAATGTTTAAGCAGAATTTCACTTCCATTTTCACTTAACACAATGACAACATGCCACGCCGTAAAGCAATACCACAAAGGTCTTTGGAATCAATAACGTGGCATAATCAAGTTAATGCATAGGCAAAGTACCAATCTTTAATTTCTCAATTCCACTAAAATACTTTAAAAATTGAAATACTACACAATAACAGTTTAAGACAATAAATCAAAGCTCGTCTCATCCAACAAACTACCAAACCTTTGGGTCTAATCACAAAGGAAATGATCAATTAATTACCTAAACAGCAATCCTAAACTAGTTGAAATTGGCTATATGAATCAGTTATGTCCATTAATTTGGCCCCAATATTTGTCCTACCACAAAAGAAATTGGTGAATCAACCAATATACCAACATGGGAAATAATTTGTCTAATCACACAAAAGGTCAGCTTTAGTCGGTCCAGGAAAGAGCCGGACCACAAGGGTCTGGGACAATTTTACACAGCCTTAGCCCACATTTCTGCAAGAGACTGTTTCTCACATGGCAACAACTTTCCTGTTACTCCAAGACTCCCCTTCTACATTTGTCTAATTAAAAAAATGATAGTGAATACCCAAATTGACTTGCCGCTTGGTTTTATGCCTCTGGCACCTTTCCACAAGAACTTTCCTCTCAGCATTGGTCAAAGGCTCTCCCTGAATTCTGTCTCTCCCAACTCTCCTCTTCTCCTCCACCATTTTCTCATCTTCCGGGGACCCAACTTTCGGGTCAACGACAGGTGCACACACTCCGGTCCACACTCTATCAAGCTTCCCAGGCCCAAAGGGCGAGTACTTGGGCTCGCGAAGCCCAATAGGCCGCACATCCGGACTGCTCTCAGTGTAAGTGAACCGGAAGTCGAAGGGCAACTTAGACTGAACCGGTTTTTCACCGGTACGGTCCAGTGATGACGGCGGACGGTACCGGGGTTTGGGCTGCTTCTTAGGTGGTGACTGAGTGGAATTAGGGTTTTGGGGTTTAAGGGACGGCGGAGGTACGAAGGAGTATTTGGAATATAGATTTGAAGAAGCAGCGGCACCGGTGGTAGAATAGAGGCGGCGCGTGGCGGAGAGTGAGGGAATTTGGTTTTTGTGGCGGGAGAATAAGCGGAGCATTATGACGGGGCAGAGGAATTCGGGTAAATTTCCCTCCGAATATAAATGAGGTGATTTGTGCTCAAAAGGAGCTTGGAGTTTTAAAAATTTACAATTAGGACAAACAATAATCTTTTATTCTTTTTTCGAATTTTGTTAAAAAGGGGAGTATAAATTTTAGCTAAAATTTATCTTTGGTAAACAGTAACTTTTTATTTATCATAGTACGATATTACAAAATAATTTTATTATGCAATATTTAGACAGAAAGATTCAAATCTATCAAGTCTCTTAGTTAAAAAATTAAACATTACACCAAGAAGCTTGATATGATAAAAATTAAGAAGGCTTAGGCTAGCTTTCAGTCTCCCTGGCATCATGTATGTCTTCCTCATTTTATTGATGAGATATGAGTTAATTTTGGATTCTTGATTTTCACTAATTGCAGTGATAATGTGATATACATTCTATATGATAAGTAGTAGTAGTATTTATTAAGTCATTCATCTCAAAAAATATTTATCGTTCAAATATATGTCTTAAATATTTATCATTTTAAAAATTTAAGGTAAAATTAATTTCTGTTTTCTAATTTTATTCTTACTAGCAATTATTCTTAAAGACTATAAATAACTTAATTATGACATATAAATAGAGTAAATACTCAATGAAGAGAGATTATATTTTAAGACAGTATGAGAGTAAAATAGGCAAACGCCCTTCATGATTGATATTTTCTTAAAGGACCTATGAGTAAAAATTCGACAAATATTTTGAGACGGATGAAATACCTCTCAAAATAAAAGGATTAAGATTTGTACGCTCGTACTGCTTTATGCAAATAGCTGATTAATGGGAAATATTCCCCATATTTAGTACTATCATTTTCTTACTTCATGGTGGAGTTCCATAGCTAAGAACATGAGTAGCAAAGCCATTTTTTTAATATCAAAGTCACTGATCAGCTAGGAGAAAGTCATTGAACTTTAATTTGCATGAATAAAATTACTAAATATCATTTAAAAAAAAAATTGTCATTGAAAAATAAGTTATTTTTAATGATATGCAAACATGGACCCATGAATAAACAAAATTAGAGAAAATTACTGTAAATATACCAACATGATGAGATGAAATGTAAGTATACCAACGTGACTAATCTATAGTACCAACTAATTAATACCGTTTATTTAGTTCAAATGCAACCATTATGTTTTTACTCATAGTTAAATAATCTCCATGGATTCCATGGCTTTATCCTTCAAGTTTCTCCATTGATTTCTCAATTTTCTTCTCCAATGGCTTTTTCCTTGTTAGCTATTTTGGCTTTATGGATTCATATATGCTTCGTCTTCGTCCCCTTTGGAACCAATATGTCCTCAGATGTATCGTAATTTTTCTCCTTCTTCTGTTTATTTGCTATTTTTATTTTTAAAGCTTCATTGTATTTTCTTCTTGATCACTCGTACTGAAATATACAAATGTACCTTGCCACATTTTTTTTAAAGAAGATTATTCTTTTTGATAATGTTACTATTGGATCTAATATTTATTTATACATTACTTGATTCGATAGACAAAACATTAGATTGTCATCTATAATTGTTAGTATAATTTATAAAATTTCGTTCTGTTATCTTACATTTTCTCGTAAGATTGTTAATTTTCTCAAGAAAAAAATTAAATTATGGTCTAAAAGGTTCATAAACTAAAAAATAAAATTATTCGCTAAAAAGTTATGACATTATCTCCTCAATCATTAAGGTTATTTCACGGGTTTTCTTTGATGTTATTTTTGGCATGTTTGATAAAAAATAATTTATTTTGTCATATCAGATTTTTTCTGAAATGATAATTTTGGTTGAGTAGTAATTTTGAAAAATAAAAGTTCTAAGTTAGAGTAATTTTATTGATACCAAATAAAGTTTAATGACTTTGCTACATAAATTCTCAGAGTAATTTTTGTATTCGTTTCATCATATTCGATCTAATTCGATGGTAGTACGTTTCTAAGTACGTTTGTCCCAAATAAATTCAATTCAAAAATGTTTAGCATAATAACTAAATAATTTTTAGGTTGATTGTCAATCTACCATAATCCTCCTCTGTCGTTTTAGGACCAAAGATGCTTTAAAAAACTTATGTACAAAGAGTTAAATTTTGTCATAGTCTCTCATATATAATAAATTCGATATATTTATCGTTTTAAATTTACGTGTCATCTAGATCCGCAGAGTTGATTAAGCGTTTAGTGGGTAATATTTACTTGAAGGAAAAGTTAAAAGAAGGTATGAATTCTTTTTTATTAGTGCAAAAGCCATGAATTCTTCCGAAATTTTTGTTTACAAACCGTAATTCTTAAGGCTATATTTTTTTTTTGAAAATGAAAAAGGTTGGAAGTGGTACCACTACTAAAAATAGTATTTTCATTTATTATGAGCTGAGAACGCAAATACAAAATAAAGAAAGATGTAAGTTTTAACTAAAAAAAAAGGTAAAGAAAAATGTTGGGAGATTTCTTTTTATGTTGTCTCAATCTTTTTTCATAATCGAAGTCAAATTGATCACTATTTTTTTTGTCAAATAAGGATCAATCAATCAATCTCTTGGAAGTAAAGTTTTTACGTGTGATGAAACATTAGACGTATAAGGATTTTGGATTTATTATGTTAAATTGCATAATCTTAATCACATAACTAACTTTTATGTACTATTGAATATGTACATGTCAATTGGCTAATGGAATATTCTCACAATCAAAATCATTTTAAACTTCAAGTCTTTTTAACTTTGCTACTAATTGAAAAAAAGTGAAAAGCTTGCATTTAAATCCAAGTTAGCCAGGGGCTTCCTTATGTAATGGCTTTTCATTTTATACATCAGCCACATCTTTCCATGCATTACAACTACAATATAATCTCTCTCATGGATGTCATTCTTTTGAATATAAAAAATGGTTCAAGATTTCAATTAAATATGTGTTTAGTTTACTACCATTGCTGTTGCTTCCAGGAATATATCATTGAACATATTGTATATGAAAGCGCATTCAATTTCTAGAGTCGGTAGATTCGGAATAAATGTTTGAATTGAAAGTAATCATTCAGTTGAACCCGTAGAATCCGCTTGTCTGAATTGTAGAGGTGCTCATATGGTGGCATGCAAATGTTAGGCATAATGGATCTCTAACTGCACCTAGGTCTACTTAGTTCTTTTATACATAGGAGTAATAAAAATCAGTAACTAGCTGCTAGAAAGAAAAAAAATATTACTCCTTTCATTGTCAAAAAGTTGCACATAATAATCAACCAATCTTTATCTATCATTCTTCTAAGACAACCAATCAAAATCCTCAATATGAAGTTAAGTTAAAGTATCCTTCTTTCTTCTCATTAATTGCTATTACCAATATATTGCACCTAATCAAACTCTGCGTTATCCTGGAGTTTCTTTCAACTTTTGCATGTCACTTAACCTTCCATAGCACTGTTGACACAGAGTTTCTTATGTCTTGTGAAAAATGTTGAGGAACAGGCACTTCTGTTGGCTTCTGTCTTATCATCTACTTCTTATCTTGATCTTGACTGGCATTGAAGCTGTTGAAGTAGATAGAAAAGAAGTAATCTTTTCCTACAAGTAATGCTGTGCATTTTCATAATCATGTTTTTGGTTGTGCTGATCTGCATTGTACTGCAGGACTTTTTCATTGTTTTCTTGAAAGATCATCCGACGAACGAAGAATCTGCATTTCAGAGACATATTAGTGTCCTGTCATCTTTAAATGGAAGGTTAGTTAAATTAGTTCGTGTGATTCAAGAGTATAATGCAGTTCTTGTAAGGAATTTTCTTGACTTGTAATGTTGTAATTTATAATAGGGATGCAACAGAATCTCATGTTTATAGCTACACAAAAATCTTCAATGCATTTGCAGCAAAGCTATCTCAAAATGAAGCTCAAAAGTTGTCCAGTAAGTAGCTGGATCCCTCTGCTATAACTTTAGTTAGTCTTCGGCTAAAATTTCTTTGATACTAAAAAAATGAGTTCTTCTTCTCTAGGCATGGATGAAGTGGTTTCTGTCATACCAAATAGATACAGGAAGCTGCATACTACAAGGTCATGGGAATTTATTGGTTTGCCTGCAACAGCTAAAAGAAGATTGAAAGTGGAGAGCAATATTATCGTGGGCGTCTTCGATACAGGTCTAATATCGTTTGGATTTTTCATTTTGGCCAAGAAAACAGAATGCAAAAATCATATTTTCTTGAAAATAATTTTGATAGGGATAACTCCTCAATCAAAAAGCTTTAAGGATGATGGTCTTGGTCCTCCTCCAGAGAAATGGAAAGGAAGTTGTCACCATTTTGCAAATTTCTCTGGATGCAACAAGTAAATTACATATGCCCTTGTCATCAGTTTTGTCTTATACATCATTGACAGCCATCCTGGGATCTACTTTTTATCCAGAAGCATAACAGAATGAATACATGTAAACTCTTACAAAATTTAACATAAATAATAGTTAGCTCTGAGTCACCCTTAACCAATCAGCCGCAGCTCAAAAAGTGTGCCAGAAATTTTAAGTTAATATTTTCTTATGCTATCCACTTGGTACCCTAGTGTGCATCTGTTCCTCACATGTAGAACATATTAGTAAAACTGTTATTGTTTGTAATACTAGGATTGAAGACGTTGTAGCCTCAGCCATTGGCTTATTATCTTTCTGATTCAGAAATTTTCTTTACCTGTATATCCTAACTTACATAAATGGACTTGCAAGAGATAATTTTTTGTGCATGTTTTGTTTTTGTGATCATCAAGCAAGCTTATAGGGGCAAGATACTTCAAGGTGGACAAAGTTCATGATCCAAATGACATAATGTCACCAATTGACGTACACGGCCATGGAACACATACATCATCCACCTTAGCGGGAAGTCTGGTACCTGATGCTAGCTTATTTGGTCTTGCCCAAGGGACTGCACGTGGAGCAGTTCCTTCTGCTAGAGTGGCTATGTACAAAGTCTGTTGGGCGTCGTCAGGTTGTGCAGATATGGACATTCTAGCAGCATTTGAAGCTGCCATTAGTGATGGTGTGGACATAATATCCATCTCAATTGGTGGTCTTACTGGTGGTTATACGACCGATGTGATATCTGTTGGGGCCTTTCATGCTATGAGAAAAGGGATTCTCACTGTGGCTTCTGCTGGAAATGATGGACCGAACCTCAACAGTGTCGCGAATCATGCACCATGGGTGCTAACTGTGGCAGCTAGTGGCATTGATAGGGAGTTCAGGAGTAAGGTGTTGTTGGGAAATGGGAGAACTGTCTCAGTAAGTCCTCTGCCTGCTTAACAAAAGCTAGAGTATGCACAGGTGCAAAAGCAAGTCTATTTGATCACTGCCTTCGATCAAAGTTTTACGGTCTTTGTGTGGTTGTATTACATCCCCTTGTCATTGATGCATTTACTCATAGCAGCATTGTGCAGGGGATTGGAGTAAACACGTTTGACCCAAAGCAAAAATTGTATCCTCTTGCAACGGGAGCTGATACAGCCAAGAGCGCCGATACTCGAGAGAGTTCAAGGTACTAATTAGGTTGCTATTAGGACTTCCTTTCTTGAAAGTAGCCTTTCATATAATATTCACCATCACAGGTACTGTACTGAAGGATCAATGGACCCTAGAAAGGTAAAGGGAAAGCTTGTTTATTGCCAATTGGGTACTTGGGGTGCTGATTCTGTTGTAAAAGAACTTGGAGGAATTGGCACAATTATTGAGAGTGATCAGTTTCTTGATTCTGCCCCAGTTTTCATGGCTCCTGCAACAATAGTTAACAGCAGCATAGGGAAAAATATTAATAAGTACATGCATTCAGAAAGGTAAAAAATGTTATAAACTGTTTATAGTCCATTGCAGAACCGAAATCACCAACGGTTATACTTAGCTGTGTGATGCTTTCGAAAAATGCAGATTACCTTCGGCAGTAATATACAAATCACAAGAAGTTAAGATCAAAGCTCCATTCATTGCATCATTTTCATCAAGAGGTCCAAATCCGGGAACAAAGCGTCTTCTGAAGGTAAATTTGGTTGGAAGTCGGAGTTCATTGTTAATGTAAATTTCCAAATTTAGCTTTCTGATGCAGCATTGTGCAGCCTGATATTGCAGCTCCGGGAATTGACATTTTGGCTTCTTACACCCCCTTGAAATCGCTCACTGGCCTGAAAGGCGATACTCAATATTCAGAATTCACCCTCATGTCTGGCACTTCCATGTCATGCCCTCATGTTGGTGGTGCAGCTGCCTATGTAAAGTCATTCCGTTCAGATTGGACTCCTTCTGCTATTAAGTCTGCCATCATGACTACTGGTAAATCAACAAAATCTTGTTCTACACTGTCATTTGGTCTGAAAACTCGATATTCTAAAACAAATATATAGTCCAGAAAAATTAGTCAACTCAAGCACTAAATAATCTAAGACTGTACAACAACAACAACAGCAACAAATACACGTCAATCCCAAGCAAGTTGGATTCAGGCTCTAGTTTTTAAAATTTTGATCTTTTTTCTTATGAACCTGAAGCAAGACCTATGAGCTCAAAGGTGGACAGGGAAGCAGAGTTCGCGTATGGTGCTGGACAAGTTAATCCGAAAAGAGCAAGAAGCCCCGGATTAGTCTATGACATGGATGATATGTCATATATCCAATTCTTATGCCATGAAGGCTACAATTCATCATCAGTGTCCAGTTTACTTGGACAGCAGGTAAATTGCTCCACACTGATTCCTGCAAATGGGGAAGATGCTATCAACTATCCCACAATGCAGCTTGGCATAAAGAGTGATCAGGAACCAACCACAGGCATTTTCAGGAGGACAGTTACCAACGTTGGCCAAGCTATGTCTGCTTATAACGCAACCATCAGAGCTCCCAAGGGAGTGGACATCACAGTAAAACCGATGACTCTCTCCTTCACACGCGCAATGCAGAAGAGAAGTTTCAAGGTTGTTGTGAAGGCAAAACCAATGTCAAATGCTATAATATTGTCAGGTTCACTCATTTGGAAAAGCCCCCGGCACGTTGTAAGAAGCCCTATAGTCGTATATGATCCACAGGTTTTTGATTAAGTTGTAAAATGATAGTCTCCAAAGAAACTGACACAGAAGGGGCACAAAAGAACATTAAGGTACAGAGATGATAGATGAAACTGAAGGTGAAGGCAGGGTAGGGGTGCACTAGAATGAATTTGAAGAACATCATATGTGACATCTGTGGATAATCCTACATGTATATTACTTCTTATAATCACTTCTGCAACATTATATTCCTTACTAACGACTCTTCAAAAACTAAGTCCGAATTACGTAGTTGAATACTTGTGCTACAAATTCCTTGGATTGATATACGCCATTTCATAAAGGATATAATTGATAATTCGAGGTTGCATGTTAACCCTTTACTGTAGTGGATCTGATGGATGCAAGCTTTATCTGGAATGATCGCGCATAATTTGTTCATCTACTACATTAGATTTGAACCAATGTAGGTTATAATCAATTATCATCCCTGAGATAACCAAATGAAACCCAATATCCTCAGATGATTATATGTACATTGTAATTTGAGAAAAAACATCTTTAATAAAACTATTGGTAGAAATCATCATTTATAAAAGGGGAGCATAATGTCAGTTATTATAAAAGTAAGGACATTTTGCTTTGCATTGCTCCTCTTTTCAGCATAAGGTGATTTATAAAATCTTATTATTAACACACACAAAAAAAATCATCCAATAAATATGTATAAAATCTTTTTCTATCAGAATGCATAACCAATATAAAATTAGTCTAACTACAATAACTAGTAAATTGTGGGAGTTCTTACATTGGAGATATGTTTGAATGAATATATAAGATTTATATAATTGACCTGATCGACTAATCAAATATATATGAAGAGATAATTATTTATTGATAATCCAATCAATTATACCCTTAAACTCAACTTTGTCTACATCCCCTCCCAACAATTAATCTCCACAAATTTAAATGAAAGGACAAAATTTTTTTTTAGAAAAAAAAAGAAAGGAGAAAGCAAGTGCACAATCAACTAGAGTCAGACACAGAATTATAGGCCGGCCACCACAACCAATAGTGATACCTTGGAACACTTCGAATTCTATGCTTTTCTTTGTACAGCATATCTCTGAATGCAACAAAGTTTGTGTAGATACATTCTTTTTCAGCATTAAAAAAAGGGAATATAATTTCTTAGTGGACTGAGCAGAATAATTCTACAATGATCATGTCCATATGCACAACACTAAACAAGTCCACTATAGTGTCTAGTGTTAGGTATGCTTATAGCCTATATTACAATAAAATTCAATTATATATGCTAACAACATTAAAAAGTTTTACACTCTCATGTCACTCTTAAAAAATAACCACAAGTAACTGTTAGCAGCGGAATCAAAATTTTTATTAAGAGGATTTAAAGATGCACATATAAATTAGTCGAAGGGGCCGAGGTTCAACATCTATTTTATATACATAAAAAATTATTTTAATCATGTATAAATAATATAATTTTTCATCGAAGAAGATTCAGATGAACCCCCTGAATATATGCTAGCTTCGCCCCTGGTAACTGCTCCTGTTGCACTAAGTAAAAATACGCTGATAATACAAAACATTCATTATACTAGTATATCTATGTAACCTTACTGGATATGTCAATGTTCCCCCTCTGATCTTGTGGTTGTATTGTTTCCTGTATTAGCTAGCAGTGTTAGTTTATTTTACATATTGTATTAGTTTATATGCTTTTATATTTTATGTTTGCTATACTTTTATGTGTCCTGAGCCGGGGTCTATCAGAAACTACCTCTACGTAGTGGTATAAATTGCGTACACTTTACTCTTCCTAGACCGCGCCCCACTATGTGGGAATACGTTGTTGTTACTATTCCCTCTGATGATGAGCATGGGCTATGATTTTGGTCCCAAGAATGCCATGATTTGGTAGCCGTGCTGTGCAAGAAAAGTGCCAAACATGGCATGCAAATGATGAAAACAAAAAGAAGGGTTAGGTTTTAGGTGCACCAACAAAATTATGGTCCAAAAATCAAGAGCACCCTTTTTATTTTGGCAGCACTCACATTTTTCAACTCTAGAGTAACCGAACAAGCTAAGCATGCGTTAATTTTTTACTTTATCATACAGGGTTATTCGGTGCCAAATGCCAATCATACCAAACTGTGAATTAATTATTACTACTATATATTAATTAACTTGCTAAAACAAATATTTCATAAATTTTAAATTTTGGATCGGCTTATGATATTTATTAGAAAGCCATGGATTTTTGCATTCGGCATTACATTAATCAACATGGTAATTAAGAAACTTTCTATCTACCTCAGTTAATCATACAGTTAGTAGCAGTGGCAGATCCAGACTTTTCACCAAGTGGGTTCAATATATAAAAAATAAATGCCTAACAAATGAAAAATTAAGGATGTTTTTAGGGGAAATTAGCATGTTTTTAGGGAAAAAAAGTTGAAAAAGAAAATCTTTGTTTAATCCAAAAACATGGATGCTGTAGCCTGTAGGTTGTTGCTCAAAAGTATTATAAAAAGGACTGCTTCTGCAAGTTAGGTTCGAACTCGCGACGTGGACTTCCGAATTTGAACCCACTTCCACTGGACCAGCGCCTTAACTTGTTTAAAGTGGGTTCAATTTTAAATATATACTATTATACTTATAAGGACCGATTATATATACACATATATACGATATAATTTTTCGACGAAGTGGGTTCATATGAACCCACTTGAACCATAGTGGGTCCGCCCCTGGTTAGTAGGTGTTAGAAGGCTAATATATTATCGCTAATATACGAATGGGCAGTCCTAATGTGTTCACAAAATCTCTATACTAGTAACATCCGTGGTGAAGCTAAGAACTTAAATAGTCAAGAGGATTCAACTAAGTTATATATATTTTAAGAAATAAACTATTTTATTTTTTATCTCATTTACATAATATAAATTTTTTTAACAAAGAGAATTTAATTGAACGGCCTCTTGCACCCATCTCCCTCCTCCCATGACTTAAAGAGTCCTTGAAAGGCTTATCTGATTGCTTATGAGAGAAATAATGCAAAGTTAACAGCTTATTTGGTTGGTTGTTACCAATCGTTTCATCATGTATCTTTTTGTATTGTATACTCTCTCCGTTTAAAAAAGAATGACCTACTTTGACTTGACACAAAGTTTAAGAAAATAAAGAAGACTTTTGAATCTTGTGACCTTAAATTAAAGTTGTATCAAATGTACCAAAATGTCCTTTAATCTTATGGTCCTAAACATGTCACGTGGGAAGTTGAAATTAAAGTATTGTCAAAAAAGAAAAGGGTCATTCTTTTTTAAATGAATTAAAAAGGAAAGTAGGTAATTTTTTTTTTAAACGGAGGGAGTATTATGTTGTGAAGAAAAATTACTTGCTTTAAGTGTGACTGAACTCACTACACGGTTAAAATATACTCTCTTCTATATACGTTTTTTTTTTTTTTTTTTTTAAAAAGAAGAGGTATGCATGTATTTAACAAAAAGACCCTATTTTAAAAGTTAATTCTCCATTTATTAGGAGTACCTCTGACATCAATATAATTCATATTAAGGTTTCTGTTAGCTTGTCACTATTGCACAAATTCAAGAACTGTCCACGAACATGTACATGAACAACAATATAGATATATTTATGCAAAACAATCTCACAGAGTCACAATTAATAGGCTACTATTAAAGCATGGCATTTATTTTCTTACCAACCTAAATAGGCAACACGGTTTGGTGCTTGCTTGTTGTCCGTATATAATTGAAATGTGAAGATAATAAAAATAAAATACACTTCAAGCAACAGAGGTCAACAATAATTATACACATTTTCAGCCCTATAAATTGGTTACAAGTAAGAATGCAAGTTATTGGGAGCTGACTAAAACCTAACATTTAATGTTTTTGCCACTGCACATGTGATTAATTATATTACACATTTTGGTTGGTCACAATACAAGGAAAAAAAAATAAAAGCAACAACGTAACACGTCTAAGTCAAACATATAATACAGTAACGAAACAGCAAATAGATTGCCATATTTATGAGGGCCGTCACCGAATGTTTTTCCGGCAACTAATCTTTTATCATTAAGCAAGATGATTATATATTAACTCATCATCAAGACAACGGCCAAGTCAGAATTTTTAGTTTATGGATTATGAATCACAGTACAGTTATTTTTACTTGTTAGGTACAAGATAGATTGTTTGTATACGTACGTAATATAAAGATCAAGCCAAAATTACTATGTTCTGTCAGGCCCATAACTGCCATGGTAGCTCTACATTATGTCTTGAATATTTTTTTGTTTCAATTTTTTATCTGATTTTGACTTGATTAAAAGCTTAAGAAAAACAAAGAAGAGTTTTGCATCTTGTTATCTTAAATTAAAGATATGTACAATGTAACAAATGTCATTTAATCTTGTGGTCTTAAATGTATACCACATAGAAAGTTAAAACGAACTAAAAGAAAAGTAAGAGAAACAGAATGGAACAGAGAAAAAGTAGTATAGTTAGTCATTTTGTTAAACTATGTTTATGTTTAAAACTATATTAAGTGTCCATCTTAAGTAATGTACAAGAAACTTAGAAGATAATAATATGAAGAAGCTAAGTAACATTTTTTTTTTTTTGATGGGGTCTAATTATTTAATAATTATATTAAGAATCACCATTTTCAAGTGACCCAATGCATAAGAAATACAACTTCTTTGAACAATGATTGCAAGAAAGTATATTATATATAGCAGCAGTATAGCAATTCCTAAAAGCCAACATTACTTCATCATATCTCTCTTTGCTCTCAATTGTTTAAGCTGCTTTTCCACCTTTCTTTTATAAAAAATTGCTTTTATTTTTTCTTTGTTTCTAACTAGCAAAAATGAAGTGCCATAATTTGTCACACTCTTTCCCTTGGTCTACATAAATTCTCCATCAACTAATCTTTAGCATTTCCTCAAATAATATTCCTTCACTTGAGCTGAATATCCCAAAACAAAGGTATGTTTTCTCCTTATGTTCTTTATTTCTTCCTCTCTGTGTATTTTTACAACACCATGCACATTATAGCAATCTAGTACATATACGCGATAGTAGTAGATTCAGAATTTAAAATCATTACTCGGTTATGCTCTTTTATATCTGTACCTGTTATCGGAAAATATTTTAATATCTCAATTTTTTTTTAATATATCTATTAATTCATTAATTAGTTCTTAATATGATGACTTCTAAAACCAATCCCAACATCTCTAACAAACAATTTGCTTCTAATAGTTTTGAATGACTATTATTATGAGATAATATTTTGTGTTACAAATTATTAGTCTTTGATAAATAATCTCCAACGATTGAATTGCCATCAATAACATCTTATTTCTCATAAATCTTCAGTCATTTGATGAGTCTACTAGTCCCTTTTGGTTATGTGCTTCTAGTTTTATACTAGAAGAGCCTGTTGATATACATTTATACCGAATGAAATATCCTTAAAGGACAGTGTCGTCATTGACACGCCTCAAGCTTTCAAGAATTCTTTACATATTTCATGATCAATTTTTTTCCGTAATATTTCCAACACCAATTGTTATACCTTTTCAGTACATACACATATAATTAAGCTTGTTGAGTCTACTCTAGATTCACCACGGTACACAACTTAGGTGTAGACCTTTTAGGTAGAAATTAAATGCAGGTACCAGTTTCCTTTATGGTGGAAAAATACGTGATATATAAAATGTTTCACTTTATAGTTAGTGCAGTACCAGTTCTGCTTTAATTGGCTTCACATTTTCAACCTCAGATTTAAGCTTTTAACTAGCTAGAAGTCTTGATGTCGTGGTTTCTAGTTGGCTCCCATGGTGCTTGTAGTTATTGCTTCACGAGTATGGGTTCATCAATCCTCTTTATTGAACCACTTCTTATGGTCCATTATAAGAAATACTGCTCATTCAAAGTTAATTTCTCGATTTTCAAAGAGTATATACTAGCAAATTGAGTTTGTCATGGAGATATAACGTTACTTGTTACGTCATAACAGTACAAGTATTGGGTAACTCTGACTGCCCCCGCGTATTTCCTAGTATTAAAATTTGTCACTGAAATTCAGATGTTCATGTCATTGTATTGTCACTTTTAGAGTTCATAGTTTTAGTATGACCGCAATTTAGTGTACAGTAACTTGATTCATGTAATTATAAGTCCTTCAAGATTGAGTGCTTTGCTGTACACAGTATTTAATTTTCCCATCTGCTCACCTTTGATTAATAAAATCCCCACATGAATCCATAACATGTTATAAATAAACTGTTGCATGTATGAACTTTTGTTTTCCTTGAAAAGAAAAAAAGAGCAAGAACTTTTTTTTTGTTCTAATATTTTTTCTTACTATAGTAATGATATTTTTCCTGTGTTTTGCAGTGAAGATGAACTTCAGGAACTGCATGTTTTTGTTAGCATGTACAGCTGCAGTGATTTCATTTGCTTTAGCAGAACAAGACACATATGTTGTTCACATGGATAAGACCAAAGTCAGATCATTAGACAGTAATCTAGGAATTTCCAAGAGATGGTACGAAGATGTTATTAGTTCTGTAACTGAATTCTCTGCTGATGGAGAAGATGAACAAGAAGAGAAACCTCCTCAGCTTCTTTATGTATATGAAAAGACCATAGCTGGTTTTTCAGCGAAACTCTCCAAGAAACAACTCGAGTCATTAAAACGAGTTGATGGATTCCTCACAGCTGTGCCAGATGAAATGTTAAACCTGCACACAACTCATTCACCTCAGTTTCTTGGGCTCAAAAGTGGAAGAGGACTTTGGAGTGGTCCAAATTTAACCTCTGATGTGATCGTTGGAGTAGTAGACACTGGAATTTGGCCCGAACATGTCAGTTTCCGCGATTCTGGCATGCCACCGGTGCCTTCTCGTTGGAAAGGCAAATGTGAGGCTGGAACAAAATTTGCACCATCAAATTGTAATAAGAAGATTATTGGTGCTAGGATTTTTTCCAAAGGGTATGAAGCTACTGCGGAGAAAATCAATGAAAAAGAGGATTATAGATCACCGCGTGACTCACAAGGCCACGGAACGCATACTGCTTCAACAGCAGCTGGAAATCTTGTCGATGGTGCTAACCTTTTCGGTTTGGCTAAAGGCTTGGCTGGTGGGATGAGTTTTGGATCAAGAATTGCAGTTTACAAAGCTTGTTTCATGTTAGGCTGCTCAAGTTCTGATGTTTTAGCAGCTATTGATCAAGCTGTTATCGATGGGGTGGATGTATTGTCACTTTCTTTAGGAGGCCTGCCAAAGCCATTTTATGTAGATAATATAGCTATTGCTGCATTTGGTGCAGTCCAACATGGGGTGTTTGTTTCATGTTCAGCAGGAAATTCAGGGCCTTTGAATTCAAGCGTTGGCAATGCAGCACCCTGGATTATGACAGTTGCTGCAAGCTCGTTGGACCGCAGCTTTCCAACTACTGTTAAGCTTGGAGATGGACATGTTTTTAAAGGGGCTTCATTGTACACAGGCAAGCCCACAAAGCAATTGCCACTTGTATATGGCAGAACAGCAGGCGGCGAAGGAGCTCGATTTTGCACCAACGGGACACTATCTTCAAGATTAGTCAAAGGCAAGATTGTTGTCTGTGACAAAGGAATCAATGGCAGAGCTGAAAAGGGGGAGCAAGTGAAAATAGCTGGTGGAGCTGGAATGATCATGGTAAATAGAGTTGAAGAAGGTGAACAACTTTATGCCGATGCTCATGTCTTGCCTGCAACATCCTTAGGAGCTTCAGCTGGCTTTGCCATCAAGAATTACATTAACTTTACAAAAACAGCCACGGCTTCAATCAAATTCGAGGGGACAGTTTATGGCAATCGTGCACCAATAGTGGCTGCATTTTCCTCTAGAGGACCTAGCATAGCTGGACCGGATATTATCAAGCCAGATGTCACTGCTCCAGGAGTGGACATATTAGCTGCCTGGCCTCCAAATATCGGCCCATCAATGATAAAGAGCGATAAGAGAAGCATACAGTTCAACATTCTTTCTGGCACCTCCATGTCTTGTCCCCATGTCAGTGGACTGGCTGCATTGCTTAAATCTGTCCATAGAGATTGGTCACCAGCAGCAATCAAGTCAGCACTAATGACAACTGCTTATACCCTTGACAAAGAAAGAACTCCAATAGCAGATGCTGCTTCCGCGACTTCAATATCAGCTTCATCATTCACCTTTGGCTCGGGACATGTTGATCCTGAAAGGGCTTCTGATCCAGGCCTTATCTACGATATCTCAACCGAGGATTACCTGCATTATATCTGTAGCCTAAACTACAACTCTTCCCAAATAGCCCTTTTATTGAGAGAAAATTATACTTGTCCTACTAGTCATTCATTTCAGTCACCTGGTGATCTAAACTACCCTTCTTTCGCTGTACTTTTTGACAGCAAAAGCCAACATCTGGTCCAGACATTTAAAAGAACTGTCACAAATGTTGGGACCCCTTGGAGTACTTACATCGTAGAAGTGGAGGCACCTTATGGAGTATCAGTCACTGTGAAGCCAAAAATTTTGAAATTTCAGAAGAAGGATCAGAAACTGAGATACAAAGTGAAGATTGTTGCAACAGGAAAAAGGAGTCCTGGTGATTCAACATTTGGTTCACTGATTTGGATTTCAAGAACACATATAGTTAAAAGTCCCATTGCTGTCACATGGCAGTGAATGTTAGAGGATAAATTTGATAACATCATCCAATTCTTGAAAATGTCTACAAGAATGTATTCTTCTGAAAAACAACTAACTAGTTGAATCAAAATATTTACTTTTGAGTTCATAGGCCTCATTAGTCATTGCTCTTTTCTCTCTTGTTTCAAGAACAACATAAGTACTGTATTGCATTTTCAATGAAGGCAAGAAGAAAAAAAGACCTTGTTGGCAAAAGGAGCCAAACCTCTGAAACATTCAAGGGGTTTTCTTTCTTCTATTTTTGGCATTTGAATTGAGGTCCTGTTATTTCACTGTAGGGTCGCTCGATTTTATCTATGTATCACGAAATTTATTAATTACTTTTGTAATAAAAGATTGAATTTTGCCTAAATATCATAAGGGATCAGTAAGAGAAAATAAATGAGACATTTCATATGATGCTTAGTCTAACTTGAGTGACATTATCCAAAAGAATTTAGTTACTTTATGCTATGCAAAGTCATAAACTGAGTAATTTTGTTGATAGTAGTATAGGAATGACTATATTAAGCATTACTTCACAAAATCTAGGGATGCCATTTTTTTTTGCTACTTAAAATCATTGAAGGTTTAGTACCATTTAGGAGAACAAATAAGTTGAAGGTCTGCTTATTTATTTGCAGTGGTTACTAATGGAATTTCCAAGCAACTGTGTTTGAGAAAGTTTTCGTAGCTATTGAGAGTTGCACGCATAATAGAAGCAGATTTCGAAGTGGATGAAGGAAAATATGTTGAGCCTAGCAATTTCAATTGGGAGACTCTAAAAAGAGACTATAATCCGTATGCTTTTCTACTTCAAAATTGAAATTCAAGTTCTTCTCTAAAAAGTGATTGCATGCGGAATGCAGTTAGCGACCCAAGTAGGGATAGTAATTGATGTTCAGATGAAAATATTTGCAATTCTCTAGATCCAAGAGACACATAAGAAAATTTACCTTCATACAGGTCAAGTATAGAGATCAATGTGCCCTATAAGGTACACTTTCATATCGGTATCTTGGATATAAAGTATTACAAATACTTTCATCTGGATTATTACTGTCTCTACTTGAATCACTAACTGCATAACCTATGCAATCGCTTAACGTACAAGTGCTCAATATTTCAATTTTTTTAAAGTGGGAAAGAATAAAAATTATGATATCCTTTGAGTCTTTCAATTGAAATTGCTAGACTCAGTGTTTTTTCCTTTTCTAACTTCGAAATCTATTTCTATTATGCATGCGACTCTTAAAAGACTGTTGATACTTTTTGAAACACAATTGTTAGTAATCACTGCAAACAAATAAGTAGACCTTCAACCCATTTGTTCGCCCAAATATTAGTATACCTTCAATGACCTTTAAGTAAGGGTGTTAAGTGGGCCGGACCGGGTTAACATGGAACCGGCCCATTAAATTTATCCGGTTTGTGGGCGGGGGCGGGGGCGGGTTGGGGTTAAGTGGGTCGGGCCGGTCTGGGCTCAACAGTAAAATTTTTAAAAATAGCCCTAACCTGGCCCACTTAACCCAACCCGGTCAAACCCACCTAAACCCGGTTAAAAATCCGGTCAAACCTGGTCAAAAATAAAAAAAAAAGTTTTTTTCAATATACACTATATATACCCACCTATATACATTTTAAATACTTTAAACAATATATATACACTATATATATAGTATATACTACATTACAATTTTAAAAATATATACACATATACACAATTACACATATATACGCACCATTCAATGTATATGTACTACTTTAAAGTTTAAATAAAATATACTACAATATATACATTACAATATATATATATATATATATATATATATATAGTTATAGTTATATACTAATTTATAAAACATATACACATGTATACGTTAAATATACACGTCTATAGAAAATATGTTCACATATATACGCTCTATTCAATGTATATGTACTACTTCAAATAAAGTATACTACAATATATATACATTACAATATATATATAGTTATATACTAATTTATAAAATATATACACATGTATACGTTAAATATACATGTCTATAGAAGATATATACACATATATACGCACCATTCAATGTATATGTACTACTTTAAATAAAATATACTACGATATATATACATTACAATATATATATATATATATATATATATAGTTATATACTAATTTATAAAATATATAAACATGTATACGTTAAATATACACGTCTATAGAAGATATATACACATATATACGCACCATCCATTATATTTGTACTACTTTATATAAAGCATACACTACAATATATATACATATATATAGATAACTATATATATATATATATATAGTTATATACTAGTTTATAAAACATATCCACATGTATATGTTAAATATACACGTCTATAGAAGATATATACACATATATACGCACCATTCAATATATATGTACTACTTTAAATAAAATATACTACAATATATATACATTACAATATATATATATATATATATATATATATAGTTATATACTAATTTATATAACATATACACATGTATACGTTAAATATACACGTCTATAGAAGATATATACACATATATGCGCACCATTCAATATATATGTATTACTTTAAATAAAACATATACTACAATATATATATACAATTTATAAAACATATACGCATGTATACATTAAATATACACATCTATAGAAGATATATACACAAATATACAAAATATATGCTACTTAATATAATAAATTAATAATACTTGATAGTAAATTAATAATATATTAAAAGTAAGTTTTTAATTTAAACTAGAAATTCAATTTAAATCATTAAATGAAAAAAATTACATAGGACTAAGGAGTGAATGAATGTTGAATTTTATTGATTGCGAAATGATCCAAAATTTATAATTTACATGAATGAAAAATCTACAAATTATGCATCATTTTTTCCAACTCATTCATGTTAATATTAACGGGAACTTGCATAGGATAGTCAAAGTCAACGGGGGCAAAACCATGCATTGGACTTGATTCTGCTGAGTTCTCCCGTGAAGACATAATTTATTCAAGTCTCTGCTCATCGTTCGGCTCCGGTTTCATTCCTTGGTTTCTTTTTTCCGCTCTAATCCAATCTCTGAGGCAAACTAGAACATTCATTGAATTGCTTCCCAATGAGTGTCGGTTGTCTCCAAGCTGCTGTCGCCCCTGACTAAAGGCGCTCTCTGATGCAAAGGTTGACATTGGAACATTCAAGATATCTCTAGCTAATCTTGAAAGCAAAGGACATTGTGTTTCATTACTCCTCTACCAATCCAACGTGTTAATCCGTCGTCTGCGATCTTCTGGCGGCAACTGAAGATAAAATTTCAGCTCTTCCCGATAAGTTGATGTGTAAGCTCTCTCATCAACACTATTCCAACAAGGTAAATCATAAAAGGAATCAGGAAAACTACTATGTGTCGGCATTTTAGAAGATGATGGCTCCTCGGGAGGATGAGGAGCGACAGTTGGAGTGATATTTGTAAGTACGGCTAAATCAACTACATCAACATAGTGATTATATAATTTTTCTATATATTCATTCGCATCACCCATAGCCGTCCACAAAACAGGTTGTTGATAACGCTTAAACTACACCTCTCATGTGAGAATGTAAGCGATCGTTGTCAATATATAACCCAATTAGGTTGGGGTCGAATCCCACAGAAAATATGGTGTGAACTTAAGTCGTTTGTGATTTAATCAACTGATAGTTGGATGTTTCCTGAAATGGATTTTTTGGAGATTAGAAAATAATTGTTGGTCACTTTAGTTTTAGTGTTTGTAATCAAGAGTTTATGGAAAACCAGAGTTATGTTCACTATAGGTGTTGGGATTTGACAGACGCTAGTAATGATTCAAGATTCTTGTGGTAGGTAGGAACAACAGATTATCCTTGTCGAATTTATGCCTAAATGTCTCTTGGCCTACTTAAGCATTTAACTACCTAATTCTCTCGAACTTAGGGAGTTTATATTTCATAACAGGATGTTATCTCAGGTTAATTAATCTTGCTACAACATTAATTATTAAACGGAAGGTTGGTAGCTTTTAAGTCCTTGTTGATAATTCGCTTCTTACTAAGGTTGATTTCTTAGTTCAAGCAAATCACTAGTAAGCAGGACCTATTGTTTGCAACCAATACATAAAGTGTAAAGCAGAGGGATTACCAAGAAGTTACTACCACCGTTAGAATCTTGAACACTTAGTTGCGTTACAAACCCAAACCCATAGATCCCATAACTCAGGTTAAGGGGTTTAGCTACTCATACTGTAAAGATCAATACAACTTGTTGAATTCATAATGCTATGGAATAATACTTATAGCAGAAATGAATAGCAACAGTTGTATCTCGGATTAAATTGCAGTAGAAAAATCCCAAAAAATAATATGATAATCTCTCAAAAGCTAACTGTAAACTTGTATCCAAAAATTGGAGAGCATACACGTGAAGTTCAAGTGCAAAATGTCGAGTACCAGCCCCCAAGAAAACCCTAAACAATACTTTAAATAGTTTACCCTAATTATGGAAACAAAATCACAGAGTTCAGTAATTTCTCGGAGAGGTGACGATATTTTGTGACGCCTTATCAGGAGTCTAACGACTTATCACAGATGTTGTCAGCTCCTCTTCGCTTTTGACATTCGCTGCCTTAGGCTGACGATGAAGCATGACGACTTATCAGATCTTTGATGACTTATCACAGATGTCGTCGATGATTTACTTCATCTCTCATGTTCTGCCTGAGGCTAACGACGATCTTGATGGCTTATCACAACTCTGACGGCTTATCACATGTCGTCGTCACTTCTTCCAACTGAATCCCATTCTCTGTTTAAGGCTGACGATGAAAATGATAACCTATCAGAGTGCTGACGATTTATCAGGAATGTCGTCAGCCACACTTCTCTTCTATTTGCTTCAGATTTTAATTCTTTTACTTCCATCATTGTTGGTTCTCTTGCATCTTGACTTCCACTGCAAAATCAAAGATAAAACAATCAAAACCGACAAAAGTTGCTTAAGACTTTGCAATTATTCTCAGTTAAAAGCCTAAAATGTGTTAGCATCTGCTCACACATCAACACCCTCAACTTAAAATAATTGCTTATCCTCAAGCAACTAAAACACGCCCAAGAGGATACAAAGCACATTCGGCAGTCAACTATTCATATTATCTCAAAACATCTTAACCATCTCTAAGGTCAATCAATTTAAAAACAACTGTGTATGTTATTAAAGAACAACAATGTGATACACAAGAATCAAGATGTGGCATCAAATCAACAACAACAACCATACATGTATCAAGCTTACACTATCCAAACAAGTTAGCAACTAGCAACGTAACTAGTGTACCCTCACTACAAAAAAGTCCCACTTCACTTATATCAGACATCGCATATGTAACCATAGGGACAATCACAAGACACTCACTCTCAGAATAAAGTTCCAATCAATGTATGCCAAATACCATAGGCTTGCCCTTATTTTCATTACCTAGATCTTCAGACAGGTTAGCTAGGATCACTATAGGTCTTCTCTTTAACTTGTAATGTAGGCTAGGGGCTGGTATGATACTCGATGATATTTAAAGTGACTAAGCCTTCTTGACACTACACTAGCTTTTTGGGGTCTCACTCATTTACCTTTTTCTACTCTTTTCTTTTCTTGATCACACTTATTCAGGATGGGTGCGGTTCTTTTCTACAATCACTTTTTTTTTTTACAACTTTTCTTTTTTTGCTCTTTTCCACCGTACCCAGCTTTTTATTTTTTTTCTTTTACTCTACCTTTCTTCATACTCATTTTACATCACGCACCCCTATGATAGCCACCCTCAACTTAGGCCATTTTCCTAAGTCAAGGTGCACAGTGTCCAAGGAGGACCAGGGCCAAAACAGGTTCATTATGATGTAAAAATGGGATGGTGATAGGTATCATAAAAAGAAATCGGCTATTCAGGCTCAAAATAGGGATCAAGGGATATTATGCATACAGGGAAGGTCATTTAGGCTAAAGTGGGCTAATATCAAAACGACCTATGATCCTTTCCTAACCCCTATCCTTCAACCTAGGCAAGACTAACCGGGCAAGTTCTGAATCCAACATACAAAGAAAACTAAGTAAAATCTCACACACACATGGCACACAAGTATATCACAAGTTACTACTTATCCAGTTCATGCAATTATTTAGCAATGGTTATCAAGTCACTAGAACTGATACCATACAAAGATGCACAATGGTCACAATTAGATGCAAATCACACAGTTAAATAGTTAGAACATTTGAGAGGTGTTCATAAAATAACAAAACCATGTTAACTGCCTCAGGTACTTGTATTTCTCCTAGTCAACTACAAAATATTACAACAATAACTCACCCTATACCCTCAACTTAAAATCAAAGAAAAATAGAACTAAGGGTTAGGGTATACCTGGAGTAGATCAAGCACGGGGATCATGGGTCCCTGACCCTGTCACTGCATCCTCAACTGCCTTATCTCCATCGGGAGCCTCCCCTCTTTCTGACACATCAGGACCAACATTTGTTGGGGGCCTACTAGTTGAGGCACCTACAACTCTCGCTCGGAGGGCTGCCTCCTATTTTTCATTGTCAACTAGAGACTCGATCATCGCTTTCTTCGTCTCCTCCTTTTCAGTCTTCTTTCTCTCCCTCTTCTTTGCTTTTCTTTCTTCATCACTGTCAGGCCTTTCGCTCTTACCATTGCCTTTCTTCTCACCCTTCTTCTTTTTTTTCTTCACTGGTTCCTCTGTGAGATTAAGCAATAGGATTTCACCCTCTGACTCGTCAACGGCCGGATCTGCCGACACCATAAGTTGGTGTTGCTGTAATACTTCAACATCTGCCTTCACCTTGTCCAGGGCTGCTCTAAATTATGCAAGGTCTGAGCCCGACATTTTTCTTACCCGTGTATTAAAACATTTTTCTAATTCATCAATTCGATTGGGCAAGGTTCGGAAGGGATCCAGTGCGACCTTAATCTTCTTCTCCACCGTAGAGGTAAATTGCTTGGCAAAGAGTTTAAGCTGAGCCTTTCACCACTTGGATTGCTTTGCCACTCTCCTGAAATTCATCAGGTTGAAGGCAAATTCTGTGGTAGACGCAGTAGCTGAAGGATTTGTTTCATTTCTAGGCACTGATTCTGCTATTGCTGAGGAGGTCAGTGTTGCAGCCTCAGAATCCTGCACCGCTACATTAGGTGCTGAGCTGGTACCTGTAACTGGTGGGTCTGTTTCAACCCCTGCTCCTCTGTCAAGTGTCAGTCTTGACTGATTTTCATTATATCAGATGGGGTTGTGGATTTTCTTGGCAAACAGTTCTTCGTCTAACCCTACAACCTCAGGTACATGGGCTACCTGACATAACCTTGTAATTAGACAAGGGAAAGTATATGCTATGTCGGGCCTTGAGACTCGAATTTTCATCTCCTCGGAAATGATCTCCCCAAAGTTCAACTTGAGTTTAGCCACAAGACTTGCGACCAATATTGCTCTATCGTCTCCAAGGATATTATCTTCCTCAGTAGCCATCAAATGAGTGCGCACTACACCCCACCAGAACTTTTTCTCTTGAGTTAGATAAGCCTTAAAAATACTCTCATTTGGGTGTCACGCCCCAAAATCCTATCGGGCCGGACTGGTACTCGAAGCTGAGAAGGCCCGGGAGAACCCATTCAAATACCTGTACTTTCCCTTACATGTCACCAAAAATTTGGACAACACTTCGTTGCATATAGAAGGATCTAATTACCTGTATCAGCACAACACGCACAAATATATATATATATATATACATAATACTTGGCCGTCGGGGCCACCACATATACAGATATAACATCACTATATAAACTTCCATGACTTTACCCTTTCTTATGTCTACAAAGCCTCTAGGATATACATGACATAACTAGGTTCGGGGCAAACCCCCGCCCACACATAACTCCTGTACAATAACAAAACATAAGGAATCGACTCGGAAAGCTCCAAAGCAAACTGGAGCTCACCAACAATAGCTGTATGACCTGGCTCCTATCTATGCTGTGAATGAGCTGAGGTACCTGTGCCTGTAGCATGAAATGCAGGTCCCCGTGGGGACGTCAGTACGAAATATGTACTGAGTATGTAAAGCTGTAGATAATCACATATGATATAAGAGCTCAATAGAAATCCGAAACAAGTGAATAAATCGTAATAGGAGTGGACCACACTTACTAGAACTTGTGACAACCTGTACATTGTATTTATTCAATCACTTTACCTTCGTTCTTATCGTCTTTGTAATCATTACTGTACTGTACTATGACCATTAGGCTACCTCCAGTACATATCAACTGGGATCAACCCATGCTAGGCTTATGCCCCTGGGATACCACCCATAAACACATAAATAGGGATCGACCCATGCTAGGCTTATGCCCCTGGGATACCACCCGATAAGAGAGAACTTCCATCACTTAGTTCAATTAATCTTTGAGATTTTTATTTCGGTCGCCACCACATTTTTGATACTTTGAGGCAATGATACATCAATAGGAACCAAGTAATAGACCTTCTATACAATAACGATGTAATAAAGACTCATTGGTACATCAACAATGCGTTTCAGAATCATCAATATCACAACAATGAAATAGGAGCCTTTTGGTCTATCAATGAAACATTTTGACACTTTATAGGATGGAAACAACTTCGTTGGTAACGTAGAACAATACATGTTTTTGGACAACCTCGGAATCTTACTTGATGGAACATTGGTGTTTTCATGCCAAAGAACATTGTTAGATTATGCTTTACATACCTCGTCGTAGATTCGGATACCAATTCAACACAACTCCCCGCCTTTACAAATCACTTATCTACAATGAAATGTTTGGCATCTAGTATTAGCAACCCAACACCACAATTCTCTTCCTTAATTCCATACAACCAATATTTGCATAGCATTCCAAAAACCAACTTGAACAATAGGTTTATGTGTGTATATATATATATATAATCATCATTTCAATACCACATCATCACACCAAATCCCTTCACAATTCAACATAATCCAACCATGCACAAGAATAACCCAACATCATTTCCAATCATCTTTCAACAACAATCAAATAACACACTTCTTATGCTTACATGCATATATATACATATCCATATAAATAACACCAACATAATTTACATCCTTACCATAAAATGGCCCTTTTGATTTCGAAGTCCTGTTGGCACAAATAAGGGGTGCTTCTCAAAGCCCTCGAGACGGTGAACACAACTACGGAATCAATTTGGATTTTCTACGGTTGAATCACAAGATAATTGGAGTTGAAATTTGGCTAGGGTTTCTTATTCTTCAATAATGGATGATAAATAATGGATATGAGGCTAAGTATATGTATATAATGACCAATTTTCGTTCATGAGGTGATGGAAAATGACCATATTGCCCTTAAAATTTTAAGTAAATCCGAATCTGTCCATGGTGGACTGTTTTGACAAGCTAAAGTAGATTGACCATAACTCTTTTCTCCGATATCGGATTTGGGTGAAATTGTTATCGTTGGAAATATAATTCAAAGGGATTTCATTTCATATAAAGTAGGCCACCCAGTTCGTCCTGTACAAGGAGTTATGATCGTTTGAAGTTGACCCTAAAAATCTGTTTTGAGAGGCTAAAGTAAAACGAGTATAAATCCTTACTCAGACGTTGGATTTGGATGAAACTAATTGCATTGGAAATAAGACTCAAAGATATTTCTTTTGATAGGTCGTAGCTCTCCCAGTTCATTATATTAAGTGAGTTATGATCGTTCAAAGTTGACCCAAAAAACTGGCAGGCCTCAGTAGTTTGTGTGCAGGAAATTTTCCTGCACATTTTCTATTCACCATATCCCGGCCACCGTTTTATAGTTTCGAATGTGCTCGATTATATTCGAAACTTATCCGTTTTTGGAAATCTTTATATCGTTGGAAAGCTTATTCATTAACCTTCGTATGGAACCATCGACGGGCAAATTCCGGTATAAATAAAATAAAAAAATTAATTCCATATAAATAAGACCAATACACGTACTTGAATACGCCAATACATGTACTTGAATACGGGGTGTTACATATTTCCCCCCTTTAGGACATTCGTCCTCGAATGTTAGCGTAGTTATTCAACCAAAACAAGTTCAAGTCCACCATTAACATTCACATCATCACATAAATACTATGCATATATAAACAAAAACTTACTTGTTAATGTTCTAACTCCGTTTCTTGAACTTTCTCTTCATCTTTAAACAAATGAGGGTACTTAGATTTCATTGCTTCCTCAGCTTCCCATGTAATCTCTTCCCTTTGTTGATTTCTCCTAAGTACTTTCACCGATACTACTTCTTTATTTCTCATCTTCTTAACTTGACGATCTAATATAGCAATAGTCATCTCCTCATAGGTAAGATCTTCTGTTACTTGCACATCTTCAGTAGAAGTAATAAAGGACGGATCTCCGATGCACTTTCGAAGCATCGATACATGAAATACTGGATGCACTGATGAGAGTTCCTGGGGTAGCTCTAATTCATAAGAAACTTGCCCATATCTTCGAATAATCTTATATGGGCCTATATATCGTGGACTCAACTTTCCTTTCTTGCCAAATCTCATCACCCCTTTCATTGGCGATACCTTCAAAAATACCCAATCGCCTAACAAAAATTCTAGCCCTCTTCTTCTACTATCCGCATATGACTTGTGTCGACTTTGGGCTATTTTCAACCGTTGCTGAATCACCTTGACTTTTTCTATGGCTTGATACACAAGATCTGGTCCGAACATAAGAGTTTCACCCACTTCGAACCATCCTATTGGTGATCTACACTTCCTCCCATATAAAGCTTCATATGGTGCCATTTTGATACTTGAATGATAGCTATTATTGTAGGCAAACTCAATAAGAGGTAAATGATCATCCCAGCTGCCTTTAAAATCTATAACACATGCTCGTAGCATATCTTCAAGTGTTTGAATGGTGCGCTCTGCTTGTCCATCCGTCTGAGGGTGAAAAGTTGTACTCAGATTCACTTGTGTTCCCAAACTCTGTTGGAAAGACTTCCAAAAGTTTGCGGTAAATTGAGTTCCCCGATCCGATATAATAGAAGTTGGCACTCCATGTAATCGGACTATTTCCTTAACATACAGCTTTGAATATTCTTCAACTGTTTAAGTGGTCTTAACGGGTAAGAAATGTGCGGATTTAGTAAGCCTATCCACAATCACCCATATAGAATCAAATTTCCGAGCTGTACGAGGAAAACCTGTAACAAAATCCATGTTGATCATGTCCCACTTCCAAATTGGAAGATCTATGCATTGCATATAACCTCCGGGTTTTTGGTGCTCAACTTTAACTCTTTGACAATTTGGACATTCAGCTACAAATTCTGCAATGCTCTTCTTCATGTCATTCCACTAATACATATCTTTCAAATCTTGATACATTTTGGTTGATCCTGGATGAATGGAATACCTTGAAAAATGTGCCTCTGTCATAATCTTTTTTCTTAGCCCATCTATATCCGGCACACATAATTGGTTTTGGCACTGAAGTACTCCTTCTCGCGTAAGCTCAAATGCCTTGGTCGCACCACTCTGAACATTCTCCTTAAGCTGTAATAAAATAGGGTCTACATATTACTTCTCTTTCACTTCATCTACTAATGAAGATTCCGCAGCATTATGTACGATAAGCTCTTTATTCGGAGTTTCAATAAGGCGTACTCCCAAACTAGCTAACTGGTGATGATCCTTAACCATCCCTTGCCTTTATATAGGCGCCATCATAGCCTTACGACTTAACGCATCAGCTACCACATTTGCTTTCCCTGGATGGTACAAGATATCAACATCGTAGTCCTTTAATAGTTCAAGCCATCTCCGCTGCCTTAAATTTAGATCCTTCTGATTTAAAATATATTGCAAGCTCTTATGGTCAGTATATATATCAACATGAACCCCATATAAGTAGTGGCACCATATCTTTAAAGCAAAAATAACTGCTGCCAGCTCAATATCGTGTGTAGGATAATTTTTCTCATGTGGCCGCAATTGTCTAGAAGCATATGCTATTACCTTACCATGCTGCATCAATACACATCCTAAACCAATTTTAGAAGCATCCCAATACACTGTATACCCTTCGATGCCTTTTGGAAGTACCAACACGGGTGTAGAAATCAACTTGTTCTTTAAATCTTGAAAACTCTTCTCACAGGCATCATTCCATTGGAATTTGGATGCTTTATGGGTTAGCTTGGTTAAGGGTGCTGAAATGGAAGAAAAACCTTTAACAAACCTTCTATAATAACCGGCCAACCCGAGAAAACTACGAATCTCCATAGCGTTGTGGGCCTTGGCCAGTTCTTCACAGCTTCTATCTTTTGAGCATCAACCTTTATCCCTTCACTAGATACAATATGACCCAAAAATGCCACCGACTTTAACCAAAACTCACATTTAGAGAACTTTGCATAAAACTTACAATCACGAAGAGTCTGCAATGCCTGTCGTAAGTGATTGGCATGGTCCTCTTCTGATCTAGAATAAACTAGAATATCATCTATAAAAACTATCACAAATACATTCAGGAATGGCTTAAAAACCCTATTCATCAAATCCATAAAAGCTGCGGGTGCATTTGTTAGCCCAAATGACATAACTAGAAACTCATAATGACCATACCTTGTTCGGAAAGTTGTTTTGGGTATATCTTTTTCTTTGACCCTCACTTGGTGGTAACCTGACCTCAAATCAATCTTAGAAAAGCACTTGGCGCCCTGTAACTGATCAAATAAATCATCAATTCTTGGGAGAGGATATTTATTCTTAATAGTCACCTTATTCAATTGCCGA
Organism: Capsicum pubescens; assembly: GCA_030864215.1. Classification (NCBI taxonomy): domain Eukaryota; kingdom Viridiplantae; phylum Streptophyta; class Magnoliopsida; order Solanales; family Solanaceae; genus Capsicum; species Capsicum pubescens. Next base: position 293,873,390 of record CM061538.1, on the reverse strand, counting down.
TAATCAATACACATCCTCAGCGAGCCATCCCTTTTGCGTACAAATAACACTGGTGCTCCCCAAGGGGAAATACTAGGCCTAATGAACCCCTTTTCTAGCAAATCTTTCAATTGCTCTCTCAATTCTCGTAATTCTGCTGGGGCCATTCTATACGAAGGAATGGAGATTGGTTGGGTGCCTGGTATTACATCAATACCAAACTCTACTTCTCGTTCAGGAGGAAAACCTGGAAGATCTTCAGGAAATACATCAGAAAATTCATTTACCACCGGAACAGCGTGAAGAGTTGGTGGCTCCGCTTCTGTATCCCTTACTCTAACTAAATGATATATATATCCCTTGGAAATCATTCTTCTTGCTTTAAAATAAGAAATAAATCTACCTCTTGGCGCGTTAATTTCACCTTTCCATTCAAGGACTGATTTATTTGGAAAATTGAAATATACCTTTTTCGTGCAGCAATCAATTATGGCATAACAAGACACCAACCAGTCCATACCCATTATAACATCAAAATCTACCATTTCTAACTCCACAAGATCAGCCATCGTATCACGACCACAAACAGTTACTATGCAGTTTCGATAAACCCTTCTAGCTATAATAGATTCCTCGACCGGTGTGGACACTTTAAATGGCTTAACTAACAGTTCAGGTATTCTTTTGAACTTTCCAGCAACCAATGGAGTAACATAAGATAATGTAGCACCGGGATCAATTAAGGCATATAAATCGAATAAAAATATAGACAACGTACCCGTAACCACATCTGGGGAAGCCTCTAAATTCTGTCGATCCGCTAGAGCATACGTACGATTTTGAGCCCCGCTAGAACCCGTGGCTCCTCTATCACCTCTAACACGACCCATTGGTTATGCACCCCTTCCTGAATAAGGCATCGATGATGATGATGCAACAAATGACCCCGTAGGTCGTGCCATACCCCCTATGTCCCTTCGTGGGCATTCCCTCATCATATGCCCCGACATACCGCACCAAAAGCAAACATTGGTCCCCAGCCGACATGCGCCCAAATGATACCTTCCACATTTATTGCATGGCTCTCGAGGAGGTCTCGATTGGCTCATATTCCCTTGCCCTTGGTAACCCACTGATCGCGAACTATGACCCTCACTTCTTTGCCCAAATTGACTGCCTCTGAACCCCTGATGCTGTGGTGGAGCACTAGCTGCAGAATACAAAAATAATGGCCTAGGTGGTCTAGCAGAAAATTGAGGTGTAAAACCTCCCTGTGGCGCCATAAACTGCCCTGTAGATCTGGCCCTCTTAGAAGATCCGCTTTCAAATTCCTGTGTTCTTCTTCTTTTCCTCTGATCTTCTATTTTCTGTGCAAATGCTTGGATCCTAGCTATATCCATGTCTTTATTCAGTGCAGTAATAGTACAATCCCTAACCAAATACGGATCCAATCCAACCACATACCTATGAACTCTGTCATCCATAGTAGCTATATAATTAGGAGCATATCTGGACAAAGAATTAAATCGAAGACTATACTCCCTCACACTTGTATTACCCTGTCGAAGATTTAAGAAATGATCCGCACGGGCCTGACGAGTCTCATATGAAAGATAATGATCAATAAATGCCTCTTTGAACTCCTTCCAAGTAGCTGGGAGTGCATCAATGCCCCTTGACCGTTTGCAGTCATCATACCAATATATAGCCTCACCTTTGTATCTATACGCGGCTAACTCCACTGTCTCTCTGCCCGATATATGCATCACCTCTAGGGCCCTTTGGATCTGATCAATAAAGTCCTGCGGATCTTCGTTAAGATCAGATCCGATAAAAGTAGGCGGATCCATCTTAAGAAAATCCTGTGTTCGAAGACTAGCCGCCCTGTCTATACCACTAGGACCTACAGTAGGAATGGCTCGCCCTTGAGCTTGCCCAGCAACTATACGAGTCAAAAGTTGCACTGCATTTCTAAGATCTTGATCAACAGCATTAATAGGTGGCTCTGGGGATATAGTTCTCCTCCCCCTTATTTCTTTCGGACTGGGGGAAGTTTCTGATGCATGCTCAACTAGAGCCTCACTTTGATTAGCTGGTATAGTGGGTGACTTACTAGTCCCCTCTCCGGCAGCCACATCTACTTGCTTACCGGTATTCTTGCTTCTGGTAACCGGCATCATTACTATAATAAGAGAAACAAACTGATTCAGTGGTCAACTATGACTTCATATACAATATAAGCTCTATCGCACGATATAAGACATGAAGAAAAGAAACAATTCCTAAATGTCCATAGCCTCCTGTTTATAGATGTGGTGCACAACACACCGATAAACAAGACTCTACGTAGACACGACTTTGTAGACTCACTAGGACGAACCTCTCTGATACCACTTTTGTCACGCCCCAAAATCCCATCGGGCCGGACTGGCACCCGAAGCCGAGAAGGCCCGGGAGAACCCGTTCAAATACCTGTACTTTCCCTTACATGTCACAAAAAATTTGGACAGCACTTCGTTGTATATAGAAGGATCTAATTACCTGTATCAGCACAACACGCACAAATATATATATATACATAATACTTGGCCGTCGGGGCCACCACATATACAGATATAACATCACTATATAAACTTCCATGACTTTACCCTTCCTTATGTCTACAAAGCCTCTAGGATATACATGACATAACTAGGGTCGGGACAAACCCCCGCCCACACATAACTCCTGTACAATAACAAAACATAAGGAACCGACTCGGAAAGCTCCGAAGCAAACTGGAGCTCACCAACAATAGCTGTATGACCTGGCTCCTATCTATGCTGTGAATGAGCTGAGGTACCTGTGCCTATAGCATGAAATGCAGGTCCCCGTGGGGACGTCAGTACGAAATATGTACTGAGTATGTAAAGCTGTAGATAATCACATATGATATAGGAGCTCAATAGAAATCCGAAACAAGTGAATAAATCGTAATAGGAGTGGACCACACTTACTAGAACTTGTGACAACCTGTACATTGTATTTATTCAATCACTTTACCTTCGTTCTTATCGTCTTTGTAATCATTACTGTACTTTACTGTGACCATTAGGCTGCCTCCAGTACATATCAACTGGGATCGACCCATGCTAGGCTTATGCCCCTGGGATACCACCCATAAACACATAAATAGGGATCGACCCATGCTAGGCTTATGCCCCTGGGATACTACCCGATAAGAGAGAACTTCCATCACTTAGTTCAATTAATCTTTGAGATTGTTATTTCGGTCGCCACCACATTTTTGATACTTTGAAACAATGATACATCAATAGGAACCAAGTAATAGACCTTCTATACAATAACGATCTAATAAAGACTCATTGGTACATCAACAATGTGTTTCAGAATCATCAATATCACAACAATGAAATAAGAGCCTTTTGGTCTATCAATGAAACATTTTGACACTTTATAAGATGGAAACAACTTCGTTGGTAACGTAGAACAATACATGTTTTTGGACAACCTCGGAATCTTACTTGATGGAACATTGGTGTTTTCATGCCAAAGAACATTGTTAGAGTATGCTTTACATACCTCGTCGTAGATTCGGATACCAATTCAACACAACTCCCCGCCTTTACAAATCACTTATCTACAATGAAATGTTTGGCATCTAGTATTAGCAACCCAACACCACAATTCTCTTCCTTAATTCCATACAACCAATATTTGCATAGCATTCCAAAAACCAACTTGAACAATAGGTTTATGTGTATATATATATATATATATATATATATATATATATATATATATATATATATAATCATCATTTCAATACCACATCATCACACCAAATCCCTTCACAATTCAACATAATCCAACTATGCACAAGAATAATCCAACATCATTTCCAATCATCTTTCAACAACAATCAAATAACACACTTCTTATGCTTACATGCATATATATACATATCCATATAAATAACACCAACATAATTTACATCCTTACCATAAAATGGCCCTTTTGATTTCGAAGTCCTGTTGGCACAAATAAGGGGTGCTTCTCGAAGCCCTCGAGACGGTGAACACAACTACGGAATCAATTTGGATTTTCTACGGTTGAATCACAAGATAATTGGAGTTGAAATTTGGCTAGGGTTTCTTATTCTTCAATAATGGATGATAAATAATGGATATGAGGCTAAGTAGATGTATATAATGACCAATTTTCGTTCATGAGGTGATGGAAAATGACCATATTGCCCTTAAAATTTTAAGTAAATCCGAATCTGTCCATGGTGGACTGTTTTGACAAGCTAAAGTAGATTGACCATAACTCTTTTCTCCGATATCGGATTTGGGTGAAATTGTTATAGTTGGAAAGATAATTCAAAGGGCTTTCATTTCATATAAAGTAGGCCACACAGTTCGTCCTGTACAAGGAGTTATGATCGTTTGAAGTTGACCCTAAAAATCTATTTTGAGAGGCTAAAGTAAAACGAGTATAACTCCTTACTCAAACGTTGGATTTGGATGAAACCAATTGAATTGGAAAGAAGACTCAAAGATATTTCTTTTGATAGGTCGTAGATCTCCCAGTTCATTATATTAAGGGAGTTATGATCGTTCAAAGTTGACCCAAAAAACTAGCAGGCCTTAGTAGTTTGTGTTCAGGAAATTTTCCTGCACATTTACTATTCACCAAATCCCGGCCACCGTTTTATAGTTTCGAACATGCTCGATTATATCCGAAACTTATCTATTTTTGGAAATCTTTATATCGTTGGAAATCTTATTCAATAACCTTCGTATGGAACCATCGACGGGCAAATTCCGGTATAAATAAAATAAAAAAATTAATTCCCTATAAATAAGACCAATACACATATTTGAATACGCCAATACATGTACTTGAATACGGGGTGTTACATCGGGTTAGTTAGCCATTCAGGTTTTCCTTCAGCTACGAGAGTCGCTAACCAAGATCGTTGATTCTTATGATGCTTCAGCCGAGCGTAGAATATAGGCGAAATGGCCTGAGGAGTGGATTTGGGGCCATGAAGAAATCTGTTGATTGATGTTTCTGAGAGGTCCACCATCACACCCCGTACTTGAACTTTATCAAACAAGGGTTGATCTGCTGATTTCTCCCCTTCTTTACACATGTCTCGGAATTTTTGCTCCACTTCAGGATATTTGTTCAGCCCGGTAGTGATGATCTTTTTTTCTTCAAAGATTGGCCTTTTAATGGGCCTTCGTTTAGTTCTGCGAAGCCCATCATAGAAGATTTTTTGTGCCTTGGGCATTTGCCACCTAGCATTGTCTCTGACCTCTGGGTTCTTGCACTTTACCAAGGTTCATCTTGTTGGCAACTCTTCATCATCTTGTTGCTCTGTAGATGGGGACTCAGTTGATGGTCCCTCGGATTCAGGTTTCCCAGACTCATGTTCCTCGGAATCAGGATGATCTGAATCATGCTCTTCAGATTTAGCATGTTCAGACTCTTTTTGCTCAGAGGTCGTCTGCTCAGAAACTGTATGTTCAGATGTTGTTGGCTCAGTATCACTCTCTTTACTCTCCTCCATCTCAACTGGTAGAGGTGGTGAAGGATTTTTTGGGCTTATCTTCTTTCTTTGCTTTGTGAGCAGTGGCTCATTTTCCTCATAATCGGATTTCTCATCGAAGAGCTTCCGAGGTATACTTCCCTTGGTCCCTTTCTTTGTAGATTTTGCGTTCTTTCCTTTGGGTGTCATTATAAGACCTGTAGCAAGAGAAAATATATTAGTCGACACTCAAGAGTATATACACAAACACATCAGTCATTGAAGTTTCACACCCCTTGAAAGGGTTTATTTATACTTCAGATCAAAGGTGTGATGACATGGTCTGATAAGTCATCACGATTGTGATAACTTATCAGCCATATCGTCCGCCTTAATAGAACAGGCTTCTTTTACTCAACTTGTGATGACATAATCTGGTAAGCCGTCACAATTGTGATAGCTTATCAGCCATTTTGTCAACTCAGAACACACCCCGCAACTTAATTTTAACTTGATTTTTAAACCAATTTCTTCTTACAATCATATTGAGTTGTGTTCTTGAAATAATCCCTAGGCTTTGTCGTACAATGCAGCATAGTAAACCCTAGATTCTGCTTTTCACACTATGGCAAGTTAAGCTTGCCTCAACCTTTTTGGGAACTAAGATTTACATCAGTTTATCACCTACCTAATGAAGAGAAGAGTTGGGTTATCAGCATACCTGATGGACGACTTCACCTTTGACACTTTCGGCTTGGTTATGCGAGTGAGAAAGAAGTATCAAGATGAGAGAAAAGTTCTTGATGTTGACTTCAAACTCACTCTCAAAAGGAAGGAAATTTTCTTGTTTTGCTTGGAAATATATTTCAAACATGTACGTAAATAAACTAACTATGGAAAGAAATAAAACTTAAAGAAAAGAAAGGAAATACGCGGGAAGGTGGAAAGACAAAGCTGTGGTTCGGGTCGGATCTTTTTAATTTGGTCCAAAATTTTTGCTACTCTTTTAGGCTTTCTGACGACAAAGGATGACGGCTTATCACAATTGTGATGGCCTATCACGAATGTCGTCAGCCTTAACAGAACATGGCTCAGGTTTGATTTCTCCGATGACGAATCTGATGGCTTATCACAATTATGACAACCCGTCAAATATGTCGTCAGGAATACTTAGCTGGATACATCAATTCCACCTTCTTTGAACTAGAACCTAACTATAAAAATAAATACTTTATTGGAACATAAAAATTTTGGGTTGCCTCCCAATAACGCCCGATTTAATGTCGCAACATGACTTGGTTATCTTGACTACTCAGACTTCGTCAAGACAACCTGCTGATACCTCTTTACCATCTTCATAGAATACATCCACGATTGAGAAAACACTCATCTCCCTTTTCTGTGTCATGGGTGAGTGCATTGCGAATCTTGCTTCTTTGTCATTGAGCCTGAACTTCAGCTCCTTTAGCTCCATGTCTACTATCACTCTCCCATTCGTGAGGAATGGTCTACCCTAAATAATGGGTACTTCAAAGTCCACATCATAGTCAAGGACTACGAAATCAGTAGGAAGTATAAAGTTGGCCACCTTTACCCATACATCATGTAGTATTCCTATTGGCTGCTTTACAGAACTATCCGTCATCACCAGTCGCATGTTAGTCGGGGTAGGATCCACCAAACCTAACTTTTTATATACGGCTAGTAGCATCAGATTTATGCTCGCCCCTAGATCACATAGGGCCTTAGAAAAATTTAGAGACCCGATTGTACATAGAATAGTGAATGCTCCAGGGTCGACCTTCTTCTGCACTAAGGATTGTATAGTAATGGAACTACAATGGTGGAGATTATCCACTGGTTTATATCTTGTTGCCCGCTTCTTCGTCTCTAGATTCTTCATAAATTTGGCATATCCTGGGATTTGTTCCAATGCCTCAACCAATGACACATTCACTGTCAATTGTTTGAGCATTGCCATGAACTTAATGAATTTTATATCATCAATTTTTTTCAATCGTTGAGGAAAGGGAGGTGGTGGTCTTGGGAGATTTTTCACCACTACTTCCTTCCCTTTCTCTTTTTCCAGAGCATCATCAGAACCATCCAGCTTCTCAGACTCCACTGGACATTCTTCTTTGGGTTCATCCTCTGCTTCAGTCACATCTTCAACCAAACTTTTGCCCACAGAAGGGCCAGGTAATATCTTACCACTTCTAGTGGTGATTGTCATACATGAGCCATCACTCCTTGGATTCTGAATTGTATCACTAGGTAATGTTCCACTCTTCCTCTGATTCAGCACTGCGGAGAGTTGGCTCATTTGTTGTTCCAGCTGCTTGATCGAAGTGGAGTGTGAGTTTACCAACTGACTAATAGATGACAGATCGGTCTTCATGGTAGTCACCCCTAAGTTGGTAGCCTCCACTCCCTTTAATAATTTAGACATCATGTCCTCCAAGGACATTTTTTCAGAACTTGTTGTAGCAGCCTCACGATTTCCAGGAGGAACATATAACCACTTCTATCACTATTGCTTCTCCAGTTTCCCTGCTTCCTATCTTTATAACCAGGCTTATCATAATAATTCCGACTTTGATTCCCTCGGTTATTGCCTCGGAACCCCCCTGATTATTAACATAGTTCGCCTCTTCTTCTGGATCAGCATCAACTCTATCTTGAGATCCACAACTTTCACCTTCTCAGTTTTGCCTGATAGTAAGTGCTTGGTTAGCAAGTCTATCTGCGATTTTAGGTGCGCCATGTCTTGATCATGCTCCTCGTCTCTCCTGCGTTGTTCCGCAGTCATACCCACCGAAATAGTGGGGCTTGCTACCACCGAGTCTCTGGTATGCCATGCCCGACTCTGTTTGGTTATTCTCTCTAGCATTTATGAAGCCTCTGGGAATGTAAGATCAACAAACGAACCACCAGAAATATTATCTACAATTGGTTTTATCACAGAGTTAAGAGCCCTGTACAAAGTCTCCATCAAGTGTATGTTCGTCATATTGTGGTTCGGATACTGCGTCAACTTTTTTTTTAATCTCTCTCAGGTTTCATGCAAGGCTTCAGTTGGGAGTTGTCTAAAGTTGCTGATCTCATCCCTCAACTGTACCCTTCTGGAAGGTGGAAAGAACCTTTCTAGGAAATCTCCTTTCAACTACCTCCAGTTGGTTATAGAATCAGGTGTCAGCTCATTAAGCCATAATGTTGCCTCCCCAGATAGAGACAACGAAAACAATCTTAATCGGATCGCATTCTGACCCACTCCTGGGTAATCAAAAGATTTACAGATGGTGACAAAGTTCACCAGATACAAATTTGGGTCATCCCCAGGAAGTCCACCAAACAACCTCTTCAGATTAAGGAGTTGAATCATAGTACTCGTAATGTTGAACTTTGCCCCTGGTGCCAACGGTGAAGGAATAATTGCACTCATAGCACCTGCTCCATCCATTCTATCATCATCATCATTGAAATCATACTGGACAGGTTGGCGATCCTGCCTTGCTCTGAACGGACGGTTCAAGTTGGCATTACGCTGTACTGGTGCAGCCATTTGCTCTGCACGCCTTGGGTTCAAAGGATTCAGTAGCTCCTCATCCCCCAAGTCTTCATCCTTGGGGTTTGTATGACGTCCTTGTTGACCGTCATTCTGTATGTTCACCTGAGCCCTAGCTAAGACTGCTAACCTGTCAGCCTCCTGCTGGTCTACCATTCTTCTAATTCATTACGGTTTTAGATTAAATGGTAATAATGGTTCTCCGAAACTTCTGGTTCTTGGCATACACTACAAAGATCCTGCAATAAACAAAAACAACAAATAAATGTGAAACTAGGAAACTTGACTAACAGTCAATTAACGCACACAAACTTTAATTAACAATCGTATTCTCTGGCAACGACACTATTTTTGATAACGCTCAAACTACAACTCTTATGTGAGAATGTAAGTGATCGTTGTCAATTTATAACCTAACTAGGTTGGGGTCGAATCCCACATAGAATATGGTGTGAACTTAAGTTGTTTGCGATTTAATCAACTGATAGTTGGATGTTTCCTGAAATGGGGGTTTTGGAGATTAGCAAATTGTTGGTCACTTTAGTTTCAGTGTTTGTAATCAAGATTTTATGGAAAACCAGAGTTATGTTTACTATGGGTGTTGGGATTCGACAGACGCTAGTAACGATTCAAGATTCTTGTGGTAGGTAGGAAAAACAGATTATCCTTGTCGAATTTATGCCTAAATGTCTCTCGACCTACTTATGCATTTAACTACCTAATTCTCTTGAACTTAGGGAGTTTATATTTCATAACAGGATGTTATCTCAAGTTAATTAATCTTACTACAACATTAATTATTAAACGGAAGATTGGTAGCTTCCAAGTCCCTGTTGATAATTCGCTTCTTACTAGGGTTGATTTCTTAGTTCAAGCAAATCACTAGTAAGCAGGACCTATTGTTTGCAACCAATAGATAAAGTGTAAAATAGAGGGATTACCAAGAATTTACTACCACCGTTAGAATCCTGAACACTTAGTTGCGTTACAACCATAAACCCATAGATCCCATAACTCGTGTTAAGGGGTTTAGCTACTCATACTGTAAAGAGCAATACAACTTGTTGAATTCATAATGCTATGGAATAATACTTACACAACAAAAGTGAATATCAACAGTTGTATCTCGGATTAAATTGTAGTAGAAAAATCTCAAAAAATAATATGATAATCTCTCAAAAGCTAACAGTAAACTTGTATCCAAAAACTGGAGAGCAAACACGTGAAGTTCAAGTGCAGAATGTCGAGTACCAACCCCTAAGAAAACCCTAAACAATACTTTAAATAGTTTACCCTAATTATGAAAACAAAATCACAGAGTTCAGTAATTTCTCGGATAGGGGATGATATTTTGTGACGCCTTATCAGGAGTCTGATGACTTATCACAGATGTGGTCAGCTCCTCTTCGCTTTTGACATTAGCTGCCTTAGGCTGACTATGAAGCGTGACGGATTATCAGATCTTTGACGACTTATCACAGATGTCGTCGATGATTTACTTCAGCTCTTATGTTCTGCCTTAGGCTAACGACGATCTTGATGGCTTATCACAACTTTGACGGCTTATCACATGTCGTCGTTACTTCTTCCAGCTGAATTCTATTCTCTGTTTAAGGCTGACGATGAAGCTGATAACCTATCAGAGTGCTGACGACTTATCAGGAATGTTGTCAGCCACACTTCTCTTCTACTTGCTTCAGATTTCAACTCTTTTACTTCTATCGTTGTTGGTTCTCTTGCATCTTTACTTTCACTGCAAAATCAAAGATAAAACAATCAAAACAGACAAAATTTGCTTAAGACTTTGCAATTATTCTCAGTTAAAATCCTCAAATGTGTTAGCATCTGCTCACTGTTTTGCGAAAATTTTGACTTTTAAAGAGAGTCGCCACTTAATTTTGAAAAGGAATTAAGAAACCTTTAGAGAGTTACTTAAAACGATTCAAAACAGAAAAATTATTTTAAGTTAGAGATTCCAGATAAGCGGTTCCTATTAACGTTTTAGGGAGGTGTTAGGCACCTAAAACGTCCGCTAACTTGCGGTTATTCGAACTGTTTGAAAATCGTCTTTGATTAACTTTGAAATAAAGTTAAAAAAGAAAACGGTTTTAGAAATATTTTGATGTTTGTGCGAAACTAGTTTTTTAGCGACTTTACTAAGGATTTAACTAGGTTCGCAAAGCATATAGGGCAAACAAACATAATGAATCGGGGGAAGGGGAGGAAGTAAGAGATTTAGACCATCGGGCAGAAATCAACCTGTCCTAAACTAGTTTAGGCTTTCGGCCCATTTCACCCGTCCTAATCTAAATATTGGGCTTTCGGCCCACAACCTGTCCTAAGCTAGTTTTCGGACCTTTGAGGCCCAAAATCCGCCTCACCTGTATTAAATTTACAACTTTGGCTTCGAGGTCCAAATGAATGAATAAAGAAAATGAATAAATAAAATACGACAATAAAAATATAAATAAATAAAAAAGATAAAAAGAAACTTTCTAGTCTTTTTGCGGGGACTTTAGCCCATTCCTCTGCGTTGGACTCTTCATAACCATGCGCTATGTGATCGACTTTCAAAGTCTTCTAGAAAGTAGGCCTCGATGGCCCGTTGCATAATACAAGGTAAAGGAGTCCGATTGGACTCCCGAACGAGTTCATGCAAAGAAAAAGATGAATAAATTAATGCCCGATCAACCAAATAGGATGGGAAACAAAAGGGAATAAATTTAAAGGTTCAGATGATATATGATAAACTAATTTCAGTGAAGCACAGGCGAATTCTCGCACATGACGCAAATATCACACGAGTTTATTACCGAATCCTAGCTGAAATTATATGGATATTCAAATAACACATCTTCAATAAAAGATAGGCAAATCGCAGCTCACAACAGAATTTGAAGGTTCTTAGAAATTCATTGACAGACAAATTAGCTAAAGAGGGATTAATAATCAATGGTGCTATAAACTTGCCATAAGATCTACAAGTTCGTGTCGTGGGATCTAAAACAAAACATAAAGGAACAAATCAATGATAGGATAACTAAATTTACTACATCGATGGCATACAATCTGTTATACATCGCCAACGATACAAAATTCATTACTATATTTCCATGTAATTTCGAAAAGGTTATCCAAGATAAAGGACGCAACTTGAATACAAAATGTATCCGTGTAATCTTGTATTGATGTGGCAACCCTTTCGGTCACCTATATCACTTGTTGTATGTGGAATGATAACCTCTCCGGTTATAGCTGATGATCGATTTATAAATTTCCTTTAAATTATTAATCTTCGGATAATCTTGCGCATTATTTGATGTTGGATACGAGGCAACTTACAGATATCCTTTGAATTTCTAGCTTTTAGGTAATCCTGCACATTATCCGACTTTGGATAAGAGATGGCTTACAGATATCCCTCTAATCACTAGCTTTCAGGTGTTCCTGCACATCATTCGACCTTGGATACGATATGACTTATAGATAATCTCTCAAATTGTTAGTCTTTGGGTAATCCTGCACATAATCGATCTTGGATATGACGCGGCTTATAGAGAACCCTTGGACGCATCAATTTGATAATCTTGTTCTCCGGTAAGGATTTAGTTGCGACTTATGGATAACCTTTGAACTATCGATTTTTGGGCGATCTTGCACACTATCCGGTTAGGATATTGTTATGGCTTACGGATGACCTACAGGCTATCAACTCATAGGTGATCTTGCACTATATCCTATTTCAAATAATATGACTTATAAATGACCCTCAAATTGTTAATTTCTAGGAAATCTTATATATCATTCATCTTAGATAGCGACTGAAAGGCGTCCCTTCAAATCGTGTGCTCTTGATGTATTCAGATGCTGATTCATAAAATGATGATATATCCTCGACGCCAGCGTTTATGTCTATCGTGTCAACAGATATTAAATGGTGGTGATGATATTCTCGATGCCAGCGTTTATGTCTTGCGTGTCAACAGATATGAAATGCTGATGATATCTTCGATGCCAGTATTTATGTCTTGCGTGTCAATGGATATGAAATGCTTATGATATCCTCGACGCCAACGTTTATGTCTTGCGTGTCAACAAATATGAAATGGCCCTCTCGACAAATGGTATGAATGGACCTCTTGGAAATGATATGAATGACCCTCTTGGCAATGATATGAATGGCCCTCTGGGCAATAATGTGAAATGGCCCTCTTGACAATGATATGCAATGGCCCTCTTAGCAGTGATATGCAATGACCCTCTTGGCAATGATATGAAATGACCCTCTTGGCAATTTAAAAAATAGTTTCACCTGAGTTTGTTTGTCTGCGTCTTGCTTTCTACATGTACCTGTACTTGAAGTAGACGATTAGTAGACACAAAGTCACTTTTGCTAGCGACCATTTTTTAGAAAAATTCTAAATACAATGTTCGTAAAGAAAAGAAGACGCCTTTGTTTGTCCTCCATGATCTCAAGAAATGAGATGGACAATTCAAATGGTCCTCAATAAATGGGTATTAAACTCATTTTTGAGCTACCCAAAAATATCGTTCTTAAGCATTATATGCTCTGGCATGGCTCCCGACTTTCTTGGGGATTTTTTTGAAAGAAACGCTTATTTTGTATATCTATCCCTGTATCCACAGAAAAATGATTAGTTTGAATGAAACTACTCCGTATTGACCTTCTTCGATTCTCCATTTGCTCCACGCCATTTTTTGGGTATTCCGTCATGTTGGGACTTCCACCCCTGACTCCCCATCCTCATTGATGTCAGGGTAATCACTAAGTAAAAGATTTATATAGAATTTTGAAAGTAGTCATAATTTTTAGAAAATAGTTTCAAAAACTCCTGCAAAAATCTAGAAAATCTTTGCCAGTCATGTCATGTGCTAGCTCAACGACCATCTTTCTCTTGATTCTGACAATGTCCGATGTTTGATGGAGGATTGCTAGGGATTCAGCAATGTTGAGGCTCTCTACCAAAAGTTTTGAAAACGAAAGAGATTCAGTCTTCCTAAACTTTATCACAGGTGGTGATTCTCAAATTTCAACTTCGACCACTAGTGCTGGGGAATTTGAAATATATTCCAGTACTTGGTGGAAATTTTGAGGCCTTCCTTAAAATTTCTGCCCCAGTTTAAAGTAGTTCGATATGATATCAACTCGAGTGGATCTGAAGTCTATGTTGATCTTCATTCTCTTTGTTGGATGTTGATCTTCTCTTGTGAATTTTCGAGATTCCTTCTCGAAAATTCTGCCCCATTTTTCATTTCTTGGGGTTATATGACCGAGCCGTTGGGGCGCCTACGTATCCCGTTGGAGTAGGAATCAGGTCAAACGTAGTTCAAAACCAGAGATTCTGGGTTCGATCCCCAGCAGAGTCGCCATTTTTGTTTTGCGAAAATTTTGACTTTTAAAGAGAGTCGCCACTTAATTTTGAAAAGGAATTAAGAAACCTTTAGAGAGTTACTTAAAACGATTCAAAACAGAAAAATTATATTAAGTTAGAGATTCTAGATAAGCGGTTCCTATTAACGTTTTAGGAAGGTATTAGGCACCTAAAACATTCGCTAACTTGCGGTTATCTGAACTGTTTGAAAGTCGTCTTTGAATAACTTTGAAAAAAAGTTAAAAAAGAAAACGATTTTAGAAATATTTTGATGTTTGTGCGAAACTAGTTTTTTAGCGACTTTACTAAGGATTTAACTAGGTTCGCAAAGCATATAAGGCAAACAAACATAAAGAATCAGGAGAAGGAGAGGAAGTAAGAGATTTAGGCCATCGGGACCAAATCAACCTGTTCTAAACTAGTTTAGGCTTTCGGCCCATTTCACCTGCCCTAATGTAAATATTGAAATTTCGGCCCACAATCTGTCCTAAGCTAGTTTTTGGACCTTTGAGGCCCAAAATCCGCCTCACCTGTATTAAATTTACAACTTTGGCTTCGAGGCCCAAATGAATGAATAAAAAAAATGAATAAATAAAAGACAACAATAAAAATATAAATAAATAAAAAAGATAAAAAAAAACTTTCTAGTCTTTTTGCCGGGACTTTAGCCCATTCCTCTGCGTTCAACTCTTCATAACCATGCGCTATGTGATCGGCTTTCAAAGTCTTCTAGAAAGTAGGCCTCGATGGCCCGTTGCGTAATACAAGGGAAAGGAGTCCGATTGGACTCCCGAGCGAGTTCATGCAAAGAAAAAGATGAATAAATTAATGCCCGATCAACCAAAAAGAATGGGAAACAAAAGGGAATAACTTTAAAGGTTCAGGTGATATATGATAAACTAATTTCAGTGAAGCACAAGCCAATTCTCACACATGACGCAAATAACACACGAGTTTATTACCGAATCCTAGTTGAAATTATATGGATATTCAAATAACACATCTTCAATAAAAGATAGGCAAATCGCAGCTAACAGGAGAATTTGAAGGTTCTTAGAAATTCGTTGACAGACAAATCAACTAAAGAGGGATTAATAATCAATGGTGGTATAAACCTGCCACAAGATCTACAAGTTCGTGTCGTAGGATCTAAAACAAAACATAAAGGAACAAATCAATGATAGGATAACTAAATTTACTACATCGATGGCATACAATCCGTCATACATCGCCAACGAGACAAAATCCATTACTATATTTCCATGTAATTTCAAAAAGGTTATCCAAGATAAAGGACACAACTTGAATACAAAATGTATCCTTGAGGGGTCACCAAATGATTTGAACTAATATGACATCTCCCTTATCCCTTCTTGACATTATTTGTCTAAAGGGGTTTTGGGAATGTTTCCACTTGACTTTGAAAGATTCAAAGCAAATACAGAGCAGAACAAAACCGAGGCGAACTACCCACAATATTGAACTAAGGCAACAAATCAAAACTAAAACAAATAATAGTCGGCTAAACGAATAGCAAATTGGACCAAAATAATCAAGTACAAAACGATATAATGGAAAATAACAATAATAAAACATTATAGTGATTTTGAAGACGAAATTGAAATAAATCATAAGGTTAAAATATTGAGGCCAAAACTAAAATAATAAACAATAAATCAAAGGGAACTACTGGATTTCATCAAAACAAGGTGATGACTAAAATGAAAATCTAAAATCTTGCGGTGAAAAGCATCAAATAATATAGAACAAAAATGAACTACACAAACAACAATCAACAAACAAAGCATTTAAGTTGAAACAAATAGTTAATCAATCCTACAACCTTTGTTGACTCCTATTAGATAGATTAATAAACTACCTTACAATACTTAATACGAAGCAGTGAATTCAGGGCAAGTGAACCCAAATATGAAGCCAACGGTGAAACGCAGATCATAACATGGACAGTGATTCAACATAATAACCATCTCTGCCTTTCGAGGCTCCTACAATGAGCGATTCTCGACAAACCACAACATGCTCAAACAAATCCTACAGCCGACGAGGCCTCCACAGCTACTCCAAGCATAGAATAACATCGAAAAAGTTATTTATAACTACAGAAGGTCGAGATGAAGCAGAAATAAACGAAATGGAGAGTTACCTGTTTCATGGCAGGAAAACAATTCTTTCGAGCTAATATCGGATTCCAACACCACTGAAAATCGACCTCTCTAGAGTTTCGATCAATCTACAACTTCAAAAACCTACTAGAAAATTAAATTTTTTACTGAGTTTTTCCTCAAAGAAAATTTTCTCTCCCTTGGCTTTTTCTGAATCCCCCGTCTCCCAATTTTCAAATCATTCGAACCCAAAACAAACTTCTTCAAAATTTCCAGCCCTAAACTTAGAACCCTAGAGCCAAGAATCCAAAAAACAATCCTCCAAAATAGTGACCCAAGGGGTCTATATATAGAAGACAAATTAGGGGTCCTTTTGGGCTTTGAAAAAAGATATTTTGAATTTTAAATTTGAAAATCTCCCCCCACAACCCATTTTCGTCTCAATTCATATCAATTTTTCGATTTTTTTTCGGATCAAGGGAGGGATGGACCAATAGGATTTTTGCAAAATGAATTGTACCCCCAACCAATGAAAATCCCCCAAATTTGCATGAAATTGTACCATTGTTACTAAGATTTGCGGAATTGATCCGTTGAGGGGCCACCTTGGCACTGTTATAGAAGGTTCTCGGACCTCCTATGGTACACCATCACATGTGGTGCGTACGAGGGAAAGAGAACAGGTTGATTTCGGGTCAGAGCTGGTTCGATTTTGGCTGGTTGTGGATCATCGATGGGTCTGGGGTCGGGTTTGCTGGTGGAATCATTGATTTGGGAGCTGCTGTTGTTTGATGTTGTTGTTAATGATAAAGAGAAAAAAATAAGGGGACTGGGTCGGGTCACGTTATGATGTTGGGCTGGTAAGGAGAAAATGGGTTGTTGGACCAGCTATTGTGGTGGGCTGATTATGTTAATAAGAAGAAAAGAAATTGGCGGATCGGATGGGCTGATTTGGTGCGTTCCTTTGAAACTGGGCCAAAGAATTGGGGGTTATTTAAAATATTACCGCTAATTAAAAATTTAGGATTTGGCCAAAATTAATTAATATTTTGATCCAATTAATAATTAGATTGGTTCATTGCATTGCAAATATGACCAATTAATTTCAATTAGGATCAAATTTAACAATTTGACTAAATTGAATCAAAATTCGATACGAATTAATACCTTGTTTAATCCCGGACTTTTTCATTTAATAAAAATCAAATACATATTTTTTCCAAATAAATTACTTTCAAGAACAAATTATATTTGAATCAAGATTTGCCCTTTTGAAATAATTCTCAAGCTCAATTCAAATAAAAGTCCAATTTTGATATGAATATTCATTTAAGTAACAAAATTTATGCGATCTCATATATGTGAATACGAAATCCACCCAAATAAATATTTTAGAGCGTATTTATCCGGATGAAATAAATATTTTTCTTTTAATTAAAAATTAAAGAATCCCAGGATTAAATTTAGTTGCGGAGGGCAAAAATTAGGTGTCAACAACTTCTCCCTCCATTTGGGTAGGGTGGATGCTAGTAACCCTGGACAAAGGGAGGTTGACGTTCCTAATTTTTGTCCGACCACCAATTCGAATCCGAAAGAGGTTAATCTTCGCACGAGTTTCATGGAGTTATGGCCGGACCTCGGTATCAGGTTTCTTACATATCTCAGGTTTCATGAGAATTCAGGTCACTTGTAGTTCATAAAGCTTGATTTTATGCATGATTTTCAAGAAAATTCACCAACTATCACGGTTTTAGAGTTTTTGGTTAAACCAAGAAGCTGGGGGATAAAGGGATTTGGGGGGAGGTTGGAATGCATTTGAGTTTTCTACATAGATCCATCCTACATATCCCCAAAACTCAGGGAATCAGACTGCTTGTAGTTCGACTCGATCGGTAGAAAAGATAGTCTTCTACTTCAGACAATCTTTGGCTTGGGATGAGTGACAATTTAATCGAGTTTCGGAAAAGAGGCTTGTAACCTCTTAACCATGAATGTGGGATCCTTCACACCCATAGAAAAGAACTTACCCGAACATAATTTCCAAACTCTGAGTATGTTGTCACTCGACTTTGAAAGAAAGAGAATGTTACCCTCAATATGAGTTTAGAAATATCTCAAAGGTGAAGCGAAAACCAGAATATCCCAAAAATACCCATATTCCTTCTAATAGGGGTGTGGTTGGATGGTGGTGGCGATTATCCTTTAGCTCGCGTCCAAAGAGTTTGACGTCCCTCTCTAGACTATGTCCCGTTTTGTTGCTAAGAAAGAGTTCCACATTGTGCTGCGTCCTTTTTTGAGTCGTCCGCACCTGTGGGTTTGATTTGAGATTTTCATCCTTTCAGATGCTCTCGACAGTATCCCAAACAAAATTGTTAGTGCTAAACATAATTCACAAAAGAGGCATATAGTTTTTTTTTTACCATATCTCCACGTGCGTTGTTGTCTAAGAAGTGAAGTCATCTTTCTATGTACCTGTTTGGCAGGAAATAACTTGCAATAACAGACACAAAAACCTTCTTGGTGTTTGCATAGTTAGCTCATTGGTCGAGCGAATATGTCTTCAAAGTGGGGTGACCCTTTTGGACACCGACGATACTTTATGCAGAACGATCTCTGTAACCGTGTAATCTTGTATTGATACGGCAACCCTTTTGGTCACCTGTATCACTTGTTGTATGTGGAATGATAACCTCTCCGGTTATAGCCGATGATCGATTTATAAATTTCCTTTAAATTATTAATCTTTGGATAATCTTGCGCATTATTTGATGTTGGATACGAGGCGACTTACAGATATCCTTTGAATTTCTAGCTTTTAGGTAATCCTGCACATTATCTGACTTTGGATAAGAGATGACTTACAGATATCCCTCTAATCGCTAGCTTTCAGGTGTTCCTGCACATCATTCGACCTTGGATATGATATGACTTATAGATAATCTCTCAAATTGTTAGTCTTTGGGTAATCCTGCACATAATCGATCTTGGATATGACGCGTCTTATAGAGAACCCTTGGACGTATCAATTTGATAATCTTGCATATTCTCCGATAAGGATTTAGTTGCGACTTATGGATAACCTTTGAACTATCGATTTTTGGTCAATCTTGCACACTATCCGGTTAGGATGTTGTTGTGGCTTACGGATGACCTACAGGCTATCAACTCATAGTTCATCTTGCACACTATCCTATTTCAAATAATATGACTTATAGATGACCCTTAAATTGTTAATTTCTAGGAAATCTTATATATCATTCATCCTTAGATAGCGACTTAAAGGCGTCCCTTCAAATCGTGTGCTCTTGATGCATTCAGATGTTGATTCATAAAATGCTGAGATATCCTCGACGCCAGCGTTTATGTATAGCGTGTCAACAGATATTAAATGGTGGTGATGATATCCTCGACGCCAACATTTATGTCTTGCGTGTCAACAGATATGAAACACTGAGGATATCCTCGATGTCAGCATTTATGTCTTGCATGTCAACAGATATGAAATGCTTATGATGTTCTCGATGCCAGCGTTTATATCTTACATGTCAACAGATATGAAATGGCCCTCTCAGCAAATGGTATGAATGGCCCTCTTGGCAATGATATGAATGGCCCTCTTGGCAATGATATGAATGGCCCTCTTGGCAATGATGATGAATGGCCCTCTTGGCAATGATATGCAATGGACCTCTTGGCAATGATATGAAATAACCCTCTTGAAAATTTAAAAAACAGTTTCACCTAAGTTTGTTTGTTTGCGTCTTGCTTTCTACATGTACCTGTACTTGAAGTAGACGATTAGTAGACACAAAGTCTCTTTTGCTAGCGACCATTTTTTAGAAAAAATCTAAATACAATGTTCGTAAAGAAAAGAAGACGCCTTTGTTTGTCCTCCATGATCCCAAGAAATGAGATGGACAATTCAAATGGTCCTCGATAAATGGTTATTAAATCCATTTTTGAGCTATCCAAAAATACCGTTCTTAAGCATTATATGCTCTAGTATGGCTCCCGACTTGCTTGAGGATTTTTTTGAAAGAAACACTCATTTTGTATATCGATCCCTGTATCCACAAAAAAATGATTAGTTTGAATGAAACTACTCCGTGTTGATGTAACACCCCGTATTCAAGTACGTGTATTGGCGTATTCAAGTACGTGTATTGGTCTTATTTATATGGAATTAATTTTTTTATTTTATTTATACCGGAATTTGTCCGTCGATGGTTCCATGCGAAGTTTATTGAATAAGCTTTCCAACGATATAAAGATTTCCAAAAATGGATAGGTTTCGGATATAATCGAGCACGTTCGAAACTATAAAACGGTGGCCGGGATATTTGGGAATAGTAAATGTGCAGGAAAATTTCCTGCACACAAACTACTGAGGCCAGCCGAATTTTGGGTCAACATCGAATGATCATAACTCCCTTAATATAATAAACTAGGAGAGCTTTGACCTATGAAAAGAAATATCTTTGAGTCTTCTTTCCAATTCAATTGGTTTCATCCAAATCCAACGTCTGAGTAAGGAGTTATACTCGTTTTACTTCAACCTATCAAAACAAATTTTTAAGATCAACTTTAAACGACCATAACTCCTTGTACAGGACGAACTGTGTGGCCTACTTTATATGAAATGAAATACCTTTGAATTATCCTTCCAATGATACCAATTTCACCCAAATCCAATATTGGAGGAAAGAGTTATGGTCGATCTACTTTAGCTTATCAAAACAGTCCACCAAAGGACAAATTTGACATTATTTAAATTTTAAAGGCATTTTGGTCATTTCCTATTATATTATGGACGGGAATATGTGTATATATACATGTATATGAGTTCAAAAACTCATTTTCATCATCAATCATTGAGAAAGAACAAACCCTAGCCAAATTTGACCTTTAAATTACTTTTTATTCAACCGTAGAAATTCCAAAGTAATCCGATAACTGCGTTTGTCATCTCGAGAGCTTCGAACGACACCTATTATTTGTCCAAACAGGATTGCATAATCAAGAGGTGAATTCTAAGGTATGAATATTGTTTGCCTTTGTTCTTTTCCATATGTATATGTGTGATAGAGGATTATATGTATTGGTTGTTATTGAAAGGTGATGGAAATAGGGTTATGGACTATTTTGCATGGTTTGGTTGTATGGAATTGTGGAAGGTGTATATGGTAATTGAGTTATGGAAGGTGGATATGGTGATATACTATTGAATTGATGATTATTTATGTCTATGGCTCAATTTGGTTTAATGGATTGGTTGGAAGGATAAATGAATCCAAACTTGATATTGGAGGATATTGTATGAATATGCATTGCATGTGAATGTAATTGAAGTATAAGAGGGTTAAAGTGACACCCTTTATGGTGTAATTAAGGCTTACTACTTAACCACTAGTTTGGTGAATTCAAATAATTGAATTGTGACGTTTGGTTGCTAATACTAGATTGTTATATATGTTCATTGTAGATAAGTAATCCGAAAAGACGGAAAGTCCATTTGGGACTAGTATTGAAGGTTGATAGTCAGGTATGTAAAACATACTCTATACCATATCTTTGGCATGAAAGTGAACAATTGTTCTATTAAGAAAGTTTCCAAAGTTATTCAATAACATGTGATCCATAATGGTTTTGTATGATGTCCTACGTTACCAATGAACTTGTTTCCACCCTACAAGATGTCAAGACATTCCAATACTTAGTTGTTTTCCAAATCTTACATGTTTATTGCACTAATGAATGTCAGAAGGTATCCGGTTACTCAAACAAGATCCATGTGCTATTAATGACTCCAAAACGTTTCATTGATATACCAATAAGTTCCTACTTCATTGTTATGGCATTGATGACTCCAAAACACTTCATTGATGTTCCAATGAGTTCTTACTTCATTGTTATTGCATTGATGGTCTATTTATATGTCTCTTATTGATGTATCATTGTTTCAAAGTATCAAAAATGCGGTGGCGACCGAAATAACAATCTCAAAGATTAATTGAACTAAGTGATGGAAGTTCTCTCTTATCGGGTGGTATCCCAGGGGCATAATCCTATCATGGGTCGATCCCTATTTATGTATTTATGGGTGGTATCCCAGGGGCATAAGCCTATCATGGGTCAATCCCAGTTGATATGTACTGGAGGCAGCCTAATGGTCACAGTACAGTACAGTAATGATTACAAAGATGATAAGAACGAAGGTAAAGTGATTGAATAAATACAATGTATAGGTTGTCACAAGTTCTAGTAAGTGTGGTCCACTCCTATTACGATTTATTCACTTATTTCTGATTTCTATTAAGCTCCTATATCATATGTGATTATCTACAACTTTACATACTCAGTACATATTTCATACTGACGTCCCCCATGGGGGACCTGCATTTTATGCTGCAGGCACAGGTACCTCAGCTCATACACCGCACAAGTAGGAGCCAGGATATCCAGCTGCTTTTGGTGAGCTCCAGTTTGCTTCGGGGCTTTTCGTGTCATATCCAGTCACTTTTGGTATTATATAGAAGTTAGTTATATGGCGGGGTGTGTCCCGACCTTAGTTAAACTCTGTGTATTATCTAGAGGCTTTGTAGACCTAATGTACAGTCAAGGTGGTGTTTTGTTAATAGACGTGATGGCTCCAACAGCCAAGTATTGTATATACATATATATGTGTACTCGAGCTTATACAAGTGATTATTTCCTTTTATATACGACATGATGTTGTCCGAATTTTGGGTTGTCATAGAGGTAAGCATGGGAAGTATAAGGTTATGAGCTGGTTCTCCCGGGACTCCTCGGTTACGGGTGTCAGTCCGCCCCAATAGGATTTGAGGCGTGACAGTTGACCTTCTTCGATTCTTCATTTTCTCCACGCCATCTTTTGGGTACTCTGTCATGTTGGGACTGCCACCCCTGACTCCCCATCCTAATTGATGTCTGACAATCACTAAGTAAAAGATTTATATAGATTTTTGAAAGTAGTCTTAACTTTTAGAAAATAGTTTCGAAAACTCCTGCAAAAATCTAAAAAATCTCTTCTAGTCATGTCATGTGCTAGCTCAACGACCATCTTTCTCTTGATTCTGACAATGTACGATATTAGATGGAGGATTTCTAGGGATTCAACATTGTCGAGGCTCTCTACCAGAAGTTTAGTCAAAGACGGAGATTCAGTCTTCCTAGACTTTATCACAGGTGGTGATTCTCAAATTTCAACTTCGACCACTAGTGCTGGGGAATTTGAAATATATTCCAGTACTCGGTGGAAATTTTGAGGCCTTCCTCAAAATTTCTGCCCAAATTTAAAGTAGTTTGAGATGATATCAACTCGAGTGGATCTGAAGTCTTTGCTGATCTTCATTCTATTTGTTGGATGTTGATCTTCTCTTGTGAATTTTTGAGATTCCTTCTCAAAATTTTTGCCCCAGTTTCCATTTCCTGGGGTTATATGGCCGAGCCGTTGGAGCGCCTACGTATCCCGTTGAAGCAGGAATCAGGTCAAACGTAGTTCAAGACTACGCTAAGGATATATAGAAAATATAATGGGTTGACCAAAGCCTACATAGGCTTCCTACGTATCTCATTCTTGAGAATTCAGGTCATCACGTAGTTCATACATAAAAGAAAAGGATAAATTTTCCTAAGGGGTTGACCGAAGCCAACATAGGCCGCCTAAGCATCCCTTTCTTGGGAATTCAGGTCAAATGTAGTTCGTACATAAAAGAAAAGGATAAATTTTCCTAAGGGGTTGACCGAAGCCGACATAGGCCGCCTACGTATCCCTTTCTTGGGAATTCAGGTCAAACGTAGTTCGTACATAAAAATAAAGGATAAATTTTCCTAAGGGGTTGACCGAAACCGACATAGGCCGCCTACGTATCCCTTTCTTGGGAATTCAGGTCAGACGTAGTTTGTACATAAAAGGAAAGGGGTTCTAGGAAATTACACACTAGAAAACAATATTATTACAAAGGCGATTACAAGTAAACTAAGGAAACACAAAAACTATAATATCTTTCAAGCACAATATCTGTTCAGCGCATCAGAATTGATTGGTTTGGTCCACTCTTGACCATCCATCTCAGGTAGGATTATGGATCCTCCAGGTTGGGTTTTTTTTTATTTTCACATTCCTCAATATTTACCACTAACTACTCTTCATCACCTTTTTTGTTCATCATTATTTTCTTTGCTTTGTTTACCTAACCCTTGACATGACATGATAATGGCAGGTTTTAAGTTACTGTTATACGACAGGCGATGAGTCATGAGTAGAGTGGAGGTCCAATTCAATAATGTTTCCTCCAATTAATCTTCCATGATCGCAATTGTCTTGGGAAATTCTTCCCGTATATTTTCCTTATTCTATCCTCGAGACCATTGCTTACAGGTTTGAAAAATGATTGGTAGAGTTCAGTTTTACTACTAGTCATTTTTCTTCTCCTGTAACAAAGCTATAGTAAAGAAGGAGATCTCTTATTCATTTTGATCTAGCGAAGTAGGGCCATTTTGTGCCAACACAGAGTGGTTTCTATTACCTGCAAAGTAAAAATAACTCAAAGGCTAACGTGTTAGATTCCGTTAGTAATAAGCAAAGCAAGATGATAAGGTATGAAGTAAACACATAGAGTTGTTTCTTATCTTATGCGAATTGATCCATGAAGTAATGATGACTCGAGGATTTCAATGAACAGGATTTTTCTTAATGATATGGATAAGTGGAATTTGTCGGGAAGGTTCAACTCTTCTTCTTCCTTAAGAAAGTGGAGGACAACAGAGCTTTTGGAGAAATGGGCCGGGCCGAAAGACTGCCTACGTATCTCACGGAGGAGAAATCAGGCCCTAAGTAGTTCGAAACTATAATGACATTTTCTAATTCTAAAGTCAACTTTCCTAAAATGGTAGCGATCATTTTGGAAGTTTTAAGAATGACTACGGACTTTTCTAAGAAACTTGGGAGACTTGGAGTACTTTTGGTCGGACTTTTGTATAGTGGGGTATATTTCTGCCTGGAGATGTTCTATGAAAAATGGGATTGGATCAGTTCACCTTTGATTCGAATCAACATAACACGTATAAGCACATAAACAGTAATATTACACAAGCATATTGTAATAAACGTGCATCCTAATTAGGTGAGTCATTTGAGCCAAGGGTTTAGGCCTAACGAATTTTGAAGAAAATATACGCCTTTTTAAAGCCAATCCATTATCCCCACAAACCTTCATAGGTATACATAAATGACATAAATGTCTACAAAAGTTGCACAAAAAGGATACAATCTTTAGGAAAAAGGAATAATGTCCCATGCAGGGGATATAATTACTGAATGCTTCTTCTATCGGCCTTCGCGCTCTTAGCTTCATCCATTTCTTATATTGGTGACATCCGTTGACATTCAAACTGTGCCTTAGATGCAACCTCCCAAATTGATCAATTTCTTGCTTAACTTGCTTCAGTTCTTCTTATGAAAGTCAGCAAATCAAGCTTTTTTCCGATCCCCAAAGGATAATGGATTGAATTAGACAGGCATATATTTTCTTCAACACATAAATATGGTTCGTCTATAATTGACTCGAGGTCAATAGACGTAGGGCAGGTTTTCTAATGGGCCCAATACCTCACTCGGGTATTGGGTCATCCTAGGCTCATGCCTAAAATAGGATTTTGGTTTCATTCTATCCTAGGTGTCTAGAGTGGGTTTGAACACTGGTTCTCAAGTGGACAACTTGAGTTTGAAAATACAAACAACCATCAGATGACTCACGTGCTAATAAGTCGTTCGTATTTCCAACACATTATTGGAATTGAACAATAGGGGCCGGGACATCCACGAAACCCCAAAACAGTTTAAATAATGCAGGAATATGCCATGAGATGCGATAGTTGAACTTTATAGAATCGAAACATATAAACACATAAATAGTTAATCAAAAGACGAAATCAAACATTTGGTTAGAACCTCGGTAAAATTCCCCAGCAGAGTCGCCATTTCTGTTTTGCGAAAATTTTGACTTTTAAAGAGAGTCGCCACTTAATTTTGAAAAGGAATTAAGAAACCTTTAGAGAGTTACTTAAAACGATTCAAAACAGAAAAATCATTTTAAGTTAGAGATTCTAGATAAACGGTTCCTATTAACGTTTTAGGAAGGTGTTAGGCACCTAAAACATCCGCTAACTTGAGGTTATTCGAACTGTTTGAAAATCGTCTTTGATTAACTTTGAAAAAAAGTTAAAAAAGAAAACGATTTAAGAAATATTTTGATGTTTGTGCGAAACTAGTTTTTTAGCGACTTTACTAAGGATTTAACTAGGTTCGCAAAGCATATAAGGCAAACAAACATAATGAATCGGGGGAAGAGGAGGAAGTAAGAGATTTAGGCCATCGGGCCCAAATCAACCTGTCCTAAACTAGTTTAGGCTTTCGGCCCATTTCACCTGTCCTAATCTAAATATTGGGCTTTCGGCCCACAACCTGTCCTAAGCTAGTTTTCGGACCTTTGAGGCCCAAAATTCGCCTCACCTGTATTAAATTTACAACTTTGGCTTCGAGGCCCAAATGAATGAATAAAGAAAATGAATAAATAAAAGACGACAATAAAAATATAAATAAATAAAAAAGATAAAAAGAAACTTTCTAGTCTTTTTGCGGGGACTTTAGCCCATTCCTCTGCGTTGGACTCTTCATAACCATGCGCTATGTGATCGACTTTCAAAGTCTTCTAGAAAGTAGGCCTCGATGGCCCGTTGCATAATACAAGGTAAAGGAGTCCGATTGGACTCCCGAACGAGTTCATGCAAAGAAAAAGATGAATAAATTAATGCCCGATCAACCAAATAGGATGGGAAACAAAAGGGAATAACTTTAAAGGTTCAGATGATATATGATAAACTAATTTCAGTGAAGCACAGGCCAATTCTCGCACATGACGCAAATATCACACGAGTTTATTACCGAATCCTAGCTGAAATTATATGGATATTCAAATAACACATCTTCAATAAAAGATAGGCAAATCGCAGCTAACAACAGAATTTGAAGGTTCTTAGAAATTCATTGACAGACAAATTAGCTAAAGAGGGATTAATAATCAATGGTGGTATAAACCTGCCACAAGATCTACAAGTTCGTGTCGTAGGATCTAAAACAAAACATAAAGGAACAAATCAATGATAGGATAACTAAATTTACTACATCGATGGCATACAATCCGTCATACATCACCAATGAGACAAAATCCATTACTATATTTCCATGTAATTTCGAAAAGGTTATCCAAAATTAAGGACACAACTTGAATACAAAATGTATCCTTGAGGGGTCACCAAATGATTTGAACTAATATGACATCTCCCTTATCCCTTCTTGACATTATTTGTCTAAAGGGGTTTTGGGAATGTTTTCACTTAACTTAGAAAGATTCAAAACAAATACAGAACAGAACAAAATCGAGGCGAACTACCACAATATTGAACTACTACCCATAATATTGAACTAAGGCAACGAATCAAAACTAAAACAAACAGTAGTCGGCTAAACGAATAGCAAATTAGGCCAAAATAATCAAGTACAAAACGATATAATGGAAAATAACAATAATAAAACATTACAGTGATTTTGAAGACGAAATTGAAATAAAATTATAAGGTTAAAATATTGAGGCCAAAACTGAAATAATAAACTATAAATCAAAGGGAACTACTAGATTTCATCAAAACAAGGTGATGACTAAAATGAAAATCTAAAATCTTGCGGTGAAAAACATCAAATAATATAGAACAAAAATGAACTACACAAACAACAATCAACAAACAAAGCATTTAAGTTGAAACAAATAGTTAATCAATCCCACAACCTTTGTTGACTCCTATTAGATAGATTAATAAACTACCCTACAATACTTAATACGCAGAAGTGAATTCAGGGCGAGTGAACCCAAATATGAAGCCAGCGGTAAAACACAGATCATAACATGGAAAATGATTCAACATAATAACTATCTCTGCCTTTCGAGGCTCCTACAACGAGCGATTCTCGACAAACCACAACATGCTCAAACAAATCCTACAGCTGACGAGGCCTCCACAGCTACTCCAAGCATAGAATAACATCGAAAAAGTTATTTATAACTACAGAAGGTCGAGATGAAGCAGAAATAAATGAAACGGAGAGTTACCTATTTCATGGAAGCAAAACAATTCTTTCGAGCTAATATCGGATTCCAACACCACTGAAAATCGACCTCTCTAGAGTTTCGATCAATCGACGACTTCAAAAAACTACTAGAAAATTAAATTTTTTACTGAGTTTTTCCTCAAAGAAAATTTTCTCTCCCTTGGCTTTTTCTGAATCCCCCGTTTCCCAATTTTCAAATCATTCGAACCCAAAAAAAACTTCTTCAAAATTTCCATCCCTAAACTTAGAACCCTAGAGCCATGAATCCAAAAAACAATCCTCCAAAATAGTGACCCAAGGGGTCTATATATAGAAGACAAATTAGGGGTCCTTTTGGGCTTTGAAAAAAGATATTTTGAATTTTAAATTTGAAAATCTCCCCCCACAACCCGTTTTCTTCTCAATTCATACCAATTTTTGGATTTTTTTTTCGGATCAAGGGAGGGATGGACCAATAGGATTTTTGCAAAATAAATTGTACCCCCAACCAATGAAAATCTCCCAAATTTGCACGAAATCGTATCATTGTTATCGAGATTTGCGGAATTAATCCGTTGATGGGCCACCTTGGCACTGTTCTAGAAGGTTCTCGGACCTCCTATGGTACACCATCGTGTGTGGAGCACATGGTACGTACGAGGGAAAGAGGACGGGTTGATTTCGGGTCGGAGCTAGTTCGATTTTGGCTGGTTGTGGATCGTCGATGGGTCTGGGGTCAGGTTTTCTGGTGGAATCATTGATTTGGGAGCTGCTGTTGTTTGATGTTGTTGTTAATGATAAAGGGAAAAAGATAAGGGGACTGGGCCAGGTCACGCTATGATGTTGGGCTGGTAAGGAGGAAATGGCTTGTTGGGCCAGTTGTTGCTGTGGGTTGATTATGTTAAGAAGAAGAAAAGAAATGGAGGATCGGATGGGCTGATTTGGTGCGTTCCTTTGAAACTAGGCCGAAGAATTGGGGCTTATTTAAAATATAACCCCCAATTAAAAATTTAGGATTTGGCCAAAATTAATTAATATTTTGATCCAATTAAACATTAGATTGGTTCATTGCATTACAAATATGACCAATTAATTTCAATTAGGATCAAATTTAATAATTTGACTAAATTGAATCAAAATTTGATACGAATTAATACCTTGTTTAATCCCAGACTTTTTCATTTAATAAAAATCAAATACATATTTTTTTCAAATAAATTACTTTCAAGAACAAATTATATTTGAATCAAGATTTGCCCTTTTGAAATAATTCTCAAGCTCAATTCAAATAAAAGTCCAATTTTGATAAGAATATTCATTTAAGTAACAAAATTTATGCGATCTCATATATGTGAATACGAAATCAACCCAAATAAATATTTTAGACCGTATTTATCCGGATGAAGTAAATATTTTTCTTTTTATTAAAAATTGAAGAAATTCCAGGATTAAATTTAGTTGCGGAGGACAAAAATTAGGTGTCAACACTCACACATCAGTTGTACTTGTTCAGAATCATTGTTAGTATTTATTTCTAAGTTAGCATAAATAATAGTACTAAAATGGCACATAGTATTATATTTCATGCACGAATTTAGAATAGCACCAACCAAGTAAATAGGGGGAATCGGGAAAAAATATTTTCCAAATTTAGTAAATATGGCACCAACAGCTTCTTTATAACCTTCTTTATTTTTATATTCTTTGAGCAAATCAGAAATATCGGCTATATATGCCAAAATATTACAAACAGTAGGATAATAAGCACCGAAAAATTCAACCGTAGCTACATAATTTTTTTTTCAAAAATTAACAAGATCATTAATTACAACCCAATCAGAATCATGTAGCATGCAATCAGCAGAATCAGCAAACCAACCGCAATGTTGGTTAAAAGCTAGTGTAATAGGAACTCTATATTTATAACAAGTTTTTAAAAAATCATAAGTATAATTCCATCTAATATCAATTTTCTCATGCATCAATATTGGTGCAAGTCCATTTTCTTGACATTTAACTTTAAATTCTCTAATTCTCGATCTACGATTATTTCCTTGAATAAAACCAACAGCAAGATGGATTTTCTCAATATAAAACTCAAAAAACTCAAGACCATCTTTTACAATTAAATTATATATATGGCATGCACACTTAGTATGAAAAATTTCAGGCAACGGCGGAGATAGCTTAGATTGTAATTTTTTATAGCAGTCTTGTTGTTAGAAGCATTATCAAAAGCAATACATAAGATTTTATTTTCGATACCAAAAAATTCGGCAACTTTAACAATAGAATCAACAATAAAATCTCCAGTATGTTTACGATCTTCATCATATAAAAAAGCAAGAATACGTTTTTGCATCATAAAATTACTATCCATCCAGTGACAAGTAACGGTTAAATAATTATTTTTATTTACAGCACGACCAAGATCAGAAGTTAGGGACAATCTACATTGAATATTTTTTAACAATGTTGATAAATAAAAATAATATTGTGAATGAAATCTAAAAATATCAGATCGACAAGTACTTCTAGGAATACCATTAAACATAGGATTATAAATTGCTTGAATATAATGAATAAAGGCATCAGAAAAAGAAAAACTAAAATACAAATGACCCACAACTACCATTTTAACTATTTCTTCTCTGTCCCTCAATTTATTATACTTCTTCATTATCTGACCGGTTGCTGGGTCCATTCTAGTTTGCGTTGGCCCACCAACATCCCCACCACCTCGTGCAATATTTAACTCTCTTTCGTGAGCATCACCTATATGTTTCATTAACGTATTCGTACCCCCTTGCTTGCCTCCACTTTTATGCTTATATATTTGTTGACGAATATTGTATTGCACCTCAGTATCTGATATACGTTCAAAAAATTTCCATGCAATACTAGTTGTTTTACGAGCTCTTAGGGCATGGGGAGGACGGGAAGAGAGATTAACCGATTCAGATCTAACGTTAGCATTTCCTACTGCGGGTGTCTCACCAATATTTTCATCATCTTCATCTAAATTAACCGTATCTACTTCATTTTCTTCTTCTATACCGTAATTTTCCTGAGCTTCTACATAATCCATATCGTGAGCACCTACACCTATTTCTTCCTCAAAAGGTGTACCAAGTGGTACCGAAGGCGAAGGCACACAGGTATATCTACTACTTGAAGTACCTCTACCGCTAGTAATTAGCTTTTTACTACCACTACCGCTTCCGGGACAAAAAATTTTAACACCTTTAGTAGCGAGGTTTCTTAATTTATCCATAATATAAATTAAACTAAAAAAATTCAAAATACACAAATATAATAAAATTAAATATTCAACAATTAATACAATAAATAAAAATTAAACGTAAGAGATGGAACGACAATACTAAATTTTGTAAGTATCCGAAGGTTGCGACTTTAGAAACTTCCACTCGTACTTTGTAATCGCAAAATTAAAAAATTAAAGTGAGCACTTTAGGAAATTAAATATATTGAATATTTGAGAATTGAGAGAATGATATTTGAGAGAGTGAAAAATTGTGTGAAAAATGATTTGAAGGTGTAGGGTATTTATAAAAAAAAAATTAAAATAAATTTATTTTTAGTAAATGGGCCCAAACTAGCCGTTTGGACCCAAAAACGGCTATATAGCGTCGTTGGGCCAACTGCTAGTTTGGCCCAAATATCAATTTTTTTTTTTTAAAAAAAAACTTATTCAGGCCAGGCCGATTAACCGACAGGCTTGGTCCGGGTTAACCGGACCCAACTAAAAAATTTAATCGGCTCGGTACCAGGTATCCTATAGTCCATGGGCTGATCGGGCCGGGTCAAATCGGGCCGGTTTCATTAAGTAGGCCAGTTCGGCTCAACCCGACCCGTTTGACAGGTTTACCTTTAAGTAGCCCCCATGGGTTAAATACCTTCAACCCATTTTGTTTTGCTACTTAAAATCATTGAAGGTTTAGTATCATTTAAGAGAATAAATGAGTTGAAGGTTACTTATTTGTTTGCAGTGGTTACTAATGAAATTTCCAAGTAACTATGTTTGAGAAAGTTTCCGTAGCTATTGTGAGTTGCACGCGTAACAGAAATAGATTTCAAAGTGGATGAAGGTAAATATGTTTAGTCTAGCAATTCCAATTGGGATACTCTAAAAAAATACCATAATCTGTATGCTTTTCTACTTCTAAATTGAAATTCAAGCTCTTGTTCGAGAAGTGATTGCATACGTTATGCAGTTAGCGATCCAAGTAGGGATTGTAATGTTCAGATAAAAATATTTGTAATACTCTAGATCCAAGAGACACGTAAGAAAATGTACCTTCATATTGATCAGGTATAGGGATCAATGTGCCCTATACTTAGCCAGTATCAAGATATATTTTCAATATTGGTATCTTGGATCTAAAGTATTATAAATACTTTCATCAAGACCATCATTGTCCCTACTTGAATCACTAACTGCAGCATAACCTATGCAATTGTTTATCGTACAAGCGCTCAATATTTCAATTTTTTTAAAGTAGAAAAGAATACAAATTATAATCTCCTTTTAGAGTCTTCCAATTGAAATTGCTAGACTCAGGGTTTTCTTCTTCGTTAACTTCAAAATCTATTTCTATTATGCATGCAACTCTCAAAAGACTACGGATACTTTCTCAAACACAGTACGTTGTTTCGCAAGTCTATTAGTAAGCACTGCAAACAAATAAGTAGACCTTCAACCCATTTGTTCACCCAAATATTAGTATGCTTTCATGACCTTTAAGTAGCCTCACCCCCCACCCCCAAAAAAGCATACCTAGATTTATGTTAGTATATCTTCAATGACCTTCAAGTAGCAAAAAAAAAAAGGCAACCCTAAATTTTTTGAAGAAATGCATATTATAGCCAGAGTTGCACTAGATTTAACAAGA
This sequence comes from Capsicum pubescens, assembly GCA_030864215.1. NCBI lineage: Eukaryota > Viridiplantae > Streptophyta > Magnoliopsida > Solanales > Solanaceae > Capsicum > Capsicum pubescens. The sequence goes on along the minus strand of CM061538.1, from coordinate 293,839,715 downwards.
CGAGTAAGAGGAGGGAGAACACCTTCTGAAACAAGCCAATTCTCACAACTCTTAAGTTCTGCAAGTGAGCAAATCATAGTTACTGCCTTTCTACATAATTTTTCCTATCTCAATTTATATAACATTATTTAATTAAGAGTTATAAAATTTAATATGTGAAAGAAGAAAGTAGTTTTAAATCTGTGGTCTAAAAGAAATTTTAGATGTTTTATGGGTGAAATCATTTTAGTGGAAGAAATTTTAAAATTAAATTATTTTTAATTATAAAAAATAATATTTTTGGAGGGACAAATTAAAAAAAATATATCACATAAATGGAGGCGGTGGAAGTAATAGCTCCTTCTAAATTTTGATCTACCTTTTTCATATCACTTGGGATCAACCATCAATTTTTTCATTTTTAGTTAAGCAATAAGCATCGATTCCACTAAAAGGGTAGTCTGGTGTACTAAACTTTTGTTATTTGTGAAATTCAGAAAAGAATCAAATTATATAAGAGTTTATTGTACGCAGTTTTATCCTATATTTTGGTAAGAGACTGTTTTCACAATTTGAACCCATTACATCTATCATTATAAGGGCAAATAACAAAAATAGTCAAAGACTCCCTTAATTTTAAATTTAATTACAAAACATATAGAGGTCGCGTGTATCCTAAGGTTTAGTGTATCTCAAATAATAAAGTCGCGTGTATTTGAGATTGTATATTCTAGATTACATATCTAAGGTTGATATATATGGATACACATTAATGAGGTAAGATACACGGCTAGAGACTTACTAGATCCATGAATTTTTCGACGAGATCCATGGAATTCCAACAACGACCATTGAATCCTAATCAAGGCCCTGAAGCTGAAAAATTGTGCATCCGTTCAGCAAGCGGCACAGATACACTTCCTTTATCCCACTTGATGATTCAACTGATTTTTCGAACCAGCAACCTACAACTTATGAAAATTTCGACGATAAACCTAGCAGACCGCAACCTTATTTCTTCTTTGTCACCAGCGACGAACTGGTAACACGTACCAATTCAAAAGAAGAACAAAGAGAAGAGCGAATACCCCAAGGTAATTTCTCACAATGGGGATATAAGCACTCTCTATTGTCTCACTCTGGTGAATCGGTTCACTCGTGGTTTGATTTTGATTCGATGATCTTACGCCCCCTCCCTCCCCCCAAAGAGAACCATCGTATCAGAGCGATCCAAAAAAAGCAAAAAGGTGCACGTTCTATCCTTTTTACAACACCTATAGATGAAAGTTTTCATTTTCGTGTAGAAGCAAACTCTCCAAATTATCAGTAACCTTATTTTTTCTTCATCATCGACGACGAAACAACAATTTTATTTCTCCTCTCCAATAACAGATCTATCTACACTCGATTGATACGCACAATTTTTATTGTGCGAATCCATGGATCTGTCCACACCCGATGAAATTCGACTCTTATTTCTCCTCTCCAACAACAGATCTGTCCACACTTGATTGATACACATAATTTTTATTGTGCGTATCTATGAATCTGTCCACACCGGATGAAACCCGACTTTTGCTTATGTATCTCGATAATTATTTGGTACGATAATTTCACATACATATCAAGATCTTAAATACGATGATCTCATATATATATCTGAATTTTAAACACAATAATCTCACATACATATCAGGATCTTAACACGATAATCTTACATACATTAATCATATAAAGCGTACCTGGTATGGAAGATGTTATTATGGCTAAGCAGTAAGGAGTCCCCATAGGTAAATTGATTTCTCATCCTTTATGCTATCATATGTTATAGCGGCTTTGGTGATGAAAAAGTTATGTAACCCTAATAGGCATGGAAATGATCAATTTATAGTAATTATGACTTAATCTGAAGCGTTCATTAGTTAATTATTCTACGAACGAGATTTATTCTTTATTCAATATGAGTGATGAGTTTACATTAATTGGGCCACAAACAAATAAATAAAAAGTTTAACATTCTTATGTTCAGCCAATAACTACAAAACACTAATATCTAATGACATATTTATTAATTGTGCATAAAATAATGAGTAAACAACAAAAAACTCACTAGTATATGATCTCAGTATTGCCTCAGCCGCAGAGTTTTAATGTTACATACTATAACACTAAAAAAAAGTCGAATACACCATTCAGTCAAGTGGATCCATGTATTTTAGATACTCACATGTATCTGAGGCGGGGAGGGGAGGTTACGGAGATTGAGACATGTATTTGCATTTATCTTGAGTGGGAGCAGAACTAAAAGTGGGATATTATGTAACTAGTTTAAAGTTATGATGAATAAATAGATATCATAAGGATGTTGGCTATTTTGGTAATTTTTTTTTTTAGATGAATAAATAGATATCATAAGGATGTTGGCTATTTTGGTAGTTATTCCTAAAACAATTTTATCCTATAATGTCTATCATACATATTATAATATGACAAATCATTAATGTAAATTATTAATGATGGTCATACATAGTTTTACGCTTCATACTTCCTTTCATATACTATAATATTAGCAACTTATGGTCATAATGATGTCTTATTAAGACTTATGCTATAATATCTAAAAATATAAAAGCATGTAGATGTAATACCCTGAGAATTTCATCTAATAGTAGAACCCTGCTTCAAGCTCTTTAGAAATAAAGTTAGTGATTTGGTAGTTACATGATCTAGTTTTATGAGTATTAAGGCCTTAAAAGTGTCCTAGCTATTAGACGAATCAAAACATTCCTTGTCGATTGAATTCTTAAGAAGGATATTGGTATAGTCAACTTCAAACGAGTATATCTCTCGTTATACTATGAATTTCTGAGATCATGACCCACCAACAGATAGATAATTGAGTTAGCTTTCCAACGATACCAATTTCGCCTAAATCTGATACCGGAGCAAAAAGTTATGCCCATTTTACTCCAGCATGTCAGTCTAAAAAACTGAGTGACGACATTTCTGATAACTTATCACAAGTGTGACGACTTATCACAAATGTCGTCAGCCTTAGGAAGAATCCAACTCCCAGTGACGACATTTCTGATAAAGTGTGACGACTTATCACAAATGTTGAAGGGTTCTCTTCCATTGCATCTCCCATGACTCGGTTGACCCAAAAGAAAGTTAAGTTCCTCTGGTCGGATTCCTGTGAGAAGAGTTTTCAGGAGTTGAAGACTCGACTCACTTCCGCCCCTATGTTGACTTTGCCTGATGGAGTAGATGGTTTTGTGGTATACTGTGATGCTTCGAGAGTTGGTTTGGGTTGTGTGTTAATGCAGAGGGGTAAATTTATAGCCTATGTTTCTAGACAGTTGAAACCTCATGAGAAGAATTACCCAACCCATGACTTAGAGTTGGCTGCTATAGTGTTTGCTTTGAAAATCTGGAGATATTATTTGTATGGTATGTATGTTGATGTTTTTACTGATCACAAAAGCCTACAGTATGTGTTGACTCAGAAGGAGTTGAATCTTAGGCAGCTGAGGTGGTTAAAATTGTTAAAAGACTATGATATGAGCGTTTTGTATCATTCGTGCAAGGCCAATGTTGTGGCAGATGCCATTAGCAGGATGTCTATGGGTAGTGTTTCATATGTGGAGGAAGGTAAGAAAGAGTTGGCTCGTGATGTGCATCGTTTGGCTAGACTGGGTGTTAAGTTGCTTGATTCCGCTGAGGGAAATATTTTGGTGCAGAGTAGTTACGAATCCTCTTTGGTTTCAGAAGTGAAGGAGAAGCAAGACTTAGATGCTAGCTTAGTCAGACTGAAGGAGTCAGTCAAGGACCACAAGGTAGAGGTTTTCTCTCAAGGGGGAGATGGTGTGTTGAGGTTGCAGGGTAGATTATGTGTTCCTGATGTTGGTGATCTGAGACAGAGAATTATGGCTGAAGCGTATGGTGCACGGTATTCTATTTATCCCGGCACTATCAAGATGTACCGCGACTTGTGGGAAATCTATTGATGGTGTGGTATGAAGAAGGATATAGCTAATTTTATGGCGAAGTGTGCAATATGTCAACAAGTTAAGGTTGAACACCAAAGACCTGGTGGTGTGATGCAAGAGTTTAGTATCCCAACTTGAAAGTGGGAAGAGATAAATATGGATTTTGTGACTGGTTTACCTCTTTCCCGACGTCATCATGATTCCATCTGGGTTGTTATCGACAGGTTGACTAAGTCAGCGCATTTCTTGCTTGTGCATACATCTTATACAGCTGAGGACTATGCTAGATTGTATATTTGGGAGTTAGTCAGGTTGCATGGAGTTCCCTTGTTTATCATTTAGGATAGGGGTACTCAGTTCTGTTCTTAATTCTGGAGAGCGTTTCAGAAGGGTCTTGGTACCCAAGTTCATATGAGTTCCGCTTTTCATCCGCAGACAGATGATCAGGCTGAGAGGACTATCCAAACTTTGGAAGACATGTTGAGAGCGTGTGCCATTAATTTCAAAGGTAGTTAGAATGAGCATTTGTCGCTGATAGAGTTTGGTTACAATAATAGTTACCATGCTAGTATCAAGATGGCACCATTTGAGGCTTTATATGGTAGGAGATGTAGATCACCCATAGGTTGGTTCGAAGTGGGTGAAGCTACTTTGGTTGGACCTGATGCAGTATTTGAGGCGATGGAGAAAGTGAAGTTGATTAGAGAAAGGTTAAAGACAGCTCAGAGTCGTCAAAAGTCATATGCAGATGTGAGACGAAAAGACCTTGAGTTCGAAGTTAATGATTTGGTGTATCTAAAAATTTTGCCCATGAAAGGGGTGAAAAGGTTTGGGAAGAAAGGGAAACTTAGTCCCCGTTACGTTGGCCCTTATAGTATTCTCAGCCATCTTGGGAAAGTAGCCTATGAAATTGAGTTGGTTGCAGAGTTGTCAGTTGTTCATTCTATTTTCCATATTTCTATGCTTAAGAAGCATATTGGTGATTGATTCTGTCATTGTTGATTCTTCATAAAGCTTAGATGTTCAGAATAACCTTTCGTTTGATGAGGTTCCATTTGAGATCCTAGGTTACCAAGTCCGTAGACTAAGGAACAAAGAAGTTCCATTGGTCAAAGTTTTATGGCAGAACCAGTCAGTTGAGGGTGCTACTTGGGAAGCCGAAGCAGATATGCGATCCAAGTACCCACACCTCTTCTTCACAAGTTCAGAGCAAGCCGAAGGTATTACTTTTCTTAATTCAGCCCTTTCTAACCAAAGATTCAGCTATATAGCTATTTTGTTGCAAATTTGTGCACTCTCAGGGATACTCGAAAGTTTAGAATGACATGGATTCAATTTAGAGAACTATTCCAACTGTGCATCCTCAGTTTTCTTTGCATTCCTAGCTTAACTAGTGACATTCAAGGACAAATGTTTCCAAGGGAGAGATATTGTAATACCCCAAGAATTTCAACTAATAGTAGAACCCTGCTTCAAGCTCTTTAGAAATAAAGTTAGTGATTTGGTAGTTACATGATCTAGTTTTATAAGTATTAAGGCCTCAAAAGTGTCCTAGCTATTAGACGAATCAAAACATTCCTTGTCGATTGAATTCTTGAGAAGGATATTGGTATAGTCAACTTCAAATGAGTATATCTCTTGTTATACTATGAATTTCTGAGCTCATGACCCAGCAACAGATAGATAATTTAGTTATCTTTCCAACGATACCAATTTTGCCTAAATTCGATACCGGAGCAAAAAGTTATGCCCATTTTACTCCAGCATGTCAGCCTGAAAAACTGAGTGACGACATTTCTGATAACTTATCACAAGTGTGACAACTTATCACAAATGTCGTCAGCCTTAGGCAGAATCCAACCCTAGTGAAGACATTTCTGATAACTTATCACAAGTGTGACGACTTATCACAAATGTCGTCAGCCTTAGGCAGAAATCCATCAATTCCAGCCCCCCAGCGACGACATTTGTGACGACTTATCACAAGTCTGGCGGCCTATCACAAATGTCGTCAGCCTTAGATTTTCAGCAACTGAGAAGCGGTTTAGTAAGGGTATTTTGGTTTTTTTCCTTCACTTTCCACGACTTATAACCCTCAAGGAACGTATTATCTTCTATTCTCTTTAGTTAGACATCTCAAAATTCTCTGCACACCTTCAACCACAAGGTTACGGTTTCAACATAAAAACTCAATTATCTAGAGATTCAACCGTGAGAATTCGATAATTCTTGCATATTTGAATTCCCCGTTAAGAGGGCTACGAGGGACACCCAATAGTTCGTGAATAACCTTCCGAAATTTTTGAAGTCATCCAAAAGCTCCAAGTTTAAGGTATGTGGTTTTGAACAAGAATACCTTTTTGTTCTTATGCCCAAAAGTTACATATTTTTGTAAAGTATTTCGTAAATTTATGGAGAATTCCTATCATGTTATTATATTGAGAGTTTTATGAAACTATGTCTTACCCAAGCTTTGAGTTGTAATAATATTATGCATATTAATGTTTTAAATTGTCAATTTATGGTTTAAGTTGCATAATTCAACGTCTATATCATGTTTTGAGAATTTCAAGTCCTATTGTTGTGAATTGAACCTTATGGTTAAAGCATGAGCTTGAGAATGAGATGTTAGTGATTTTTTAAGAATATCAAGAAGTAAGTTTTGATTGTAAGTTAAGATAGAAATCCACATTCTTGAGTTTGAAGTAAAGGGGATGCATTTTGGCTCCCATTATATATATATATATATATATATATATATATATTTGAATTGTTTTAAGGTGGATTTTCTATAGTTCTGAGATAAGTAAAGGAGTAGTATTTAGCACCGAGTTGGGCTTGATTCCGAGGTCTCATTCCCCAGAACTACGTGACCCCATAGGTTCTTGATATACCCCAAGTGGGTTAAGATAGAGATCGCTAAAGTTAAGATTTTATCTGATGGCAAGGATAGAACAGCTCTCCCCAACGTGGGTAAGACGTTGGACTCCATGTAGCTCACATGGTTTATGTCGGTGAAGAGAAACTCCCTAAGTTCCTAAAGTTCTCTAAGTCCTAAAGTCTTCCAAGTTTCAAAGAGTTTTAGTCTTAAAGTTAGAAAGTTTTGAAAGTATAAGTGTTTTGAAAGCTATGGTCCTAATAATTTCAAGTGTCATGATAATTTGAGATTTTAAGTAAAAGCATGATGATTTATGAGTCTTGTGGCATATATTTATTTCAAGCTATGTGAGTATGTTTTACAGCATGCAGGTTTTCTATAAAAGCTTATGATATTGATTATTTTAATTGCACACTCCCCTATATGCTCAGTACATTCCCAAAGTACTGACCCACATATTTTGTCTGTGTGCCATATATTTTCGTAATGTAGGTTCAGGTGCTCAGTCTCAGCCTCACCAGTGATCCTTTCGAGCACTCCTATCTACATATCAGCCGTGGTGAGTCCTCATGTTTCGAGGACCGGTTATTCTCAGACTTCCAATTTTATTTAGTAGCTGTTTAATTCTTGTCAGTTGAGTATGAGTCAGCTGGGGACCTATCCCAATGGCTCTCTAGTTTGGAGTAGTAGAGGTTTGTCAGATTAGTCATCAAATTATCAGCACTTCGAGATTTTCTTTGAGTTGCAGTTTGTTCAGACCAAGTATTTCATTCATATTTCTCATTTTATGATGTCACAGTGTTGAGTTCACGCATTTTATCTCTAAGTAAGCTAATACATGAAGTAGAAGGCTCAAAGGGTTAGCTTGGGACTACTTGTAGCCTTAAGCACCGTGTGACGTTCCGGAACCCGGTTGCGGGGCGTTACAGTAGATCCTAATTAATGATCAGTAAACGTACATTAACGTATGTTATAATCACATAATTGAGCTTCGGATGTCGAAACATCACAAGCATATCAATCATAAATATTATTATGACTCATTATATATGCATATTTTTTAAGTGTCTTTTGCTGCAAACATTTATTTACAGATCTACAATCATAAGATCATTTTAGTTCACACTCTTTGTTTCGAATCTTCTCTTTTATTATGGTATTTTGATTTCATAAATTTGGTAAGAGTTCTACTCATGCTTTTATTTATAACTTAGATTTAAGATTAGAGAATATCAAAAGTTTTAGTCATTAAAACCTCATAACATTATTAACAATTACTAATATCTATAATTCTGCCTTTCGAGATTTCTGGCAATAAGTTTTCAAATTGAGAAGTTCTAAAGTAGTTGTCATTCTTAGAAAAGAACACTAATATAAAATAATCGTCATAACTTTCAGCAACTTGGGAATAGTACGGACAATTCAAAGACTTGCGATAAAATTCTGCAATCATAATGCATAAATAATGGTCTATCAAAAACATAATGTCGCAAATTTTCACTTTTATAATTTGTAAGGTAACAGTTTACTTAAATATTATTTCATATCACTATTCTTTAACATAATAGAAATAAATACTTATTGTGGACTTCAACTGTCAAATTATATGATAAAATTTAAATTTGAGCATCCAATCTTCAAACTTTTATTATATCAATATCATACACAAAATACCTATTTTTTTTAGGTATCACAATACGTTTTAGATTTTTCAGTGATAAATTATCGGTGAATATAGTTTCTCTAGAAGCTCTAGAGACATAATATTTTGAAATAATTATATTCGTTAATTAATATGACTTATTATGGAATATTTCATACGTATCGAAAAAATGTCTCACTTGTAATTTCATTCTACTTTAGAGAGAATACTTTCATGAAAGATCACTAAATTATTAGTGTTAAAGTATGAGAATAAAATATAAACTTATTATCACTGATTTTTTTGATATGTTCGTTGATCTATAAATATTTTCTTAAATTAAAGATACTAAATTATTAGAAACTTATATTACCATATTTGTGAGGTGTTTAAACTTATATTGACTTTTTAATTTATATACTATTGATATTATTTTATTAATGTGAAATATTTAGGTTGTTCATATAAACGTTCTCCTTGATGTCTCTATTAATAAATACAATTTTTATATTCATTTGGTGGAGCTCTAAATAGGCACTAAAGCTATACTAATCTTAATATGTGTTTCTTTGAGACTAGAGAAAATTTTCTTTTTATAACACTAAAATTGTTATAAAACAATAAAGAATAAGAGGAAAAGTAGGAGAGAGTGATTCTTATTACTTCTCTTGAGGGATGAATTTACAATAAAGGAAACCCTTCTATTTATAGGGGGAATTTGCCCCTAGTTTCACACTAAAAGACAAATACATCAAATCCTGATAGACATCAAATAGATCTTGATAGCCATTCACTATAATTGATATATATCATAACACTCCCCCTTGAATGTCTAGATAGATAATGTGCCTCGTTAAAACCTTACTAGAAAAAACCCAGTAGGAAAAAAAATCTAGTGAAGAAAAAAGAGTACACATTTCTAACAATACACATATCGGTTGCCTCATTAAAAACCTTACAAGGAAAACCCAATGGGACAAAACCTCGTAAGGAAAAAAGAGTACAACGCGTATTAACTCCCCCTAATGAGAACATCCTTGAACCTTTGCATCCCGATCTTGTGCATCATCTTCTTAAAAGTTGTAATTGGAGAAGACTTGGTGAATAAATCAACCACATTTTCACTTGAATGAATCTGTTGCACGTTGATATCACCATTCTTTTGTAGCTCATGTATGTAGAAAAGCTTTGATGAAGCGTGCTTTGTTCTATCTCCTTTTATGAATCCTCTATTAAGATGTGTTATGCATTATCTCCGTATAAAATTGTGGGTAGATTATCATATTTCACACCACATTTTTCTCGAATGAGATGTATCATGGACCTCAACCATACACATTCTCGGCTTGCTTCATGAATAGCTATTATCTCAGCATGATTCGATGAAGTGGCTACGATAGACTGCTTTGTATATCTCCAAGATATTGCAGTACCACCACATATGAACACATAGCCTATTTGAGATCGAGTTTTATGTAGGTCAGATAAGTACCCAAAATCAGTATGACCAATAAGATCGGGACTACAAACTTGCTAACAAATTAACTAAAAAAAAGGCTATATCAGGCCTTGTAGTATTTGCAAGATAATTAGTGCATCAATTGCACTAAGATATGGTACTTCATAACCAAGGAGTTCCTCATTCTTTTCTTGAGGTCAGAATGGATCCTTATTCAATTTTTGCATGTTTCTCATTTAAGCAAATACTCTATTGCTTTTAAAAACTCTCCAAGAATTTCAATGATACTGAAATCATCAAATTATATCTTATGAGGACAATAAAAAGTTTTCCAAAAACTTTATATGCTTCAGACATTTTGAATCCTTAAGGGATTTTCATATGGATGTTTGTCAAGTAACAATATCCAACATGTCAAGTGTGACATATTCAAGTGTGTGGACTGCAAATCAAAGAAGTTTTACGCTTACCAAAATGCATCATTTCAGGTCACTTGATAAATGTTTCTACGTCAGCATGCTTAAATTAACGTAGAATTCAGATCCTCATAATCTTTTACAATATTGCGTCAATATTGTATCAAAGATATCATCGACGATTTTTTATTTTGTATCGGCTCACAATGCAACATAACATTTTGAGATCTCATCATTTCATTATTTTCAGGTACCTAAACCTCTCATAAGATTTCATGAAGTGTTATGTCGTAGGCTCTTCAAGAGCACATTGCCTTCTTATCATGATTATTTGCTCCTTATCTTTTTTAAGGATTATTTCATTTGAAATCGATTGGTCTATCAAGCTTCACACATGCATAGACTTTATCCTTTAAGGACACAAAATAGGAACACTTGCAGCTTAATATGAGATGCTTTCAGCATTTGACTTGAATTATCTTTTGAATAAAAATTCGATGATAATTCCTAACATATTTCATAGTTGCTTATAATCTCCCCCTTATGTTAGGAAAGCTAACATACATCCTCCATCTTCTTTGATGGATCCATCTTTGTGCATCATGGTACGTTTATTAATCGAATACCGCACATCAAAACTATTAGATGAAATAGTTGGTTCTCGATCTTGAACCAATTGAGAGAGAAGAAATAATCATAATTTATTGGTCTAATGCATACAAGTGCTATTGTATGCAACATATCATATTTCATACCAATACATGAAATTTTGTTCTCATTAGTAATGATTCAGTTATTTATGAAAGGCATTCAATGCTAAACCATCATCATCAAGATGAATTATCCCGATTACACAATCTGAAAATTATGCTCAATTTATATTGAACAAGTAACTTTATGAATGTCAAACGTAGGTTGACCATGAATGTACATGTGATCATCTTATTGATGCATCTTTTCAATCTATCACATGATAGGTGAACAAACCCTTATTCACCTTTTATTCTTTTCAGATTTTGAGGGATCCAATCCCAAAATTAGTTGGTCCAATCAACTTATCATGAGAACAAACAACATTAAAGTTCATGAAGAATTTTTTAATTCTTCAATATATGTTCAATACTCAGTATGCACATCTTCGAGATATCGCAATCGTTCATGTCAACTTATGAACTTTTAATCTAGTAAACTCCAAGTTTACCATGATATGTGTTTTTGCTTTAGTAAATTTCAGATTTACTATTATATGAATAAATTTCAGATTTATTACTTCAGAAGTAGATTTCAAAATAACTCATCTCAGCTATTCTGCCTCTTTCGGAGGTGAGTTGTCATATTATCACAATCAAGTACATGTTTATATTAATAAGCTTCACTAAATATTATCACATTCATCCCAGGGAATGGATCTGTGCTTATAATAATCAAAATTCTCATTCCCCAAGAATTGAATATAATCGTGTCTTAAGCCTATCAAATTATGATAGCTTGTATATCTTATAACCTCTTTCATCATATTGCTACTTCAGGAGCTCATCATATTGCTACTTCAGGAGCAAATTGAGGCATACATATGATGTAGAGAATTTTTCTCTAGCATATCTAATAATCATAATAAGCGTGTGAAAATATTATCACTTTTGATGATTATTATCATATTATCTCTCCACGCTTATATTCGTATATTAAATCACTTGTCTTCTTTCAACAATGAAGCAAGTTGTCAACTTTCAGATTTATGCTACCATATTCACTTCATGGAATAGAGCATATTAATGGGATATGTTTCATGACCTTTATTAAACACCCATTATTTTGTCTTAGCCATCATAATATCATCAATATGGTGTATTGAAATTCAAACTCAACATCTTATCCATATAAAGGCGTCTTAGACATAAATCGATGGGACTTGAATTCAAATATTATCATCCCTTTTGATAATATTGTTCTTGAGGAATGAATTTAAAACATAAATGGTTCCAAACCAATTATTTTTCCTCAAATCCAACAATAATTATATCATTAATAGAAAAATACAAATAACATAAGGAATTACTAACCTTGACTTTTAGATTTATAATCTCACCTTATTTGACAGAGTCTCGTGCTGATAACGTGTTATAAAACAATAAAGAATAAGAAGAAGAGTAGGAGAGAGTGATTGACATTCACTATAATTGATATATATCATAACAAAAATTTTATTTTTATAATTAGTGTTCCTGTTTTAAGTATTACACTTGATAATAAGTTTGGCTCCGGACGTGTTGATATATAGATTTATAATATGACCTTTATTACTAGTATCGTGTAACAAAAATGACATCCCTAGATTTTCTAAAGAAATGCTTGATAACAATATATACATGTATTTTGTTAATAATTTGGGATTGTTTAGAGGAGATTTGAATTGATCGAAATAGAAAAAAATCAATTCATTGAGGAAAATGAGTTGTTGTAATGTACAAATTTTGTACAACCAGTTTATATGAATGTATATATATCCCTAATTCATAGTTTACATGGTTATACACTATTATACAATATTGATACGTTATATATATAATTATTTATACATAATCGATTACCTTAATTTGTATATAACATATATGTGCGATCATTTGGGTGAAAATTTTTAGTGTGAGAGTACTACATCAAATTCAGGGAGTAAATTATCTCGTTGTGGACATACATAGATTCTTTATTTTGTTGAAGAAATTTTGAATTACGATTCTCGTTATAAGGTTCATCTTGAAACCCTTTTTTTCATGTAAATAAATTTTAAATACAAGTAAATTTATCTCTAATTACTTTTATTTTTCTTTGTATGTTCAGAACACCCTACAATCCTACATTTATAATCAAAAGCAAGTGCTTAAACTCTTTGTAGAATTCAATTTCATACTTAAAAATCCAATTGTATTTGCTACATTTATTTTTTCGAAACGAATTTTGATAGTGATAGTAATCTTGAAAAAGAAAAATAGCTTAATAGACTTGAGTTTAGCTTTTACATCTCTTTTTCTTTATCATATTGATGGTTGATTATTACCTAAAATGAATACAAACACCACATATGTATAGATCGAGTAACGTCACCATTACACCACTTATTTTTTTGGCAATTTATAACCAAATGTAAGAGCTAAATTAATTGAACTCGTAAACAGTTTATAATCTAACCTGTTTATTGATTTCAAGATTAATTAAGATTAACCACTCTAATTAAAAGTACAATAAGCAATTAAAGTTAGAGTGGTTCACCAGATTGTTGGACAAGTGTGAAGTGACGCCATCACAAGACAAATCTTAGATTTTATACCATGACAAAATCAAACTCATTGAAAATTCTAAGTCTTTGGTTTTTGATTTACTTTGTAATTTCTTTTATTTTTATACGAAACTGTCATGTAATCAATAAAGATGCTTTCATTAAATCTCAAAATTCATGAATTTAAATTGTGAAAATATTTTTTTTTGTAGAAATACAAGTAAGATTATACATAATAATTTTTTGTTGTTCGACTTGTTGGGTTCGAAATCGAGAGGGCATCATGCGAAAGTTTAGAGTTTGTAAACTAATATAATGATAATTCAAATGACTCAAAACTAAAAAAAAACATAATATTATTAATATGATTTGACCAATCGACCTACGTATTAAAAATTAAATCAAAAAAATATTAAAAAAATTATGAGAGAAAATCTTTCCATAAACAAGACTATATTATGAATATTATTGTGTTATAGTATGAGAAGAGATTTTTACTATTTATAGAGTTTCAAGAAAGAGTTTAACCAAATATAAAAAAAAATTAAAAAAATAAAAGTAATTATGATATTACTTTTATTTTTCTCCTACAAAAAGTAACGTGTGAACTTTGGCGCATTCGATTTTTTATTTTTTTATTTTTGCATGTAACTGCCAGTTTGGGAAACAGACACCGTTAAGTAAATGAAACCTGCAGAGGTTGAGAAAAAGCGAGTCACCACCGTCAAATCGGGTTGCTATTTCCGTCAAGATAACAGCACCCACCCTGAATGTTTTCATTCTCACAAACACCTTAACAGCGTTACAACACGCACAAATTTTGACATTTTTGTGGCACAAAGTTCAGTTGGGTGTCCTTTTGGAATCTCCACCTTCTCACCTGATCCTGTTATTCTATGTAATTTTCTTTTTCTTTTATTGAAGGTACTTTCTTTTCTTGATCTTTTCCGTTTTCTTTCTGAATTAGTTAGTATTTTTTCTTTCAGATTGTGAATGTATTTCAAGATTCAAGAACCCCATTTGGTATTGTCTTTCTTTGTATGATCAATTTTGTGTATTTCCTCTAGAAGGTGTGTGTTGAATTTGGGCAAAATTGAGGATCTTGGATAGGCCCTTTGGTTAGATTTGATCAGTTTGTATGTTAGTTGACATCAAAGAATAAGAATAGTGTATACTAGTAATGGACAATTATAACAATTCTCCACATCCATACCCATATAACACTGGTTATGGGTACCCTCCTAATGTTCCACCACCTACAAATCAACCATACCCACCTCCTAGTACTGGTGCATATCCTCCACCAGGTGCTGGTGGATACCCGTATCCCAATCAATCCCCTCAATATCCTCCACCTTACAACACTCAACATTCTGGTCATTATAACTATCATGGTGCCCCTCCTTCCTATCCACCAGCTCCATCAGCACCTCCAGCACCTGCTCTCCATCACTCCAGTTCTTTTGACTATGGTTATCATCCGGCATCACATGGTGCCCCAACTCCCTATCCACCCCAACCGTATCCGCCTCCCCCGACATCTACTGTCCCTACTCATGAACGTCAAGGTAGTTATGGTGCACCTCAGCATTATCAGCATTCCTGGCCAGAAAGGCCTTTGGAGAGTCATCCACCACCCAAAGTTCATGACTCTCATCATCATCGCCAAGATAGTGTTTCATCTTTAAGTAGTTCTGACTCTTTCAGTCGCCCTTCAGCTTATCCACCAATCCATGATCTCATAGCAAACATGAATTTGTCTGAAAATCACCCTTCTGCACCTGCTTCTCCTCCTGCCCCTGCATCAGCATCGTTTCCTAGTTCCCCTGCTTATCACGTTGGGCAGAACCCTGTTCCCCCGAACTACAATGCTCAAGGGAATATTTATGGACACCCTAATTCCTCCTTTTCAAGGTGGGAAGCGGAGTCTGCAAAACCAACCTATCCTACTCCATGTCCTGAACCACAGAATGCTCAAGCTATGCAGGTTGTGCCATTCATGCCTTCTAAAAGCTCTTTAAAAGTTTTGCTCTTACATGGAAATCTGGAAATTTGGGTATACGAAGCAAAAAATCTCCCAAACATGGATATGTTCCACAAAACCATTGGGGATATGTTTGGGCAAATGAGTAAGAAGATCACAAGTGATCCTTACGTCTCAATTAATGTAGCTGGTGCAACGATTGGCCGGACTTATGTCATAAACAATAATGAAAATCCTGTGTGGATGCAACATTTCAATGTCCCTGTTGCACACTATGCTGCGGAACTACAATTTCTGGTCAAGGATGATGATATAGTAGGTTCTCAGCTTATGGGGACAGTGTCTGTCCCTCTAGAGCAGATATATGGAGGGGGTAAAGTAGAGGGGTTCTTTCCGATCCTGAGCAGTAGTGGAAAACCTTGCAAGCCTGGAGCAGTTTTGAGGATATCAGTCCAATATTATCCAATGGATCAATTAAGTACTTACAATCATGGAGTTGGTGCTGGTCCTGAATATTATGGGGTTCCTGGAACTTATTTTCCACTACGGATGGGTGGAACAGTTACTCTGTATCAAGATGCTCATGTGCCTGATGGATACCTTCCAAATTTGATGCTTGACCATGGAATGCAATATGTACATGGAAAGTGTTGGCGTGACATCTTTGATGCCATACGTCAAGCCCGACGGTTGATCTACATTACAGGTTGGTCAGTGTGGCACAAAGTTAAACTTGTTCGAGATGATGCTTCTGCTGAAAAACACACTCTAGGGGATCTTTTAAAGTTAAAGTCACAAGAAGGTGTTAGGGTGCTGCTTCTAGTATGGGACGACCCTACATCAAGAAGCTTCCTTGGTTATAAAACGGTAAATGTGCATAATTTTTAATGAACTTCTGACTTTTGTATGTACATAAAATGAATACTCGAGCATCATATAAGTATTGTTTAATGAAATTCTGACTTTTGTATTAACATGCCTCAGATATAGGTTTATTTATATTCCTTTTCCAAAAAATCATTTAAAATGTACATGTATCCTGATACACACATCATGTGCCTATATGCAGTTGGTTACTCATTTGTTGAACCCTTCTACTCAGAATTCTAATCATTAATCAGTTAAAATACCAATAGATACATTCATAGAAAATTTATTATTAAAGTAAATCACAAGTCTGCTTTACGTTAATGTTCTGCGACTGCTAAGTCAAATTACAGTCAATGGCAAGCTTATCTTTTTCTGCCTGTAAAACTAGTGCATCAACTAAGACAACTGGAAAGAATCCATGTCCTGGACGTGCAAGATTGCTTGTGATTCCGTTATACTTAGGGCCTATGCATATCTTGATACCCATTTTTTTCAATAAGATTATTTATAACGGACTTCTATTTTACCATTTTTCTAAAATGCTAATTAGTGGTGGCACTCTAACCAAATTCTGTTTTTGTCTTCTGGTTATTTGTTCTAGATTGTCCCCAAAGGCATCGCGAAAATGTAGCTTTTAATTGTTAACTTTGAGCTGCAGGATGGTGTTATGGCAACCCATGATGAAGAGACTCGCAGTTTTTTCAAGCATTCTTCCGTGAAAGTGCTGCTTTGTCCTCGAGTAGCAGGGAAGCGTCACAGTTGGGTCAAGCAGAGGGTGAGTTAGATTTTGAAATTTCTTTGAATAGTTCTTTGTGTGGTAAGTTATATGGGACCAATTATCGAGAAGAGTTACTTGAGATCAGTAGCCAATTCTAGATTAGAAATCTTGCCATTTAGCATCGTTCACTGTTTTAATAGTTTATACTTGCATATTATTTTTGATTTTACCTTCCTTGTTCAGTGGATGGATAACTTCCTTTTCCCATATTGTTTTGCTGAGCTTATAGTTTCTTCTCGTATTAATCCCATATTGCCTTTTCTATGCGAGGAGCATTTAAGTAATAAACCCCCACAAAGTAAAGTTTATTCAAACTATAAATCTCGTTTGATTTCATTCCATTGTTTCCTTCCCACTATGTTTCTTTGCTGGCATATCCCTGTACCAATCATTGAAGGTGCACCCCGAGTCCCTTATCATGTCAATAGAACAATTTGGTTGATATTGTTTTTCTATGAGATGCCTCTTCCCACAGTATGTTAAAAGAGTTGAAAACTTTTGGTCGTAACCACTAAGGTACATTTATGATGTCTATTGTACAAAAATTTCACATTATGCTGTTATATTGCTAGACTACTTCAATTAAGTTAATTATCTTTAATCCTCTATAAGCCTAATGTCTTGTGAGTTTTGGTGTGCAGGAAGTTGGAGTAATTTATACACATCATCAGAAAACTGTGATATTGGATGGTGATGCGGGCAACAATCGAAGAAAAATCATAGCATTTGTTGGAGGACTTGACTTGTGTGATGGGCGATATGATACTCCGGAGCATCCTTTATTTCGGACACTGCAGACAGTGCACTCTGAGGACTATCATAACCCTACTTATGCTGTAACTTATCATCCTTAATATCCTTTAGCTTGTTTGCGGAAACATTGATTGCTGTTGTTAATTTTCTGATTTTCCACCGCATACTGTTGTTATATGAACAAGTGTGACTATCTTCGCAATGCTGTTTTCTTGATTACTTGCAAGTTGTAAGTATATATGATTTATCAGTAACATGTACAGTATAAGTTGGAGTAACTGGTAAAGTTGCTGCCATGTGACCAGGAGGTCACGGGTTCAAACCTTGGAAACAGCCTCTGGCAGAAATGCAAGGAAAGGCTGCGTACGATACACCCTTGTGGTGGGGCCCTTCCCCGGACACCGCGCATAGCGGTAGCTTTAGTGCACCGGGCTGCCCTTTTGTATGTACAGTATAAAATTTGTTAATTTTTTTTATAAAACATGGTTACTTATTAATTCAATACCTTTCTTCAATATCTTTGAGCTTGGCCAACCCTAGCTATTGTAGAATAATGGGTATACATATCTGCAATAGTTGGATTTTTTATTTTTGTGTGTGTGAAACTGTAAGTTTAGGTTTCAACTAGTCAATCCCGTCTTCTTTAAAAGCTTATTAAAACTATGAGCTGTTATAAATTCTGATAATGACCAGAGAGCAGGTTGTTGTCATTTGTGGTTCCTGTACCAAACCATCTAGTTGAAAATCTCTTCCTGATTTCGAAATGAAAATCACTGTTCCCCGATTTATATGTTCCTGTTCAGCAAGTTAAATGAGAACCTTCTGGTCAAATAATATTAGAAACAGATTTTTGACTATCATCTGGTCAAAGTCCGTTGTAGAATTTTGAAACTGGAAGACTGATTTAGACCAATACCACTAACAATCTTACACCATTTTCAACCTTTGGAACAGATTAAAAATTTTGGCCAAAAGAAGAGAATGAGACTTGTCTTTCTACATCTTCCTCAATTGACATTTTGTTTCTTGCCTTAGTACTTATCCTTAGTCTACATAATTCGATTTTGCACTACGAGAAGATTTTACATACTGATCACTGGTGAACTGTATCAACTTAAGTTTGTTTTTCTAGGCTTTTGTTTTGTTACTTGCCTTTCATTGTTTTCTTTTTCTTTTTCGATATTTTTCGTGGATGAAGAAGTTCTCTTCTCATGAAATACCCTTTTCACGTACAAGTAAAATGTTTCTTAGATAGTAATCCATACCTGTACTTAACAGGGGAGTACAGCTGGTTGTCCAAGAGAACCATGGCATGACTTGCACTCTAAAATTGATGGTCCAGCAGCATATGATGTTCTCAGAAACTTTGAGGAGCGCTGGTTGAAGGCTTCAAAGCCTCAAGGCTTTAGAAAGTTGAAGACGTCATTTGATGATGATTTGCTCCGAATTGAAAGGATGCCTGAGATTCTTGGTATTTCTGATGCTCCATCTGTGAGCAGTGATGATCCTAATGGTTGGCATGTACAGGTTGACTGATTATTAGTATCAACAATTTAGAAGTTTAATTCGTGTGTTATCTTTGATCTAAGAGTCATGTATTCTTTTTCAATTATTAACCAGATATTTCGTTCGATTGACTCAAACTCAGTCAAAGGCTTTCCAAAGGATCCTAAAGAAGCTACAATGAAGGTGAGAAAGATAGGTGATTGTGGTGGTGGTGGGGGTAACGGATTGTTTTGCATGCACCAAAACATATACTTCCTCTATCCCAATTTATGTGATGCACTTTCCTTTTTAATCTGTCCAAAAAGAACAAATACCGTTCTATAGTAGAAACAATTCAACTTAAAACTTCCATTTTGACCTAGATGAGGTAATTTATACCCAACCAAATATTTATGGCTTATTTTAAACCACAAGTTCGTTCTTTCTTTCTTAAACTTGGTGGCCAGTCAAAGTGCATCACATAAAATTGGACGGAGGGAGTACCTGTTTACTAATTTAAAGTATACTCCTTTTGTTTTCTTGCAGAACCTGGTGTGTGGGAAAAATGTACTTATTGACATGAGCATACACACAGCATATGTGAAGGCCATTCGTGCTGCACAACACTTCATTTACATTGAAAATCAATATTTCATTGGTTCTTCGTATAACTGGAGTCAGCATAAAGATGTTGGTGAGAAGATGCTTTTATGCGTTGTATAAATATTTGTCAATGACCGGATACGTCGAATTAGCAAATCCATAATTGTTAATTGCTACTTATGCACGTTTAGTAGATTTAAATATTTATTGTTCATGCTCAGTGGATGCAGAAACATTAGGTGACTTCTTCTCATCTGTCCAAGCCTTGGTGGATGATTAGTCGGTACCTGTGCTTGTGGGGGGTAGCAAACACCCGATAGAATAGTCGAGATGCAGGAAAGCTGGCCTCGAAACCACCGTAATCAAGAAAATAGAAAAATTACTATTCTTGACCTATTTGCATTTCTGACTAGATACTCCTACTTTGCCACAATAGCTTTTATGGTACCTTTACATCCTTGTTACCCACTAATAAATCCAATGTCCAGCTCATTCCTGAGTTTCAAGTCTAATCAACTGCATATGCAGAGGATTCATTGGGAGGGCAGCTCTCTATGTGGGAGACAGTGGCCCTTTGGCACACTGCAACTCTGCAAGGATAGGATCTGGAACTAGCTAGAGACATAAGAGCTTTGGCAACAAATAATGGCTGGGTTCGTGCATAGGTTCCGCAAGTTTTTGTCTGATGTTGCAGGCACACGAGTATGGATAGTAAATTCTGATGGGTCTAACTATGCGTATACACTAGTTCTCTTTTTGGCAGTTGATTTAGATCCACTGAAGATTACTTATGGAGACACCTGCATGAATCACGTAACTAACTTATGTCCTTGGGTTTGACATAACCAGCTCGCTCTATATGTTATGGTTATTATATCTTCTTCCTAATCCTTTTGTATGCTTCGCTTCTTTATTTTTTCGGGTTGGGAAGGGTTGGGCTGAGGGAGTTCTGGAAGTGACAAAAATTTCTTATATTTGCCAGATCAGATCAGATCAGATAAATTGACGTGTTAAATAGAATTTCACGCTTTCCCATATCTAAGTAAATGACACATAAGGATGTAACTTAGCATTTGGGATTTGGTTACAGAATCCAATCCTACTTGAACTTGGTTTCCTTATTTGGTTCGACCTCCACACGTTTTCATCTATTTCCTATGTTTGTTCCTTTTGTGCACGTGCATCAATATTTCCTTGTTTCTCACGAATTCCTTGATGCAACGTGTGTAGCGCATAAACCAAATTCTTCAAGGAATCCAACTTGCAATAGGAATCAGTTTTGCAGCTTCTGATCAACAGTCTTCTGAAGACCTGGTTCTTTCGATATCTACCTAACACTCCTGCAATCCAGTTAGCAGCATAACCAGTAACTCCAAGATACCTGGTTCTTTTGTAGTTGTTTGTTTAATCATCAAAATCAATTTAAGCTCAACATATAATGATATTACTTAGCATTTTGAGCATAATCCTAAAGAACAAGCAAGTGAATATTTTCTGGAAAGACAACTGAGAAGGCATCTCAGTGTAAATGAAAGAAACAGGATAAGAGGCATATTCCGCTATTTGGGTGGTTGATGGTATGGAGGAGCCGAGGAGGGTTTAGTTAGCTATAGGTCATGTTCCTGAAGTTTTTTGAATACAACATAGTGGCATTCCTTATCGCATTCATTATTTTACCATTTTAAACAATCATTTATTATGAAAATCTTTAACTAGAGTGTGGTGGAATTCCGCTAGTCCATTGGGGCTTAGTTTAAGTGGCAAAGGTTGAGAGACTTGTGACTTACGTCACTGGTTCGACCCTTGCGTCATGCGGACTAAGCTCGGTGTTTAAGTGGAGAAGGGCAGAGAGGCGGGCCCATTATCTCCCGAGTTTTGAAGGTTGCGGTTGGTCCTAAGAGTTGGCCCAGACTGATTTCTCGATCATAAAGAAAAGTTGTATTCCGCTAATCCAACACTAATGGTGAATCTGTATTTGGCAAAATGATTCTATCTCTTTAACAGTTTTACATATCTTGGAAAGCAATATAGCTATCTTCCGGTCATCAAAGCAATTCCAATATTTGAATGACCTGTGTGCTGCAGGTGCAAATAATCTGATTCCCATGGAAATTGCACTTAAAATAGCTGAAAAGATCAGAGCACATGAGAGGTTTGCGGCATACATTGTCCTCCCAATGTGGCCAGAGGGTAATCCAACTGGGGCTGCTACACAGAGAATTCTTTATTGGCAGGTAAAGCTACTTAAACTGCTTGCCTTGATGGTGAGGAATCATTCCATGCTAAGTATAGTAACAAATCACACATGCTTTCAGCTTATCGACTAATGACTGTTCTCACATTGTTACAAGTTGTGTCAGTGAAACCTCAATTCTCTATTTTGGTTTGCAGAACAAGACTATGCAAATGATGTATGAGACTATTTACAAGGCCTTAGAGGAGGTTGGGCTTGAGAACGCATACTCTCCGCAAGATTATTTGAACTTCTACTGTCTTGGTAACCGCGAGGCTGGTAAAGTTGAGGGAAATGAAAGCCCTGCTGCTGCAAACACTCCTCAGGTACATGGAATGACCTCCATTATCCTTAAAAAGAATCTGAAAGATTCAATTTATATCTTGACCAGTTATTCCACTTTACCTATTCTTTGAAGTTTCTCTTTACTTTCATTTTATTATAATTTTCTTTTTTTTCCCCTAATTGTGCCTCTGCAAGATGTTTCTTTTTTCTTTTTTAAAGGACAGACCCTGTTTAAAACAAAAATTACTAGGTAGCCAGTTTTGTCTCTTAAGTTCCCTCCTATGTTGTACCGTGCTCTCAATTTGTCGTGCACTGCATATTATTGATCGCTTACTGAGTTAATGGTTTGAATGTGTTGTTGCAGGCATTCAGCCGAAAATCCCGAAGATTCATGATTTATGTTCATTCTAAAGGCATGATTGTGGATGATGAGTATGTGATATTGGGATCTGCAAACATCAACCAGCGCTCTCTGGAGGGAACTAGAGACACCGAGATTGCAATGGGAGCATATCAACCTCATCATACATGGGCAAGAAGACAGTCAACACCCTATGGACAGGTGATTAGCAAATTCCATAGATGTGCTAAATAATTTGGTTACATTTTCAGTCCAGGAAAAACATTGACTTAAACATGGTATGATTCTTTTTTGATCTATGGGCTACCTAATATTGTAGATATAAATGAACCAACTTATGCACTCTGAGAAAGAGGAATTGCAACAGTTCTTGTTTATGTGCCTTAGTATCAATCAGTCATTTACTAGTTTCAGTCGATCAATCAATCAATTAATTCCTTGAGCCGAGGGTCTTCAGAAACAGCCTCCCTACCTTCACAAGGTACGGGTAAGGTCTGTATACATGCTACCCTCCCCAGTCCCACTTGTGGGATTACACTGGGTTGGTTATTGCAATCAATCATTCAATTAATTATACTTGACCTGAAATAGTTTGGGTCGGCAATAGATGTTAGTTCTGCTCTGTTTGGGCCCTTTCAACATACTTACCGAAATTTGTCTTTCTCAACGAATTAAGTTTTCTGTGAAACTGAGATTTCCTCACAATTATTCCTACATTGACATACAATATCTGTCACTCGAGAAATACTTCCGGAAAGCATGAGATCTAATGTAACTATATTAGTGTAATTTTGTCTACTGTTTTTTGACCTCTCATCTATCTTAATATTTCAATTCAATTTCACACATCTTGTTCGTAGAATCACAGATGTCCAACATTTATTCGGATATAACATTTGCTCATCTCATTACTGTTTTATAAAATTTGCCTTTCTTTAGTAGGTATCTTCCTATTGTGTTGCACTATCATGGCATTCCACTTTTTCACCTGTTCTATTTTAAATTTGTGTTTCATCTTAGTCTTAATTCTAATATGCCATTTTCCTGGGGGGAAAAAACAGTTTAGATATATTAGTTGTCTGCATTTATTCCCCACAACATCTCGTCTAATCTCACTGTTTTGAGCCTTTGTATAATCAGAAGATTTTAGGACAACCAACTCTTTAATCTCCTTTGGGGACATGATCAATGAACAATAATTTAATCATGAGGTCTTTAATTGTTACACTTTTAAATCTTTAGATACTTGCTCACTCTCTTGCGTAATGCAAAGTTACATTGTAAATAAATTATCGAGTTTCCTGTACAGTACGCATGTCTACCATGCCAATTGCAAACTGAGACCGAATAAACATATCTGCTGGTGAATCCTCCAAGCCTTTGGTCTTTTCTTTTAACACGTGGAGCAAAGCTTAAATTGGTTAATCTCTCCTACATTTTTTAATTCAATATTGGACCTTGAGTTATTTTATGTTGCAATAGTTGTGCTTTAGAAAACGTAATTACATACTACTAGGAGTATTTGCAAAATAATGTTTTTGTGATTCCCCCTACTTTGATTAATCACATCGAGGTGAATTCAACATTAAGCAGTGATTGTGTGCGTTTATCTGATCTATTTATCGTTGTCTGTGCAAATTTATCTTGTGCAGGTTCATGGATATAGAATGTCTCTGTGGGCGGAGCATCTTGGAGTTGTTGAGGATATCTTCAGACAGCCGGAGTCATTAGAATGTGTAAGACGGGTCAGGACCATGGGTGAATATAACTGGAAACTGTTTTCATCTGATGAAGTAACAGAAATGAGAGGGCACCTCATAAAATACCCAGTTGAAGTTGAGCGTAAAGGCAAGGTGAAGAATCTTCCGGGATGTGCAAATTTCCCAGATGTTGGTGGCAACATAGTAGGATCATTCTTGGCAATTCAAGAAAATCTCACCATTTGATTTTCCATTTTTCTCTTTATATCACTATTAGAGATTTTGTACTCTTGAGGAAATTATACGTCCTTGATTAGTATCTACAGCAGTTTTACGATCCATTCGTATAGTTAACGGCTAGGCAGAGGAGGATTGTGACAATGTTGAGTATAGTAGAAGTTGTACAGTTGCAAATTTTTTTTGTTTGGTGGTTTTGAGTTTGTAAAATCTAACAATTTGTGAATTTTGGCCATAGATTGAACTAGTTAATCTGAGGAAATAAAAGGTGGCTCCTATTGTTTTCTTTTGGGGTTACGCGTGAATCATATGGCTTTCCTTAAATATAAATTTATGCTCTGCGGCAAAAATTATTGGTTCAGTTGAACCCCTATACCTTGAGTGGTATAGGTTATGTATTGTGTCAATTTTTCATTCAAACTTGAAGAATGGACTAAACAGCCAGTTTTTCAAGTAAAAAAAAAAAAGAGAAGCTCCTTGCAAAACTTCAATATGATTTCAAGTGAAATTCATGTTTTAATACAATTTCAACTTTCAAATACTCTTTCACAAACTACACTTCAAATTGTTATGTTTTTAAAACATCATTTGATTCATGTCTAAACGCTGCGTAATATACATCATAGCATGCACTGCATCGGCCACTGATTATATATCTTGCTAAAAGTAATTTTTACGTCACAAATAATACGTATGGCTTTAAAAATTCAAAGACAAATAGTACTTTGTTTCCATCTGCTTTTATATTATAGAAAACTAGCTGCTTCTTATGCCCAATTCTTAAAAATACATCTAATAAATGGGAATAACTTAGTAAACTATTAGCTTTATTATTCTTTTGGCAGAGTGAAATAAGCTAAAGCGATACTTATTTTGACGCACTGGAAATATCCAATAAAGCAACAGCTCGGCTAACACCAACACTTTGCCTTGTGAACGGTATCAATGCTGTTTGCGGAACTAACCAAACCGTTGATGGTGCTGCCGCCATACTTACCGGAACAGCCAACATTGATCCCACTGGCATTGCTGTCTGACTTGGTACTATCTGCATCACCGGAGCTAAAACTGTTGCCACATTGTTGGGTAGTTTTGTTGTAAATGGATGGTTATCCTTTTGTTTGACAACGTTACTGCAAATTTTGCGTTTCCGTGTTAAAGGATTATTATTATCTTCAGTGCCACTACTGGTGGAGATGATGGACGGTGGAGCACGCTGTAAGAGCCACTGAATAGTTTCACCATCAGTTTTGTGACCGAGTTCACGAGTAAGCTGGAAGACTCTGGCGGCGCAGACTGCCGGCAGTCTTATCCTCCTACCTCCTCCGTTGTGCGGTGGAGGTGAAGGCTGTGGTGGTGGTGGTACTGAAGGTTTCAGTGTTGGGGTGGGTAGTGTGACTTTGATAATGGGTGGTTTCGCAGCTGTTTCATGAGGCTCTTTCTTGGGAGATATTAATGGTGGAGCCACCTGTCGCCGCCGTCTCAACGGTGAAGCTGCCATGAAGGACTCAATGTTTTTAGATTCCATAACAGATATGCATGCAGTGTGTGTTTATAAATAGTGAGTTATGACAGTGACCAGTACTCTGTAGAACCAATAAATGTTTTTTTTTCTGAGTCAATTTTTCACGTAATAGATTCGAAAATAAATTAACTACATGCTAAATATTTTCGAAGTAATTATTTTTATTTACATTGTGAATGATTATATGCATTGATTTCGTGGTTGATTTACCAAGTTATATCAACAATACTTATTTACAAATCGTAATATTCAAATTGGGAAAAAAGGCTAACAAGTATAGCAAGGAGTACTGGGGCTTTGTAGGTGATGGACCAATCTGGTGCTTTAGATCAAAACTAGACAAGTTCAAGTTGATAACTTTCTATCACTTCAGTTTGGAAACCTAACTAAGTTGGTCTGAACTGAATAAACCTTGGAAACCAGTTTGAAAATTGAAAACAGCCCCCAATTAATTAATCATTCATGCTCGATATTTACATCAAATTATATTCATGAACTATATTTATCGTGTAAATTCTTTTACAAAAAATGGACTTTAAAACTTAACCAGAAAAATAAAAGGAGAACGCCACCAACATCTATAGGACTACTATTTGGGTATGGCTCACCTAGAAGACCAAACTCCCATCATATATAGGAGACTACTAGAGGTGGGAACTTACCCATCTACTAAATGGTCCCCAAATTGTGTTTGTAGCCCACTTCACCTAACTTAGCTAACCCACATTTAACTAAGAAATAGTTTTTACCATCGTTGTATTTAATCGATTATTACATGTTTGGAGTCTGCATCGATAAAATTATACTATGTATAAAGTTCAAATACCATTCTACACGGGAGTAAATTTCATGGGTGGTCATCCACAAAAGCTAAATAACTTTTATGTAACAAAACAATGAATAATGACTTTTAGCTAATGAACAGAAAACTGAATGACCAACTATACGGCCCCCCTAGCAACCGAGACTGTCAGTAAAGGATAATATTAACTATCAGCAGATAATTATGGATTACCAGTCTATAATGAATGAAATTTAACTGAAAAATAATGCAAGTTACTAATGATAGTATACATATTCTTCAGACTTTTCACCTATATAATTCAGTTCTTACTAAACAGATAGCCAGCAATAGGTTTTGATTACTGCTATATCTGATGCATTGAAACTCGATCCACTGATGGATAAAAACAAAATTATACAACTTTCTTAATTCTAATGTCAAAACACTACACCTTTCCTTGATTATGATACTAAAATACTACAACTGAAAAAGGAGAAAAAGTTTTTTCGCCATTGTCAAATAACAAGAATGCTGTCACATTCAGTGGCTTCCTTTCAAGAACCAGACATATAGGTGTATCTAGTCTGGGCTCCAATAAGGAGTTCAATAAGTTTTTCTGCACATCAAGGAAATCTTTTTGTCAAGAAGGATAATGTTTTACATGATTACATCAACAATGTCAGATGAAGCTAACTCCTGAAACTTGGTAGGAAAATCTGTTAAAAATTACCTGCGAAAAATCCAACTACAGGAACAGGTTCTACGATCTTTTGAGTGCTTTCAAGTCTTCGCCTGAAATAATTTTAAGACATTAGCATTACTTTGATATCTGATAATTCTCTTTGCTGTGTTTCTTCTATGAAGCATATAACAGAAAATGACAGAAAAAGAGTGTCTTTACCGGGTGTATTTGGAGAAAAATGGATCTCGCATGAGGTAAAGCACCCATATCAGCTTCCTTCTTTTTAACTGCAGTGTTTGGAGTAAAACATATAATTTAATGATGACGCAAAATTGTTTTGCTGCAATAGATAAAGTAAAAAGCTATTGAATAATTTAGATGAATCTTGAAAGGGAAGAAAAAGGTATGAAAACAAGAAATTGGAACGAGAATCCGTAGTTTCCCCAAGACGAAATAAGAAATACAGATTGACAAGTGAAGGATTC
The DNA here is from genome assembly GCA_030864215.1 of Capsicum pubescens. Taxonomy (NCBI): domain Eukaryota; kingdom Viridiplantae; phylum Streptophyta; class Magnoliopsida; order Solanales; family Solanaceae; genus Capsicum; species Capsicum pubescens. The sequence goes on along the minus strand of CM061538.1, from coordinate 293,811,313 downwards.
CATGTGGAAAGGGACCTCCGCCTCAGGCTAGAAATACAAATCACCAGGGAGAATTGGAAAAAAAAAAGTGCCATTATCAAAATAAGATATGCAGATTGGTTCAAGAACTGTGATTTCCAGGATAGCCAAGACAAAGAGTGAGAGACACCAAATAATACACTGTTCCATCTAACATTGAAAGAAAAATGTATGAAGCAACAATGCAGAATGCTTAATATAAGATTTGGTAACGAAATAGTACACCTCCTATTTTTCCTTTTTAAGGAGATAGATGATATTTTAAATTGGGGGGAAAGATGAGGTACTGTTAGGATAATAGAAGTGGACCTCAAAATTACTCTGAGATGTATATACAGAAAAATTGTGCAATGATCTATAATATTCTAACCTCGTCCTTCTCAGATTTAGAAAATTGAAAATGCTGATCTTTCCTGCCATCTTGGGACATTGTTATGGCTGAGAGAATGCCGTTTCCTATGAGGTCCACAGCCAAGGAGATGAACCAAGGAAACCACGATCGTGTTCCATACTTCCTTAACAGCAAGACATAAATAAGAGGTCTGAGGACAAACATACTCTCCCCAGTCACAAATAATCCTCCACGAATACCCTTCTCGAATAAGAAGGTTGACAGACTCGGATTTCTGATTACCTTAGCTGTAATAACATAAGTAATCTAGTATTAGAAAATGATGATGTCATCAGAAGAAGAAAAAGGTTTTAAATTAGCTGGAACCAACAATTACTTGGAGGTTCCAAATGTGCTTGATGCTGTTGAACCCTACGCAGCCAAGTCGGCTCAGAAATCGTCCTAGCATTCTGACCAAAGCTACTTAAGGCGGACATCGCCCTACCCTCAAGATTCCACGAGTTCAAACCCTGATGGTGATTGGCACCCAATCCTTGATTTTGGATAGGCTTCCTTGAGTGCCCCATGCTTTCTTGGGGACTCAAATCATCTGAATTTTCCAAGTTCTCAGTCTCCCCACCTTGCAAAAGCATTTTATATCCTGTAGTTTTGAAAACAGCTAGCCTCACGCACACCCTGGCATCCTCAAGACAAATAGTGGTACAAATATTTATTCATACCTAACCAAATGTTTAGCTAAATAAGTTGCTAAACTTAGATATCACTTACTTGGCAGCCTCTGTAAGAACAATCAAATTCCATTTTTTGTCTTCGCCATAAAGCTGCTCAGCTACTACTTCAATTAATGTTTCCAAGTCTCTCAACAAGGTAAGGCATAATGACAAAGGAAGAAAAGAAGTCTCTGCAGAACTTGTATGCACCGAAGTTGGAGTTGTCTCTATAATGTGCTCATTTACTGTGGTAACCATTCCAAGGACCGAGGAGACTGCCAAAAATAGGACGCAATAAATAAACCTGACCATGCGGGGTAGGAAAACCACATAGCTAAACCAATAACTTTAATAAGTTACTTATCTATTTACACGCCGCTCACGAAAACACTTACAAAGGGAAGTAAAAACATTATATTAAGAGAATCAGAAAACCCATTACTCATTTTGATTGGTTAAAATTGCAAAAAAATTTACAAGATGAAACCAGAAATAGTAACTGATAATTTTGTGCATTCTTAGAACATTACTTTCTAAGAAGATTTTTTATTTGATAACCTTTAAGAAGATAATAATGGTAAGTAAGATGTATCTCGAAAAGAAACAATGTATATTATTTTAAGTTTTATAAGCAGAAAGAAGAAGCTCAATGTTACCAAAATTTCAAATAAACCTGCTTCTGGCCCGATTTCAGATGTAGCAAACCGCTCTGGAAGAAGCCATGTCATTCCCTGGTTATACATTAGAAACCAGATTATCATTTATCAACATCTCCTAGATTTTCATCAATTGATGATCAAACTGTGCTAATGAAAGTAATGAAAAAACTTTTTTCATCAGTAAAAGAGAATGCCGCTAATGACAAAGAGTGCAGGAACCAAAAGTAAAAAACAAACAAAACTTTTGAAAAGGGAGACCAGGCAAAACTCTTCTTTATGTTCTGATCAGCCACTATACTAGACAACATGAGAGCATACTAAGACTTCCATCTAATTTCTAATGGAAAAACTGAAGTGAGAGAATACATGTAATTTGTTAACGATTGTCTTTATGCTAGAGTATATGTTCTGGCAAAAGAGGGAAAAGACGTTTGTTTCATTTGTGTACATTGAAAATCTTTAAAAAGAATGGAGCAAAGATGGGACCCCTATGTTTGCCACCACTCTGGAACGTTCTTCGTATCACCTGTCATTGGCGGTTTAGCGAGTGATGTTATCAGGAAGGCATAAACAGAAGTGTCATCTCTGTCACGACTGAAGTGATGCATGCTCAATTTTTTTCCATCATAGGAGAGTAGTGCAGAAAAATGATATTCGCTCCATTTCAACTTGTTTGTATGGTTTTCACTTGGCATAGAGTTTAAGAAAGTAAAGAAAGCTTTTGAATCTTGTGATATTAAACTAAGAATATGTAGAATGTGCCAAAATGCACTTTAATCATGTGGCCTTAAGCATGCCATGTGGAAAGTTGGAATTAAAGAGTTGCCAAAAAAAAAGAAAAAAAGACAGTAAGACAAACAAATTGAATCAGAGGGAGTAATAATTTTCAATTAGCCTTAGCAAAAACTTGATAATGTTATGATCTATTTCTTCAGTTTGATAGACCAATAGTCTAATTTGCCAAACATGATCTTATGCTACTCTGGGGGGGGGGGGGGGGGGGGGGAGAATGTTCTGCTGAAATGGTAAGTCACCCGAAGTATCTAATACAATTTAAGACCTAATCTATGTTGGTTCAAGCTAAAAACCACATTAAGCAAATAAGCATCAACAAGAATGGGCAAAAAACTTGTGCTGAATGATAAGCATTTAAACCGTTAAGAGCAGGTTGGGTGCAAACTTTGGACTGTTTCATTACCATTTGTAAATCAGCGCCTAATTAATTCTCCCCATATTGTCTTAGATAACGACAAATGTAATAAGACAAAGCACCAAAAGAACCCCACTTCAATTAAAGATAAGATTTTCAATCTTATGCCTATCATAAGTCTCTAAAATACATTACGGACAGCTCCTTTTTTTCCTCTTTGAATAGCATTACATAGTCAAAACTATTAATTACTTCCAAAAAGGCACGTCTTTCCTGTTTCAAATTCTACTTTACCTAGTAAAGATCCGACCTGTGGTGACCGAGAAACTGTTGAGAAAATGATAATCTCTCTCTTTGTTTTTTTGGTGTGAGGGGGAGGGGGGGGATGATAATCTTTACAAACATAGGGCAAGCAAAAATATATGCTTTTCACTTTTTTTCTCAATGATTGGGTCAGCCAGGATAAATTATACCAGCAGTAACATCACAATTAACTTCAGCGCAGAAACCACGTATACATATTCGAGTTCCTTCAACTACTAAACCCCCAGAAATATGCCTCACATGTTTGCAAGTTTAACATTCCATAGCAGCTTGCTAACAATCCATGATTGTAACCAGGTCATTTCTCAAGCTGAATTAGAAAAGATTTCCAAGAGAATGTGAATGGAGATCTAAAACCAACTCTCCCATTACCGCCCACTAACTGTATCAAAACTTCGATAACAAAACAACTCATTCTTCCTTATTTTGGATAAATTCAAAAGAAACATCTAACTCCAAAAGAAAAAGGACGCAACCAACTAAATATAAATATTTTGGTTAGTTAAGATTATTTAACTATGAGCTGAGGGTCTATCAGAAACAATCTCTCTACCTCTACGATAGGGGTAATGTCTGCATACGCTCCAACCTCCAGCCCTCTTTGTGGGACTATACTAAGTATGATGTTGTTATTAAGAATATTCAAGTATGCCTCAACCCCAAACTAGTTGAGGTTCGCTATATATATCCTCTAAATCCATTCCCTTCAATCCAAGCCATGTTCATTCCAATAATAAACAATTGTGTATTAATAATCATCATATATTATGAACTAGCTATTCACTAGCCATACACCATCAGTTCCAATCTAGAAACTATCATCCCAAACTAAAGCAGAATCAAGAATAGCTCACTCACACACACACAAAATTGCCACTAACAAAACTATTACCAACATAACTCCATCAAAAACCAAGATACAATTTTTTTTCCAATAACCATGGTGTCTGGGCCAGCTTCACCCACCTCGACTAATTACACGGGATACCTGATACCTGTCACCTCCCACCAACAACTGCTACCTTAACTGTATCAAAAACCAAGATACTTAAAAACAATAAATGTCAAAAAAAAGACTTTAATAAGAAGAAGCATACACTGGCTAGAGAACTCAGTTGCCGAACATAGTCACGATTCCTTCGAACCCATGTCTTGTAAGCCTCCATAGAAGCAGAAAGTTTGAATCTTTACTCAAAAGACAGTGTCTTTTTTGTATCTTCCTTTTTTTTTGTAGGAGCACTTAATAGGCACAAAAAAGGAGCTAAAGGTGAATTCAGATCAAACCCATATGAATAAAAAGGTGATGGAATTGCCCCCTTCTGTTGAAATTGATTGCAAGTTGGCAGTATACAAAGGAAACCGTCTCGAACGGATGAACAAAAACTGGGCACAACACAGCGAAGTTGTGATGCCTGTCGTTTTGTTATGACTTTTCTTTTCCTCTTTCATTGAGTATTTTTTCTACTTAGATGTATTTTTTTTATTTTTTCCAATCTAAAATTGGGAGGAAATTACAACATTGGAATGAAATTTTCACCAACAAGATTATAGTTTAATAGAGTAATTAATTAATTAAAATTTCTGTAGTTAGTTAAATGCATTGCCGGCTCAAACCATAATATAATTACTAATTAGTATTATATGCGTTTGATATTAGTCTGTCATCTCTCTCCGTCCTATTTTATCTATTATCATTTTCTTTTTAGTCTGTTTACAAAGAATTTTGTTTTTTAAACTATGTGCCCAATCAAATCATACCACATAAAATAAAATGAAGGAACTATTTATCAATCTTACTAAATTAAGAAAATATTAATTAACATTTTTTCATATTACTCTTGAAATTAATTTGTTTTGAAAGTGTTTACACTTATTTATAAAGTTTATAAGAAGTATTCTAAGGAGTGAATTAGTAAAAACGGAAAGGACGTCCATTGGTCATTTTGAAAATAGATGACCAGCAGTTGATCAATTTGCCACATTATGATCAGCCGATCAAATTAATACCATTTAATAGTTTAGTCATTGGACTACTTTTGCCCTTTCCTGCATATACAGTTTTTATATCAAATTAATACAACACGTATTTCATATTGATACACTTTTTCAAAAGACGAAACCTATACATGCATATACAATTTCTGTACTAAATTAATACAACACTTATACTATATTAATATACTTTTTCAAAAAGAGAGAATACATCGAAACACCCCTAAACTTGTAGCCAAAACTTACTTTAGACCCTAAACTTGTATGCCAATTATTTACCCTCCTTAACAACTTTCAAGTGAATTAATTTCCACCCAAATTGCTGACATGGCAAATTTAAAAAAAAACAGCGAGTGAATAGCCAAAAAAATATTTAAAAAATGCGGGACTCACATTTTAAATTTTACAAATTCTTTATATATATATATAAAAATAAAACAAATTCATCTTCTTCTTCATCTTCTTCACTTCTTCAACTTCTTCAACCCCTCCCCCCTCGTTCCCTTCACCCCACCCTACCCCCCAATCCCCCAACATATTGTTGGTGCATTATTTGTAAATTGTCATCACAAGAAACAAGATTAAAGTTGAAAGATCTTGGCTTCTTCTTATCCAATTGTCAAATATGATTGAGACTTGCTAAAAATTTAATAAAATTCTTTAATTTGACATTGGAAGATCGGATACTCCATTTTTTTCTTTTTTCACTCCACATATCACTGTGCACACACACAGTGAGATCGAGAGTGAACGGAGGAGGCACACACATCACCGAAAACCACCCACCTCACCGGAAAACACCACGATCGAGACTTCATTTTTTCTCTTCATAATAGACACACCCATCATAATATATATAATTTTTGTGAATATAAAAAATTGAAATGAAATTGAAATTGAAGGGAGTCTCATTTATCTTTGTGGATACGAAAAATTGAAATGTAATTGAAATTGAAAAGCATCTATGAACTTGAAGATGAATTTGAAACTTGGGGTTATTTGGAGTTTGAAAACTTCCTTTCCTGATGTGGAGGAAGGAGACGGAAGAGGGGGGGGGGGGGGGGGGCGGTTGCAGGGGGATGAAGAAAAAAGCCCACAAGGGAGGGGGTGCGGGGGTGGATGGGTCCCCTAACTTTGAGATTAACCGTCGTTTACTCTCATTCGCGAGCTCTTCACTGTACACTATTGTAGTGTTTTCTTGTTGTGAATAAGAGAAAACAGGTTATGAAGAAGAAGAAAAATTGGGGAGGGGGGGGGAGGCATTTTATTTTATATATATATAGTACATATATGTGTGGGATTATTTTTTTAAAAAAAAATTATAATTTATTACTTGACAATGACATGTCACTGATTTGGCAATGACATGACGCGTGTATAGTGCACTCTCCGCTGTGAGAGTGGGCTTGTGATTTTGAGGTTGAAATTAATTCACTTAAAAGTTGTTAAGGGGGGTAAATAATTGTCATACAAATTTAGGGTCTAAAGTAAGTTTTGGCTACAAGTTTAGGGGTGTTTCGATGTATTATCTCTTTCTAAAAAGAGAGAACCTATGCATTACTATATAGTACCTATATCAAACTGATACAATACTCATAGAACTTTGATGCATTTTTATATTTCAAAAATTGTAATAGTGAGATAAAAGAAATTAGAAAAGTTGAATTCTTTTTTCTTAGGAAAAAACAACATTTTTATAAAAATGGAATAATAAAAACTTTAAAAAAAATTAATAAAGAAAGAGACAAAGCCTACATCGAAATAGCTAAAAGTAGGAATAAATTTAGTGGCTAATTGCAGGTAATTAGTTTTGAGTGGCTATTACAGTAAAATTATTTTAGGATGATCTGTTATTTTTATTCTTTTTCCATAATAAAATTACTTGTTATTTGTAATTTTTTAATATACATATATATAAAAAAAAAATGACCAATTAATATAAAATATGAAATATTTATTTCATATATATATATGGAATTGGCACACTTTTTAATTGACTTGGCATACCTCTGTGATAAGGATAATAATTTACTATGTTATTCATTTAATACTTCCTCTGTCTATTTTTAATTATCTATTTTGTTAATTTACTTAATTTTATTAGAGCAACATGGCTCTTATGCTACTCACTTAAGGGTCGTTTGGTAGAGTGTATAAGAATAATGCAAAATATGGTGTGTTAGTGATGGTTGTATTAGCTATGCCTGTGTTAGCTATGCTTGCATTTTTCTTATGTAGTATTTGGTTTGATGTATTAAAAATAATATGAATTAAATAATTTCTACTTGTTTTTTTTTACAAAAATATCCTCCAAATATATGTTGGAAAGAATGCGAAATTTTTTTGAGGGATAATAGTGCTTTTAATTATGTTAATGCATGCATTGGATCCATTACATTGCTAATACCATGGATTTTGAGGTATTAGTAATACATACCTCAATACACAATAGAGTGTATAACTAATGCAAGTATTAATTATATATAAGGTGAAAAAGTATACCAAACAAGGTATTAGTAATACACATTAAACTAATACATGCATTAACTTTTCAATACACTCTACCAAATGATGTATTCCAAGTACTTATCTTTCCTACTAAAAAAAAGAGGTCGAGTCACATTTAAATTAATGTGAGTTTTTTTTATATAAAAATGATCTCTTATGACCACTTATAAATTAAGTAGAATGAGATGATTTTTTAAATTTTCTTATATGTTAAGTTTATAAAGAACTATAAATCAAATTTATATTTTGCATTTTAAAAAAATTTAAAATTGCCTTTTAATTTGTCCATTTATACTTGATTAATGGTAACAAAAGTAATTATCACTTATCCTTAAAGGAATTTATGTATCATAATATATTAAAATTTAATGTCTATTTTATAACTAATTTATTGTGATCGCGAGGAAAAAAATGAAATTTGAATAGAAGAAAATAATTTATTCTGTATAAAAATGAAAAACTTTCAAAAAAATCGCAATTTTTTTGTTTTAAAAAAATCAAGCTAGCGTTGGCCATTAGATTTCAAATATGCTTGGTAAGTTATTTTTTAGGTGAAGTTTCTTCATGTGTTTGACAATAATATTAAGAAATATATTTTACTTTTAAAAATTTATAAAAATAAAATTTGATCCAAAAACTAGTATTTTTTTTAGTATTTGAAGATTTAAATTATTTATTAAAAATATTATATGGCCAAATAAGATTTGCCAATTTTTTTCGTAAGAACTAGAGTTGTCAATATGGGCTTGGCCCGTGAGGTCGGCGCAACCCAACCCAACTCTTTAATTAAGTGGGATTGGATTAAGTTTTTTTAACCCATTTAAAAATGAGGCTTATAAGCCCAAACTCACTTGGCCCGTCGGCCTTAGAGGCCTGACCCGTCAGCCTCAAATGCCAGTCTACGGGCTGGGACATTAAAATTAATTATTAAATATTTTTAAGTTGGTCATTTATTTATTAGGAATTAAAATTTTGTCAATCTTTTCTATCTAGCTTCTTTTTTTTTAATCTAATCTTTGGTTGATACTATTAATTTTTTGAAAGTTCTTAGTGTGTGTTTAAAATGACTGGTAAGCTGTTTTCAGTTGTGAATTTCAAAAAGTTACTTTTACTCGTGATCGTTTAGTAATTGTTGCCTTTGCTTAATGCAATATCCTGTACTTTAAATTTAGGCTCTCTTCTGTTATAATCTTGCTTCTTTTATGTAGATATTTTGTGTATATCTCTATTTATTATCTTAACCATATTAGAATTTTTTCTATAAAATTTGTAGCTAATCATCATTACTTTATTTATTATAGTAAATACGATGAGTTAATTACAACTAAGGGATCGCTTCATGTAAGGTATAAAGAATAAATAGTGTGAGATAAAATCAAGGATTATTTTATCCAACGTTTGGTGTGAGGTATTAATTAGTACCGACATTATTTATCGCACCATTTACACCATAGTGATGAGATAAATTATCCATATACATAATGTAATAACTAATTTCAAGATTAATTATTCCAGGATAACTCTTTCTCAACCTAACGATCCTTAAAGGTATTAGTAAAATGCTTATAACATGCTAAAAGTTAGTAGGAGACATATTAAAGAGAAATCATAAAAGTTGGTGATAGTCTTTACTTACAATATTTTTATTTATCATATTTCAAATTACTTTTATTTATTTTTGAAGGGCCAATCCATTCCAACTCGTAATCCACTTGGGGGTTTGGGCCATAGGTGACAAAAGAGTTTTAAAATGAGGTATAGGTGACACAAGTTTTAATTATTAGGTGGAGGTGACAATTACTTTATTATGGATTAAGAAAGTTGGGGAAGTTTGAAAATAACCCACAAGTTTTTAAATTTATACTTTGATCCAAATGTTAGTTAATATATAACGGGGAACGAAGGGAAAAAAGACGCATTTTCTCTCTCCTCATCCATTGTTATTTTCTCTCTCTTCGCGATATTTGTTGTTCATTGTTATTATTGCTTTATTCATCATCTTCTGATTCATTATCATCATCTTATACTTCATTATCATCTTCATATTATTCTTGTTGACCATTGTTGTTGTTGTTGTTACCCCAACTGCTGCTTTTTGACCAAATTCTTATGTCAAATTTTTTTTCGTAAATCACTTTCAACTTTGGAATTTACTTGAGAGGAGACTTTGGTAAGTCAGATTATGCTTTTTAGTTGAATCTGGATAACTGCTAGTGTGTTGTTTTTTCAACAATAGCTTGCACGCGAACATGAATGCAATACAAGAGCAATCTGTTTAAACAAATCCATTATCTGCGGCAACAGATAAATGTTCTTTTGTAACAGCAGACTCATGTTGGATGGATTCATGTTTAAGGGTTTTAGGTGCCCGTAATATGAATCAAATAGATGGGTATTCTGTTGCACCAGATTAATAATCTGTTTCAACAAATAAATAATTTGTTTCATCATATTACTAATATGTTTCGAACAACAAAATTTAGATACAGCTCCTGTCACACACAAAAACTAAACTAACAGATAACTCATATGTTCTTTCTATTGATACTGGAGTCAAATTATTCCTTAATTGTAGACATGTCATTCGTTAAGAAATAGAAATAGACAGCATGAAAATTAAATAAGAAATAAAAAGTCGTGCATCAAACATAATTTTATATAAAATAAACAAAAAAATACATAGATAACAGAAAATAAAGCTTAATTATTATTATCATCATCATTATTAACATCATCATTATTAACATCATTATTATTTATATGGCCAGCCGGCCAATCTTCAAAGGGCAGCAACAGCGGCCTCCGGAGCCTGCGGATCTCCCGCAGCATCCTTACTCTGACGGCGGCCAACTCTCAATGCAGGTCATGAACCTCCTTCTGCAGTTCCCTCATGGTGTCTAGTAAAATAGCGACATCTCACACAGGATCAGCCATATCTAAAAAATGCATAAGTTGACAAAACACACACATAAACACAAAAGTAAAGAAAAGAAAGAATTCAAATGTAATGTAATACAACGTATATTTACACAAAAATTAAGAAAAAAAATTACCAGAGACAGGAAAAAGCTATCAAGTCCTTGAAGATAAAGTAGTTGAAGGTGTAACAAGAGCGAGGAATAAATGGTGTGTAGTAGAACGAAAGATTGAGTAAGGAGGGACCTATTTATAGAGGATTGAACTTGAATGAGTTAGGCAAAAAATCGCAACTGTTCACCTCCATTTATTAATGACATTCTTGATTAATGTAAAAAGTTATGACTTAATTAAATTAATCAATATTATGATAAGTCATGACTTTTCAACTTTATTATTATTAATAATTAGTTCTTTTCAGGAACCATTTTTTTACACTGCTTTGGACAATAGATAATATATCTGTTGTGTCAGATAAATCATCTGTTACAACAAATATATCATGATTTGTAACAAATAGATAACTTGTTGCATCAGATAATATATCTGTTGCAACATATAATATATATATATTTTAAAAAAAAATTATCTTCATGACATTCAAATTTTCTGACTTTTTAATTATATAAATTAATAAAGCAGATTTAAAGGCCTAAGTGTTCACCTCCATTTATTAATGACATTCTTGATTACTGTAAAAAGTTATGACTTAATTAAATTAATCAATATTATGATAAGTCATGACTTTTCAGCTTTATTATTAATAAAAATTAGTCCTTTCCATGAACCGTTTTTTTTTACACCGATCTGGACAACAGATAATATATCTATTGCATCAGATAAATCATCTGTTACAACAGATATATCATCCGTTGCAACAAATTGATAACCTGTTACATAAGATAATATATCTGTTGCAACATATAATATATATATATATTTTTTAAAAAAATATATTATCTTCATGTCATCCAAATTTTCTGACTTTTTAATTATATAAATTAATAAAGCAGATTTAAAGATACAACTGTTCACCTCCATTTATTAATGACATTTTTTATTACTGTAAAAAGTTATGACTTAACTAAATTAATTAATATTATGATAAGTCATGACTTTTCATCTTTATTATTATTAATAGTTAGTTCTTTTCAGGAACCGTTTTTTTTTACACTGAGTTGGATAACAGATAATATATATGTTGCATCAGATAAATCATGTGTTACAACAGATATGTCATGATTTGCAATAAATAGATAACCTGTTGCATAAGATAATATATCTGTTGCAACATATAATATATATATTTTTTCAAAAAAATATATTATCTTCATGACATTCAAATTTTCTGACTTTTTAATTATATAAATTAATAAAACAGATTTAAAGGCACAACTGTTCACCTTCATTTATTAATGACACTCTTGATTACTGTAAAAAATTATGACTTAATTAAATTAATCAATATTATGATAAGTCATGACTTTTCAGCTTTATTATTAATAATAATTAGTTCTTTCTAGGAACCATTTTTTTTACACTGAGTTGGAAAACAAATAATATATCTGTTGCATCAGATAAATCTTCTGTTACAACAGATATATCATGATCTGCAACAAATAGATAACTTGTTGCATAAGATAATATATCTGTTGCAATATATAATATATATATATATATTTTTTAAAAAATATATTATCTTCATGACATCCAAATTTTCTGACTTTTTAATTATACAAATAAATAAAGAAGATTTAAAGGCACAACTGTTCACCTCCATTTATTAATGACATTCTTGATTACTGTAAAAAGTTATGACTTAATTAAATTAATCAATATTATGATAAGTTATGACTTTTCAGCTTTATTATTATTAATCATTAGTTCTTTTCAGGAATTATTTTTTTTTACACTGAATTAGACAACATATAATATATCTGTTGCATCAGATAAATTATCTGTTACAATAAATATATCATGATTTGCAATAAATAGATAACCTGTTGCATAAGATAATATATCCGTTGCAACATATAATATATATATATATATATATTTTTAAAAATATATTATTTCATGACATCCAAATTTTCTGACTTTTTAATTATATAAATTAATAAGAAGATTTAAAGGCACAACTGTTCACCTCCATTTATTAATGTCATTCTTGATTACTGGTAAAAGTTATGACTTAATTAAATTAATCAATATTGTGATAAGTCATGACTTTTCAGCTTTATTATTATTAATAATTAGTTCTTTCCAGGAGCCATTTTTTTTTACACTGAGTTGGACAGATAATATATCTGTTGCATGAGATAAATCATCCGTTACAACAGTTATATCATACGTTGCATCAAATAGATAACCTGTTGCATCAGATAATATTAATGTTGCAACATATAAGACATATTTTTTTAAGAAAATAAATTATCTTAATGACATTCAAATTTTTTGACTTTTTAATTATATAAATTAATAAAGCAGATTTAAAGGCACAACTGTTCAGCTCCATTTATTAATGACATTCTTGATTACTGTAAAAAGTTATGACTTAATTAAATTAAGCAATATTGTGATGAGTCATGACTTTTCAGCTTGAAGCTTAGATTTATAGTTATTAAAATAATTAGTTCTTTCCAACAATCGTTTATTTTTTACACTGAGTTGCACAAAAGATTATACATCTGTTGCAACATATAATATATATATCTTTTTAAAAAATAAATTATCTTCATGACATCCAAATTTTCTAACTTTTTAATTATATAAATTAATAAAGAAGATTTAAAAACAAGAATATTTCTGGTGAGTTTTTACGGTTTAAATTGTGTTTATCATTTATTTCCTTACTCTTTTCTGTGAAAAGAAATGACTTAATTAAATCAAGCTGGTGGTGACTTAATCTTTTCGTTTCTTTAATAACCATTTTTATTAATTGAGTTATGGCAACAAATTGTATATCTGTTGCATCAGATAACCCATCTGTTTCAATAGATATACCATCTGTTGCTATAAATCGACCATCTGTTTAAGGAGCTTTTTTGATTTCTTCTAACTGATTCACAAGTCGCAACAGATGAGGAATTTGATGCATCAGAAGCATTTTTTGTTTTTGTTTGTTTGTTGAATGTGTTTAGACAAAAGTCACAGTCACGATTATTCATTAACTTTTTTCTTAAAAATCATATCATCATATATATATCTTAATTAAATTAATTCAATGTTGTGACTTTTTTTAAATTAAATAATCTTTTTTTTTACGATTATAATATCATTTAGTTCCTTATTATTTATTAACGAACCATTGTTAGGAGAATTTCTTATCATAACCATATCCCTAACTCCAACCGCCGACATGTTTTGAATAGGGAATAAATAGAATGATAATTAAATATTGAATAAGAATTAAAAATTCAAAATTGACCAAACCAAACCAAACCAAACATATACATGGATTTTTTTAAATCCGTTATAGGTAGATCGGATATAAAAAAGAGAAATACATACGCTAAAAGAAATAAAAAACATAACCTAATTATTATTATTATTATTATTATTATTATTATTATTATTATTATTATTATTATTATTATTATTATTATTATTGTCAACTTGACAATTTTCATCCGACAGCAGCAGGGCCCTCCTCAGCCTTGCTCGAAAGTCGACCAAATCCCTCTGAAGTTCATCAAACTGCCTTTGAAGTTCCTGTAAGGACTCGATATGAACCTTCTTGTACGAATCTGGATCTGACATTTTAGTATTGCAAGTATAGTAGAATGAACGAGAGTGAGTGAGGAGGCCGGAGGGACCTATTTATAAAATGATTGAGAATTGAAAGGGACTGGACTTAGTCAAACAAAAAGTCACGACTGTTCATATCCCTTAAAAGGAAAAATTACACAAATCCCATATTTAAGACACCATATTACACAATATCCCTTAATGTTTTAAAAAATTACATAAAATCCCAGATTCATATTTACTAGTGATTCATATGCTATATATATCACTACTGTATACATATGTATATACTAGTGATACATATACATATGTATCACTAGTTCATAAATGTATCACTGCTTAACATATGTATCACAATTTAAAATTTCGGGATAAGATGTAATTAGCAAACTATCCGAGATTTAATGTAATATTGCTGAAACTATCCAGGATTTATGTGTTGTGTGTGTTAGTGTTACTTAAATAATACTGATGACTTTATTAATAAGTAAATTAGAAAAAAAATGGATCTAAATACAACATTTTATCTTTTTGTTGTATTTCCGAAAGAGAAAGATTGGTAATCTGTTGCAAAATATATTCCACCTGTCAGATAACTTACAGCATATGGATAATCTGTTGCAACAGATGAATATATCAGTTTGCTTTTCCATCAGCTGTGGCGTCTGTTGCAACTTGCTAGTCATCTGTTTATTCAATTTCATCGAGAGCAATCGATTTTTCTAAACACTTCTTGGCCAAATTCAATTTTTGCTCTTGGATTGCTTCTCTTTTTTTCTTTGCATCCTTCAACCAAACTAAATTTTTGCTATTGGATTGAGGGCAAAAATTGAATTTGGAGGCCAGCTTGAAGGATGAAAAGAAAAAAAGAGAAGCAATCCAAGAGCAAAAATTGAGTTTCGCCAAGAAGTGTTTAGAAAAATCTATTTCTCTCGATGAAATTGAATAAACAGATGACTCGAAAGTTCCAACAGACGCCACAGCTGATGAAAAGCAAACTGATATATCCATCTATTGCAACAGATTGTCCATATGTTGTAAGTTATCTGACAGGTGGAATATATTTTTGAAACAGATTACCAATTTGTCTCTTTCGAAAATACAACAAAAAGATAAAATGTGGTATTTAGATCCTTTTTTTTATTTACATATTAATAAAGTCACTAGTTTTATTTGAGTAACATTAACACACACAACACATAAATTCCGGATAATTTGCGTCAGATGTGGAGTCTGTTGCGTCAGCTATGGAGTCTGATGCAACAGATATGGAGTCTGTTGGAATACATAGCAGCCTTGCTGGTGGTTTGATTTGTTCCATCAGTTGCTCCGTCTGTTGCAACATCAACAACAGCATAAACTACAAACAACAAATAAAAAACATCAACAATAAAGAAAACAACAACATTTGTTCCAACAACATCATCAACAACAAAGAAACATACATCCTATGTTCCAACACCATCAACAACAAGGGACGAACCCACATGGAGTCCTCCGGGTGTGCGAGCACAGACTGAACTCATATCGAACTTTATATATGTATGTGGAAATAAAGAAAAACAACGTATATAATCTAATCAGTGAGCACCCATAGTAAGAGTTGTTTGGTTAGCCCAGTTGTTGTTTATGGGTGCTTAAGGCTATTTATTTCCTTTGGTCTTGAGTTCAATTCCCACTCAGGATATATTTTTTAATTTTGGTAACCAACTCTTCTCTTCTTATTCACTTTAAACTTTTTATTTTTTTCTCCCTTACTCCTTGTGTTGATTGTTCGAACTCCACTATTTTTAAGCTAAGAAACACCCACCGTCTAAACCACACCACACCACAAGTTCCAACAATGCCAACCCCACCAACAACACCACACCACAAGTTCCAACAATGCCAACTCCACCACCAACATTAATAACAGCATCAACAACAAAGAAACAAACAAAATACATTAAAAAAATGATACTGCCAACAAGGCTTTTAAACTTCTCCCAACAGATGATTTTTTTCGCATCTTATAATAAAAATTCTTGGTATGTTTATTCAACAATTAAAAAATCCTTCAATTTTTTTAAATAAATATGATATGGGAAAATGGTAATTAAATAAATAAAAAGATGTAAATAAAGTTGCAAGAAGAAGACGAGAATGAAAGAGCAATAGTAAATCATATCATACTTTAATGTCAAAAGGGGGTTAAAACAACAATTTCAGTCGAGGAATCTAAGATATGGATATCGATCGGTTTAGATCCGAATGAAAGTTTTTGAGAAAAATGAGAGAAAAAAAGGTTGTGATATCCCTAAAGAGGATAGAAAGAAAAAAGATGAGAGATTTAGGGCTAAAAGAGAGGAGGGGAGAGATGAGATAATTCTAATGTCTAGATGTACCACCCTTAATATTAAATGACTATACAAAGTGTATTTATTCAAATTTATATTTTCAAAGCATAATTAATAAGGCTAATTTGGTAGTAAAATAAACTCCTAATTAATATTTTCTTAATGGGAGGGCCAAGTCAATATGAAACAAAAAAAGTATTAGGGGTTTCAATATTCATTAATTAATATTCACTAATAATTAGAGGGGCACGAGGAAGAAAACAGGTGACATTGAAAAGACAGGACAAGACTACTCAATGAGATTTTTGAGTTATCCAAGAAATATTTTTTACCGCCTTTAGTAGTACTACTACTTTATCTACTCGAACAGTAGCTTGCTTTAAAATTAAAAGAAAACAAAAAGATTTTCAAATAGATATGTTGTCTGTTGCAACAGATTTAGACATCTGTTTGAGAAATCCCAATAGCTCAATCATCTGTGACAACAGATGGAAATGTCATTTGATAACTGAATCATAAACGTCATCTGTTACAACAGATATCAATATCTGTTTGAAAATTTTCAACACCTCAGTCATCCGTCATAACAGATGCAAATGTCTATTTGATAATTAAATAAGAAATGTCATCTGTTGCAACAAATATTGTTATCTGTTTGAAATTCTCCAACAACTCAGTTGTTTGTTGCAACAGATTTCATTGCAATTGATTTAGGATGAACTAGGGGTGAAAGAATGAGCTCCTCATTAACTTAATATTAAGATTAATAATAGTACCTACATCGATCTAAGTGGAACGAGGGATGAATGAATGAGCTCACAGGGTCAACTACAAATCCAATTGAGTTGTTGCATTTGCATGGTGTTAGTATTGCGTTCATCCCGACCTGAGTTGTCGATCGATCACTCTGAGTTGAAATGTGTTCTCATTAAGTTAATGTTAAGATTAATAATAGTACCTACATTGATCTAGGTGGAATTAGGGATGGATGGATGAGCACAAAGGGTCAACTACAACTTCAATTGAGTTTTTTAGCAATTGCATGATGAGACGGTACTGCATTCCTCCCGACAAGAGTCATCGATCGATCACTCTGAGATGAACCGATTCTTACTACCTCGTATATTCAACTAATACCTTAATTGAATAATCTGGGGACTAGGGGTGAGTTCTCATAGGGTCAACTACAACTTCAATTGACTCTTTTGGCAAATACATGATGAGACGGGATTGCGTTCCTCCCGACAAGAGTTGTCGATCGATCACTCTGAGCCGAACCGATTCTTACTACCTCATATGTTCAACTAATACCTTAATTGATTAATCTAGGACTAGGGGTGAGTTCTCATAATGTCAACTACAATAGATGACAACGCCTATTTGATAATTTACAACAGATGGGTAATCTGTCGCAACAGATGACTTAATCTGTTTGATAGTTTACAATAGATTCATGATCTGTCACAACAAATGACTTAATCTATTTGATAGTTTATAACAGATGGATAATATGTTACAACAGATTACATAATTTATTTGATTTGATCCAACAGAAAAGACATCTGTTGCAATAGGTTGAACATTTATTTATATATAATTCAATTGAGTTCATATGTTAGACTAATACCTTAATTGAATGTAAGTTCTCATAGGGTCAACTACAACTTCAATTTAGTCTTTTGGCAATTGCATGATGAGACGGTACTGCGTTTCTCCCGACCAGAGTCAGCAATCGATCACTCTGAGCCGAACCGATTCTTCCTACCTCATATGTTAGACTAATACCTTAATTGATTAAAATAGGACTAGGGTACTAATACCTTAATTGAATAGTCTGGGACTAGGGGTGAGTTCTCATAGGTCAACTACAACTTTAATTGAGTCTTTTGACAATTGCATAATGAGACGGTACTGCGTTCCTCCTGACAGAGTCGTCGATCGATCACTCTGAGCCGAACCTATTCTTACTACCTCATATGTTAGACTAATACCTTAATTGATTAATCTAGGACTAGGGTACTAATAGCTTCATTAAATAGTCTGGGACTAGGGGTGAGTTCTCATAGGGTTAAAAACAACTTCAATTGAGTCTTTTGGCAATTGCATAATGAGACAATACTGTGTTCCTCCCGACAGAGTCGTCGATCGATCACTCTAAGCCGAATCGATTCTTACTACCTCATATGTTAGACTAATATCTTAATTGATTAATTTAGGACTAGGGTACTAATACCTTAATTGAATAGTCTGGGACTAGGGGTGAGTTCTCATAGGGTCAACTACAACTTCAATTGAGTCTTTGTCAATTGCATAATGAGACAGTACTGAGTTTCTCCCGACAGAGTCGTCGATCGATCACTCTGAGTTGAACCGATTCTTACTACCTCATATGTTAGACTAATACCTTCATTGATTAATCTAGGACTAGGGTACTAATACCTTAATTGAATAATCTAGTACTAGGGGTGAGTTCTCATAGGGTCAGCCACAACAGATGGCAATGCCTATTTGATAATTTACAACATATGGGTAATCTGTTGCGACATATAGCAATCCATTTGATAATTTACAACAGATGGGCAATCTGTAGCAGCAGATGACTTAATCTGTTTGATAATTTACATCAGATTCATAATTTGTTGTTACCTAATCTGATTGATAATTTACAATAAATAAGAAATTTGACGCAACATGTTGAACATTTGTTTTTTAAAATTTCAAATGAGTTCATATGTTAGAATAATAGTACCTAAATTGATTAATCTAGGACCAGGGGTGAGTTTTCTCAGGGTCACCTCCTAGAGTACTCGGTCAACTACAACTTCAATTATTTTTATACAATTTCAATTGAATTACCCTTTCAGCAATTGCATGATGAAAGGGTTAAAAATTACACATATATTTTATGATTTTAAAAGTAATTAAGATCATTTTGGACCAAATTAACATTTTCAAAACTACTTGTCATTCTTTTTCAAAATACAAATCAACCCATACAAAACGTTTCATGATTTCAAATCTCGAGGTCTGGCTCTTTCTCTCTCATTCTCACTCAATAATACAGTACATACAATAACTACTCAATAAATTTGCTCAACCCTCCATAACAGATCATTTTTCTTCTTATTTCCGACCACATAGGTGTTATTTTTGACTCCATTCTTGCTTGTATCAGTCGTTTTCTTTGTCTTCGTAGGCAACAGAGTTCGATAAGAGCTCTATATTTGTTTGTTTTTTCTAAAAAATAAGGGCTTTTAAGTTAATAATGAAAAATAAAACTTTTAGTTGTATTATCTTTGAGAATAGGTTTACAATTTTGAGTTTTGATGGTAAAATCATAGGAAGAACTCGAGAAATCCCTAGTTTCCGTCGCAGTGTTTCGTTGACTATCGTGGTATAGTTGGATGGTGTTATTGTTGGTGGTGATGGTGTTTGTGGTCGTCGTGATGGCACCGGTGGTGGCATTGGTTGGTGGTGTTTGTGGTGGTGTCGGTATTCATGGTGTTTGTTTGTTTGTTGGCATTGGTTGGTGGTGTTTGTGGTGGTGGCTATTGGTGTGTCGGTATTCGTAGTGTTTGTAATGTATTTTTTAAAATCTATGCATACATCAATTGTAATGTAATTTTTGTTTTCTTTATCTGTAGGTAAAACATGTCTCCCAAAAAAAAGAAAGTGAAAGTGGATCAACGTCTGACCACTAAAAAAAAAAGCTACAGTACAGAGGGATTCGGAGGAGCAACCTGAACAATCTCAGTCAGGGAAAAGTGAAGCTGAGGAGAGATGTGAAAACAACATTGAGGGAGGTGGACAAGGGTCCGTAGATGATGATGAAGAAAATGAAAGTGAGAAAGTGGAGGAATTGGAGAGTCAGAAAGAGTAAGAGGATGATCATCAACATGATGATAATGGATCACCGATGGGGCGTGAGTTAATATTGACATCTCAGCATGATCCTGTCAAAACTTTTAGTATTGACAGGTTTCAAGTTGCAATGCCGATAAATGACCCAGAAGGAAAACAACTAACTGGTCAAATTGTACTTAAATGTCAGATGGGAATTTTTTTGAACATTTTATGAAAATTATGAAGAACGAAAACATAGACGAACTTTTTAAGAAGAGCTGCTTTGGACGCTTTCTTGAGTTTCCTGAGGACCCCTCTGCCCATATTCGTTTCCCTATGACGATGGTATATGATCTTCTCAAGCGCAGGATCGAGTACACGGGGGATGATAAAGATCCGGAGGAGGGGGCAAAAAAAAGATGGATGAAATATGGACATTCCTGTTTGTTTTGGCTTGCAAGAGTTTGCCATAGTGACGGGCCTGAGATGCCATCGTCCAGAAGGACCACCACCCCGCAAAGATCCAAGGAAAGAAAATGCAATGGAAAAATAGATGGGTTGTTTGACATTGCTCGACGTGGCTACAAAGCATCGAATTTGTTGACAGATCTCGAGGATAAAACCATACCAGAGAATTACAAGGAGAAATTGTGCTTAGTTTGATTTGCCCATTCGGTTATATTGGCAAGAGACGTCAACAAGGTCATAGAAGATAATTTGTTGGCGCGTGCTGAGGATTTTGATAAATTCAACAATTATCCCTGGGGATATGACAGCTTCTACTTGACTGTCCAATATTTACTGACAAAGCTATCCTCAGGGACGACCACATTATACGGCTTTCCTTGGGCTTTCATGGTAAAATTAATCACTAATTTTACTCATCCATTAATTTATATTGAATATAGTTATTATGATTTTTTTTGTTTGCTTTCTGTTTACCTTTTTTAGGCTTGGGCATTTGAAGTCATTCCTCCCCTCTGAAAGTAGTTGATGGATTAC
This sequence comes from Capsicum pubescens, assembly GCA_030864215.1. Classification (NCBI taxonomy): domain Eukaryota; kingdom Viridiplantae; phylum Streptophyta; class Magnoliopsida; order Solanales; family Solanaceae; genus Capsicum; species Capsicum pubescens. Next base: position 293,789,756 of record CM061538.1, on the reverse strand, counting down.
CCGGATGAGGTTTCTCATCCAAGGATGTTTAGGTGGTTGGTTGCAAAGAGCAACACCAATATTAAGGAGGCTGATCTCTTTAACCCTCCGAATGATGCAGTACGTCTTCTTCAAGTAAAATAATTCAAGTAGAATAATTCTACTCAAAGATAAGAAAGATATTGAACAGATGGTTTATCTGGTGCAACATATGTTATATCTGATGCACCAGATGAGATATCTATTGCGACGGGGTATATCTTGCATCAGATTACCTATCTGTTGCTTTGGTTCTCTGAATTCGACTCCTAAAAGATTAACCATCTACTGCAAATTATGCAACATATGTTTAATCTGATAACATATCGTTCATCTGTTGCAACGTACAGATTATCTGTTGCATAACAGATTATCTGTTGCATAACAGATTACCCGTCTTGTGCAGCTGTTGCAACAGATGATTGATATTTTGCATCAGATTATCCATGTGTTTCTCTGAACAAGACTCAAATGGATTTTAATCATATACTGCAAACTATACAACAAATGGGTCTTTTTTTTTAAATGTAGCCCAACTGTGAAAATTATTATATTATATGATTTAAATGCATCTGTCTTTTTTTTATAGGTTGTGTATCCATAGATCGTGCCTACTGAGGAGGAGTCGGTGATGACTTCTTATATTACTCTAGGTCATGTTAATACTATTGCAGACCCAACGGTGGAGTTAATAAAGAAGGAATTGGCTGGAGCAACAACCATAAGAAGAGCAGTTAGGCAAAGTCAGCCTAATATTGAGACTCTTCATGACCAACCTTTTACTAAGGCACATCCGGGTGCTTCTTCTGGTGGAGTTGTTGGTGTTGGTGGCAGGCATGCTGATGCTGCTACCACTCGTGACGATGAGCATGTTGATTCTCAAGAAAGAATAAATATTTTTGAAAACACCCTTTTTCTCCCTTACACAGGTCCCTCTCACCCCTCTTTACCCTCGTATTCTCGTTGCGAATGTGATGAGTGCAAGGACAGACAGGATAAACTCTGTAAAAAAGTAGAGGCTATCTCTAAAGCTATCAAGGAATTCAAATCCAAGAGGTGTGTCATACCATTCAAGAAGGTGAGGGACCCACACACTCCTACAACGTTGGTTAGGAGAAAGAAAAGAGCAATTAGAGACGTACTCTCCGCTCGGAAATTAAAAGAAATTGCAATTCCTCCCTCTCCAAAAGCTGTTGAAGTTCAGGGGCCAGTCAAGAAGGTGGACATATACACTGTCACACCCCTTTTTTCGACTCTAAAAAAAGATATGTATTTTAAGTTCGAAAGGGTTTTATTATTAAGGTGACAAAAATGAAAAAATTGTTTAAAAAAAAGGATTATTTTCAATTTTTTTTCTTATTCAGAGTCGCCACTTGGCATAATTCGGTGTGCCAAGTCACCTTTGAAAAATTCTTTTTGAAACAGTTTGACTCTAAAAAACTGATCCGCGAACAGAGATTCCGGCTAAGGAATTCTGTTGACCGAGGGGAAGGTGTTAGGCACCCCTCGATCCCGTGGTTCAACCACGGTCGCTTGGTGGAGCATATCGGCTAATTTGACATTACAAATGTACAAACCACATAAACACACAAAACAAGCAAACAAACAAATCACACAAAATTCAAAACAAACCAAAATAATGTTCAGTCCAAATTATACAATCCAAAATAAAAGAGGTGCTGAAATATAAAACCTATTCTATTCTAAACTAATCCTAAACTAAACTCCACCCGACGTTCCGGGCCTTGATCACGAGCCTCCTTTGCGTACATGCTACTTCGGGGCATTCCCCGGATAAATCAATACAAATTCTTCGGGGCATTCCCCGGCTAAATAAGTACATTAAACTTTTCGTGCAATAAAGTAGAAAGTACCATTCACGCACATATTCAAACACTCCAACAACTCGTTATTCCTAAATTTGCCTACCAAGCCTACGTTTGCCTATCAAGTTCAACGTATCACAATTCTATCATGTTTAACATTATCAATACATCAAAATTAATCAATATTCATTTTCCTCCATTTTTAATCCCCACCTTAATTCATTTTTAACCACGTGATTAACCCATTTCAATACACAATCCACCAATCGAGAATAATGAAAATTCATCAATCATGCTTAGCATATCACACACCCAAATGTCACCAACAGTTCACATAAAAAAACAAACCACGGTATTGAATCACACGCAATCACAATCACATAAGAATTAAATAAAAGAGAAAAAATAATTGGACCTTAAATTTGAAGCTTTCAAACTCAATGTTATTCGAATAAAGAGAGTTTGCACCCGGAAACCTCGAGATGAACCTTAACACCAACAATCCAACTCGACAAATAATGACCCGTTCACCGTCACTTTTCACGTCGTCACTGTTCACTGGTACTGTTCACTGGTTACTTTTTTTTTTTTCGTTGTTGTTCTTGTTCTTGTGAGGAAGATTATTTGGTGATTCTTGTTATTGTGGAGAAGATGATGATCAAAGAAAAATGAGCCCTTTTTCCTCTAGAATTTTTCTTTTATAATAAGCATGGATTTGTTATGATGTGGGAATTTTGGTGGGTCCCCCATATATTCTTTCTTTGTGGACAAGAAAAAGGAGGGGGGGATCATATGGGTAGTTAGGGTAGGTGGAAGCTTTTGATTGGGTAAGTTGTTAGGATAAGATAAATTAGTTAGAGGTATTTTTTTTGTTTATTTTTGTATTTTTGTGGGATATAATTACATGGGGTTGGACACATGGTAAGGTGAACTAAAAATGAATAAAATTAGACTTCGGGAGGTACAAAATTAGGTGTCTACATCATGCCCCCTTTGAATGTAAACACAAAGTGTTTTCAGACAAAGAAGTAGACAGCGAGACCAAATTTTGACCCGACCATTATTCAAAGAAAGAAACAGAAGGAAGAAGGACAACCGGGTCTTGACTTAAGACATCCTTCCTACCCAAATTATGAGAGAATCAAGTCACGGGTATTTCAAAGGATTGGAAGAGAAGTGGACTATACCGAGTTGGAGAGTCGAGTGAGGTTCCATCGAGGTTTCGGTCCGCGGCTCTGTCATTACATCAAAAAATGAAAATTACAAGTTAAAACATAAATGAAATTACAAAAATCCTATCTATACAACTTCCGTTGTCTCTTGACCCACTTTTATCACCCTATTCTTCAGGCGGGCTCCTGATTTGCAATTTCTTTCAACCTGTTGCTTGCCTTTCAATTTCTTCACCCTGTTCTCCAGGCGGGTTCCTGACTTGCTATTTCATCAACTTGTTGCCATGCTTTCAACTTCTGTACCCTGTTCTGCAGGCGGGCTCCTGACTTGCCATTTCATCAACTTATTGCTATGCTTTCAATTTCTTTACCCTGTTCTGCAGGCGGGCTCCTGACTTGCTATTTTTCAATTTGTTTAACTTTCAATTTCTTCACCTTGTTGCTTGGTTTTCCATTTATTCGCCCTGTGCTTCGGGTATGCTCCTGAAATCACATCAAAACTGAAAAGAAAATTATCCCAAATAAAGAAATGCAATTTCTATGAGTTAATTGAAATGACTCGACTAAAAGGTACGTCTTTTAGGAATCCAGGGGGATGACTCGACTAAAAGGTACGTCTTATAGGAATCAAAGGGGATGACTCGACTAAAAGGTACGTCTTATAGGAATCAAAGGGGATGACTCGACTAAAAGGTGCGTCTTATAGGAATCAAGGAAAATGACTCGACTAAAAGGTACGTCTTCTAGGAATTAAAGGGGATGACTCGACTAAAAGGTACGTCTTATAGGAATCAAGACTTAAGTTAGGAAGTGCATTACCTAAGAATAAAAATTTGAATTACCCAATCAAGGAAGTGTGTTTCCTTACCAATGTTGTTTGAATTATCAAAACAATGAAGTGTTTCTCCTTACCAAAGCTGTTTGAATTACAAACCTGTGCAACAACCTTTCCTCTTGCATTTGTTGAGGTGAGAAATTACGGCCTTTGATGTTTAGGCTCTGAAATCCTTGATCTGAATGCAACATGTATTCCTATTACATACAAAGAAAACTTGTGAGTTTAAAAAAAACATGGTGGCTAGTTTGTGTCTTTGGCTTTTGAGGCAATTGCTCCTACCCCCGTCACATTTATCTTTGCTTCCAACCATTAGAATATGTCATTGACTTGTTGTATCATTGACTCAAACTCAGCTTATTAAGAATGACTCTGAAACAAACACAATATTTCTGTTTTGTCGTGTTTCTCAAATAAACCCTTTGAACCTTGGTATTTCCATGAGTTCCCCGACTTCTCTGTTGACAAAACTTCCTGCATGCCTTTTTTTGGGCTCACAATCATGTCTCTTTCATGTGCTAGCTTTTGTCTTGCTTTGTACAATTAAAGAAGCTGGTAGCCAGTTTTGAAATCTTTTCTCACTTGTTTTGATATGGACTTGACTCAAAGACAAGAGAAAAATGACAATAAATTTTATTTGGACCACTAACTCAAGAAAACAAAATAAAATAAAGAGAAGAAAGAAAAGACAATGAGTGTCTCCATTTGAAACAAAGAAATAACAAATTTTCTAAAAATGACAGACAACTCTAATGATTATGCCATGCATTTTGGATAAAGCTACCTGATCTTTCCATCCAAACTTTCTACCAATTGTTGTTGAGTTAATGGACTTGAAACTGAGTTATTTCCTTAGGCCAATTGCATTCAGACCTCATTCGGCTAGTGACGTTTTGAAGGGTCTTTCCCTCAGCTCACTCTTGTCTTATGGTGTCTGTGAGGGTTTTTACTAATGAGACTCTCTTATTCTCATTTCTCCCAACTCACAATCGTCTTACGGTGCCCGTGAGGGTTTTCACCAATAAGACTCTCTCATTTTTATCTCTCTCAACTTACTATCGCCTTACGGTGCCCGTGAGGGTTTTCACCAATAAGACTCTCTCATTTTTATTTCTCTCTTGATTCCTTATGCTGAGAAAGACAGGTAGTTCCCAAATACATCATCATATCCCTTTCATGCTTTGACTTAACATCCCCAAAGATTGATCTGAAGGTCTTTTATTTAGTTGTAACTTGGCTTTTGGATAGGGTTAGAAAGAAAGGATGGCGTGAGGCCCAAACGACACTTGAAGTAGGTTAGGACTTACAACTTTTGGAATCGACTCAAACAATGAGAATTAACTCATGCCCCAGTTTATTTTGACTGGGTGATTCTAAATTATCTATTAGGTTGGACCGAGCCCTAAGTAGGGCAGCCTACGTATCTCACCCTCGAGAGAGGAGAATCAGGTCATGCGTAGTTCTGGCAGCTTATTTTGCTTGATTCTGATTTTTTTTTCTTTTGGGGATTTTTCTGACTCTATTTTTCTTCACACTCTTTTTTCTCTTTTTTTTTGACACATTTTTTTTTTTCTTTTTTTTTTGAACTTTTCTTTCTATTGTTTTGCTAGACATTTTTCTTTTGAGCTTTGCTGACTATATTGATTCCAAAAGATGTGTATGAAAGAAAATAAAACTAAAGCTCAAATGGGGTAAACAAAGGATGACACGATGTTTGGATGGCAGAATGAAATGCCTTCGTCATATCAATCTTTGAAAATACAAGTACATATCATGCAATATGAAAGTGAAAGATGAAGATCTTTTGACATCTTTTAAAGCATTAACTTTGACTGAGTCTATGCATCACTATTTCTTCTGCGTTTATATGGCATATAACTCCACTTTTGTTGCACATTCCTCACATTGAATGACTCATGATTTCGTGGAGCTGCTTATCTTCTTGTTTCTCTTGCTATAGCGATCACACATCCACTATTTGACCTAATTGGGACTTGACTTTCGATCGATGACCAAGTTATTCTTGTGATTCTCAAAATAATTGCCTTAACTTGTCACCCAATGTCTCAGCACTCTATCTATTTTCTCATATGCTCTTTTTTTCTAACTTTAACCCTCTGATTCAATGTTCATGCTTAAACTGGATTTTAAGATTCGGCTGAAAATTTCACTAGCATGTCATATCACTAGAGTCAACACAAAATGTACTATATAAAGAAAACAAACAAACAACACATATTTAAACACAAAGGAAAATGAGACACTTCATTTAGTCGAAACAAAAGATAGAAGAGTTTGGACATAAACAACAAAAGGACAAAACAAGACAGATCCCGAACTACAATCCTGAAATAATTCGGAGAACAGAAAATAAAACAAAACAAGCTACCAAATCCCTTCCTGGTAAGGAGAGGGGTGACTTCTCAATCACTCAGCCTGACAACTTAGCCACTGGTTTGCATATCAGCATGACTAGAGTTTCCCTTACTATCAATGTTCTGCACCATAATTGATCCATCATGAATTATCTTTTCAATTTCTCTTTTCAAATCTCGACAATCTTCAATACTATGACCCTGAGCCTCAGAATGATACGCATATCGTGCGTTAGGATCAAAATTTCTTGAACGCTGATTAAGGGCGTGCCCAAGGAGAGGAGTGATCATTCCTTCCTGTACCAATCTCTGAAATAAACTGGCATATGACTCTCCAATTGGTGTGAAGCTATCTCTCGACTTCTGCCTCATTTCATTATTTGGCTTGGATAGAAAATCTGGCTTAGAAGGGTTTTGGTATGTTTGTGGAGTTAGAGGATGACTCTGGGGCGTTGGGGTATGCCATTGTGGGAAAGATGAGGGTTGATCATGTGGTTGTGCATTATACACTGGATATGGATGTGGAGGAACAGAGCACAATGGATTTTGGGAGTGATTATGTGGAGCCTGGGCATAAACTTGAGCTTGAGCCTGAGATCGACGACGACGTGGTCTTCTTGACCTTTCTTGATGTCCAACTATAATTGCAGATGCATCTTCCTCATTCTTTTTCTCCCAACACTTCCTGAACCCTTTTGAATTACTTGAGTGGTCGCTTTCAATGTTGCAAAACTCACAATGCGACCAGTCTTAATTCCCTCTTCTATCATCTCCCCTATTTTAAGGACCTCAATGAACGGCTTGCCTAATGCAGGTAACAAGTGTTGATAATATGTTTCGTCCTGTGCTTGAATAAACACCTTCACTATTTTGCTTTCTTTCATTGGCGGTTTTACTCTAGCAGCTTGTTCGCGCCATCTAATTGCATACTCCCTGAAACTCTCAGTATTTTTCTTTGTTATACTAGTTAGGGATTTTTCGTCAGGGATCAACTCCACATTGTATTGAAATTGTTGCACAAATTTGTTAGCTAGGTCATCCCAACTAATCCATTTGTCAATGTCTTGGTCAACAAACCATTCTGAAGCTAGACCTGAAAGACTCTCACCAAAATATGCCATGAGTAATTCTTCCTTCCCTCCAGCTCCCCTTAGCTGGTTGCAATAGCGTCTCAAATGTGCTACAGGATCGCCATATCCATCATACTTCTCAAACTTCAGCATTTTAAAACCAAGAGGAAGATGTACACCAGGAAACATGCACAGATCTTTATATGAGACACTTTTATACCTCCCAAGTCCTTGCAAGTTTTCCATAGTCAGTTCCAAAATTCTCAATTTTCTGGCTATTTTTTCTTGTTCTTCTGTCATAACAGGCTTCTCTGTGTTAGGAGAAAATTCAGGAGGTTGAGGGCAATCGTAAGGACCAGTCGATTTAAATGTAGGCTCGAGAGAATAATGCTGATCACTAAAAATATTCAATGCAGGCTCTCTTGTAGAGTAGGGAGGCACAACTTGTGGATGAACATCAAAAGTAGGAGGTGGGGGTGGAGCCGCAAAAGCATGAACAACAGCTGGAGCCGAGTATATGGTAGCCTTGGATTGGGGAGTGAGGAAATGAACATTGGAAGTGGTTGGATATTGTTGCCCCGGAGTCGATCCTGATGCATGTTGTGCCATATCAACAAAAATGGGAAATTGTGCATGTGACATGAGAGGCAAGCTAGAAAGATATTCCAGATTATCCGTGGGAACTGGAGGAGGCGACAACCCATTAGCCCAAGCTTGATGCATTTCTATTATTTGCTGTCTTAATTTCCGAATCTCTTCATTATCTCCTACATTCTCATTCCCCGAACTCCCTATCTGATTAGTGACAACTAACTCGGTATCCTTGTTGGCCATAACTTCCTCTATGACTTGGAGCAATATGGAGGACCAGCCAAAATGCCACAAACCAACCACCTTAAACTAGGTGGACAAGAGATAGCAAATGGTTAGAGTTCAACAGTTTTTCAAAACCTCTTTCTTTTTCTTGAAAAGATCACCAAACCCAAGAAGGGGCGCCTACGTATCTCAACCCTGAAAGGGGAGAATCAGGTGTGCGTAGTTCGTGAAGTTTTGTCAAAATGGCCAATTAATTTTTTTTTCTTTTTCTTGAAACTTTAAAAAGAAAAGAAAATAACAAATTATCAAAAGAATTGACGAAAATCTTTTTTGCATTTTTTAGGTTTAAACTCCCTATACAAAAATGGAATCTATGATTACCAAAGAAGAATCTTTTTGGGTTTTCGATTTAGAATTTCATAGGAAAATGAAACTTGAAACTATTAAAAAAAATCTTTTTGTAGTTTTCTTTTAGAGATGTATATGAAACACCTACTCTAAGTGAAGAGTGAAGAAAATCTTTTTGAATTTTTCAGATTCCTGTACAACATGAAATCCATGGTTACCGAAGAAAATATTTTTGGATTTTCGATTTTAAATTTCATACGAAAATGAAACTTGAACCTATTAAAGAAAAATATTTTTTTTTGCTTTCTTTTAAAGATGTACATGAGACACCTACTCTAAAGGAAGAGTGAAGATTTTTTTTTTTGAATTTTTGAAATAAGATCCCCGAAACTAAAATAGGTTGCCATCGTATCTCACTCCCGAGAGAGGAGAATCAGGGGTGCGTAGTTCGTCCAGATTGGACAATTAACGATTAACTAACAGATTGACCCTAACTTAAGGGCACAACCAAAGACAAACGAATAAAATCTTTTTGAGTTTTTTTTTTTTTTAATTAGACACTTCAACTAAACTGACACCAACAATTATGAAGGAAAAAAAATAATCTTTTTGGTATTTTCATTACATGAAATGTACAAATTTCTACCATTTTTTGCATTTTCTTTTATAAAAATTGCTAAAAAAAATCTTTTTTTTTGAAAATTTCGAATTATGAATGCATGCTAAAGGAGACAAATGAAAAATCTTTTTGATATTTTCGTTTTTGAGAAATGAGTGCAAAAGGTAATTTTTTTTTTTTTGAATTTTTGGATTGTGAAGAGCAAAAGTTATAAAGAACACTAAAAGCTACGACACTCTTTTTTTTTTCTTCTTTTCGACTCACTTCCTTTTTTTTCTCTATTTTTTTCAACAGTTCTTGCCTACGCACCTTACTTCTAACACATGTTTTCTCCAAATCAGTCCATCAAATGACCCCATTACCCTCAAAGATGCAACATTTAGCACGTAGGGATACGTTAGAGGTGAGTCTCCTACAAAGGACCAAGTGGGCCCCGCTAGGTCTCAATATGATACACATAAGCATGACCTAAAGGCTGACCTACGTTGGGGTTCACTAACAAGGCTGTTTGGGGGAGCATATGGTCGATAGTGGCTGCTTAGCTTTCCACCTACTCCATACATCCAACGGCTCCCCCCCTAAAATAAAGGTGACTCAACTAGAGTTCGTGCGCACGACGTGCGCTCCGAGACTTGTTGCGGAAATAATTGACTCGGGTTATGCAAATAATGTCAGATATAAAGCGGTAACACATAGAATAAATACTGTAAACAAAGAGCACGAAAACGCACAAAAGTGAAAACACAAACCAAAATCACAAACAATGCTTATACACTCGTAATGCCAAACAAAGCCGATACGACTCCAAAAAAAAAGCTCGGATTCTGAAATAGTCCCCCGCAGAGTCGCCAGAGCTGTCACACCCCTTTTTTCGACTCTAAAAAAGATATGTATTTTAAGTTCGAAAGGGTTTTATTATTAAGGTGACAAAAATGAAAAATTTGTTTTAAAAAAAAGAATTATTTTCATTATTTTTTTTCTTATTCAGAGTAGTCACTTGGCATAATCCGGTGTGCCAAGTCACCTTTGAAAAATTCTTTTCGAAATGGTTTGACTTTAAAAACTGATCCGCGAACAGAGATTCCGGCTAAGGAATTCTGTTGACCGAGGGGAAGGTGTTAGGCACTCCTCGATCCCGTGGTTCAACCACGGTCGCTTGGTGGAGCATATCGGCTAATTTGGCATTACAAATGTACAAACCACATAAACACACAAAACAAGCAAACAAACAAATCACACAAAATTCAAAACAAACCAAAATAATGTTCAGTCCAAATTATACAATCCAAAATAAAAGAGGTGCTGAAATATAAAACCTATTCTATTCTAAACTAATCCTAAACTAAACTCCACCCGACGTTCCGGGCCTTGATCACGTGCCTCCTTTGCGTACATGCTACTTCGGGGCATTCCCCGGATAAATCAATACAAATTCTTCGGGGCATTCCCCGGCTAAATAAGTACATTAAACTTTTCGTGCAATAAAGTAGAAAGTACCATTCACGCACATATTCAAACACTCCAACAACTCGTTATTCCTAAATTTGCCTACCAAACCTACGTTTGCCTACCAAGTTCAACGTATCACAATTCTATCATGTTTAACATTATCAATACATCAAAATTAATCAATATTCATTTTCCTCCATTTTTAATCCCCACCTTAATTCATTTTTAACCATGTGATTAACCCATTTCAATACACAATCTACCAATCGAGAATAACGAAAATTCATCAATCATGCTTAGCATATCACACACCCAAATGTCACCAACAGTTCACATAAAAAAACAAACCACGGTATTGAATCACACGCAATCACAATCACATAAGAATTAAATAAAAGAGAAAAAAGAATTGGACCTTAAATTTGAAGCTTTCAAACTCAATGTTATTCGAATAAAGAGAGTCCGCACCCGGAAACCTCGAGCCGAACCTTAACACCAACAATCCAACTCGACAAATAATGACCCGTTCACCGTCACTTTTCACGTCGTCACTGTTCACCGGTTACTGTTCACCGGTTACTTTTTTTTTTTCGTTGTTGTTCTTGTTCTTATGAGGAAGATTATTTGGTGATTCTTGTTATTATGGAGAAGATGATGATCAAAGAAAAATGAGCCCTTTTTCCTCTTAGAATTTTTCTTTTATAATGGGCATGGATTTGTTATGATGTGAAAATTTTGGTGGGTCCCCCATATATTCTTTCTTTGTGGACAAGAAAAAGGAAGGGGGGATCATATGGGTAGTTAGGGTAGGTGGAAGCTTTTGATTGGGTAGGTTGTTAGGATAAGATAAATTAGTTAGAGGTATTTTTTTGTTTATTTTTGTATTTTTGTGGGATATAATTACATGGGGTTGGACACATGGTAAGGTGAACTAAAAATGAATAAAATTAGACTTAGGGAGGTACAAAATTAGGTGTCTACATACGCGGAACTTGGCACCGAAGAGAAGAGGGATATGCGACAGGCCAAGAATGCCAAGCCAGGCGTACCAGATTACCCCAGGCCTCCCTTTCCCCCCCAAGACTTTCAGACTATGACTTATATGCATATGTCGTACGAGGACAAGACAAGTTTACTATTCCTAACCTAGCCCTTCTAATCTACCCCATGAAGAAGAAGCTACGCAACAGATTTCACATCTGTTGCAACAGCTGGGTATACTGGTGCAACTGGTTGTGGTTCTATTGCAACTTATTATCCATCTGTTGCATAAGTTACGTTGGATTATTGATTCAGAGAACCCTATGCAACTGATGGACCATCCGTTGCATCTTTACAATTACTAACCTATTTAAAAATTAACTACTTATCTCACAGTATGTTGACATAATTCTCTACCTCATGAGGATTTAGCAATTAACGTACCGGGAAGCTTATGACGCTGCCGATAGGATAATGGACCTCGACTTCTGCAAGAAGCTCAAGGATAGGTACGATCAACTCAATAGAGAGGCGTCAGTCCTTGGCGTGGGACTTGATTTCCTAGTTCCTACGTTGATCTTGGATGAAGAAGAAACGTCAAGATATGTTAGAGGGGACAGGCCAAATCCACACGGCAAGAGCTGGACCAAGGCAAAAAAGATTCTTGCAGTCATTGGCGTGAAGAGCATGCATTATCGGGTTGTTGAGATACTACTTGAGGAGGGAAAGATCAATGTTTATAACTCCAACGTACCTCTCATCGGTGATTTCGATCTTTTTCTCCTCGCGGAGCCACTGATGGTGTTGTTGCCCATCTTAATGAGGGAGAGTAAACTGATGAATCATTTTCCAAAGGAAGTATTGATGAAAAAATCATGGGATTTTGAAGATCGAAACAGGGGAATGATCCTTCCAAAAGATGATGCCGCTAAAGCGAGCGGCTCGCACGCTCTAGCACACATCGAATGTTTGCTGACCGGCACAGAAATGGCCGAGCCAATGACTTTTCTGTGCGACAACGCTGTGGCAAACCTGCAAGAGGTCTGGGCTGATGGGGTACTAACTGGATGCTTGAAGCATGTGTATATAGAAGAGCCTGTGAAATAGAAATTTTTAATTTCAAGTCACCCTTCACTTTATTACATGTACATATAGTGACAATAATTTTTTTTGATGAAAGTTGAGTTTTTGATAATGCAATAGATTAGATTGTCAATCTTTTGTAAAATATCTTTAATTCGTTCTGGCAGATAGTTTATCTGTTGCAATAAGTTGGTCATCTGTTGCATTACACCGATGTTATTTCTATGAATAATCTAATAATCTAAGTCTAATCTGTTGCAACAGTGGGAAGACCTGTTTGATAATTTCCAACAGATGACCTAAATTTTACAACATATGCCTAAATCTTTTTGATATTTTACAACAGTTACGCTTGAATATCCATGTGCTCGTCGACAACAAACCAGTAGCAAATACACACACCACCATGAAAATTTCAGTAATTAGGTTTCAATATCTATGTGCCCAACAACACCAAACCAGTAGCAATAACGGCAACAATGTAGTATCTTCTTGCTCGATTTTGTTTCTCTTCAGAAGCCTTGACTTTGTTCAACAAACCCCAGATTACACGATTTACTTGTGAAGGGTGTCGTTCTTCATACCAATCAAAGTAATCGCATCCACCTAATTTCTATAAAAAAGAGAACACAATTACAAAATAATTACAAGTCAATAATTAATCAACTAATTAAATAAAAAAATATCACCTTTGAAATCTTACAAGTAAAAAAACCTACAACCCAGATTTTGTTGAGTCCAAGAAGTCTTTAACAGAGCTTCATGACCGCACTTACAATATCAAAAATCTTTATCACAAAAAATAGTGGAAGATGCGCTCGACATTGTCAAGGTCAGTTGAAAAAAATGAAAGTAATAATTTGAAGAATTTGGATAGATAAAAGAAGATGACGATGAAGAAGAAGATTTGGAAATTTAGGATTAAATTTTAGGAGAAAGATGAATATATAAGACAATGGGGGGAAAAAATGACCGTTGGGGGCCAAGTGACGGCAAGTCAGCGAAATGTGCTAGACTGACACTGACACATTTGATGCCTATTTTATTTTACGTGTTTAAAATAAACATGTCTACTTGATGCCTATTTTATTTTAGGTCTTTGAACTAAACACCGTCGATGTGTTGCACCTTTTTTATTTCAATTCAATTCACTTTAACTTTTTTACACGTAGTGGCAATTTTTTATGTCCAATGAAAGTTGAATTTTTATAATGCAACAGATTCTCCGTCCGTTGTAACAGTTATCCTACCTGTTCTGACATATAGTTTATGTGTTGCAATAGGTTGGTCATGTGTTGCATTATCTCGATGTTTTTATCTAAAGTTCATCTGTTGCAACAGTGGGAAGACCTGTTTGATAAATTCCAACAGATAACCTACCTGTTGCAACATATGTATAAATTTGTTCGATTATTCCCATAGATGTGTCGTCTGTTGCAACAGATAAAGTCCATTTATTGCAACATATGTCTAAATCTGTTCTTTTTTTCTAATAGATGTGTCATCTGTTGCATTATCTCGATGTTTTTATCTAAAGTCCATCTGTTGCAATAGTGGGAAGACCTATTTGATAAATTCCAACAGATTACCTACCTGTTGCAACATATGTCTAAATCCGTTCGATTTTTCCAATAGATGTGTCGTCTGTTGCAACAGATACATTATCTGTTGTAATATTTGAATCTAGTATTCCTTTTCAATTAATAAGTTCAAATCTAAGGAATAAATAAAATTCGTAGACAAATAAAATAAATCGAAGCCTTCATAAATTAGCTGAAATAAGTCAACGAATAAATGAAATATAAAAAAATTGTTATGGCTACAGATCTCAACAAATACATCAACAACAATTTAAGTATACTGCTAAGGATTGCTTTGACAGGCTCAAGCTATAAAGATCTACTCAGTATGGACAAGTTGTTCTTCATCCGGTGCTATGAAATTCAGATTTGCTCGTCGTGGATCTTTATTGTCACTTGCGTACGGTTTTTGCGCTTTCTGTTCTCCATATTTCCATAAAAAGAGTAGCATATTGTCAATGTTGTTCAGTAGTAGCTTCTTATACATCCACCTGGAAAGCCAGAATTGTTCAATGCTAATCACGGAGATAAACAAAACAGAAAAGGATAACTTATCTCTTCTAGCAAATCAAACAGGTCTTCCTCCCTTTTTAAATTATCCCAAACATATTATATTTCTGTTGCAATAATGAATCAACTGTTGGGATAAATTTCTACACGAGGAAGACCCTGTGCAATAATTTCCAACGGATGAACCATCTGTTGCAACATATGAATCATCTGTTGCAGCAGATAGGTCGTCTGTTGGTATAAATAAAAGCGGTACAAAGAGCTGTTTGATTTGCTAAAACAGATGAGACATATGTTGCACCAGATAAAATATCTGGTGCAACAGGTTAGTCAACTGTTGCAACAGATGTATATATCTGTTTGATAATTTTCAGCAGATGTGTCATCTGTTGAAACAGATATGTATCGGTTTGTTTTGTCAGTTGGAAGACATATAATATATTCACCTTCTTCAGCTCTTACTGCTCTTCTTTGGACATTGTACGTTGCTCAGTGCAACAGACAGACAGAGGAATTGCAATTTTGCTTTTTTGGATGCCTGATAATGCCCTAGAAATCACTCTTCTTCTTCTCTTAGCCCTAATCTCTAATGGAGTGGATGAAAATAAAATCTTCTTTGATGGAATGAGACCCCTCTTAGATGTCAATTCCTTACAAAAGAAGTTAATGCATTAATAACATTAATCACTACATCATGTTTCGCCCTGCAGTCTTGACATTTGCATGCAGAACATTCGCTGGGAGAGGCAAAATCTGTATAACCAGTATGATCATACTCATATGGTTTGCTTTAAATACTTAAAGAGGAGCATCATTAGCACCAACAGCAGCACCACTACCACCACCAACATCTCTATCAACAACAACAAGCCCACCCTCCAAAATTATTTTTCTTGTAATGGTTGTTGCTCCAAACAATTCCATTTTTATTCTGTCGATGACCTTAGGGTCCGATAAAGTTTGCACAGACCGTAAAGTAAGAAAAAATGGCATCTTTAACTCTCGATTGGTCGGAACTAGCGACGGATGCACATTCTAACATAAATCATTACATATATTAGAATGATAATTAGATCATTAAAAAACATTAATTAAAAGAAAAAATTAATTATAATTATACTTACTGCATCCTTCGGGGGGTTGAAGAGATCAAGAAATTTTGCATTTTTATCAGTTTTGGCCGACAACCATCTCAAGATTCTTAGACAGAAAACTCCTTCCTGGTAGTTCACTTGTTGTCTCAAATAAGGAATGACTTCAAACGCCCAAGCCTATAAAATAACGCCAATAAATCAAAACCATTATTGAGCGAAAAAAATGAATGATATCATAATAGAAGAAAGAAACATTTATCATGAAAGCCCATGGGAAGCCATATAAGTTGACTGTCTTTGGCGCTAACGGAGTCAACAAATATTTGACAGTCATTTTGAATCTTTCATACCCCCATGGATAGTTGTTAAACGCCTTAAGATCCTCGGAGAGCTTTATTAAATTGAGGCTTATGTTGTTGTTAACGTCTCTCGCCCAAAGAATATTATGTACAAACCAAACCAAGCACAATGACTGTTTGTGCTTCTTTGAAAGTCCTTTACCTTTCAACGCTTCTATCAAATTTTTATTTTTGAAGCTTGGACCAACAATGGAAACCAGGTCATCACGATCACACGACTTGCCTTTGCCTTTTTTGGGTGTGCGGGGTGTTTTTTTTGGGTTAGAATAGGTATAACTTGAGAAGGAGGATAACATTTTAGTCTAGTAACTATGACAAACTCCTTCCAACCAAAACAAACAGGCATGCCACAGTAATTTATCCACACCTCATCCATCTTATCTTTGTTTTCATACATAAACCTACGCTTGAGAAGTTCATTTACCATTTTCATTTGAAAACGAGCATTTTTGTCCTCCGGCAAATCAAGATATTTCCCAAAGCAGCTGTCCCTGAAATAAGCATTCAATTTTTGTTCTCGAAGTATTTTTTGAAGGCATCGAAAGATTTTCCCCTGGCTGACTTAACCACGAAATCACCCGTTAAATCTGTGGCACCATCGCACTGCATGCTCACAGGATAACGATCAATGCTGAAGGCTTTGACCAGCTCTTCGATGGAAGGGCTATTAGCATCTGCATCATCTCTTTTGAAACATTCCTTCTCCCCGTGTTCATCATATTCTGCTCCCGATTGAGATAACGCTTGTAAAGCAAGCTCATAAAGTGGTGGATGTAGCCTAGCTGCTTCACTTGTTCCTTTACTTGGACTTGATTCGGTTTCTGTTCTTTTGGGAACCATATTATCTAAAATTATCAGGAACATAAAATAATATATTATTGTTGATTAATGCATCGTTAAAAAAGGATAACAGTAAATCAAACAAGCAAAGCAGTAAAACAACAGTTGCAACAGATTACCGATCTGTTGCACCAGGTAGTATATCTATTGCAGCATATAACCAAATTGTTGCAGCGGATGAGTAATCTGTTGCAACAATACAAAACATATCACTCATCTTTTAAGACAGATGAATGGTCTGTTCAACAGATCACACAACTGTTGTTGCATCATCTGTTGTAACATATGAGTGATCTATTAGAACAGTTAAATAATCCGTAGCAACGGCTGAGTAATCTGTTGCGACAATACAAAATATATCACTCATTTGTTGAGAAAGATGAATGGTCTGTGCAACAGGTCACACATCTGTTGCAACACATGAGTGATTTGTTGGAATAATTATCAACGGTCAATATTATTTAGATTTTTTCCAACATAGGGTGGTCTATCGCGGCAGATGAATGATCAGTTGGAAAAATCAAGTCTTGGACTTTTCCTGTAAGAAGAGTTGGTAGGATTTTATCCAACAGGAGGTTCATCTGTTGCATCAGATCATTAATCTAATGGTTCTTCCATTGCACTAGATGGTTTATTAGTTGCATCATATTTTTTATCCGATGCTTAATATGTTGCAACATATGGTAAAACTGTTGCATTAGAATTGTAATCTTATGGTTCCTCTGGTGCATCAGATGGTTGATCTGTTGTATCATATGATAAATCGGTTGCATTAGATGGTTAATATGTTGCACCAGATGGGTAATCTGTCGGAGGAAACAGTAGCACGATTTTGTTAAACAAAAAACAACAATTTCACCATTTTTACCAAGAACAAGAACAGAACAAATCAAACCAAATTGTCCTTTTGTTTTTATAAACACAAACAATAAAAATCAAACTTCAAAAAAATGCAACAAACAACAAAATATCATAATTCACTTCGAAAAGAGAAGAGAAAAAATACCAGAAATTAGGGTTTTATTCAGACCGCATTTCAAATTAGTGCAACAAATATTGAAATTGTTAACCAATACTATAAAAGAAGTTGGCTCAAGTTCCTCATTTTCTTCAAAACTAAAAAGGCCATAAATTTTTACCTGTGAAATAAGAAAAGGACCGATGAAGAATTCGAAGCGATTGTGGCCGGAGAGCAAGGCTGTCACGTCGATTGAAGTCGAAAAGGAACTCGAAGCCCAACTATTTATAGTTGGATGTTGAAGTCGCTGAGGATTAAAATGAGAAATTTGCAGAACAGTTGGTTGGGAGAGAGTTGAGAGAAGCTGTCGAGAGAGGAATGAAAGACAGGTTGATTGAATTGAAGAGGGGAACTCGAAGCCCAACTATTTATCATCGGAGGTAGAAGTCGTCGGGGGTTGAAGGGAGAAATTTTGCAGAACTGTTGGTTGGGAGAGAGTTGAGAGAAATTGTCGAGAGAGAAGGGAGTGGTTGATTTGGATTGAAGATGGTGTGAGTTGAGTTGATTTGTATTTTTAAAAAAATTAGAAAGTTTTGAAAATATTAATCAAGTCCACAATTAACTTAATCAAGTTTTCTAATAATGTTTGATCTATCTGTTGGTCAATGTCACTAATCATTCATTTAAAACTTAAAAGACACTGTTCCTTCAATTTTCTCAACCCACTTAGGAATCTATTTTAAAGCCTTTGATTAAAGAATTAATCCATCCTGACCCATTTAGTTCTCTAGCATTTGGCCAGCCCATTTTGACAGCTCTAACTATTTTGATAAGTTTTGAAGGAAAAAAAAATGAGGAAAGAAGTGAAAAAGATTTCAGGGGAATAAACAGCTCTAAAAGGCTACCTGTTTCAACCTCCAACCTACTCATAAACCCTACAAAATCAAGTAATCCATTCATCCCTCTAGGGTTTTCTGTTTCTTCATAAACGAGGATGCAATTGACAATCGAGTTCGGGTAATTTTTGTATATTTTCTTTTTCATATTTTATAGCCAATTTCAACTAATCATCGTGATGTATTCGATTAGATTTGATCCAATTGTAGGATGTTTTCTCTGAAAGATTGGATTTTTAGCTGTTCAGATTTTTTATTTTTTTTTAGCTGAAAGGGAAGTTGAGTAAATGGAATTTTGATGAGTGGTTTATGAATTTTAGAAGCTTAAAGTTGGAAGATTTACATTTGGGACCAAATAATTTCTTGAAGGATTTAATCTTGATTGCAATAGGATGTTTCTTTTTTCTATTTCCTGCCACTATCTCTCTCTTTTCTGTCTATGCTTGTATTTACTACTCACTCCGTTTCACTTTGATTGCCTGGTTTTACTTGGCGTGGAATTTTAAGTAAAGAAGAATTTTGAATCTTGTGGTCATGTATAATGTACCGAAATGCTCTTTAATCTTGTGGTCGTAAATATGTCATGTGAAAAGTTGAAATTAAAAGTTGCTAGAAAAGATATTCTTTATGAAATGGACTAAAAGAGGAAGTTAGATAAACAAATTGAAACGGAGGGAATACTTTGTTTTCGCCATGCTACTGACAAAGTGGCTCTTTCTCTTTAAGGCTTATTCTGAGGCCATATCAGATTTTGAATGCTAACAAAATCTCCAAGCAAGAGCACTTAGATGTTCATCTTCACTGCTCTAGAAGTTGATCCAATATGATCCTTTTTTTTTTCTTCATGTTGAGTGTCATTGGCAGTCTATTGATTGAGAAAAATTGGAGATACTTAGATAGTCGATCTTTGCTCCTGCTGTAGTATCACCCTGTGTTTGTTTGTGCAACACTAAAGAGGACTGTGTTTGAGTATCAGCATAATGTTTGCAAAAGGTCATTTGTTTAAAGATAGTAGGCTCAGCTATTCATGCATATAATGTGATATTTGAGTCTAATATTTTGCATCCAAGTCTTCACACAGAGATTTTTGTTTTATATTAGAAAGCCCGTGAAAATTGCTAGTAGTGGGTGTCGTTTTTCGGATGCCCTATTTCTTATCTCTTATTGCACATTGCACTTGGTTACCTTATCTCATACTGCTTTGATTTATATTTATGTCTTAATCCTTTTTATGTGATGCCATCCATCTTGCTTCATGTTTCATTACGCTTTTGTTTATTATTCCTTATCTTGAACCGGGAGTCTATCGGAAACCGCCTCTCTACTTCTTTGGAGGTAGCGGTATGGACTGCGTACACTTTACCCTCCCCAGATCCCACTTTGTGGGAATACACTGGGTTTGTTATTGTTGTTGTTGCTTCCCGTGAAAATTGTTGTTACCTCTTTAGTGTTCTAAAGGTAACTTATTCCTTGCCCCCGAGGGCAAATCCGGATCTTACAATCGAAGTCATTACTCCGTGAAAATCATGAAGAGCGTTAGTAGTGGCATGTGACATGTAAGAGAAGTTTTTCTAATGAAGCTTTAAGGTTATAGGATTTTCTAAATATTATGCTAAATGATAAATCCATTTAGCTTGTCATTTTACTAGATGGATATTACAAACTAGAACACCGACATTGTCTGACTCCAAAGGTTGTTAACTGCTTGTGACTTTTAAAAAAGCAACTATTGCTTCCCGTGAAAATTGCTAGTAGTGGGTGTCGTTTTTCGGATGCCCTATTTCTTATCTCTTATTGCACATTGCGCTTGGTTACCTTATCTCATACTGCTTTGATTTATATTTATGTCTTAATCCTTTTTATGTGATGCCATCCATCTTGCTTCATGTTTCATTACGCTTTTGTTTCATTCCTTATCTTGAGCCGGGGGTCTATCGGAAATCGCCTCTCTACTTCTTTGGAGGTAGCGGTATGGACTGCGTACACTTTACCCTCCCCAGACCCCACTTTGTGGGAATACACTGGGTTTGTTGTTGTTGTTGTTGCTTCCCGTGAAAATTGTTGTTACCTCTTTAGTGTTCTAAAGGTAACTTATTCCTTGCCCCCGAGGGAAAATCCGGATCTTACAATCGAAGTCATTACTCCGTGAAAATCATGAAGAGCGTTAGTAGTGGCATGTGACATGTAAGAGAAGTTTTTCTAATGAAGCTTTAAGGCTATAGGATTTTCTAAATATTATGCTAAATGATAAATCCATTTAGCTTGTCATTTTTACTAGATGGATATTACAAACTAGAACACCGACATTGTCTGAATCCAAAGGTTGTTAACTGCCTGTGACTTTTAAAAAGGCAACTATTGCTTCCCGTGAAAATTGCTAGTAGTGGGTGTCGTTTTTCGGATGCTCTATTTCTTATCTCTTATTGCACATTGCACTTGGTTACCTTATCTCATACTGCTTTGATTTATATTTATGTCTTAATCCTTTTTATGTGATGCCATCCATCTTGCTTCATGTTTCATTACGCTTTTGTTTATTATTCCTTATCTTGAGCCGGGGGTCTATCGGAAACAGCCTCTCTACTTCTTTGGAGGTAGCGGTATGGACTGTGTACACTTTACCCTCCCCAGACCCCACTTTGTAGGAATACACTGGGTTTGTTGTTGTTGTTGTTGCTTCCCGTGAAAATTGTTGTTACCTCTTTAGTGTTCTAAAGGTAACTTATTCCTTGCCCCCGAGGGCAAATTCGGATCTTACAATCGAAATCATTACTCCGTGAAAATCATGAAGAGCGTTAGTAGTGGCATGTGACATGTAAGAGAAGTTTTTCTAATGAAGCTTTAAGGTTATAGGATTTTCTAAATATTATGCTAAATGATAAATCCATTTAGCTTGTCATTTTACTAGATGGATATTACAAACTAGAACACCGACATTGTCTGACTCCAAAGGTTGTTAACTGCCTGTGACTTTTAAAAAAGCAACTATTGCTTCCCGTGAAAATTTCTAGTAGTCGGTGTCGTTTTTCGGATGCCCTATTTCTTATCTCTTATTGCACATTGCACTTGGTTACCTTATCTCATACTGCTTTGATTTATATTTATGTCTTAATCCTTTTTATGTGATGCCATCCATCTTGCTTCATGTTTCATTACGCTTTTGTTTCATTCCTTATCTTGAGTCGGGGGTCTATCGGAAACCGCCTCTCTACTTCTTTGGAGGTAGCGGTATGGACTGCGTACACTTTACCCTCCCCAGACCCCACTTTGTGGGAATACACTGGGTTTGTTGTTGTTGTTGTTGCTTCCCGTGAAAATTGTTGTTACCTCTTTAGTGTTCTAAAGGTAACTTATTCCTTGCCCCCGAGGGCAAATTCGGATCTTACAATCGAAGTCATTACTCCGTGAAAATCATGAAGAGCGTTAGTAGTGGCATGTGACATGTAAGAGAAGTTTTTCTAATGAAGCTTTAAGGTTATAGGATTTTCTAAATATTATGCTAAATGATAAATCCATTTAGCTTGTCATTTTTACTAGATGGATATTACAAACTAGAACACCGACATTGTCTGAATCCAAAGGTTGTTAACTGCCTGTGACTTTTAAAAAGGCAACTATTGCTTCCCGTGAAAATTGCTAGTAGTGGGTGTCGTTTTTCAGATGCCCTATTTCTTATCTCTTATTGCACATTGCACTTGGTTACCTTATCTCATACTGCTTTGATTTATATTTATGTCTTAATCCTTTTTATGTGATGCCATCCATCTTGCTTCATGTTTCATTACGCTTTTGTTTATTATTCCTTATCTTGAGCCGGGGGTCTATCGGAAACAGCCTCTCTACTTCTTTGGAGGTAGCGGTATGGACTGTGTACACTTTACCCTCCCCAGATCCCACTTTGTAGGAATACACTGGGTTTGTTGTTGTTGTTGTTGCTTCCCGTGAAAATTGCTGTTACCTCTTTAGTGTTCTAAAGGTAACTTATTCCTTGCCCCCGAGGGCAAATTCGGATCTTACAATCGAAGTCATTACTCCGTGAAAATCATGAAGAGCGTTAGTAGTGGCATGTGACATGTAAGAGAAGTTTTTCTAATGAAGCTTTAAGGTTATAGGATTTTCTAAATATTATGCTAAATGATAAATCCATTTAGCTTGTCATTTTACTAGATGGATATTACAAACTAGAACACCGACATTGTCTGACTCCAAAGGTTGTTAACTGCCTGTGACTTTTAAAAAAACAACTATTGCTTCCTGTGAAAATTGCTTGTAGTGGGTGTCGTTTTTCGGATGCCCTATTTCTTATCTCTTATTGCACATTGCACTTGGTTACCTTATCTCATACTGCTTTGATTTATATTTATGTCTTAATCCTTTTTATGTGATGCCATCCATCTTGCTTCATGTTTCATTACGCTTTTGTTCATTATTCCTTATCTTGAGCCAGGGGTCTATCGGAAACAGCCTCTCTACTTCTTTGGAGGTAGCGGTATGGACTGCGTACTCTTTACCCTCCCCAGACCTCACTTTGTGGGAATACACTGGGTTTGTTGTTGTTGTTGTTGCTTCCCGTGAAAATTTTTGTTACCTCTTTAGTGTTCTAAAGGTAACTTATTCCTTGCCCCCGAGGGCAAATCCGGATCTTACAATCGAAGTCATTACTCCGTGAAAATCATGAAGAGCGTTAGTAATGGCATGTGACATGTAAGAGAAGTTTTTCTAATGAAGTTTTAAGGTTATAGGATTTTCTAAATATTATGCTAAATGACAAATCCATTTAGCTTGTCATTTTACTAGATGGATATTACAAACTAGAACACCGACATTGTCTGACTCCAAAGGTTGTTAACTGCCTGTGACTTTTATAAAAGCAACTATTGCTTCCCGTGAAAATTGCTAGTAGTGGGTGTCGTTTTTCGGATGCCCTATTTCTTATCTCTTATTGCACATTTCTCTTGGTTACCTTATCTCATACTGCTTTGATTTATATTTATGTCTTAATCCTTTTTATGTGATGCCATCCGTCTTGCTTCATGTTTCATTATACTTTTGTTTATTATTCCTTATCTTGAGCTAGGGGTCTATCGGAAACAACCTCTCTACTTCTTTGGAGGTAGCGGTATGGATTGCGTACACTTTACCCTCCCCAGATCCCACTTTGTGGGAATACACTGGGTTTGTTGTTGTTGTTGTTGCTTCCCGTGAAAATTGTCGTTACCTCTTTAGTGTTCTAAAGGTAACTTATTCCTTGCCCCCGAGGGCAAATCAGGATCTTACAATCGAAGTCATTACTCCGTGAAAATCATGAAGAGCGTTAGTAGTGGCATGTGATATGTAAGAGAAGTTTTTCTAACATGTGGCACATTAGAGAAGTTTTTCTAATAAATAGCCTTTCAAGGTCTTAGACTTCACATTTGAGATATAGCAAGATGCTTTTTGCAGCGTAATGATTTTGTACAACACCTAGGAATGTTTGAGTTTTGACTCCAAACCTGAAAGACATCATTATTTCTAGAATGGGATCATTTACTATCTTTTGCAAATGCTTGTTATATATGATGTGATGGTGCAGTGACTATTGCCTGTGATTCTACCTGATTACTCGTTTGGTGACCTGGCACTGTATCAAGGATAGTGTCTGCTAGCTGCAAATGTGGATTGGATTGTGAAACTCATATATCTAGTGACATTGGTTGTTGATAAAACAGTTTAGTTTTCAAACATCTAGGACCAAACTATCTGGTCTATGGTTCCTCCTACAAATTTGTGGTGCTTACGGATGGAAAGGAACCAAACTTAAAGCCAGACGTTTAGTTCTTCTCTTTAGTTGGGTTTCTCATACACCTGTTTATAACCCTAATCTGTATTTGGAATTTGTCAGTTCCCTTGTCTTATGATAGGTTCTCTTTTTGCCTTTTCCAGGAGCGGACTTTTCCTACTTTTGTAATCTTTGCATCTTCTGGATGCTTTGTTATTTATACAATCACTTATTAAAAAACTGTTATGGGTGGCACAGAAGCTCGTGATCTTATATGAAGTACATTATAGTCAGAAATTGTCATTTCTTGTCAGTATTACTTTCATTGATTAGCTTTTGTACATTCCTTATGTGTTGGTCTTTCTTCTTTCCTTTAAAATGATTTTCTGTATGCATCTGATCTCTATTGACATCTATCAATTATGTTTATACTTTCAAAACACAGGGGAGGACTGGAACTTCTTTGTGATTCTGTGAAGATCCACAACATTAATGTTGACCCTCAGGATGGAGAGAAGCAGGTGCAACTTCCTCTCTAGTGATTGTGTTCATACATACAACAACATCAACAAACCCAGTGTATTATAATTTTGTTTCAAGGGGAGTATTGATAGTATTTCATCTTTCTTCAACCAGTTGACGATGAAAAACTTGCTCTCTTGGGTACGCACCAATGTGATCAAGGAGAGGCCTGAAATGTTTATGAAAGGAGACTCCGTGTAAGTTGGAATATCTTTTTACCACCTTGGCAACACTAAAATGCACATGTTCTTTATGCTGTTGTCATGACAACCTCATACCCTGTTAAAGTCCTCCCGCTCCCTCCTCCACTTATGGGCATACCTTACCTTATGATATAGCAGAACAAGTTTAAATAAAATGGTGACACCATATAGTGTCAATCATGTTGAGACCTCCTTATCCTCATCTTTGTTGAACAGTGCATACTTGCACAAGCCAAGATGTGACTGAAGAGAGCTTCTTTATAACTTGTATTTGTTGCAGGAGGCCTGGGGTTCTCGTCCTTGTCAATGACGCTGATTGGGAACTAAGCGGACAGCTTGACACAGTGCTGGAAGAGAAGGATAATGTAGTTTTCATCTCAACACTGCATGGCGGTTGACATTGCTATTATGCTTCCCGAGCTGCTGAAAACTCGACTCTAATAGAACTTTGTTCATTAATTATGTCATGTACTAGTCAAGAATGAAGTGTATTGAATGTATGATGCCAATATAAGTGCACTTTGATTACTAATCCTCTCTGTCCTGGCAGAAGGAAAATGATATAAATGCTTTACGTTCGATTCATTAGGAAGAAACATTTTATTTGAGAAAAATGCGCCCCCCCCCAACCAAAAAAAAAAGAAGGTTTCTAAATGTTGAGAGTGGGATTTGAACCCACGCCCTTTCGGACCAGAACCTTAATCTGGCGCCTTAGACCAACTCGGCCATCTCAACATTTGGTTGTTATGTCTATCATACATTTATTTGTCGCAATAAGGTAAAATCCTACAAACAAACAACGAACAAATCTTATTTTCAAGGATTTAGAGTCTGTTTGGATAAGATTAAAAAAATAGCTTTTTAGCTTAAGTGATTAAAAGCTTAAAATAAGTGCGGATAGAAGTTCTGAAACTGAAAAAAAAAGTTGTTGATGCATTTGGTAAACAAGTGATGGTAAGCACTTTTTTATTGTTAAAATGACTTAAATTTCCTTAAAGTTGTTAACATTATAAATAAGGTGAATTATTTATAATTTTTAGTTTTAAAATAAAATTTTTGAACAAACCTTCGATTAATGATGGATTCGATGAAAACAAAGAAAAAAGATGAAGAGAAGAGATGAAGCGAAGCGGCAAAGAGAAAAAGAAAAAAAACTTTAGGATATAGTTGGAGTTGGAGGAAAATTTAAGGGATAAAAAAGTAAATATTTTGATCAAAGCTAAAAGAATTTTAATCTTAAAAACAAAAACCTGGGGGTACCCAGCTTCAATTAAAAGCTGATTTGATCAGATTTTAATCCTATCCAAACGGGCTCTTAATAATTGATTGTGGACATCATAAACCACCTTAATTCTCAAGAGCAAATCTTAATTACAAGGTAACATAAACCTTCCCACTGTACTTCATGATTGGAATAAAAATTGCTCATCATCTTGAGGAAACTTCAGTTTACTAAATAAATACTTACTGGCTTTATAAATCAGGTTACATCTAAAGAGACCACTGGTCCCCCTTTCCTCTACTAGTGCATTGTAAGACTGAATAATCTGACTTATTAGCTTTGTCATAGGTGCTAAAGAACTTCCTCAACAATCGTACATGAAAATCCTCTTGAGAAATACATAGATTAATTGTTCAATGACACTTCCTAAAAAAAAATACAAAAGCGAAGGCAACCGAACAGCACGCTCCATTGCCCAAGTCATCTGGGATTTGATTATATCTTCTGTTTGCCTTTTTTAACTTTCTCTAATTCTGCCTCAGCGTCTTTCAACTGTTCTTTCAGTGCAGCAACTCTATTCTCCAACTCCTCCACTGAGCCTCGAGCAAGAGAAGGCTTATATGGTGTTATAAAATGATGCGAAAATCCTTTCAGGGCTTCAACACCACAAACCTATCAAAAAAGAATGAGCAGACTGACAAGAGGTTCTTACATTGGTGGTATGCTGCAGTATTTTTTCATGTTATGGCTACTAGAGAAGATTCATGAATTTATGGTCGGTACTATTTTTCAGTACAACGAAAATATAAACCAGCAAGAAAAGGAAGAAGCAGATATCCGGCTACACACAACAGCATCTACATACCTCTTGTGGCAGCAAAGGCAACTTCGTAATGTTAAAGTCGTCATATAACATGTAGAACTGATCCAAGTATTTCTGTTGCATCCGCATTCTAGCCTTCAGCAACTTGGATTCAACAACTGAAACGGATTACAATTCCTACGAATTAGTTTATCACTTCAAGTGGAAGAAATTAGAATTTCTTTGTGTCCTATTTTATACAAGACCAACTGGAAACTTGAAATATTAGTTTACAATGTATGTTAAGCAGTAGTAGTTGAAACACAAATCAACATACTAATTGAACAGTTTAAAAAGTTGAAATTTGACTAGATACATCAATTTGAGTTGTTGAAACATGTGAAAGTGGTAAAAACAAAGCTACTGATAGAAGGGAGTCACACTTTTGGAACTTCGCAGAACAGAAGGGATATGTCATATAAATTGGTAACGGGACACAGGGAGAATTAACAAGTGAAATCTACAAGCCAACTAGAATTAACTGAAGAAAAGGAAAAAAGAGCTGCAGTAGTTGAGAAGAGAAATCAGAAATGTACCTTCTTCGTCGAAAATCACTTGGTTAATTATAATGTTGTGTGTATCGATCTCAAATTTAGCAAGTTCCTGAACTAGTCTTTCAGTCTCATATAGAGAGAGGAATTCCGGAATGCAAACACAAATAAATGTTGTCAAGTCCTATTGAAAAAGAAAAGAAAGTTGTGTCAACGCATGCATCAGTTGAACTTGAAAATATAAAGGAAGCGCAAGTGAACAAAGAAGAGAAGGATATTTATCATTCCTAATGTAATGAGACATATCTGTAATCCTTCTTTTCTTTTTAATGGGCAAGGTGGTAGACTCCAGCAATCAAAACAGACCTTAATAATGAAGAACTAAATAAATAACTAGATTGAACTATTTTCTACTACAACATTCATACAGTAGAAATATATCCAATAACACAAGGCTGCATGAACTCTTTACCTAGAGAATAATTTTGATGACATTTCATATGTGAAATAAATATTCAAACAGTAGTAGCATCCGGCAGACATTATGAATGCAAGGCGTAGAAAAAATAATGAGTTCATTACTCGCATTTCTTCAATCTTTAGGTTTTAGTGACTTCCGATCTCGCCCATGGCACTCTAGATCTAGTTCAAGCATCCTGCTGAGGGCTATTCCGCCCACCCTCCCACCCCTTAAAACAAGATCGAAAATAAAGTGAAGCGGGGGGAGAAATACCAAAGAAAAGGTTCAAGTTTAGTTGTACAAATTGTGTTTATCTCTGATCAATCTGTAAAGAGCTGCATTTTCCACTAAACACCAAAAGATATCAGTAGAGCAGATGCTGCTGAGGGATATTCTGCCACCAGTTACCCTGATTTTGTCGATAGCTATGCCAATCTTAACCAGTTATCCTAGGCTCAACAGTAAATGAGTCTCTGACATTAAACTAGTTTGTGCCACTAACGTTCCCATCCAGCAGTAATTACTCCATCCTTCCCAATGGTTTGGCAATATTTAACTGGACAGAAAAGTTTAAGAAAGAAATGCAGACTTCTCATACATAAGCTAAATCTACATAAAGTACTTCTCTAGTGGGGTCCATAGAAAATCATGGCAATTCCTATAAAAGCATATTATTAAAGGCAAAATGGTAACATAAAGGTCATGAAGTTTCTAATACATGAAGGTACCAATCTTTTTCGGGACAAAAAGAAAGGGAAGAATGCCGAATGAATTGGGACAGAGGGAGCACAAAAAAAAGGGCTTTATGAAAATGACAGATTTTGCTCCACGGGCTTGGATCCAATGGTAAGGACACCCAACAAAGGATATGCAGATGGGGTACACGTCATAAGCTCGAAACCGATCACTAAAATAAAACCTGGAATTATGTGGGAGCTGGCAGCTGGGTAGAGGGGTGGGTCAATACTCCCTGAGTTTCAAACTTGCGGACCAACTGGGTCAGGCTAAGCTAAGCAGATCTCTCCGTTACCAACACCAACAAGATCTACCCCCCTCCCCCCCCCCCCCCAAAAAAAAAAAACAAAAAAAAAAACAGAATGACGATTTGAGGAAGAATCTTACTGGATCCTTAAACTGTCTGTTCACTTCTTCAATTACATCTTTCATGCCTTCAAGCCTGCCAAGGATAGCAGCCTCCCCAAATTCTTCATCAACACCAAACAGTCTAGTCATCTGAGATACACAGAAATCAACATCAGGAAATTTCGTGTTTTCCTTTCTCGCTGACATCATCAACCTTGAATTTCGAATTAGCAGAGCTAAGAGAGAAGCATTTACAAAAAAGAGGAAATAGATTTTTGTGAGTGTCTGCAGTTAGGTGGGTGATTTTACTTGAACGAGATCTATTACCTGACTCAGAACGCCCCCAAATCTACTCTTCAAACTCATCACTTTGGCGAGCCCTTTCTCTAGAGTTGATGGGAATTGTAATAGCCGAAGAGTATGTCCTGTTGGAGCAGTGTCAAAGACGATTACTGAATAGTCCATTGTTTGCACCAATCTGCAAAGAAATAAATGCAAAAATATAGCCCGATTTGATAACAAAACAGAAGTGTTAAGCTACCGATAAACAAATAGGAGGCCTCCAGACAAATGTAAGAAAGTAGTGACATTTAACTTCAGCACTACGAATGTACCATAAGCAAATGCACTTTGAACCAAAATATTAGAAGGATCTTAATGAATTAATGATTCAGATGTTCAGGAAAAACAATAATCACGATGAGCACTTTCAGTTGAAATAACATCCCTTGTCCAATTTCGTTCATAACTAGTGGTGGGTGGATACAGGGGTCATAAACATGTTCAGTTTGGTACCTCCTTAAGCTGATGCTTCATCTAGTGGCACCACTAGTGTCCTTTCAAATTCAAGGTGGGCTCTTTATATACATCACGGAAGACGTATTATGTGGTCCACATACACCCAATCAGGTAGGCTTACTTGGTCACGTGGAGGTTACCCTTAGGTTGTGTGCTTTGAGGTAGTCCCACTATAAGTGGGGTCTAGTACAGTAAAATATGGTCTCTTGGATTATATGAATCACGACAACTAAGTCTGTACACTTTCTTGATAAGTAACTAGGCCTAAATACTAAAAGAAACATTTTTTTTAATTTCATCCCGAGAGGAAGATTTATAGGATCTCCTAAAGTAGATCAGTATTGAGTCTATCTACCACTTAACAGAAGCATATCTTAATCCGTGGATGTATAAACAACCATGAAGGCCGGTTTAATATCTTGTTCTCCTGATAAGCAATTGAAGGAATATTTGATTGTGAGGAGCCAAGATTAAATCTTTATCACTTTCATTGGGATATGCATAAAACATTTCCTGTCAAGCAAGTTAACAATCATGGTATTTATTACAAGGGACTACCAATTACTTTAGCATCTCTGCAAAACTCATAGCTTCATCAATCCCGGGAATTGCATTAGACAAATCAGAAAAAAAGTCGTCCATCCCATCTGAAGTGACTGATTCTTCTTTCTCCACAGTCGGATCAATTTCCTAAAGAATACAAAGTTCAATTAAAAAAAATCAAGACCAGCAACAAGATATCTAGAATTAAAAGAAATTGAGCCTACAATTCAAACTGCCATAAAGTTGTCAACTTATCCAGTAAATGCCACTATTTGAATACAATGGTACACACCAATATAAGCACAAGACTTCAGAAGGCACCATTACAACAAACTTGAAAAAGCTGAGTATTACTTAATCCAAAAGGACCAAAAATAAATTCCAAACAAACAATACCTCCTCCACCACCAAAAATTAATTCCAACAAAAAAAAAATTCCCCCCCCCCCCTTCCCTCTCCCCCACAACACACCCAACCAACCAATATAAAGGGAGAATAATTATATACTTGTTAAAAAAAGTGAAGGAGGTCAGAGAATTGTGAGTCTTAACAATTTTTGTTTCAATTCAGGCATTAAATCCTCTATTGTACCATAAAGTCATTATCTTTTGTAATTAAGAGCACATTGAACATTCATTAAAAAAAAAAAAAAGTGTGATTCATCTGCATAATTACTACTAATTCACAGTACCAACAGCAAATTCACAATCCACACAATTAATTCCATAACCAAAACAAAATCCAAGTAATAAAAATTCAATCTTTAAAAGAAAGAAAAGGTGGGGTGTTGAAGAAAAGTAC
Organism: Capsicum pubescens; assembly: GCA_030864215.1. Lineage (NCBI taxonomy): Eukaryota > Viridiplantae > Streptophyta > Magnoliopsida > Solanales > Solanaceae > Capsicum > Capsicum pubescens. The sequence continues at coordinate 293,758,184 of CM061538.1, read as the reverse complement.
CATGGCATACAAATTGGAGAATCCATTAACAAGGGTCGGTGACTTCGTAAAGCGTTGCTGGAAAGCATCACTGAGATTGTGAGCAGGATCAGTAGATATGATGAGAACAGAAGATCTGACCTGAGAAAGAAGGACACCAAGAATAGAACTACATGTAGTTTTACCAACCCCACCTTTACCACCTACAAATACCCACTTAAGACTATCTTGTTCTAGCACGTTTTGGACACTCGCTTCTGGTAATTCTTCATTATTCGACGCCATTGAATGAATGAATATAGAAAAAAAAAAAACAGAAGAAGACTAAGGAGAGAAAATTGAGAGACTACAGAGAGAAGCGGAGTCGTCTTGTTTGTTATGTAGTTCAACTTGTTTGTTTCAGAAAGCGGCAAGGGATCTGGTCGACTTGTACAACAGGTTTTAGGGGTAACAATGCCATTATGTCCATATAAAAGATTTTCACAATCCAAATCTAATTATATTTACTTTATCATAATTCAAACAAAAATATAATCAAGTATTAGAAAATATAAATTTAATACAAAAATCTTTATTTGATAAAAAATGAAATATTAATATTTGTTGTTTACGTGGAGATAATTTGTAGTGATAGTAGTGCTGATGTTAGTGATGGTAATTGTTGGTCTTAGTAGTTTGATCGTGCATGTGATCATTTGGCGGTAATTGATGTTGTTGTGATAGTGATGAGTAGTGGTGATTGTTGTGATGATGCAGTTGATTAATGTTAGTAATTAGTGGTGTTGATGGTGACGACTAAAAAATGTATGGTGACTAACAGTGTGTCGATGGTAGCTGGCAATAATACTAGTTGTGACTATGGAGGTGGTTGGTAGTAGTGTTGATGATGGTGTATATGGCTGATAGTGGTGGTGGAGGTGGTGGCGGTAATGAATAGTGGTTGATGATGTTAGCAGTTGGCGACAGTTCTAGTTGTGATAGTGTATTTGGTTGGTAGTAGAGATTGGTTGCAGTTGTGGTAGTGGGTGTGAAGGTGGTGGCGGCGACAATAAATATAATTATAATAATGAAGATGGTGTTTGTAATAATTGCTGACAGTAGTTGTTAACCACGATAATGATTATCGGGGTTAATTAATTGTAATGACAGGTGTGGTTGATTGTTGACGACGATAATGATTGCTAACACTGATGGTGGTGTAGTGGTTAATTAACTATAATAAATTAACATAATTTGGTGTATACCAAATTCTCCCCACTCAAAAATATCTTTTCTTTCTTTTTCTTCTTTGTTATTTTAAAAAGATTTAGATTTTCGATATAAAATGTCATTGTTTTGACGACATTTTCATTAAATGTTGTTAAAAACAATGACATTTTGCAACAAATGTCTTAATATATTCGACATTTATATCAAATGTCATTATTAGAACAACAATTTCACCTAATGTCGCTAAAAGTAACGAAATTTTGCAACAAATGGCATAATATATTTGATTTATGATACAAATATGGGTTGTTGTGCAGTGGTAGGACTGCTTCATCCTTAACCAGAGGTCTCGGGTTCAGCCCTGGATATGGAGAAAATTTTGTTAGGAGCACTACTCCCATAATGGGCCCTAAAACGTGTGATCCGAATTAGTCGGGGGCTCCAATGCAAACACCGAATGACCCCCTCCCCCCAAAATAAAAAATAAAAAAAAATTACTCGGTTTATGATGCCAAATGTTTTGCACCAAATTGCGTTGTTTTTACTATATTTTTTTGTTTATAAATGCCAATAAATTATTTATTTCTCAATATTTATTCCAAATGTCACCAGATAAATGTCTTCGTATACCTATACTTTCTTTTTGTGATAATATATTATAATATAATAGATTAAAAGCTAGAGAAGCACAATTTCCTCCCTGAAATCATTTTTGTACAACTTATTTAGGATTTGATGGTGGTAAATGTTAGTTTTTGACTCTTTTTTTCTCCCACATCATTATTTTATAATTTGGGGAGGAGGTTTTAGAGTTATAAAAGAACTCTTCCTCCTCCAATTTGAATCTTCCCAAAATTGTTCTCTTCTCCCATAATTAATAAGGAAAGGTTGGGTGCTCAGAGATTAAGCCTATTTGATTGAACTCCGTTATCAAATTTTCTGGTGTCTTTATTTTTAGTATTCAATATTATTTGTCGGGTATTTATTTGTTAGTGTTTTGTCTGGTTCAATTGTTCTGAATTAGTTCATTTCACTTAGTTGTTCTGTTTTAGTGGAAAAATTATTCGATTTTCCCAACAAGTGGTATCAGAGACAAGGTTTTGTCTGAGTATGTTTTGTGGTTGATTTCACTTAGTTGTTCTGTTTTAGTGGAAAAATTATTCGATTTTCCCAACAAGTGGTATCAGAGACAAGGTTTTGTCTGAGTATGCTTTGTGGTTGCAGCTTTGTCTGATCTTCCACATTAGAAATGAATTCTTTTGGTCCTTTTGAACCCAAGATTTGTCCAAGGCTAAGGTTCTGTCTGAGTATGCTCTGTGGTTGTAGTTATGCCTGATCTTCCACATAAGAAAAGAATTACTTTGGTCCTCTTGGGTTGTTTGCAGTTGTTGTAATATTGAATATTGAATATTTTTTATTGAGTCTGTAATGGCAAATAAAGATCAAGAAATGAAGGATCCTATTACAAATATTACGTCGGGGGCATTGGGCTCCTCGTCATCATGATCGAGGCTCCCGCTGTCCAGTCTGAAGTTGGCGGTGAAAATATTTAATGGTACTGGCCATTTTGGCATGTGGCAAGGAGAGATTTTGGACTCTCTTTTTCAGCAAGGTCTTAATATTGCTATTGAAGAAAAGAAATCAGAAGAGGTAGAAGAAAAAGATTGGAGCATCATTAATCGGTTAGCGTGTGGAGCAATTCGATCGTGCTTGTCTAGAGAGCAGAAGTATGCTTTCAAGAACGAGACTTCTGTGCACAAATTATGAAAGGCATTGTAGGATAAGTTTCTGAAAAAGAGTGGTCAGAACAAGCTCCTTATGAAGAAAAGGTTGTTCCGATTTGATTATCAACAAGGTACTACTATGAATGAACACATCACTATGTTTAATCAATTAGTAGCAGACCTGTTGAATTTAGATGTGAAATTTGAGGATGAGGATTCGGCTTTGATGTTTCTATCATCTCTTCCCGGTAAATTTAAATATTTGGAAACTACATTACTTCACGGGAAGGAGAATGTGTCATTAGATGTTGTTTGTTTTGCTTTATATAGTCATGAATTGAGAAAGCAGGATAAGATGAAAATCAAATCAACAACATCCGAAGAAACATTGGTGGCAAGGGGTCGTCAGCAAAGCCAGACTAAGGGAAGAATAGGAAGGTCCAAATCAAAGGGACGAGACGTTGCCAAAGATGAGTGTGCTTTTTGTCATGAGAAAGGGCACAGGAAGAAAGACTGTCCGAAGTTGAAAAAGAAAGGAAAGAGTCCGCAAGATCCGCAAGATCCGCAAGATGCAAATGTTGCAGAATGCAAAAGTGATGCAGAATCAGATATTTTCTTAGTTGTTATGCCTTCAACACCATCTCATCTAGATGAGTGGATATTGGATTCAACATATACCTATCATATGTGTCCCATTCAGGAATGGTTTTTTGAGTTCCAGGAACTCAATGCTGGGGTTATCTACATGGGTAATGATAATCCATGTAAAACAACGGGGATAGGTTCGATCAAGCTGCGGAATCATGATGGATCCACTAGAATTTTAAGGGATGCGCGGTACGTGCCAAAGTTGAAAAAGAATCTCATCTCGGTGGGGGCTCTTTAATCTAAGGGCCTAGTTGTGATGATACAAGATGGAGTTCTTAACGCAACTTCAAGAGTACTGGTAATGTTGAAAGACGTGAGGAAGAACAATTTGTATTACTACCAAGGTAGTACAATGTTGGGGACAGTAACAACAATAACTTGTAGCACCAAAAAAAATGTTGAGGTAACGAAGCTGTGACATATGCGGTTGGGACATGCTGGTGAAAAGTCCTTGCAAATTCTTGCCAAGCAAGGATTTTTGAAAGGTACGAAGACTTGCAAACTTGAATTTTGTGAGCATTGTGTTTTGGAAAAGCAACGAAGAGTGAAGTTTGCCACTGCAATTCATAATACCAAGGGTATTTTGAATTATGTGCACTCAGATGTGTGGGGACCTACCAAAACTCCATCCATCGGAGGTAGGCATTATTTTGTCACCTTTGTTGATGATTTTTCCAGGAGAGTTTGGGTGTTTACTATGAAAAACAAGGATGAAGTGCTTGGAATTTTCCTTAAGTGGAAAGCTCAAGTTAAAAAACAGACAGGGAGAAAGATCAAGGTTCTCCGAACATACAATGAAGGAGAATACAAGAGTGATCCATTCCTGAATGTATGCCAAGACTGTGGCATAGTTTGACACTTCACTGTTAGAAAAACACCGCAACAGAATAGGGTGTTTGAGCGTATGAACAAGACACTTGTGGAGAAAGTTCGTTGTATGTTATCTAATGCTAGGTTAGACAGAAAATTTAGGGCTGAGGCTGTGACGTACGCTCAACATCTCGTCAATCGTTTTCCATCATCTGCTATAGGTGGCAAAACTCCATTAGAAGTATGGTCTGGAAAACCTGCAGCTGATTATGATACTTTGCATGTTTTTTGTTCTATTGCATATTATCATGTGATTGAATCAAAGTTGAATCCACGAGAAAAAAAGGCTCTTTTCATGGTCTTCAATGTTGGAGTGAAGGGATACCGTTTGTGATGTCTTGAGGCAAAGAAGACTATTATCAGCAGGGATGTTACCTTTCATGAATCTGCCATGTTGAACAAGGTAAATCCAGAGAAAGCTGATAGTACTATGAAGCAGGTAGAGTGTAATACTAAGCAGGTAGAGTTTAAGCAAACAGTGGTGACCCCAGCACGAAGCACCACCACTGACTCTACTATGGCAGAAGAAGAGTCAGATGAGGAAGAGGTTCTGACCCAAGAACCTCTGCAGCAATCAGAACCAATTGCAGTTAAAAGACAGAGACGAGAAATTCAGAAGCCTACTCGTTTTACTGACATGGTAGCTTATGCACTTCAGTATGAAGATGTTACATCCATCTACCCAGAGGCCATTCGAAGTACAGAAAGTAGCAGTTGGGCAGGTGCAATGGAAGAAGAAATGCAATCTCTTAAGGAGAACGAGACGTGGAAGCTGACACAACTACCGAAAGGCATAAAGACAATTGGATGCAAATAGGTATTTGCAAAGAAATAAGAATTTTTTGATAAAGAAGATATTCGCTACAAGGCAAGATTGGTGGCTAAAGGCTATACTCAGAAGGAGGGAATTGATTATAATGAGGTATTTTCTCCAGTTGTAAAACATTCCTCCATTAGAATTTTATTGGCCTTGGTAGCACAGTTGAATTTGGAGATAACTCAACTTGATGTGAAGACCACGTTCTTACACGGTGATTTAAAGGAGGAAATCTATATGACTCAGCCAGAAGGATATAAGGTTCCTGGTAAAGAAGATTGGGTTTGTAAACTTAGCAAATTGTTGTATGGACTGAAACAATATCCGAGACAGTGGTACAAATGATTTGATAGGTTCATAAAGGGTCAGAAATACAGGAGAAACAAATACGATCATTGTGTGTATTTGCACAAACTTTAAGATAGTTCCTACATCTACGTACTCTTATATGTTGATGATATGCTGATTGCAGCAAAGAGCCAAGTTGAGATTCACAGATTGAAGGCTCAAATGAGTAAGGAGTTCGAGATGAAGAATTTGGGGGAAGCCAAGAAGATTCTCGGCATGGAGATAAGCAGAGATAGAGAGAGGGGCAAACTTTGGCTGTCACAGAAGCAGTATTTGAAGAAGGTATTACAACGTTTTAGTATGCACGATGATACAAAACCTGTAAATACTCCACTTGCTTCTCATTTGATACTGAGTAGCAGATTATCTCCGACTACTGATGAAGAGCGAGAATACATGGCAAAAGTCTCGTATGCAAATGCAGTTGGAAGCTTGATGTATGCAATGATGTGTACGAGACCAGATATTTCACAAGCTGTTAGTGTAGTTAGCAGGTACATGCATGATCCGGGCAAGGGTCATTGGCAAGCTGTGAAATGGATTCTACGGTATCTCCAAAATACCGTAGATGTTGGATTGACATTTGAGCGGGATAAATCACTTGGTCAATGCATAGTTGGATATTGTGATTCTGATTATACAGGTGATTTGGATAAGCAACGATTTACAACTGGCTATTTGTTCACTTTAGCAAAGGCGCCAGTTAGTTGGAAGTCTACCTTGAAGTCTACAGTGGCTACCTTGCAGTCTACAGTGGCTTTGTCTATAACAAAAGCAGAGTATATGACGATTACAGAGGTTGTGAAGGAAGCAATTTGGCTTCATAGATTGCTTAAAGACTTGGGAGTTGATCAGAAACAACTTGAGGTGTATTCTGACAGTCAGAGTGCTATTCATTTAGCAAAGAATCAAGTCTTTCATGCACGGACGAAGCATATTGATGTTCGCTATCATTTTGTGCGAGAAATTCTCGAAGAGGAAGAGATACTTCTCTAGAAGATTCATACTACAGAGAATCCTTCAGATATGCTGACCAAAGTGGTTACAAGGGCCAAATTCGAACATTGTTTAAACTTAGTTAATATCCTGCACATTTGAAATTGGCGCCTCACGGCGCAAAATTGAAAGCACCGCAATTTTTTATTTATTTTTATTTATTTGATTGAGAAGATTTGTATTTTAGTGGGATTAAAATTGAGCCAAGGTGAAAATTTGTTGATTTTTGGCTCTTTTTTTCTCCCACATCATTGTTTTACAATTTGGGGAGGAGGTTTTCGAGTTATAAAAGAACTCTTCCTCCTCCCATTTGAATCATCGGAGATTAAGCCTATTTGGCTGAACTCCGTTATCAAATTTTCTTACTTAGTTGTTCCATTTTAGTGGGAAAATTATCTGATTTTCCCAACAGTAAACATCCTTTACTTCCTAACCAATACCCCAACACATGCAAATAAAGGCTAGAAAAAGCACATAAGAATTAAGATCCTATTTGTATCACCTGAAATTGATTGACAACAGCTTCAAAATAAAGATTTTGGAAGTCATATATAATAGTATAACTTCATATTGGTAGTTTTCAAGTTAGATAGTTCTCTTACTTGTAGTTACTCTATGTACAAGAGCTAGAGAAAGGTTGGATATGATGATTAAATATTAATACATAGAATTGTAAGTAAAGCAAGTGGCTATGATGGAGAAAATGCAGATGAATAGTGAAGGTAACAATGTGACATTCAAAAGTCTACTCATTCCCCAGTATCCTGCCAGGGTTATAGTACTATCTGCAAATACTCGAGCTAAAGTTCCCGCTTCTGTTGAAAGTAGTCCGCCATTATAGGTTCCTTTAGAAAGCCTTGAAGACATGACTCGAGATAGGAGGTTAAGGTTAACACCTGCAAAGACGATATTGTTAACCATGATTTGTTATTTTGCATTTGAAGTCTATATATGCATGAATTACCTTCGAGTACTTCAGCAGCTACAAATGTGATTAGAGCTGAACCGACATATTGCAGCACAGAATATGGGATCACGACATGGAAACTCAGAACTATTCCCAAGCACACCAAGATTTCCGACGCAAGCAAAACCTGTCTGCAGGAAATCATTGAAACTTAGTATCAGCATCAGATAATAGACAAGCTTAAGATGGTCCACAAAGTATAACACTTGCAATCCAAATGTTGTTCTTGGACTTAGCAAAATTGATTTTGATATTAGTTTTGTTCGGCTATTATGGAAAACTAGCGGCTGCTGATGGATTATATATTCAACTAGTTATGATCTGAATCTAAACGAGCTGTTAGTTATAACCTGCTATCCCTCAATACTATATAAGCGTCCAAATTGGATAAAGGAAGAGAGGGAAGGCAACAATTATGACTCCCCTGGATGTGTAGCAGTTGGTTCAACCAATAATACAATGCGTTATTGACGAAAATGGCAGGAAGTTACTGATAAGATAGCTTCTGTATTTACCTCTCTTCAAAAATGTTGCTGAGGTAGCTTCCAACGAGAATGTTCACCGGAAGGACAGTCAACCCAAGGCATGCAAGAAAAATGGCCACATTGCTTGTTGACCATATGAAGTAGTACGTGGTGACGACACTTGATTCAGCTAGTAAAATCTCCATTGCATACTTCAACATAAAGTAAATGAGCAATTGAACCTGTTCAGAAAGTCATGGGCATATAAACTTTTCTCAGATCCTGCTAAAATCTGCACAACCATAATATATTTAAATTTGTGATAAAATGGTTCATTATCATACCAGAAACTTTCATCATTTATTCAAATTTCTTATGGGAGATTTGGTTAATCCTTTACGCTTTAGCATAAGCTATTATACTTGATGAAATCAACTGAAATTCAAACCTTCACTGATGGGGTAAGCAGCTTATATGCAGAGACGATGGAAGTAACAGGTTTTTGGATCTCCTCTGAAGATTCTTCACTATTATCACAATCTTCGTCTTCATCTTCATCTTGTTTCATCTCCTCTTCACTTACAAGCAGTGGCTGGGTAATACCTTTCTGCACTGAACCATTTTCAATCAGCCCTGAAAATCAAAAACAGTTCTTTCAGATGGAATTTTGATTACGGCAGATGTTAAATCTCTGGAGCGAAATTCATATAAAACGAGCAAGGGATTTTATGTACTGTGCCTTAATCCGTCACGGATATTGGGCAAGAGTAAAACTGTTGAATGTATAACCAACTTTAGCAAGGATGTTATTGAAAGCAAAAATACGCATACGCCAAAGACAAAATCAGTTAGCATATAGCTATTAATGTCTCCATATCTGAAGCTCCTATTAGTGGAGTTCGAAATTTCGTTGCTCCGACTCGAATGTCTACCTAATGAGCATCAAAACTCTATATGCTTTGATTATTGAAGAGCAGAGGAATCTGGGAAAACTCTCAAGCAGTAAAAGGGATGGATCGTCTATTAAACTACGAAGCCAGGTATGAAAACAGATTTGACCCAATTACAAGTCTGTATCATATAATCATGTCCACACTGTCCCCGCTACAATATGGTAATTATCTGTTGTATTTGACCAATGTAAGAATCCTAAAAGAGTCAAGTAGTCTTCCAGATAGAAATATATAAAACTGTAAACAACAGGTTTGAGCAACCTGGTGCAGCAACTTATACAAGGTTCTCAATAAGTGAATAACGAATCGAGTGACTGAATCCCAAAAAGAAGATATCCAAGTGTTAGTGTAGATTACATACCACTATTGGCTTTTGGTAGCGGAACATCCTCTATTTCCTCCTTTGGAGGCTCACTAAAGGTAGTCCACAAGCATAACAGGTAAAGAAACCATGCAAGAGCCATTATCCATCCAGGTAAAGTGTCTTGGTTAAAAGTGATCTTCAGGAACTTAAAGTTAGTTTGAAGCAAGCAGGCAACAGCTGGACCACATGCCATTCCAAGTGCACTTGCACTTACAAAACCAGCCGAAGCCTTCATTCGCAAGTGGAGAGGAACACAATCAGTGATATAGCGTCTATTAACTGCTCTTGCCGAACCAAGCCTGAAATAGTATAAGCCATCTAATGATAAAGACTTACTTGTTAGGAATATGCAATTGAACTAATTAATTGAAAATTTATTCTGGATGAAGTGGAAACCAATCACATAGTGCATCAATAACTAGATGATTCCAATTGAACGAACAGTATTAAAACCAATTGCTATTCAGATTAATTTTTTAAAACCATGCAAACAAGAATGGAATAGATACTTAGAGCTACTCCATTTTTTTTTCCTGATATAGATAAAAATATTTTGTATTCCTGTATAACTTAAGAACAATAATGGATATATCCTCCTCCAGTAAATAAGGATATTCTTTTAACTAATTACTACTATAAAAAAGCTTAGCCCAAAAGCTAAAAGTAAAATTCTATAATAAAGGATATGGAAATACAGATTACTTAAGCAGCACTATAGTGAGTACCACACTTACCCACAAAATAGACGTCCAACTAGAAGTAAGTATATCGAGTTGAAATCATAAGCCAGTGCATATAAGGTATTCCCGACAAGAAGGACAATGCTGCTGAAAACAAGAGGCTTCATGTAGGATTTATTTGACCATGCACTAAAATACACTGAAGAGAACACCTGGGCAACAGCCATAGACCCAATCACGGCCCCACAAAGAGTTGCTGCAGCTCCAAGACTCAAAGAGTAATCATCTGCTGTTGGGACTATTATGTATGTGTTAACCATATACAAGAACGCATTGGCCAAGTTCAGAACAAGTGACATCAAGTGATATCTCTCATTTGCAGCATGATCCTCAGAAGGAGTTGGTAGTTCTTCTGGTAAAATAAGTGCATGTTTCCCCAAATAGTGAAGGAAATCAGTTGAATTTGTTAGTCTATCCACGGCTTGATTAATAGAACCAATGATCGGGTCCTGCATGGTAGCAATAAGCTTTTTCACAAACAAAATCAGGATGACCGGAACTACAGGTTAGTTATATTTATATTAGCTCATGTCTCCTTTCAATATTTCACTTCTCGTGGAGTCAATTTACAAGAAGGAAATTATCTTTCCGATACCACAAACCTTGACGGATTTCTGTAGTTCTCGCTTCCATATGAGAAGTGCAACTACACTTGAACCACAGTCCAACACAAGACTGATTCTAACACAAATAGTTTGAAATTTCCACTTATATCGCTAGAACTAACAGAAATTGTCCTAACAAGTCCAGTTATCACAGAATACAAACTATTGGGTGGCATAAATATAATTGAGTAGAGTTATTTCATATATTTTCTTAAAGTAGCGTCTCCCCGGGAAATAAACAACGAGAAGTACCTTTTGTGACTTTTTTCAATGGGATTTACTTTTTAGCACCAAATTTAGCTTTAAGTATAGTCAAACTAAAGGTTTAACTAATGTTAGAGCCATTGGTTTAAAATATGAATTTGTGTGTTCGGTGTCAATATTTTGAATGTATTAGATGTAAAGAGTGAATTATCTTTCATCTGCTCGTAAGTTACAGAGAAGAATAGATAACTAAAATAGAATAACAAAAGAAATTTACAACTAAGATAATTAAGAGGCAATAAAGTAACATGAATTGGTTTAAAGGACAAGAGAGAACCTGAAGAGCCAGACCCGGGTGATCATATATTGAAGTATAGTTCCCCTTGTCTTCTTGAAGATCCGCAAGATTGCGAGATATGGTTCCAACTACAGCTGAAATGCCCTGCATGTGCCTAGTTATGTATTTGACTCATGCTAAAGATTACAGAAATAAAGTCTCAGCTAATTCTGTTGGAAAGCGTTATTATCCTAAAAGATGCATTTTAGAGTAATTTAGAGAAGACGGAATAAATTATTAAAGAACTCGAGAAAACCAATTATCTGGAAAATTACAAAACTTAAGTTCAGTTGTCATACCACATGCTTAAATATTTGTCTCAGCTGCGAATACGGATGATTTGCTCGAGTCTTGACAAAGTAATTGGTGAATTTATAACCACATCTCTTGTCAAATTTTTTCAGTATCTTGCGCACACCGATGGCATTCATTTCAACGAAAAAGAGAAGCTGTAGCAGTTCTCTGCCTACATCTCTATATGACTCTTGAAGTTCAGATAATTTTGAACCATCTTGTTGCTGTACTAGGACATCATGCTCTTGCCCAAGAATAAATAACCTACTTGCCAGTTCCCCTTGTTGTTCCAACAGGAATAGGACAATCTTTTCAATCTGAAATCATAAAGATACTGATCTAAGTGCAGACAATTATTTTGTCAAAAAGTTAATGACTGTCCAAATTTTTAGTAAAATTTAGATACTTCCTGTTTATGCTTGTACCTGCTTATCTAGAATCCTTGAAAAGTCCTTTAGAACATACTCGTGACTTTGTTCGGAAACTTCAATCTGCTGCACATAGTTCTTTACTTTCTTCTTCATCAACTTGTAGTTAATGTAATATCTGAAATGAGTCAGTGTAACCATCAATGGTAAGCCACTCTGCGGTATAATACTGTTTGAAGAGAAAACTTACAGATGCTTAACTGGTTTACTGTTACTTAAGTTGTGATAGCTAGGCTGAGGGGATATTTGTTACAAGTGTACATGATCCTGTTTCGGCATAGAAAGTAACGTAAAACAACAAAAGGAAAGATAAAAAGAATAATAAATCCCAATTAATATTTATTCGGTAATAGGTACCCGAGTAAAGATATGACACCTGGGCTTAACTCAACTCCAAAAGCTAGCACATGAGGGGAGGATTGTCCAAGTCCATATACGCAGACCGTCAGTCTATTCCTCGACCTATGTGGGACTTCCACCCACTTCAACAACCCCCAATCCAGGGCCCATCAGACGCGTGGACCTGGAGCGCAAACGGGGATGAACCCGACTCTAATACCATGTAAGGATATAACACCTAGGCCTAACTCAACCCCAAAAGCTAGCTCATAAGGGGAGGATTGCCCAAGTCCACATAAGCAGACTAGTGTCAATCCATTCCTCAACCAACGTGGGACTTTCATCAACTTCAACAATATTCAAGCCTCTCAGGGGTCACTTGGCATGTATTAGAGGAGTACATGTATTAGCCTTGATAGTATGTAATACCTTGTTTGGTGGTGTTTTACAACGTATGTATAACTCATTCATGCTATCCTATATTACAGGTTGTATAACTAATACATAGCAATCTATGGTATTGGTATTAGCTATACCGGGATTATTAATATTTGAATAAGCATGTCTAAAGACAGAACTGAACTGCCCTCGAATACACCAAACCAACCAGTTCAACATAACTAATCCTAGGATTACTTATACACATATTTAGTATTATTCTTATGCATCCTACCAAATGACCCTTAAAGTTCCAACATTGTACTTACTAGTAGTAAATAAATTAATTTTCCATGGAAACTTAACCTAAAATACAAATTACACACAGATTAACCATGGAAACGTACCCTTGCCATTCTTGAATTTGAGTTTCTTTCAACTTTTTCCCGAAATTAACCATCTTTCACAAGCAGGGGATGCTAATCTGACAAAATGAAGAAATAAATTTAAAAAATAAAATAAAAAATAAAGAGCTGATACTTCAAACTACTAGAATTAGTGAAATCAATTCTGAAAATCATGTGACACAAACGCCATAAACTCAGACATAAGTGTTGCAAGTAAAATAAACTTATCATTGTTTCTGACTTTGATCCCTTTCGTAATTAACAAATTAAATTCCAGATTTAAGATGAAGAGTCAAAATTTTCACTAAAATATATTAAATTATAAAAAAGTAAAACTCACAAAGCAGATAATATACACATATATTAAAAAATTATATTTATCCAACTATATCATAATTTTTCGACATGCGGCGTTAAGTCCACACCCCTCAACAACACCCAAAGTCGAGAAGTCGTAAAAAAGAGGAACTCAAAACATGGTACATATAATTTTTTTTTTTTTTACGTACATGTGGCTAACATGCATGATTTCAAATTTCAGAGTACACGTCAAAGTTTCCATCTCTTCTACAAGTCAAAGCTTGTGTTTTTTTTACTTCTCAATCTATGTATGAGAACCAAAATAAAAGGAAAAAACAAACTCATGCAAGATCTGAAAAAGAAAATCTGTGAAACAATTCCTTAATTACTCCTGCATGTACACTAATACTACAGAAACATATATTAATTCGCCTAGCAGGAATTTCTTGATCAAAATATAAAGAAGTAAATTCACAAATAAATCAACGGTGTCAACTTGTGGTATATATACGTTGAAAAAATATATTTTTTACTTAACTATATAGTATAATTTTTTGATAAAAGGGCACGCCCTCGAGAAGGGAGGATTTTGCAGATCCGTTGAGTAGTAAAATAGTCGAAGAACTTGAACTCATTAATCTTGAGGGTATTTTTTTTAGTTTAATTTGTTGAGAAGCTTTACCGTTTATTTTATTTTGCAATTTATTATACTCCCTAAGTCCCAATTTATTAATATGTATCTTTCAGATTTAAAGAGTAAAATTAATTTTTTCTTAATATTAATTATTTTGATTTATAATATTTTTTTTTTGGAGATAATACATCGAAACATCCTGAACTTGTGGCCAAAACTTACTTTAAACCCTGAACTAATCAGATAATTATATAAACCCCTTAATAACATTAAAGTGAATTTTTTACCTCCTAAAAAAATTATATCATTCTCACTGTGGAGAGTGGAGTACACACACCCCAATTTAAGCCACGTCAATGTTATGTCATTGTCACATCAGTGTCATGTCATTGCCACGTAAGAAATTATATTTTTTTTGTAATTCCACACACATACTATTTTTATATATTTTTTAAAAAGAAGAAAAAAAAATATATATATATATATATATATAAAAATCCACCTCCCTTTCCTCCTTCTTCTTCAGCCCCCGCCCCCAACCCCATCCCACGATTTCTCCTTCTTCTTCTTCTTCTTCAAACAGCCTCCTCACCCCAACCCCCAACCTCGCCCGTTCCTCCCCCTTCTTCTTCCTCCTCTCATGAACAACAACTAACCTCCGCTCCACAAACCCCATTTCTCTTTCTTCTTCTTCCTCCTCACATGAACAACTGACCTCCATCGCCGGAACAACGACAACAATAGTGGACTGCTGCAACTGATTCTGATCGCTGGTTTCAGCGTTTTTAGGCGAAGAATTCTGTCGTTTCATCGATTAGTTTTTTTGGTTAAATTGAATAAGGTTAAAGATTTGTAGAATTTATTTTCCTACTCAATTCCATGATTATAATTAGCTTGTAAACTTGGTTGAAGGAATAAGGTTGGTAAATATAGTTTCAATATCTTGATTTGTGAAGAAACTATAGTTTCACTGTGATAAAGCAGAAGAAACTATAGTTTCACTGTGATAAAGCAATAAACATTTGAACAAGTTAGTCGTGATGCTATTGATCTCTTCTTTCTCATGTTGTTTAATTGTAGTGATTTATGAGATTTGAAAATTTCAAAGGAAAAAAAAAATTATAGTTAAAAATTTAAATGAATTTCTTTTTTCTGTGATTTGATGCTCTTTGAATTTTTTGGGTGTTGAAATTTAGCAAGTTCTTGGAGAACGATACCTTAAAGAATTGATTTTTATGTATTTTGGAGATTTAATTTATTGATTCTTGATCTTTATATGAAAGTTTATTTGTTGTATAATTTATGTATTTTATTATTGTGTATTTGATTGAAGATTTTGGTGAATAGAAGTGAAAAAAATAAATAAAGGAAGAAGGAGAAATAGGGGTGGTGGGGTGCGAGGAAGAAGGGGAAAAAAATAATGTTTAAAAATATTAAAGTGGGCCTACTACTAAAAAAAAAATTTATACTTTTTTTCCACTAAAAGGCACTTTTATTTTTTATTTTTGCCACGTCAGCTGTTAAGGGGGCAAAATAATACACTTTAAAGTTCATAAGGAAGTGAATAATTACTCGATTAATTTAGGGTCTAAAGTAAGTTTTGCTAACAAGTTCAGGATATTTTGATGTATTATTTCAAATTTTTGATATAGTTTTAAAATTGAAAATTCTATGTACAAATCGTGGTCACAATCAATAAATTTAATTCTCAAAATTCATTGTTAAGTTTTCTTTCAGTTTGTTTAAATAACAATGCTAATGGAATGAAATGTTGATTTTTCAGTTCTTTAAAGGGAAGATTTACCTGTACCTTCCATTAGAATTTGACTTATGTAGGTACTTTCGACATAATTTTCGAATATTCTGTACACTTACCTTTATACCCTCTCATTTCGTTTATTGTTATTATATTAAAAATAATTATTTTAATTTATTTATTTAATTTTTTAAATCAAGATAATTTTAATGTTTTTTTTTTTTTTTAGAATTTGTTTGATCAAATTTAGTTTTTTATTTAAAAGTATTTATTTAAAAAAATGAGATGTTTGTTCAATTCTTTGACAGAGTGCTTTTGAGAAGTAGAAAAAATACTTTTTCATAAGCTTTAAAAATAGTAGTGGTTTTTCTAAAATATACTTAAAACGACTTTTAAAAAGATTGGACATCCACCAATTACTGCTCAAAATTATTTTTTAAATTTATTGGTCAAATATAAAACTTTTTTGAAAAATACTTTTAAATAAAACACTTTTCAAAATAAGTTGATCTTAGAAGTTTGGCCAAGTAGATTAGTAGTATTAAAACCTATATAAGGTAATAATAGTTGAATATTTCAGGACATTATTAATAAAATTAATTTAATAAAATATACTTCTAATTAAATTTTTCTTAATGAGTGTGCTATGTCAACAAAAAATAAGTAAAATGAAATGAAGATCGTATACGTTGTGATCTACTAAGTGATAATATTATGCATTAGTATTATTTTACCTTTCAATTGGAATACAAAATTGTTGTTTCGTAAAATATTGATAAATCATGTGATATTTAAATTTTTGATACTACAATCAAAATAATATAGTAAAATTATTATTATATTTATTATTTTTAAAAGAGATATATCAAATTAATATTGAATAAATAAAAATAAACAGAAAAAATATTAATTTTCATCATCCTTTTTACTCAATAAATATGAAGAGAAGATTAATATAATTAAAAAATCTATTAAGTTAAGATTATAATACTAAAGATACTAGTACTCTCGCAAGTAGTAAAATGGACCGAGGGGGGAGTGTAAGTAACGTTTTCTTCAATTAATTTTATGTTATTATTATTGTGTGTAGTTTTTCGAAAACAACAACATACCCAATACTTCTCCGTTTCATATTTATTTGCATGTTTATTTTTTTTATATAATTCTTTAAGGAAAAAATCACAACATACACAACTCCGTTTCATATTTATTGACATGTTTATCTTTTTACATAATTTTTTAAGGAGAAAATAACATCAACAACATACACAATGCTTCTCCATCTCATATTTGTTGGCATGGTTATCTTTTTACATAACATAATTCTTTAAGAAGAAATTAATAAAAAATACAAACTAACTAATATTATGACTTTATAAATTCACATTAAATATTATCATTATCTATTAAAATTATTACTCTTTTATTAAATTATTAAAGGTGATTTTTTTAAAAATATATTTAATTAACTTTTAAGTTTTTAAATATATTACTCCCTCCGTTTTAAAAAGGAATGACCTACTTTTTTTTTTAGTCCGTTCAAAAAAGAATGATTTTTTTTTCTTTTTTGGCAATACTTTAATTTCAATTTTTCAAAAGACATGTTTAGGACCACAAGATTAAAGGACATTTTGGTACATTTGAAATTACTTTAATTTAAGACCACAAGATTAAAAATTTTTCTTTATTTTCTTAAATTTTATGTCAAGTTAAAATAAGTTATTTTTTTTTAAACGGAGAAAGTAATTACGGTTGGAAAAAGTCCCTTTTGTTTATGGAAGGGAATAATTATCTCTTCATCGATGTGCTTTAGTATGTAGAGCATTAATTTATCATAGTCAGGGTTGGTTACTTTTATGAAAAAGACAGCCACACAAGGCTCCCTTTTTCAGTTTATGGATACACATGGCGCTCACAACTTGCAATCTGGGATGTAATCCTCTTTTTGTCTCCCTCCTGGATTCTTGATGTTGATTTCTTTGTTTTTAATCCCCTCAACAACTGATTTAATCTTTAATAAAATGTCCTGAGTTTAAATTCAATTAAATATGAAGTTATTTGTATTAGAGAACTGTTAATAACTAAACTTAGTTTTTTTGTTTTTTTGTTGTCAATCAAACGTTCAGTATTCGCATTGGAGCTAACTAATTTGAATTCGCGTTGAATAAAACTTATTCGGAGGTAGTGCTATCAAAAAGTTTTTCATATTCAGAATTCGAACTCGAGATCCCACATCTTTTAGTGGTAACTGAGCTTGTCTTTAATAAGATGTTTTGAGTATAAGTTCAATTAGTTATGGAGTTACTTTTGTTAGAGTCTCTTATAGTTATAAGTGTGAGTCAAGCTAAGTTTGAATTTAACTAAGGGTGTGTTTGATATGATGGAAATATTTTTCAGAAAATGTTTTCCGGTTTTCTCTTGTTTGGTTTCAATAAAAGTTTAGGAAAATATTTTTCAAGACAACTTATTTTCCACCATTTGATGAAAAATGACTTCCCTTATGGGCCAAGGGAAGTCATTTTTCAGAAAATGTCAAATGTGACTTATGACCTCACTCTCACCCCTCTTCCCACCCCAACAACACTTATATTCACATGACTCAAAAAAAATTTACATTACTCGGAAATGTTTCTCGCTGTGCTTTGCTTCAATTTTTTACTGTTTGAAATAAAAAATAATGAAGCCCGGATTTTTTCCATTTTCAATTCGTTGAATATATTGTTATTTTCATATGCATAGAGGAAGACTTACTTGTGTTACTTTTGTTAATTGCATATTTCATTTTGTTATCGATGTAACTTGTTTCACGAGGTTGAATAAGTTTATCGTTCTGTTATATTTCTATTAATTGTTAGTATCTTGAGATTGTCCTAATAAAATGTTGAAAAATGTCTTCTATATTTGTTAATTAATAGTTGCTTAAATTTAGTGATTGTACTATTTTAGTATTCGATATTGATATTATTTGTTATGCTTAAATTAGTTCTTACAAATTGTTGAGTTGCTAGAGGCACTGATATACTAGTTAACAGATAGTAGTATTTTCTAAAAAATATTTTTTCGCTCATCAATCGAACACTAGAAAATATTTTTCTAAAAAATATTCCCTACTCACCAATCAAACACCATAAAATATTTTTCGAAAAATATTTTCCATTCACCAACCAAACATGAGAAAATAAGTAGAAAACCAATTTATTTTCTAGGAAAACATTTTCCATGGAAAATATTTTCCATCATACCAAACACACCCTAAGTTTCAATACTTATACTGAACAATAATATAAAAATAAAAATAATAAAGCTAGTAACTTTACTTGAAATTCAAGATATATTGTATACATCAATTTCACTTGTCATGTTTTTTTTTTATGAGCTAAGCAATATAAACTACTATCAATATTTTAAAATATATTTCTTGTCATATTAATATTTTTTGTTTAGTTTTTAAAAATAAAAATTTAAAATATTAAATTAATTTAAGTCAATTTAACTTCTTTTTTCCCTGTATAGAAAATGTTTCTCTTTTGGGTTCTTAAAGTAGGAGCAACACTGCGCTAAAAGCACATGAAGGTGCCAAGAAAAGAAAATAGCCACGGAATCTCTATACGAATAGTTGGATAGATTTATGTTTCCGTTTAAAGCTAAGATACATAAATTATATATTCACTATACATATATTATACATAAATCATACACTGATCAGTTAAAATTGTGAATAGACAACTATTTAGGTTTATTATAGAGGTAAATAGGAAATAATAAATGAAGTTCTTGATTTCCAACGGCATTGGATGGAAATTATTAGATGAGATCATTTGAGTAAAATTACTTCACATCTATTACTAAAATGTCACTACTTTTTCATGAGATTTTCTACTAAAAATATTCAGTGGATATTCATATAGATATTTTAATTGAATAAGTGTAAATAAAATAATAGTAATAATTTCATAACGAAAAAAATTAAGAAGCTTCCCAGGATCATACCATTACGAAACCACGCAAGGGCAAAGTCTGATCATGGTGATTATTTGTTCAAGACCTAGTATTTCAATGAAAATTTGTTTCTCATCATGTGTTCTTCTCGTGAACACATTCAAGGTGAAATGGGTGGAGAAATCATACTATTTTATATAACACAAACTTTTCATTAATTCGCTCTGAAAAAAAAATAATTCTATTTCTAGTAGCGATCAGCACAACAGAGAGAAGAAATGCATGCAGAATTGCAGATGATATGTGAAGAGACGGAACATAGAAGATAAAACTACTTACATGTTAAAATTAGCTTGAGAGAGCAAATTAAGAACTAGTGATATTCTTGATGCAATATCTCAGTAGTGTCTAATGAGTATGGAAAATACTTGTGTAGTATAAATGGAGTGTGCAGAACAAGAAGTTCAAGAATCTTTGTGGGGGGTTTTGTAAGCAAAATTAAAGAAGAGGAGTTGTGGTTGGGGTGGGGGTGAGTGCTGGGGGGGGGGGTGTTCTGCTAAGGCCTTTTGGGATGTCAAGGGCCATGTAAAGTAGAAACAGCTCCCCACCAAGTAACTCATCAGTCTCTAAGAATTTGCCACGTTTTACAATGTAGACAAATTAAATAACAGTACTAGTAGTAAAACAAATTGAAAGTAGCCATCTCTTTCAATTTGTTTGCTACTACTAGTTGTTTCAACATAATTTAATTCATAGAAAATAAATTTTAATTATAAATAAAAATATGAATTTATTGATAAATAATGGGGTACAAATCTGTTCCTTTCTTTTCTCTTAATTTTCTTCATAATTCGAGGGCCGTCAGTAGCATATTTTTTGAATGTATGAAGATTTGGATATGAATTTCTCCTTTTCTCTTAATTTTCTCCATAATTCGAGGGCCGTCAGTACCATGTTTCTCGAATGTATGAAGATATGGATATGAATTTTTCCGTAATTCAATGGCGTATTTCTCGAACGTAAGAACATTTGGATTTGATCTCCGAATTTGATCTTCATGAAAGGATAAAAAAGAGAGGGTTTTGATCTTTATGAATATCCCATGAATTTGTGGGATACTGGATATGCCTTTTAAAGGATATTTGCCCTTTATATAGGCATCAAGAACTTTAACCAAAATTAAACTCTTTTTGTAAGTTCACAAAATTTCAATATCTACACTAATGTTAGTTTAACTCATGAAAATGAAGTTAAAAAATAGGATTTCCAATGCGTATGATTTGAAATATACCATAATATTTATGTGGTTACAAATTATATGTTTTTCTTTATAATTTGTGGCTCAAAATATCTCATAATATTTATGTGATTATGAGATGTTTAAAATTATAATCTTAAATAAATCATGTAGAGATATAAAAATTTCTCACTAAAAATAAAGTGGAAAGTGTTAATTATTTTTAAACATATAAATATACTACAATCTAATATTCCTTTCATTATATTATTACTTGTTCAACATATTAAAAATAATAAATATTCTTATTTACTGATCCATTTTAACAAACCAAGAGAAAGTTAATTTAAAGGATCAAGATAAGAGGTTAAGGTTAATTTTATTATTATTATTATTATTATTATTATTATTATTATTATTTTCTTTAAGATTTTCAGTTTTAATCTATTTTGGGGCTCAGTTAATTCGATTTTGAATTGGAAAGTCTCACTTTGAATGTAAGTGCTATCTACCAAAAAGCATTTCATATTTAGAACTCAAACCGATCGAGATCTATGATTAAGAAGCCACATTTTACATGAGATTCAATCTAGCTCGTGAGTACTATATATGGCATCTTGCATCCTGGTGTATTTCGTCCTGTCCATTACTCATCATGATGATATATTGAAAACTCGATGAGAACACATTTCTTTTGTATTATTCATCATGTCCAATCTGACGGCAATAATGAAAACATTACAATTTACATGGAAATAAAAGGAAAAATATTATAACTTTGTTCTTTTTGCTAAATAATGAAAAGGAGAGTGCAACAGTACTATGCTATTTATCATACAAATTAGAATCGCGGTAGGATGAATAGGATCCTTCCACCTTAACCGAAGGTTTTGGTGCAAGTCTTGGGTATCATGAAATTTTTTTATTAGGGAGCATTTCCTTATAAAATGGCCTGACGCAGTGCAAATTCAGATTAATCCAAACTCCGACTCAGAGATATATCAATAAATACCGGCCAAGTGAAAAACCAATTAAAAGAATCATTTTAACTACCATTTTGAGGTCGTTATCTTGATCGTACGTACTAATTCTTATATGTACATTCATACAAGTGGTTCGTGATTGTAAATCTATCTAGTGTACATGTGGATATATTTCTAGTGGAAAGCAACATCATAACTGACATATAAGATAGTACTAATTACAACTGGACGACTCTCATGAACAACAAAATCCATTGGTTCTTATATTTCAAATATTAGAAAGATAATATTACATATGGGGTAATTCACCTTGGATATGTAGTGGAATGGCTCAAATTTCAGATTTTATGACAATGATATATGCATACATTAAAGATGAAAGGAATATGCCTTTCTTTTTACCTGGTCCAGTAGTGGCATAATTGCCAATAAAGCATGTGACAAATATTGTGAGATTTGAGTTTTAAATTTCAATTAAAATAATAAGCGATTTATGACGAGATCTTCCCTCTACTTAAATTTTGATGGGTACGAGTATTCGATGGAATAGTTGAAGTGCGCAAAATGATCTGGACACCGGAGTTATTGAAGAAGGAATGTTCTCTTCTTTGTAGTAGTACTTGTCGAAATCGGATCATTTTAATAACCAAAATTAACATGGATATTTTCATCATAAAATAAAGCTCTATATTGTCTCCAATTGTTAGGGACAAATTAAAGATAGCCAACCTATAAAACTAGAGTTTTCAGATTGGATTTTTTAACGTTTTTTGTTGTCAAGAAAGTATTAGTCACGGGTAAATAAAATATTACAACTAGCTAGCTACCTACGACCACTTTTCTCATGTGCAATTAAGATTTTCTAAATTTTTTGAGCTTCTTGTCCAGGTCATTGGTAAAATATTTAGCTTAAAAAAGGACTAAGTGAGTTAGGTTTGATTTAATATGTTTTAAAAAATGGTGTTTAGTTTGCCTTTTAGGTGCAACACAAGATGTATAAAGATATTCCAACTTTCTTAGTCAAGTATGAATGTGTATATGATATTAATTTAATTTAATAACAAGATATTTACCTACAATTAGCTTAACTTGTCATATTTTTTAGAGTATACTTTTATTATGGTGGAACTTGCTTTGTTTGTTGCCCAAATTAAATGTAGCATGAGTCCAAAAACATAGGTTTCTTTCACTAATTATAATGTGTATGGACCTGCATCAAAGATTCTCTCCCACCTAGATCGATCTTATCCACTTAAGATCAAGCATCAAATTCATGTTTTTATACTGTTGATGAGGATGGACTATGTAATTATGAGTCTTTTTACTTGCATAATAATTTTTTTTTGCCTATTTCTCTTTGTTTTCTTTTTGGCCAATACAACATCATTACTAATGATATTGAGATTGTTTAATTTTCTTTCATTGTCAATCTTTTTTTTATCAAAATGGAAAAGGTCAATAAGCACTCACCTACGAGTTGACACTAAAATATTGAAGCATTTTCTACATAAGCATTATAGGAATAATTACAAAAGAGTCATTACAAAGAAGAAGAAAAAAACAGGCTGAATAAATATCTTAGTTATTTCAGATTTCATCATGAAGCATGGATAAACTACTTAAAGCATGTATGTGATCACAACATTCCCTTTGTTCCATAGAGAAATTGATTCCATTTTACTAGTAACACTTACTAGGAGTTATTATTAATATTATTGTTCCATAGAGAAATTGATTCCATTTTACTAGTAACACTTACTAGGAGTTATTACTAATATTAAAGAATTAGAGGCTCTTAAGTAAGATCACGAAATAAGGGATTCATTATTCATTTGAAAAAAAAATTCAGGCATCATGCTCATTGGTTCAGTATTTCAAACTACAGAATATCGAAATTATTTGTTGAAGCCTCAAATTTATAATTAACGTAATTAAAATATTTTTGCTTGTATTTTGAATGATAATCTTAATGGATAATATTTTTTTAAGGTGAAAATGATGGCCAGCATGTTGTCATTGTGCTTAACTCATATTGACGAGTGAATCAAGGTTGTCTTGATAAAATTAATGGTCTAAAGTTAAATTATAATGTGATGTGTTAAATATATACACATAATAAAAATATTATCAATAATTTAGAGTTATTTTTTTTATTTTTACGTATTACCATTTTAGTGTAATATTTTTAGAAGACATTAAGCATTTAAGTTCACATAATAATTTTATTATTTATAAAAGTAAGGACTAATTTTAACTAATAAGATGTTAGTCATTTGTTTGCAATGCATTACTTGAATATTAGTGTGAAAACTTTATCTATTACTATGATACAACAACAATAACAAACCCAGTGTATTCCCACATAGTGAGGTCTGGGGAGGGTAAGATGTACGCTGTCCATACCTCTACCTCTAAAGAAGTAGAAAGGCTGTTTCCGATAGACCCCCGGCTCGAGACACGAAATACTACACAAATACATAGTAAAGCATGGAACAAGATGGCATAACACAAATACGACACCCACAAGTAATAGAAAACAGAGAAAAGCAAACAGATTTGTAATAAAACATGAAACAAGGTATCATAACAAGAATAATACCCCTACCAAGTAATTCCCTACACTAGCGACCCAAACTGACCCTAGCCTTCTGCCCTAATTCGCGTCCTCCAGATCTTTCTATCTAGTGTCATGTCCTCAGTGAGCTGTAACTGCTCCATGTCCCGCCTAATCACCTCTCCCCAGTACTTCTTCGGCCTACCCCTACCCCGCCTAAAACCATCCAAAGCTAGCCTCTCACACCTACGAACCGGGGCATCCATGCCCCTCCTCATCACGTGTCCAAACCATCTCAATCGGACTTCCCGCATCTTATTATCACGCTCCAAAATCCCATCGGGCCGGACTGGCACCCGAAGCCGAGAAGGCCCGGGAGAACCCGTTCAAATACTTGTACCTTCACTTACATGTCACCAAAAATTTGGACAGCACTTCGTTGCATATAGAAGGGTCTAATTACCTGTATCAGCACAACACACACAAATATATATATATATATATATAATACTTGGCCGTCGGGGCCACCACATATACAAATATAACATCAATATATAAACTTCCATGACTTTACCCTTCCTTATGTCTACAAAGCCTCTAGGATATACATGACATAACTAGGGTCGGGACAAACCTCCCGCCCACACATGACTCCTGTACAATAACAAAACATAAGGAACCGACTCGGAAAGCTCCGAAGCAAACTGGAGCTCACCAACAATAGTTGTATGACCTGGCTCCTATCTATGTTGTGTATGAGCTGAAGCACCTGTGCCTGCAGCATGAAATTCAGGTCCCCCGTGAGGGACGTCAGTACGAAATATGTACTGAGTATGTAAAGCTGTAAATAATCATATGTGATAGGGGGATCAAGAAAATCAGACACAAGTGAATAAATCATAATAGAAGTGAACCACACTTCATAAACACTTTTAGGATCATGTACATTATCATTAATCTGAATTGGGTTCTTGAATTCAAACACATTTGTGGATCGTTCATTCCATTCTTTACAATTATCATTCGTCATTACCTCCTCCTCCCGAACCTCCAACCACCTAACAATAATCAATATTGTACCGTACTGTGACCATTAGGCTACCCCCAGTACATATCAACTGTAATCATATCAAGTATCGGGATCGGCCCATGTTAGGCTTAAGCCCCTGGGCTACCACCCACACGTATATCAAGTAACACACATAAGAGATCTTTTCAATAACTTAGTTCAAAAGCTTTTGAGATTATTACATTAGTGTTCATGCCAATATAGTACCTTTGGAACAATGATACATCAATAGGAACCAAGTAATAAACCTTCTATACAATAACGATGTAATAAAGACTCATTGGTACATCAACAATGTGTTTCAGAATCATCAATATCACAACAATGAAATAGGAGCCTTTTGGTATATCAATGAAATATTTTGACACTTTATAGAATGGAAACAACTTCGTTGGTAACGTAGAACAATACATGTTTTTTGGACAACCTCGGAATCTTACTTGATGGAACATTGGTGTTTTCATGCCAAAGAACATCGTTAGAGTATGCTTTACATACCTCGTTGTAGATTCGGATACCAATTCAACACAACTTTCCGCCTTTACAAATCACTTATCTACAATGAAATGTTTGGCATCTAGTATTAGCAACCCAACACCACAATTCTCTTCCATAATTCCATACAACCAATATTTGCAAAGCATTCCAAAAACCAACTTGAACAGTAGGTTTATGTGTATATATATATATATAATCATTATTTCAATACCACATCATCACACCAAATCCCTTCACAATTCAACATAATCCAACCATGCACAAGAATAATCCAACATCATTTCCAATTATCTTTCAACAACAATCAAATAACATAATTCTTATGCTCACATGCATATATATACATATCCATATAAATAACACCAACATAATTTACATCCTTACCATAAAATGGCCCTTTTGATTTCGAAGTCCTGTTGGCACAAATAAAGGGTGCTTCTCGAAGCCCTCGAGACGGTGAACACAACTACTGAATCAATTTGGATTTTCTACGGTTGAATCACAAGATAATTGGAGTTGAAATTAGGCTAGGGTTTCTTATTCTTCAATAATTTGGATGATAAATGATGGATACGAGGCTAAGTATATGTATATAATGACCAATTTTCGTCCATGAGGTGATGGAAAATGACCATATTGCCCTTAAATTTAAGTAAATCCGAATCTGTCCATGGTGGACTGTTTTGATAGGCTAAAGTAAATCGACCATAACTCTTTGCTCCGAAAATGGATTTGGGTGAAACCAATTGCATTAGAAAGAAGACTCTCGGGACTTCTCATCGATATATAGCAGCTCACACATTTCATTTTGTACAAGGAGTTATGATCGTTTAAAGTCGACCCAAAAATCTATTTGGCTGCAGTACTTTTGTGTGCAGAAAATTTT
Source organism: Capsicum pubescens (assembly GCA_030864215.1). Classification (NCBI taxonomy): domain Eukaryota; kingdom Viridiplantae; phylum Streptophyta; class Magnoliopsida; order Solanales; family Solanaceae; genus Capsicum; species Capsicum pubescens. Next base: position 293,731,257 of record CM061538.1, on the reverse strand, counting down.
TGCACATTTACTGTTGATTGCGTCCACCGTTTTCAAGTTTCGAACATGCTCGCTTACATCCGATACTCATCTGTTTTCAGAAATCTTTATATCGTTGGAAAGCTAAATCGATAAACTTCACATAGAAACTTCGACGAGCAAATTTCAGTATAAATAAAGTCGATTCCTATACACATATAATCAAACTATACACTTGAAACCATCTCAAAATAATCAATACTCATACTTAAACTCATATATACCTAACTTATGATCAATACATATACTCCAACACATATAACCATGGCTAATGCACGTAATTAAGTACGGGGTGTTACACTTATACTCCACTGAAGTCACACCAACCTTCTCCCTGATAGTCTCATTCCAAACTTTATCCCCCCTAGTCAGCCCATACATCCAACGCAACATCCGTATTTTCGCCACCTTCATTTTTTGAATGTGGGAGTTCTTAACTGGCCAACACTCCACTCCATACAACATGGCCGGACGGACTACCACCCTGTGGAATTTGCCTTTAAGCTTGGGCGGCACCTTCTTATCACACAACACCCCCGACGCGAGCTTCCACTTCATCCATCCTGCCCCAATACGGTGCGAGACATTCTCGTCAATCTCACTGTTACCCTGAATCACGAACCCGAGATACTTGAAACTATCCCTCTTACATACCACCTGTGATTCCAACTTCACTACCACCTCGTTCTCCAGCCTCACGTCATTAAACTTGCATTCCAAATACTCTGTCTTGCTCCTACTCAACCTGAACCCTTTAGACTCAAGAGTTTGTCTCCACAACTCTAATTTATCATTCACACCCCTCGCGTCTCATCAATCAAAACTACATCATCTGCAAAAAGCATACACCAAGGCACCTCCCCTTGAATACGCCGCGTCAACACATCCATCACTAAAGCAAATAAAAAGGGACTAAGAGTAGATCCCTGATGCAATCCTGTCAAGACAGTGAAATGCTCTGAGTCTCTTCCCGCCGTCCTCACCTGAGTTTTAGCTCCATCATACATGTCCTTAATTGCTCTGATATATGCCACCGGGACTCCCCTCACCTCCAAGCATCTCCAAAGCACCTCCCTGGGGACTTTGTCGTATGCCTTCTCCAAGTCGATAAACACCATGTGCAGGTCCTTCTTCCTCTTCCTATACTGTTCCGCCAGCCTTCGTACCAGGTGAATTGCCTCCGTCGTCGATCGGCCAGGCATAAATCCAAATTGGTTCTCCGAAAAAGACACTATCCGTCTCAGCCTCACCTCGACCACTCTCTCCCAAATCTTCATAGAGTGACTCAATAACTTAATCCCCCTATAGTTATTGCAACTCTGAATGTCACCCTTGTTCTTATAAAGAGGGATCATAGTACTCCACCTCCAAGCCTCGGGCATTTCCGCCGTCTTGAAAATTTCGTTAAACAATCCAGTCAACCACCTTAAACTAGCCTCGCCAGAAAACTTCCAAAAATCCACCGGTATCTCATCCGGCCCCGTCGCCCTTCCCCTTCGCATCCTGCGAACAGCCTCTCTAACCTCTTCTACCTTAAAACGTCTACAATAACTAAAATCCTGACACTCCTCAGAGTGCTCCAGCTCCCCTAACACAATAGCTCTATCCCCTTCGTCATTCAAGAGCCTATGAAAATATGAATGCCATCTATTCTTAATGTGGCCGTCCTCCACCAACACTGTACCGTCCTCCCCCTTAATGCACTTCACCTAGTCGAGGTCACGACCCTTCCTCTCCCTAGCCTTAGCGAGTCTAAACAACTTTTTTTTCCCCTCCTTTATCCTGTAACCCTGCATACAAGCTCTCAAAAGCTGCCGTCTTAGCCGCCGTAACTTCTAACTTAGCCTCCTTCCTAGCTAACTTGTACTCTTTCCTATTTACCTGCTTCTCTTCTTCGTCCTTACTCTCAACCAACTTAGCATACGCCCCTTTCTTGGTCTCCACTTTCTTCTTAACCTCTTCATTCCACCACCAATCCCCCCGATGATGCCTGGCCCGGCCCCTAGAAACACCCAACACCTCACTTGCATTCTCCTTGATGCACCTAGCCACCCTAATCTATTACTATGATGATTTGATAAAAAATTTTAAAATATTTTTAATAAAATGTAGACAACTCTTTTTTCTTTTTTATTTAATTTAAATTTTTTATCTTTTATTTTTTACAATATTTAATATTATTTTAAGTGAAATTACAACAACAACAACAACAACAACAACAAATCCAGTGTATTTCAACAAAGTGGGGTCTGGGTGGGGTCTGGGGAGGGTAAGATGTACGCAGTCCATACTGCTACCTCCGAAGAAGTAGAGAGACTGTTTTCGATAGACCCCCGACTTAAGATAAAGAATAATAAACAAGAGGATGGATGACATAACAGAAATAAAGAGTAAGAAATAATAAAATAGAAATCAGAGAAATACGAAATACGAGAAATAAGGGCAACACGAAATAAGAAAAAAGGAACTAAGAAATAGGGAATAGGACACCTACCTAGTAGTAACATACACTCACAAACCAAAGACCCCTATGAACACAGTTTTAGGATTCCTAACCAGGTTATACAAGATCTCTCCTGACTGTTTGCTACAACCCCCACACTCACACTAGCCTACTACCCTTATCCGCGACCTCTACATCTTCCTATCTAGGGTCATGTCCTCAGAAAGTTGCTCCATAACATGTCTAATCACCTCCCTCCATATTTTTTTGACCTACCTCTACTCCTCCTGAAGCCATCCAACGTTAGCCTCTCACATCTACGAACTGGGGCATCCGCATCCCTCCTTATCACATGCCCAAACCATCTCAGTCTTCCTTTCCGCATCTTGTCCTCCACCGAAACCACTCCCACCTTCTCCCAGATAATATCATTCCTAACTCTGCCTCCTCTAGTAAGCCCACACATCCAACGCAACATTCTCATTTCCGCCACCTTCAATTTTTGGATGTGGGCAATACTCTGCTCCATACAACATGGCCGGCCGGACTGCCAATCTATAGAATTTGTCTTTAAGCTTAAGGGGAACCTTCTTATCGCAAACACTCCCGAGGCGAGCCTCCATTTCATCCAACCTGCTCCAATACGTTTAGCGACATCCTCATCAATCTCACCATTCTCCTGAATTATAAACTTAACATACTTAAAACTATCCTTCTTACAAACATCCTGGGAAGGTCTTAAGTGAAATTAAAATCATAAAATTTCTATAAAAAATTTCGGTGCCTCAAAATTTTGAGAGTCTAAAATGCTTTACTAGTCTTACGCTTGAGCAACCTTGAGGTGGACTAATGGTATCTTGAACAACTAATGCTAAATAAAACTGCAATCATGTCCATTTTACAGTCGGGAACACGTTGTGTGTTACTATACTTGGACAGAGCAATTGATAGCAATCTGTCTAGAGAATTAGAAAGAAGGATAGGTCAATGTTCATTGTTTTTAGAATGCATTTCTTAATTTCAACAGCTTCCCTTCTCTTTGGTTAGATTTACATCCTTCAGGGGTTGTGAAACCTGCAGTTTAATTATGTCCATTGTAATCATATGATATACTCTTCCAAACTTTTCTTCGAAACTCTTATTTATAGTGCATCCTCTATCCATACTACTGATCGATGTAACTAATCTGAATATTAGTCATAAGAGATCCAGTTTTTTGTCAGTTATCTATATTATTTCAAGCTAAACTTTACTCTTACCTCTGTTGGACACTAGTGTGATTCTGATGCGGATTTCATTATACTTGTCTACATTACATTTAAGTACAACAAACATTAGGAAATGGAAAAAACTTGCATGAAATGGACTTATTTCTTGTTGTTTACCCTACTCCAGTATTCATCTTCCCATGCCTCCACTTGTTGTGTGGTCTTCACCTTTTGCTTATCGAACGCTTTAAGTTGTTGAGGATAATAAGGTGGAGAAAGGGTGCATGGATTTGTATAACTAGGTGACTTCTCATAAGCTTCTTCTATGAACTTTCTCTAAATACCATCTGAAGTGCATGCCAATGATTCTGAGTATATTTCAACTGCATTTGCTGGAATTCTTGGCTCAAACTTCAGCAACTTTGCATATTCGTTCAGTAAATGGAACATGTAATCATACACATATTCCATCTTCAAATCTTCATGAATGAAACAGCTTTCTTATTTCCCAATGGCCTGTGCCTGTCAAGACATCCAAAAAATCTGTTATAAAGAACGAGTAATTCATAAATAAGTTAAAGTCTTATCAACCAACGGTGAAAAAAATTCTAAGGGGTTTCTTCTCATTTGACTAAGCTCTAGTGGGAATAGTTATCTGGTACCTGTGTTAGTGGGTGGTAGGCAGGTAGCATGTATCTAATGAAATAGTTGAGGTGTGTGCAAGCTGACCAAACACGACCATTATTTAAGAAATCAAAAGAAGAGGTAGCAAGTTGTACCTTGTCAGTGTGATTGTTGCCCCATTGAACTGCAAACTTGAGAGACCTACATTTATCTGTGTCTCTAATAGTCCAATATTGTTGCTGGGGAATTATCCCTCGGCGGAAGAAGTCATATTAAAGAGGTCTTATGTAAAGTGTTGGAGAGTCGCAGGCCAAAATGTATTTTTCACTCACTGACCATGCCGCTCCTTCCACATATATTTAATATCTACAAGCAACCCAACAAGATTTTAAAATTTCAGTATGTAACAAAATGAAACTCTTTATTTTATCTTTAGGGGACCATATATACCTATGGGTGCATTGATCTTCAAGATTCAATTCCTTAAACCCATTTCTGAATTGCCCAATCCAGTCCTGAGGATTTGTCAATAAACAGTGAAATGTGTTACCATGTAATCACTTATCACTATTCAACTAATGAAATCTGAATCAGAATACAATTTATAGGCAAACAATAAGAAAGAATTTAACCATAACATAAAGTTATCATAATGTAAATGCATCGAACATAATGACGTGCAAACTTGGATGTATAAGAGAGCATCAAAGTCGTGGTTGTCAGTCCAGGAAAAAGAAAAAAACTTTTGTTTTTCTGTAACATTGCTCTTGAAGAGATCCATTCTGATGGGAGAAACATAGGGATTTCCTTTCCAATAAGCAAAAGGTACCCTATTGTCACGCCCCAAAATCCCATCGGGCCGGACTGGCACCCGAAGCCGAGAAGGCCCGGGAGAACCCGTTCAAATACCTGTACTTTCACTTACATGTCACCAAAAATTTGGATATCACTTCGTTGCATATAGAAGAATCTAATTACCTGTATCAGCACAACACACACAAATATATATATATAACACTTGGCCGTCGGGGCCACCACATATACAAATATAACATGACTATATAAACTTCCATGACTTTACCCTTTCTTATGTCTACAAAACCTCTAGGATATACATGACATAACTAGGGTCGGGACAAACCCCCGCCCACACACGACTACTGTGCAATGACAAAACATAAGGAACCGACTCGGAAAGCTCCGAAGCAAACTGGAGCTCACCAACAATAGTTGTATGACCTGGCTCCTATCTATGCTGTGAGTGAGCTGAAGCACCTATGCCTGCAACATGAAATGCAGGTCCCCCGTAAGGGACATCAGTACGAAATATGTACTGAGTATGTAAAGCTGTAAATAATCATATGTGATATGGGGAATCAAGAAAATCAGACGCAAGTGAATAAATCATAATAGAAGTGAACCACACTTCATAAACACTTTTAGGATCATGTACATTATCATTAATCTGAATTGAGTTCTTGAATTCAAACACATTTGTGGAACGGTATACATTCGTTCATTTCATTCTTTACAATTATCATTCGTCATTACCTCCTCCTCCCGAACCTCCAACCACCTAACAATAATCAATATTGTACCGTACTGTGACCATTAGGCTGCCTCCAGTACATATCAACTGGGATCGACCCATGCTAGGCTTATGCCCCTGGGATACCACCCATAAACACATAAATAGGGATCGACCCATGCTAGGCTTATGCCCCTGGGATACCACCCACACGTATATCAAGTAACACACATAAGAGATCTTTCCAATAACTTAGTTCAAAAGCTTTTGAGATTATTACATTAGTGTTCATGCCAATATAGTACCTTTGGAACAATGATACATCAATAGGAATCAAGTAATAGACCTTCTATACAATAACGATGTTATAAAGACTCATTGGTACATCAACAATGTGTTTCAGAATCATCAATATCACAACAATGAAATAGGAGCCTTTTGGTATATCAATGAAACATTTTTACACTTTATAGAATGGAAACAACTTCGTTGGTAATGTAGAACAATACATGTTTTTGGACAACCTCAGAATCTTATTTGATGGAACATTGGTGTTTTCATGCCAAAGAACATCGTTAGAGTATGCTTTACATACCTCGTTGTAGATTCGGATACCAATTCAACACAACTTTTCGCCTTTACAAATCACTTATCTACAATGAAATGTTTGGCATCTAGTATTAGCAACCCAACACCACAATTCTCTTCCATAATTCCATACAACCAATATTTGCAAAACATTCCAAAAAACAACTTGAACAATAGGTTTATGTGTGTATATATATATAATCATCATTTCATTACCACACCATCAATACCAAATTCCTTCACAATTCAACATAATCCAACCATGCACAAGAATAATCCAACATCATTTCCCAATCATCTTTCAACAACAATCAAATAACATACTTCTTATGCTCACATGCATATATATATATATATATATATATATATATATATATATATATACATATCCATATAAATAACACCAATATAATTTACATCCTTACCATAAAATGGCCTTTTTAGTTTCGAAGTCCTGTTGGCACAAATAAAGGGTACTTCTCGAAGCCCTCGAGACGGTGAACACAACTACAAAATCAATTTGGATTTTCTACGGTTGAATCACAAGATAATTGGAGTTGAAATTAGGCTAGGGTTTCTTATTTTCAATAATTTGATGATAATTGATGGATATGAGACTAATTATATGTATATAATGACCAATTTTCGTCCATGAGGTGATGGAAAATGACCATATTGCCCTTACAAATTTAAGTAAATCTGCATCTGTCCATGGTGGACTGTTTTGACAGGCTAAAGTAAATCAACCATAACTCTTTTCTCCAATATCGGATTTGGGTGAAATTAGTATCGTTGGATAGATAATTCAAAGGTATTTCATTTCATATAAAGTAGGCCACCCAGTTCGTCCTGTACAAGGAGTTATGATCATTTGAAGTTGACCCTAAAAAACTATTTTGAGAGGCTGAAGTAAAACGAGTATAAATCCTTACTCAGACGTTGGATTTGGATGAAACCAATTGCATTGGAAAGAAGACTCAAAGATATTTATTTTGATATGTGGTAGCTCTCCCAGTTCATTATATTAAGGGAGTTATGATCGTTCAAAGTCAACCCAAAAAACTGGCAGGCCTCAGTAGTTTGTGTGCAGGAAATTTTCCTGCATATTTACTATTCACCATATCCCGGCCACCGTTTTATAGTTTCGAACGTGCTCGATTATATCCGAAACTTATTCGTTTTTGAAAATCTTTATATCGTTGGAAAGCTTATTCAATAACCTTCGTATGGAACCATCGACGGGTAAATTCCGGTATAAATAAAATAAAAAATTAATTCCATATAAATAAGACCAATCACGTACTTGAATACGCCAATACATGTACTTAAATACGGGGTGTTACATCCTTCCCCCCTTTAGGACATTCGTTCTCGAATGTTAGCGTAGTTATTCAACCAAAACAAGTTCAAGTCCACCATTAACATTCACATCATCATATAAATACTATGCATATATAAACAAAAACTTACTTGTTAATGTTCTAACTCCGTTTCTTGAACTTCTTCTTCATCTTTGAACAAATGAGGGTACTTAGATTTCATTGCTTTCTCAGCTTCCCATGTAATCTCTTCTCTTTGTTGATTTCTCCAAAGTACTTTCACCGATGCTACTTCTTTATTTCTCATCTTCTTAACTTGACGATCTAATATAGCAATAGGCATCTCCTCATAGGTAAGATCTTCTGTTACTTGCACATCTTCAGTAGAAGTAATAAGGGACGGATCTCCGATGCACTTTCGAAGCATCGATACATGAAATACTGGATGAACTGATGAGAGTTCCTGGGGTAGCTCTAATTCATAAGCAACTTGCCCACATCTTCGAATAATCTTATACGGGCCTATATATCGTGGACTCAACTTTCCTTTCTTGCCAAATCTCATCACCCCTTTTATTGGCGATACCTTCAAAAATACCCAATCGCCTAACAAAAATTCTAGCCCTCTTCTTCTACTATCCGCATATGACTTGTGTCGACTTTGGGTTGTTTTTAACCGTTGCTAAATCACCTTGACTTTTTCTATGGCTTGATACACAAGATCCGGTCCGAACATAAGAGTTTCACCCTCTTCGAACCATCCTATTGGTGATCTACACTTCCTCCCATATAAAGCTTCATATGGTGCCATTTTGATACTTGAATGATAGCTATTATTGTAGGCAAACTCAATAAGAGGTAAATGATCATCCCAGCTGCCTTTAAAATCTATAACACATGCTCGTAGCATATCTTCAAGTGTTTGAATGGTGCGCTCTGCTTGTCCATCCGTCTGAGGGTGAAAAGCTGTACTCAGATTCACTTGTGTTCCCAAACTCCGTTGGAAAGACTTCCAAAAGTTTGCGGTAAATTGAGTTCCCTGATCCGATATAATAGAAGTTGGCACTCCATGTAATCGGACTATTTCTTTAACATACAGCTTCGAATATTCTTCAACTGTGTAAGTGGTCTTAACGGGTAAGAAATGTGCGGATTTAGTAAGCCTATCCACAATCACCCATATAGAATCAAATTTCCGAGCTGTACGAGGCAAACCTGTAACAAAATCCATGTTGATCATGTCCCACTTCCAAATTGGAAGATCTATGCATTGCATATAGCCTCCGGGTTTTTGGTGCTCAACTTTAACTCTTTGACAATTTGGACATTCAGCTACAAATTCTGCAATGCTCTTCTTCATGTCATTCCACCAATACATATCTTTCAAATCATGATACATTTTGGTTGATCCTGGATGAATGGAATACCTTAAAAAATGTGCCTCTGTCATAATCTTCTTTCTTAGCCCGTCTACATCCGGCACACACAATCAGTTTTGGCACTGAAGTACTCCTTCTCGCGTAAGCTCAAATGCCTTGGTCGCACCACTCTGAACGTTCTCCTTAAGCTGTAATAAAATAGGATCTGCATATTATTTCTCTTTCACTTCAGCTACTAATGAAGATTCCACAGCATTATGTACGATAAGCTCTTTATTCGGAGTTTCAAGAATGCGAACTCCCAAACTAGCTAACTGGTGAAGATCTTTAACCATCCCTAGCCTTTCTATAGGCGCCATCATAGCCTTACGACTTAACGCATCAGCTACCACATTTGCTTTCCCTGGATGGTACAAGATATCAACATCGTAGTCCTTTAATAGTTCAAGCCATCTCCGCTGCCTTATATTTAGATCCTTCTGATTAAAAATATATTGCAAGCTCTTATGGTCAGTATATATATCAACATGAACACCATATAAGTAGTGGCGCCATATCTTTAAAGCAAAAATAACTGCTGCCAGCTCAAGATCGTGTGTAGGATAATTTTTCTCATGTGGCCGTAATTGTCTAGAAGTATATGCTATTACCTTACCATGCTGCATCAATACACATCCTAAACCAATTCTGGAAGCATCACAATACACTGTATACCCTTCGGTGCCTTCTGGAAGTACCAACACGGGTGTAGAAATCAATTTGTTCTTTAAATCTTGAAAACTCTTCTCACATGCATCATTCCATTGGAATTTGGATGCTTTATGGGTCAGCTTGGTTAAGGGTGTTGAAATGGAAGAAAAGTCTTTAACAAACCTCCTATAATAACCGGCCAACCCGAGAAAACTACGAATCTCCGTCGGCGTTGTGGGCCTTGGCCAGTTCTTCACAGCTTCTATCTTTTGAGCATCAACCTTTATCCCTTCACTAGATACAATATGACCCAAAAATGCCACCGACTTTAACCAAAACTCACATTTAGAGAACTTTGCATAAAGCTTACAATCACGAAGAGTCTGCAATGTCTGTCGTAAGTGATTGGCATGGTCCTCTTCTGATCTAGAATAAACTAGAATATCATCTATAAAAACTATCACAAATACATCCAGGAATGGCTTAAACACCCTATTCATCAAATCCATAAAAGCTGCAGGTGCATTTGTTAGCACAAATGACATAACTAGAAACTCATAATGACCATACCTTGTTCGGAAAGCTGTTTTGGGTATATCTTTTTCTTTGACCCTCACTTGGTGGTAACCTGACCTCAAATCAATCTTAGAAAAGCACTTGGCGCCCTATAACTGATCAAATAAATCATCAATTCTTGGGAGAGGATATTTATTCTTAATAGTCACCTTATTCAATTGTCGATAATCAATACACATCCTCAGCGAGCCATCCTTTTTGCGCAAAAATAACACTGGTGCTCCCCAAGGGGAAATACTAGGCCTAATGAACCCCTTTTCTAGCAAATCTTTCAATTGCTCTTTCAATTCTCGTAATTCTGTTGGGGCCATTCTATACGGAGGAATGGAGATTGGTTGGGTGCCTGGTATTACATCAATACCAAACTCTACTTCTCGTTCAGGAGGCAAACCTGGAAGATCTTCAGGAAATACATCAGGAAATTCATTTACCACCGGAACAGCGTGAAGAGTTGGTGGCTCCGCTTCGGTATCCCTTACTCTAACTAAATGATATATGTATCCCTTGGAAATCATTCTTGTTGCCTTAAAATAAGAAATAAATCTACCTCTTGGCGCGCTAATTTCACCTTTCCATTCAAGGACTGATTCATTTGGAAAATGGAAATATACCTTTTTCGTGCAGCAATCAATTGTGGCATAACAAGACGCCAACCAGTCCATACCCATTATAAAATCAAAATCTACCATTTCTAACTCTACAAGATCAGCCATCGTATCACGACCACAAATAGTTACTATGCAGTTTCGATAAACCCTTCTAGCTATAATAGATTCCCCGACCGGTGTGGACACTTCAAATGGCTTAACTAACAGTTCGGGTATCCTTTCGAACTTTCCAGCAACCAATGGAGTAACATAAGATAATGTAGAACCGGGATCAATTAAGGCATATAAATCGAATGAAAATATAGACAACATACCCGTAACCACATCTGGGGAAGCCTCTAAATTTTGTCGATCCGCTAGAGCATACATACGATTATGAGCCCCGCTAGAACTCGTGGCTCCTCTATCACCTCTAACACGACCCATTGACTGTGCACCCCTTCCTGAATAAGGCATCGATGATGATGATGCAACAAATAACCCCTTAGGTCGTGCCATACCCCCTATGTCCCTTCGTGGGCATTCCCTTATCATATGCCCCGACATACCGCACCAAAAGAAAATATTGGTCCCCAGCCGACATGCTCCCAAATGATACCTTCCACATTTATTGCATGACTCTTGAGGAGGTCTCGATTGGCTCATATTCCCTTGCCCTTGGTAACCCACTGATCGCGAACTATGACCCTCACTTCTTTGCCCAAATTGACTGCCTCTGAACCCCTGATGCTGTGGTGGAGCACTAGCTGCAGAATAAGAAAATAATGGCCTAGGTGGTCTAGCAGAAAATTGAGGTCTAAAACCTCCCTGTGGCGCCATAAACTGCCCTGTAGATCTGGCCCTCTTAGAAGATCCACTTTCAAATTCCTGTGTTCTTCTTCTTTGCCTCTGATCTTCCATTTTCTGTGCAAATGCTTGGATCCTAGCTATATCCATGTCTTTATTCAGTGAAGCAATAGTACAATCCCTAACCAAATACGGATCCAATCCATTCACATACCGATGAACTCTGTCATCCATAGTAGCTATAACATTAGGAGCATATCTGGACAAGGAATTAAATCGAAGACTATACTCCCTCACACTTGTATGACCCTGTCTAAGATTTAAGAACTGATCCGCACGGGCCTGACGAGTCTCATATGGAAGATAATGATCAATGAATGCCTCTTTGAACTCTTTACAAGTAGCTGGGGGTTCATCAATGACCCTTGACCATTTCCAGTCTTCATACCAATATATAGCCTCACCTTTGAATCTATACGCGGCTAACTCCACTGTCTCTCTGCCCGATACATGCATCACCTCTAGGGCCCTTTGGATCTGATCAATAAAGTCCTGCGGATCTTCGATAAGATCGGATCCGGTAAAAGTAGGCGGATCTATCTTAGGAAAATCCTGTGTTCGAAGACTAGCCGCCCTATCTATACCACTAGGACCTGCAGTAGGAATAGCTTGCCCTTGAGCTTGCCCAGCAACTATACGAGTTAAAAGTTGCACCGCATTTCTAAGATCTTGATCAACAACATTAATAGGTGGCTCTGGGGATATAGTTCTCCTCCCCCTTATTTCTTTCGGACTGGGGGAAGTTTCTGATGCATGCTCAGCTGGAGCCTCACTTTGATTAGCTGGTATAGTGGGTGACTTACTAGTCCCCTCTCCGGCAGCCACATCTACTTATTTACTGGTATTCTTATTTCTGGTAACCGGCATCATCACTATAATAAGAGAAACAAACTGATTCAGTGGTCAACTATGACTTCATATACAATATAAGCTCTATCGTACGATCTAAGACATGAAGAAAAGAAACAATTCCTAAATGTCCATAGCCTCCTGTTTATAGATGTGGTGCACAACACACCGATAAACAAGACTCTATGTAGACACGGCTTTGTAGACTCACTAGGACGAACCTCTCTGATACCACTTTTGTCACGCACCCGAAGCCGAGAAGGCCTGGGAGAACCCGTTCAAATACCTGTATCAGCACAACACGCACAAATATATATATATAATACTTGGCCGTCGGGGCCACCACATATACAAATATAACATGACTTTATAAACTTCCATAACTTTACCCTTCCTTATGTCTACAAAGCCTCTAGGATATACATGACATAACTAGGGTCGGGACAAACCCCCGCCCACACACGACTCCTGTACAATGACAAAACATAAGGAACCGACTCGGAAAGCTCCGAAGCAAACTGGAGCTCACCAACAATAGCTGTATGACCTGGCTCCTATCTATGCTGTGAGTGAGCTGAAGCACCTATGCCTGCAGCATGAAATGCAGGTCCCCCGTAAGGGACGTCAGTACAAAATATGTACTGAGTATGTAAAGCTGTAAATAATCATATGTGATATGGGGAATCAAGAAAATCAGATGCAAGTGAATAAATCATAATAGAAGTGAACCACACTTCATAAACACTTTTAGGATCATGTACATTATCATTAATATGAATTGGGTTCTTGAATTCAAACACATTTGTGGAACGGTATACATTCGTTCATTTCATTCTTTACAATTATCATTCGCCATTACCTCCCCCTCCCGAACCTCCAACCACCTAACAATAATCAATACTGTACCGTACTGTGACCATTAGGCTGCCTCCAGTACATATCAACTGGGATCGACCCATGCTAGGCTTATGCCCCTGGGATACCACCCATAAACACATAAATAGGGATCGATCCATGCTAGGCTTATGCCCCTGGGATACCACCCACACGTATATCAAGTAACACACATAAGAGATCTTTCCAATAACTTAGTTCAAAAGCTTTTGAGATTATTACATTAGTGTTCATGCCAATATAGTACCTTTGGAGCAATGATACATCAATAGGAATCAAGTAATAGACCTTCTATACAATAACGATGTTATAAAGACTCATTGGTACATCAACAATGTGTTTCAGAATCATCAATATCACAACAATGAAATAGGAGCCTTTTGGTATATCAATGAAACATTTTTACACTTTATAGAATGGAAACAACTTCGTTGGTAATGTAGAACAATACATGTTTTTGGACAACCTCGGAATCTTATTTGATGGAACATTGGTGTTTTTATGCCAAAGAACATCGTTAGAGTATGCTTTACATACCTCGTTGTAGATTCGGATACCAATTCAACACAACTTTCCGCCTTTACAAATCACTTATCTACAATGAAATGTTTGGCATCTAGTATTAGCAACCCAACACCACAATTCTATTCCATAATTCCATACAACCAATATTTGCAAAACATTCCAAAAACCAACTTGAACAATAGGTTTATGTGTATATATATATATATAATCATCATTTCATTACCACATCATCAATACCAAATCCCTTCACAATTCAACATAATCCAACCATGCACAAGAATAATCCAACATCATTTCCCAATCATCTTTCAACAACAATCAAATAACATACTTCTTATGCTCACATGCATATATATATATATCCATATCCATATAAATAACACCAATATAATTTACATCCTTACCATAAAATGGCCCTTTTGGTTTCGAAGTCCTGTTGGCACAAATAAAGGGTGCTTCTCGAAGCCCTCGAGACGGTGAACACAACTACGGAATCAATTTGGATTTTCTACGGTTGAATCACAAGATAATTGGAGTTGAAATTAGGCTAGGGTTTCTTATTTTCAATAATTTGATGATAATTAATGGATATGAGACTAATTATATGTATATAATGACCAATTTTCGTCCATGAGGTGATGGAAAATGACCATATTGCCCTTAAAAATTTAAGTAAATCCGAATCTGTCCATGGTAGACTGTTTTGACAGGCTAAAGTAAATCAGCCATAACTCTTTGCTCCAATATCGGATTTGGGTGAAATTGGTATCGTTGGATAGATAATTCAAAGGTATTTCATTTCATATAAAGTAGGCCACCCATTTCGTCCTGTACAAGGAGTTATGATCGTTTGAAGTTGACCCTAAAAAACTATTTTGAGAGGCTGAAGTAAAACGAGTATAACTCCTTACTCAGACGTTGGATTTGGATGAAACCAATTGCATTGGAAAGAAGACTCAAAGATCTTTCTTTTGATATGTGGTATCTCTCCCAGTTCATTATATTAAGGGAGTTATGATCGTTCAAAGTCGACCCAAAAAACTGGCAGGCCTCAGTATTTTGTGTGCAGGAAATTTTCCTGCACATTTACTATTCACCATATCCCGGCCACCGTTTTATAGATTCGAACGTGCTCGATTATATCCGAAACTTATCCGTTTTTGGAAATCTTTATATAGTTGGAAAGCTTATTCAATAACCTTCGTATGGAACCATCGACGGGCAAATTCCGGTATAAATAAAATAAAAAATTAATTCCATATAAATAAGACCAATCACGTACTTGAATACGCAATACATGTACTTAAATACGGAGTGTTACACCTATCCTTCCATATTTTTCTTTTGTTACCTTCTTTTATGTCCTTAATCACACTTCTCCATGGCTTTATATTTGTTTCTACCCTACAAAATTTAATAACAAAAAAAATTCAAGAAACCTCAAAAGTTTATGTGAGTTTTGATCAGATGCTATTTGGATTTCCCTTAGAGCACAAAGAGGTTATCAATAGTTCAATGCCAACCTCTGATTCAGGGGAAAAAACAACAACTTGGACCACAAATCTTGTTTTTTGGATACAAATCTTCTAGTCACATATCTTTGTATTGATTGCGAAGATTATTAAACTGATTGAGCCCACTTATAAAAGGTTTTATGCACGAAAGTTGTAGAGTTGTAAAAGAAAGCCCTGATAGCTGATAGCATGACATAGGATCTTCTATCCCATATCGTGACATAGGATCTTCTATCCCATATCGGTAGGAGGATTGAATATCCTGAACATATCAACATGGAATAAATTAGAGCTGCTACGAGCAAAGCGTTGTGGAACTTGTGTAGGAAAAATAGACAAGATGGTGGTGAAATGGGTGCATCTTTACTATGACAAAGGTAGACAAAACTGGGGAATTGCACCCAAACATGCTTCTTGTGTTGTGCACAGGGACTTGCAGGCTGTAACAATGTTTCATTAAACAAATGTAATGCCCCACAAAATTCTCTTTCAGTCTGAGCCTTAGAGCGTATTTGGTAAAGTGAAAAATCTGAGTCTAAATATTTCAAAAATATCCTCCCAAGTATGAAATACTTTGAATCATGTGGGAATCTATTTGAGAATGAATTAAGATCATAGAGGTCCCCTAACTCAAGGACGAGTTGAAAGCTTTCCTATCGTTCAAGTTTTAGTGAGCATCAAAACTTTGGTCAACTTCAATCGACTATAACTCATTGTATATATTAAATTAGAGGACCTACTATATATCAAATGAATGCTCTTTGAATTATCTTTCCAACGATATCAATTTTGTCAAAAACCAATATTGGAGCAAAGAGTTATGCCCATTTTACTCCAGCATGTCTGGCTGGGAAACTGGTGAAGACAATTGTGACAAGCTGTCACGCCCGTGACGGCCTATCACCAATGTCGTCAGACCTGGGCAGATTTCTGACCCTGGTGATGACATTTTGTGACAAGATGTCACGCCCGTGACGGCCTATCACCAATGTCGTCAACCTTAACCAGAAACTCAAATTTTCACCCTTTTGTGACGACAATTCGTGACGGCCTATCACCAACTTAACGGCTTGTCGCGGATGACGTCAGCTACTTTTTTTAGCAATTTAAGAATGTTTTTTCAAGGGTATTTTGGTCATTTCTCACCTTTTGAAAGTCTCTATAAATATGAGAACCCTCATTCAAACCCTAATTTCTCTATTTCTCTTCCAATTCTCTAAAGAGAGAATATCTAGGGTTTCGATTCAAGAACCCTAAACTTCCAAAAATCATTCATAAATCTTCAAGATTTCTTCAAGAATCAAGTTCCTCATAGTGTGGGCTTTAAGAATTATTTATTACAAGTGCGGATAGAGTCTCAAGCATTAGAATTCATCTAATTTCAAAGACTAAGGTATGTAGATGTTGATTCTTGGGTCCCTTTCATCCAAGAAGCTCAAGAACCCTTTTCAAAACTCAAAGATTTTTATGTTTATGAGTTGTTAATGATTTTTATGAGTTGAAATTGATGTTCAATGTGTTGTTGAGTTTTTATTCATGTTTGTTTACAAGATTCATGAGCCTTAACCCTAGTAGGTGGAATCCATGTGATATTTGTGATGAATCTTCCTTATGTTGCTTTCTATGTGATGTGTTCATGTCAAATGGGTGTAGAAATGGTTGAATAAGCAAAACATGTTCCCCCTAGGTTTGATAAAGATCTTAAGTGAAGCATAAGGGCCATTGTAGCATGTTGAAGATGAAACCCCAAATTGTGAGTTAGTTTATGCATGCCTAGTGTTTGATAAAATGCCCAAGTGAATGAATTATTCCATGATAGTGTGAAGTTTCCTCAAGCCATGTGATATCCAAACACATGTCAAGATTGATATAGGTATGAAGTAGTTGAGGTAAAATCTTGTTGAATGGAGTACGATCTAGTAGCATGTTTCCCCTACGTTATTATATGATTGTGATTCAGAGATGCTTAAAGTGACCCCTTGGCGATTGTGATGATGAATAGATGTTTGTGATCCTTAAATGCTTGAGGTGATGTCCTAATGACTGTGAGATGCTTTAATGATTTTGATGATAAATGAATGCTTGTGATGATGAATGAATAATTGTGGTGATGACTAGTCAAGAATGATTATGCTTTACTTTTATGTTATCGAGTCCTAAGGGTATTTATACCTGACAATAGAGCTATTGTCTAGAGCCCGTGTCAGTTTTTCGATAATTCCAGTCGAGCCATGATTCTCAGAACTCAGTGAACTATAGAACTTTGTATCCTCAGACAAGTGCAGAACTTAAGAAAGCTCAATAATCTCAATTATCTTTGTAATCTCTGTATCGCTAGTAATCTATCCTCAGCCCTGTAATCAACTCAGATCTAATAGTATTCAAGTGATTCAATTCTAATCTTAGAAGCAATTCGAGTAATCTATTCAAACTCTGTATCGTCAGTCAGATACCATGATTCGATACCTTTTTTGTCAGATACCGAACTAAGTAATCTCAGAGTAACTCAGTCAGATCTTTTAAGAAACATGATCAGTATCAGATTCAGTTCATTTATGTTCAGTTGAGAATTCAGTTCAGAGTCTTTCAGTTGGGAGTAGAAGCTAGCATCGAGTGAGGGAAGAGATGCCGGCTCTCCCGTCAGAGAGGCTGAGTCGCTAGGAGCAATCCCTGAACTCCAGAACTACGTAGCCAGCACAGGATGTAAGAGTCCCCGTCAGTAGAGAATGTCACCGTCAGAGAGGTTTGACTATTATATTGCCTCAGGCCGACTTCCTGCGAGGGTCATCCCGTCAGAGAGGCTTGACCAGAGAGGTCTTTACCCGTGGCACGGTATTGACACCCTTCCAGCTGAGGTTATAGGTTGGACCCCACCTGTGGTAGGTTGGGGCATGTCGGTTAAGTAACTACTTCCCACAGTTGCAGTTTCAGTATCAATCTTCAGAAATCAGGACTGTGTGGTACAGTCGTCTATCTCAGTGAGGAACTCAGATAGTTCTAATGATTCATGAGCCATCCCGTCAGATAGGCTTGGTCTCATATATAGATTCTTATTATCATATCTAGAGATCTCCCGTCAGAGAGGCTTGATCTTAGTCTCAGACCATGTTGAGTATTCTTATTATCATATCTAGAGATCTCCCGTCAGATAGGCTTGATCTCCATCTCAGATTTTGTTGAGTATTCTTGTTGTCAGATTTGTACATAATCATACTTCTTATCATTGATAATCGCTTCTGGAATAATCTGTTAGAAAAGTTGATCTCTAATTCTGTCAGTCGAAAGCAGTAAGCTCAGAATTCAGTCCTTGATGTAAGTACATCCAGACTCTCAGTTATCAGTATTAGATGAGTCAGTGATTCAGTATCTCAGTGTCAGTAGTGAGTTCAGTCTGTAGTAAAGTGGTATCCGAGTTTCAGTAGCTAGAGTTGCGGTGATTGTGTTCATGGTCTGTGCATTCATGTATGTGTTCTCATGCGGTATCTTCATGATTATTTAGTTTAGATATTGTGCACGCATGAGCCCTTGTATTAGCCTACCTCGTCTACATACTTGGTACATTCTTGTACTGATGCATTTGCGCTATGGTATTTTATTTGACACCATAGGTTCAGAGGCACAAGATCCAGAGTATCCTCAGCAGTTCAGTCCCAGTCAGCAGTAGTAGCAGTGAGTCCTCTTCTTTCGAGGACGAATCTCAGTTTACTATTATTGCTCCAGACTTTGTTTATTTTCAGTTGAGGGAGTTTGTTGGGGACCTGTCCCTTCAACTCCGCAGTTTAGATAGTTTAGAGGCTTTTCAAACGGATGTATTAGTATTCAGTTTTTCTGTATTATGAGTATTCATAGATGTGTTGAACCTTATGGCTAGTTTTCACATTTATTTCAGATATTATGCAGTGTACAAGTACAGATATCAGTAAAGAGTTAGCTTGTGGTCCTTCGGAGTCATAAGCACCGTGTGACGTCTCGGGATGGGATCTCGGGGCGTTACAACAAATCTATATATTATTAAAAGGAGAGGACAAAGCCTCTCCATTTAGCCAAGTGGAAGCATTTAATAATGACACGTATTATTTTAGTAATTAGTTAGGAAATTTTAGTTAATTAGTTAGGAAATAGTTATTACATTAGTTGGTTTTAAAATTTCAAATTTGAATTTTCAGTTACTTTATAATTTTATATTTTAATTTCATAAAATAATGTTAATTTTCATCTATTTTTTAATTTTGAAACTTATACAACTTTTTACACTATAACCATTACAAAAATCAATATTAGAAAATGAAAGATTTAAATAAATGCTCTTTTTTTCAACATTGGAATTTTGATAGCTATTTATTTTTTAAAATATTTCATTTATTGCAAAATAGTTGAATATTATTTACATTAATTTTTAAAATTTAAAACCAGTTTGTTTATTAAGCACTGTTTTTTTGGGAAGTTATTACATGTTGTATACTAAGAGCCCGTTTGGAATTGCTCTTACAAAACTACTTATTTGAGAAGCATTTTTATAAATGACTTTTCAGAAAAGTGCTTTAAAAAAAAACAGTTTGTGTTTGGTAAATTCATTTGAAAAGTGTTCTTGATAATCAAATTGTGTTTGGATAATCTTTTTCAAGAAGTGTTTTTTTGAGACAAATGACCAAAAATGACATTTATCAATAGACTTTTATTACTAAACTCAATTTATAGAGAAAAATTATTTTAAATATCTACTATAATATTATATTTTTAATATATTTTTACGGTGTCAAAATTTACTACGAAAAAGCAGTCATCATATTCGTATATATTTATATATACTAGTTTAGGTATACGCGCCTTGCGCGTGTATTTCACTTTAATGAGTTCAAACATTATATTAAATAGGATATTTATTTAATAATAAAGATGAACATAATAATTAAATTTAATATCTTTTGAGAATGTAAAGATGGAGAATTTATTTATTAAACCTAGTCTTTACCAAAAATATTTTTAAAAGTCGATCGACATTCATCTACCATCTATAAACTGCAACAAAATAATACAATGATAGAGACATCAAAATAATACAATTAAATCTAATATTTACACACAATTTTTTTCTCAAAGTCGTCTGACACTCATCTACCGCCCGTAAACAATAACATAATAATACGATAATAAAGATATCAAAATAATACAACTAAACCTAACCTTTACATAAAAAAATTTCTTAAAGCCGACCAACATTTATCTATCACCTGTAAACTGCAACAAAATAATACGATAAAAGTGATATCAAAACAATACAATGAAGCTTAAATTTTACATACAAAAATTTCTCAAAGCCGATCGAGATTCATCTAAGAACTGTAAATTACTACAAAATAACAAACTAATAGAGATATTACGATAATACAATTAAACCTAACCTTTACCTAAAGAAAAAATTTCAAAGTTGACCCACATTCATCTAACATCTGTAAATTAAAATAAAACAATAAGATAATAAACGTATTAAAATAATACGATTAAACCTAACCTTTACACAAGAAATTCTTCAAAGCCAACTGACATTCATCCACAACCTATAAACTATAAGAAAATAAATATAATTGTGATCACAAAACTTCGATTTTGATCTAACTAATTCTTGTCTGAGCGAAAATTTTGATCCTAAAGAATGATTTTGAATGAAAACAAGGAATATATATATGTGTGTGTGTGTGTATATATATATATATACATATACATATATATATACACACACATGTTGAATTTTATTATGCTGATAAAAACTGTGAAGAAGTTGAGGGTTAGAAAATCAAGCATCCACCAATCTAGACATGCAATCGAATCAAGTTAGATGAACATCAATTATATTCTCCCAATAGGCAAATCGATTTGTTCTCTAGTTTAACGTACATCTCAATATTTATAGAAGTATATTTTTAATAGAGTCCTGTTTTAGGAGTATTTTTCTAATTTAACAGTAGAAAGAAAAATATTAATTAATTCTCCTACTATATATTTTAGGGGGAAGGACAGAAACGACACTTCAAATTAAACTATTTCCATGAAAATGGCCATGAAATTTAAATTTTACTTTCTAGCCATTTCAATTTACTGGCTTGTTCTATACTGTTTCTACACACCTCCTATACAGTTTCTATGCAAATCTTATACATATAAATATTTTATACGAAAATTATACAGTTTTGATATACAATTTATATAATAACTGTACATTTTTTTACACGTTTTATACAATAATTATATAATTTTCATATACTTTCTATATATTTTTATATATATTTTATACATATACATATTTGATAGGACTATACAATTTCTATACATATATCTTGTATAGATACATATTCTATTTAACAATTATATCATTCTTATATAATTTAATTATTATTTCTAAATAATAAAAAAACAGAATATTTGATCATTTAAAAATTTTATAGCAAAATAAATATTAAAATATTTTTAAAACGGCCGAATTGTCCAAGTTGAATACTGTATCAATATTGTATATAAACTGTATCAGTATTGTATATGGACTGTATATAGACTACGTAGGCCAAAATGATCCAAATTAGGAAATGGCTATAAAGCAGAAATAGTATATCCGACTGGCCACTTTTTGGAAAGTTTTCAAACTTGGGCTATTTGTTTTAAAAAGTGCTATAGAGTGTCCTTTTTCCATATATTTTAGGAGTTCCATATATTTTAGGAAGTATTAGTAGAAAGAAAATATTAATTAATTCTCCAACCATATATTTTAGGAGTCCCATATATTTTGAAAAGTCTAGTTAATATAATAAAAAATAATTAAATAATAAATTAAAAAAAATAATGAAAAGACGATTTTGTCTAAAGAAGAGTCTTTTAACGAATGACAAAAAGTTCAAATCACTTTTCTAAGGGTCTTCACACTTTTAATATTATATATATATATATATATATATATATATATATATATATTTGTGTGATAGAGATATTTTTGTCATAAAAAAATAATTTTCTGGTTCTGCTTCTACTTAAACACTTTTGCAAGTTTACCAAACACTCTTCTTTTAAAAAAAAGTATTCTTTTCTCAAAATAAGTGCTTATTTTGAGAAATAAGCAATCCCAAACAGGCTATAACTACTCCTTTATAGCCAAGAAAAAAAAAGCAGTTTTTTTGTATTAAAATAAATTTAAGAAACACGTTTAAAAATATTAATTCTAAGATGCAAAAAGCCTCTTAAAGGCCAAGTGCCATAAAATTCTTATAAAAAACGACAGAATCTAGGGGAAAAAATGTAAAACAGCAAATTTGAAATTAGTTGCAGTTATTTTTTGAATTAATATGCTCAATTTAAAATTTGTGAGTTTTAAAATTACCTGCACATATCCTTTAATTTTTTTTCTTTATCTTCTTATTTTGGTCTTTTATCCACATTTTCTTTCCATCAGCAGTAAAATATGTTTTTCCAGATAAATACTTTCTCTGTTCAAATATTTCCCATCAAATTTAACCTCTCCAAACAACTAATACCATTTTGTTACGTCTATTTTTCACAGATATGTTTTCTCTGTGTTCATTAAGAGGGAGTTGCAATCGATGCTGATTTTTTTTTTCTTTGAAATATGTCTTTATCTCCGGTGGCATCATTACAATTAATTTTCATAAAGAACACAACATGAAGAAATATTGAGATATGGAGAAGTATTAATTTGGTGAAAGCTTTGGCGGTAATATTGGCTAACAAAGAGATATGGAGAGCAATTGAAGTAATTGAGTTTTTAACAAATGAGAGCCTGCATGTTTGATTTGAGTGTTACGAGTTATTCCTTGAAGGGTGCTTATAAAATCGCTGGTTTAATTTGACAGAAAAGTATGTTATGAAAATGACCAAGAAAGGTTTCATAGCCAATGTTGCGATTAACAGAGATTTGCAGAATTAAGTTGTTAGTTTCATGCAAACGAGCAAATCAGAAAATTTTATAAAAATAGATCGAGATTATTATCCAGGTAGAAGCATATAATTGTACTAAAAAAGACTGCAATTTAGTAGTTTACTCGAAATCCTCAAACAACCCATATACTATATATTCTTCTCACTTTTTTATTTGTGATTACTTTATAAAATCCAAAGTTCTTTTTTTTTTTTCATTTTCGTATATGTTATATGGCCAATTGTACACTTTCTTCTTCTATGAAAATCCATTTAGTGGCATTAATTTTTGGGTAAATAACATAAATTCCAATACTTTGCTATCTAATTACTCTCTCTCCCAACTTTTATATTAATTACTTAATATACCGCATATGATACATAAGTTTGGTCCGGATACATAACCTACAGATACATAACTACCAAACTAATTGACTATAAAAAAGAAAAATGACAATAAAAGAGTAAATAATGAAGCAATTAATGCGATTCTAATTGAGCAATTATATCTCTTCCATCACAAGCCTTTTATCTTTCCTTTTATACTGCAAAGCTTCCTCCTTTAATCTTTCAATAGCTGTAACAATAATTAAAAACAATAAATAAATAAATAATTAAATTCCTAAAACAATTCATAGAATTGAAAAAACAGAAGAAAAAAACTGACCATCCTTTAGGAGAACCATACAAAAGGGCAGTTCACGTTTGAAAGCTTCGATTTTTCTAAGTTCTTCTTCTAAAGCAACAATAAATTGATTGAGCTTTGTTAATTTGTTGGAGATGTCATCCATGGCAGAAACTTCAGTTAAAACATCTGAAATTATTTTTGGGACATAAATAAAGTTCAAATAAAGTTGAATGTATCGGATGAAAAAAATAATACAAATCAACTTCAACATTTACTATGTATCAGAAGTAATGATATATCTCATACTTATGTATCATACTCATAATGTTTAATGTATCAGGTGTAAAACAAACTAAAACCCATATACAATTTTCAGAATATATCATATAAATCTAAAATCTCGACAAAATTAGCTTATGTATCATAATAAGTATATTACATGTATCAAGTATAAAACTAAACCATAATCACATATATATTGTATTATGTATCATAAAGCATTAACCTTGAATCTATGTATCAGATGCGATATATTAAATGTATCAGATGCAGTATATTGAATTTATTATATCTATACAACAACAAACCCAGTGTATTCCCACATAGTGAGGTCTGGGGAGGGTAAGATGTACGCAGTTCATAAAGAAACAAAAATCACATGTAAAAATTTATGATGTATCAGAACGCATGCATTGTCACGAAAATTGATTTTTTATAACTTACTTCTTCTCTTTACAGATGCAATAATCGATAACTTCTTCATCATAGCCGGGTCATTTTATTATTTCAATCGATTTTCACTTAAATTAATGTCTTTCATATCATAATGAAATGATAGAAATTAAAAAAGAAAGTTAATGGTTGATATATTTGCATCGTCGAATATTTGGATCGATCATTGCTATCTTGCACGTTGCACTGATGGACTTATTGACATTATTCATGGACTACTGGTGTTACCATTTCCAACAACTACTTCACTCAACATGATAATGAAATTGTGAAAATTAAAAAAGAAAGTTAATGGTAAAAAGATGGAGTTGTTAGATTTAATTTAGTAGATGATAACATGGTGAAAATTCAAAAGAAAGTTAATGAAAATTGTAACTTGAATATTGAAGTAGAAGATGAAGATGAGACCATGGTGAAAATTCAAAATGGGTGAGTTGAGAAAATTGTGGGATATATTTTCTGATTTTTGGGCTTGATTTGTGGCACAATAAGGGGTTGTGGGTGGGTTTTTTTAGATGTATCAGAAAAGAGACAACTATTTTGAGTAAAAATGATTTTTTGTAATTAGTTTGGTTGGATGATATTTCAAGTAATAATAGAAACTTAAGATGTGGTTATAAGTAATTTATCCTTAATTTTGTACTTCAGTGGTTTATTCTTCTTCTGTTTTGTTTGGCCTATTTTAGGTTTTTGTAAGCCAAAATAATTTTTAAGTAATTTAAATATATATGCATTTATATTGATTCATCTTTGAGAGTATAAATTAAAATAGTTAATTTATAGGAATATTTCTTTATCTCTTATAAATTTCTTTCATAATTTTCAATTTCCTTATATTTTCCTTTTGTAATTTTTAATTTCCTTTTCAAATAAATAAAATCTTTCCATATAATTTTAAATATATAATAATAATAATTATTGATACTGTTATATTTAAATTTCTGTATCATAAAATTGACTTGAATGATAAATTCATTTTTTTTTTTGTACATATCCAATAATCTCAAATTTTTAAATTCAAATTATAACAATTGAAAAGAAGAGACATGAAAATGTGGGACTCTGAGAGACTTTTATCGATCTATATTAATAGGTAATAATCATCGTTATCTATATAATTTTAAGAAAATGTTCAGAATTTTTTTTGTAGGAATAATAGTATATGTGGAGATGTTTTTAACGTTGTCGGGTATATCTTCACATTTCACTCCCAATAACATGTTACCTTATGAATTTTAAAATTAATACATTACTTACCAAATACGACGATTATTTTGTAGTTACAAGTAATCATCATCGATATAACGGTGATTAATAATCCAAGTAAACATGGCAATTTCAAGTCATTCATTGCATCTTACGTAGGTGTAGGACAATTAAAAGGTGAGGCAAATAAGTCAAATGACTTATTTGAAATGTGTAAAAAAGTAATAAACAAACATGATACATAAGTAAAACTATTTAAAGCGCCAATATACTTTATGATAAGTAAAATTATTTTTTAAAATACTTTAGGCGAACTCAATTTAAAAAATCAGTTATGAATTTGGCACTGTTTATATTATATATATGATATTATGTAAATTACTAAATGTAAATAAGTTAACAAAATTATTATATTAGAAGAAAAAAGGTACATGAAAAAGGAGATGGTCAAAATACTCAAGTTCTGATTATAATTTAGGTGGATTCAAAATCACATCTTAAAATATGTGAAATACTGAATGTTACAAATTTAAATATTAAAATGACAAAAATAATGTATCATAAAGTAATAGAAATATTATAACAATCATAAAAAGTAACTTTTGAAAACAATGAAAAAAAAATTACAAGATTATTTGAGAAAGGACGTTCTTCGCCTTGAGTGGTGATGTAAATAGATTAAAAATTAATTTGGGTTGATAATGTAACATTATTTTTTACTTTGTGCTATTTTAGAAAATGACATGAGTAAATGATAATATTATTGTTAAATGTAATCAATGAAATAATCTCAATCAATAGAATAATATTTTAGGTGTACGAATAATTTATATTTTATGAATTTTATATTAAAATAAAGATAACGATGTTCATTTTATTCAAATCAAGTAATAATTAAATTAATGTTATATTTTAGTCCCGCAATATTAAGTAGTGAGTAATGTGGTAGCATTAAATAAAAGAACATAAAGAAAGAGTTAATATAAAATAAGGGAAAAGTCATCATTTTCATCCTACACTATACTCGAAAAGTCGAAGACACACTTAAACTATTGAAGTGACCTAATACACACCTAAACTATTTAAAAGTGACTTTTTTACACCCTAACACACATACAACCAGTCTCATGCTGGAGGTGTTCTACACTCGCCACACGTCATCAATATGTCACTGTCATGTCAGATATTATGTGAAAATTACAATAAATAAATTTCATGTTATTATTATTGCTTCTTCCTCACTACACATCATCAATTCACAATTGAAGAACCACCATTGAAGCTATTATCATCCACATCTCCATTACAATTATTTTCACAAACTGTCATCAAATTCAAAGTTACACCCAAATATTCTTACTATAAAAACCTGCAACAACATTTTTTCTAGATTTTTATTTTTACAATAATTGTAGATCTTTCATGGGAGACAACTTTTTCATATTTATTTTTCTCCTTTTGTTAATAAATTATTTATTTTTATTTCATCACTATAAAAAACACACAAATTTACTTAACAACTCCCATTTTCACTATAATAATGCTAAAAAAGTTTAAACCTTTACAAAAGAAATTTAAGATCCCACAAAAAATTGAGATAAAAAATCGCATATTAATTTTCTTCACAAGATCCACCACAAAAATTATGCCACCACCATTGTTATTATCGAAATTCACAACAACAATCACCATAAATTTTTGCATTCAGCATCAAAATCACAACATTATCATTATCAATCATCAAAAATAAAAATATACCCACTACTCATTTTTCATTAATCACCAACTTCACCACTAAATAGTGAAGAATAAGTACTCAATTAGTGAGAAAAATAGATCTAACGAAATAAAATGACTGTGATAAGAAAAATAGAGAAGAGAAAAGGGACAAAATGAAAAAAAGAAGAAAAGAAGAAGAATAAGTAAGGTTGCCACTGGCGGAGAGGAATCTATGCATTTTTTTTTTCTTTTCTGTTTTGATTTTATTCCAATAGGAATAAGCAATTTTCATGGAAGATCTGCAACTAATACTTTCTACAATATCTATTAAACAATAAAGAGATAAAATTTCAAGTAGTGAACTTAAATTGATTTTCTTGTTTTATAGAAGAAGAACTTTACCTTGCAACTTCTTTAAATTTTTTTCATTGGTAAAAAAGTTCACGTGACTGTATTTTAAAAGAAAAAAAATAAAAAACGCTCCTGATTTCTTTTTCTTTTTAGTTTGTTGCCACATCAGCTTCTAGGGTGTAAATAAATTCACTTTTAATTAGTATAAGTGTGTAATAGGTCGTCTCAATAGTTTAGGTGTGACTTCGACTTTTCGGGTATAGTTTAGTATGGAAATGATAACTTTTTCCTACAATAAAAAGTATAAGACCTATCTAAACACATTCTTTGATTGACATCTGAATACAATTGACAGACGACTTAAAATACAAGATGTTTAATATGTGGCAAAGCAGTATTATCAGATTATTTATTTTTAAATTGTGTGAATTTTAGGAGACTATTATCCAAATTGATGGAATAATACACCCAACAAACATGACAACAATTAGAAATCAATTATAGCAGTGAATTTAAAGATGACTAAAGGTTTAATAATTCAAGTTAAAAATACAAAAGCATTATTTTACATGAGTGCCACAATTCAAGTTCAAGTATTAAAGCATTATTTTACGGAGAGCACAATCATGTCATATGATTACACATATATTTTCTTAAATTTGATACATTATTATTTATTTGTTTTTAACAAAATGAACTTCATTCCAAGGTGAATATAATTCAATCCAAATAAAATGAAATATAACTGACAATGAAATTTTGGAAAGCTAGAACTATATGAAATGGTGATATAAAAAATGGTATAATGTCGTTTATGTTGTATCAAAATGTTATTTGATGATTGTGCAGATGTATTATTATTTTATTAAGTTTATATTAAATCTTCATGAATCCATCTAAAATACTCAGGGCATGTTGAGTTATTAGGCTTCAAGGACACATATGATGTAGGATAACCATCTTCGACTCATTCCATACACTACAATCCAACTGGTTTCCCAGAGTTTGATGCTTCGTCAAAAAATTACCACTATATTTCGCCTGCATTAATTTCAAGATGTCATAATTAATAGTACTCCTAGTACGTACTTACATGGAGCAGGTGCATTAATTGAACAACGACGACGCCTGGATTTTCACTAGGGTGTTTCAAATATGACCAAGTAAACAAATGAAGAATATGGTGTAGACACCTAATTTCGTCCCTCCCCGATATCGTTTTACCTATTGTTTACCCTATCCTACCGTGTACCCTCACCCGTGTGATTATCCCTCCACAAATGACAAAAATCAAAACCAACTCTAAACAAATCTTATCCCAAAATCCCCACATAATCCCAATTGATAACAAATTAACAACCTTCCCAATTAAAAGTGGACACCTAACCCTTATCCCTCCAATTAAAAAACAACACCTACCTACCCTACTCTAACAAACCCTATCCCTACCCCTACCCCTACCTCACTACCCTACCCCACTACCCCATCCTAATATATACACACGAATAGACCACTAAAAAAAGGATCTCTCTTCCATTTTTGTGGAATTCACTCATAGACACCATTTTTTTTCTTTTTCTGGGTTCACAAACACACAAATAACACACCCACAAAATCACTAAGATCTGAAAACGCACACTCCCTTTGACCGGAGTTCGCACGTACCCAGCCAGGAAATGCACATAGTCACAGAAATTAACTCACGCAACTGGCAAAACGCATATACAGTTGGAAAGATGGAGAAGAAGGGCTACAAGAGTTGAAAGAAAAACATAAAATTCGTTTTTGCTACTGTTACGGCGCCAGATTCGCCGAGAGACACGTCAAAATCGGCCTAAATTGGTTCAAACCCATCGGTAAATACTGGTTCCTCGCCAAAAATGCATCGAATCAGTCTGCTAGTCAGCCTTTTCTGACGGATCTGGCCGGAAAGAACGTTTTCTAGGTCATCTATTGTTCTGTTTCAATGAAATACTGTTGAACAAGCAACATTTCTAAGATTGGTTTTGTTTCTTCTCTCGAATTTTTCGCGGGGACGATTTTGAGGTTGTTCCGTCGTTCTTTTCGAATTTTGATCGGAGTTGGTGTTTGTCACTGTTGAGGTTCTGTTCGAAATTTGGAAGTTCAGGCTTTCTTAAACATTATTATCAACCAAAATTGATTATCGAGGTCCATTTCTTAACTCGTCTCTTATATATATATATGTGGTTGTTTGTTTTGATTGGTTGCGATGGCGAGTGGTGATTATAGTTTTTGTTGAATTTTTGTTTACGTTGATGTTATGATTGTGATGCTTGGTTGTTTGGTTTTGGTAGATTAAGGCATAAACTTGATCATGTTCAATGGATGGACGGAAAGAAAGTCGGGGGGTGGAATTGGAAAAAATTAACAAAAGGATAGATTCGGTTTAATTTGATTTATTGTTGGTATGAATCGTGGTAGGATTATGTCTTTAGTCTAGAACGGATAAGCAAATGGTAGGTTCGGGTAGGCAAATTTAGGCATGGCAAATTGATGACGTGTTTGAAATATGTGTCAGAATGGTTTTGTTTTATCGCATTTAATTCAATGCTGTAATTTGACCGGGGAATGCCCCGAAGTACCTGTATTGATTTCACCGGGGAATGCCCCGACGTATCATGTTGGCGGAAAATAATGGTGATGAAGGCCCGCGGCGTCGGGTAAGGCATTAGAGCATTAGTCTAGAATTAATTGAGAATAGGATTTATTTTTATGCATTTTTTTTTATTTTTTGGACTGTATAATTGGACTGGGCACTAATTTTGGATTTGTTTTGTTTCATGTGTTTGATGGATTGTTTTATGTGTTTTTGTGCGGCTTATGCATTTGTAACGTCAATTTAGCCGATACGCTCTGCCAAGCGACCGTGGTTGAACCACGGGATCGAGGGGTGCCTAACCCCTTCCCCTTGGTCAACAGAATTCCTTAGCCGGAATCTCTGTTCGCAAACCAGTTTAAGAGTCAAATAGTTTCGAAAAAGGATTTTTCAAAGGTGACTTGGCACACCGGATTATGCCAAGTGGCGACTCTGAATAAAAAATGCAAATAATCTTTTTTCGAAACAAAATTTTATTTCTTGTCACTTAAATAATAAAACCCTTTCGAATTTTAAAAATATTCCATGTTTTTTGGAGTACACGTGAAAAAAGGGGTGTGACAGCTCTGGCGACTCTGCTGGGGACAGTTTCAGAATTCGAGCTTATTTTTTGAGTCGTATCGGCTTTGTTTGGCATTATGAGTGTATAAGCATTGTTTGTGATTATTGTTTTGTTATTGTTTTCACTTTTGTGCGTTTTCGTGCTCTTTGTTTATAGTATTTATCCTATGTGTTACCGCTTTATATCTGTCATCATGAGTCCATCCCCCCGGCCTTCTTTCTGTAACAAGTCTCGGAGCGCACGTCGTGCGCACGAGATCTAGTTGAGTCACCTTTATTTTAGGGGGGGAGCCGTTGGATGTATGGAGTAGGTGGAAAGCAAAGCAGCCACTATCGACCATATGCTCCCCCGAACGGCCTTGTTAGTGAACCACAACGTAGGTCAGCCTTTAGGTCATTCTTATGTGCATCTTATTGAGACCTAGCAGGGCCTACACGGTCCTTTGTAGGAGACTCGCCTTTAAAGCATCCCTACGAGCTAACTGTTGCATATTTGAGGGTAACGTGGTCATTTGACGGACCGATTTGGGGAAAACATGTGTTAGAAGTAAGGTGTGAAAAAAAAAAGAAAAAAGAAAAAAAAAGGAAAAAAAAGTGAGTCGAAAAGAATGAATCAAAAGGAGTGTCGAAGTTTATTTTAGAGTTCTTTATGGCTTTTGTTCTTCACGATCCCAAAACTCAAAAAGATTTTTTTTTTACGTTTTTGCATTTATCTTCTCAAAGTACCGTAAGTTCAAAAAAAAAAAAAAAAAAAAAAAGAGGGTTTTATTTGCTTTGTCTACTTATCTGTCAAAAACAAAATACCAAAAAGTTTTTTTTTAATTGGTGGTGTCAGTCTTAGTTGAAATGTCTAGTTGAAAATCCAAAATGTTTTCACTCGTTTGTTTTGGTTGTCTTTTAAGTTAGGGTCAATTTATTAGTTAATCGTTAAGTGTCCAATCTGGACGAACTACGCATACCTGATTTCCGTCCCTCGGGGCGGGATACGTAGGCAACCCTCGGTGGGTCCGGTAACCTTTATATTGGTCTTCGTCTTAGTCTTAGACTAGGTATTTTACTCCGTAACCTAGAGTTGTTAGCCAAGTAGGCTGATTTTATTCAGCATTACTGTTCGGCGATTTGGAGTCATGAAGCGGTCTGTCCCATCGACGTATGTCCACATCAAATTCCCGTTGGTTGGGAACCTTTTGCTCTTATCAAATTTTGAGACAACTTCTTATCTGCTACTAAAGGATGGACCTGTCCACAAAGTCTAGAGTCCTTATGGTTGTCAAGGTACCCAAAAAGTTGATCAAGTGGTGGAGCACGTTCAATTACTCCGAAAAGCACGAAGTGAGGAAAGTGTTAGGCAATCTTGTAACACTCTTGGATCTCACGCCTCGTCCGGATTTAATAGAAGCTGCGTTGACTTTCTGGGATCCAAATAATTTGGTGTTTAGGTTCGGAAGTTGTGAATTGACTCCTACCCTGGCAGAAATATCTTGTTTGTTTCGGTTGACTTACATGGACCAGCAGATGATTTTAGCCCGTAATCATACTCGTAAGAAATTCCTTCGACTCTGTGGATTAAAAGATAACAAGCATCTGGGAAGTCTCAAACAATCTTGGATTTCCTTGGACTATTTGTTTGCTAGATTTGGGTCTTTAGAGGGTTTCGACTGTTTTTGGGATGAATTCTGTACTACCAAAAAAATCTGGGAACAACGTCGTCTGGAGGTTTTCTATCTGGCTTTGTTGGGTATCTTAGTGTTTCCGTTAGATGAGAGGTGTATCAATACTCGTCTACAATCAGTGGTGATAGCTTTATTCAAGAAAAAAAATGAGGTCACCATTGTACTAATGATCCTAACAGAAATATATAAGGCTTTAACTGAAGTAAAAGGAGGGGTACAATTTTTTGAGGGGAGTAATCTGATATTGCAGTTGTGGATGATGGAGCACTTGCATACGCCTTCTTTGATTAGAGCAGATGTGATCGACCGTTGTCTGAATGATCGAGTGCAAGCCATGCAAGAAAGAATGCGTTTTGACAAATTTTCTTTTCCTATTGGAGTCGATTCTTGGATCGAATTTCTCGGATCAAGAACTCCAAACAACATTCTTTGGTGCTATATGTGGTTTTGTCCTAAGAAAATCTTGATTGGATCTCAAATGCAACTCTTTCTAGTTTTGATAGGACTTAACTGCACTAGGCCTTACAGTCCAAGAAGGGTGATGCGTCAGTTGGGTAGAACGCAAGACGTCCCCCCAATAATGGACCTTCTAAAGTATGTAGAGTACTTTAAAGACCAAGCCGTAGGGGAAAGCAAATATGAGCAATTCTGGAATAACGCGATAAAGTTGGGTGTCGATACTTTCGAGGAAAATCCAGGATGCACTCAAAACTATGAAATCTGGCTACAATCTCTGCCCCGTGGCATTAGTAGACCCTTACCAGCCCAACTTAGAGGGCGAATACGGGAAGCAATCATGGTAGAAGATGATGAGCAGGAAGATCCGGGTGTCAAGGTGGAGTTTTTGAGAGTTCAGTTGTCGCGTTTGATCACAACTGTGGATGGGTGTCAGAGAAACCTTTGCGGGTGTACTCTCCAAGAGGCGGGGATACGGGCAAGAAATTTGTTTCCGGGTATCAAAACGTCGTTGCAGGACATGTTGCAAAGTCTAAGTGGAAAAAATGGGGACTTCACAGATGGGTTCATCTCAGCCGGGGACATCACACAGAGCACCAGTTTGAAAGAACTTGTCTTATCTTTATGTAGTTTGAGTCTTTTATGTTTCTGTCATTGTAGGTTGGTGTCTGTGTTAAGTCGGAGTTAAGTTGTTTTTTATATTCGGGTATTTATTGCACGCATATCGTTAGGGGTTTAAAGTATTTTTTTTTGTATTTGTTGTTTAGTTTTAAAGTGGTCCTAAATTCGTTGTATGTTTTGCTATCTTTCATCGAAATGTTAGGATAACCTTCAATTGTGTAATGTTTATGCATAAGCTGCCCGAACTACGCAAGATCTGATTCATGTACAACATGATACGTAGGCAGCCTACTTTTGGGTTCGATCTAATCATTTTGTTTCGTTGTTTTTCATTATTTTTCCTCTTTTAAGGAAAACAAAAGCCATAAAGAATGATAAAATAAAGGTATATAACGTGAGGAAAAGAGCAGATATTGATAAAAAATAGTAATAGGTGTAGATAAAAAAGTGTGTAAATAAAAATCGGGATGATGTTGAAATGACCTCGCTACCCTCAAAAGCTGGTAGAAATGAACATGAATTTAGGGCAATTTTACCAATGTGATTCCCATGCTTTTGGTATACCCTAATCCTAACGGATGTCGTCTTTGATGAGCATGTTCTTTCAGATAAAAGTGGTAGGTTTGCAGCACTCTGTCTAGTCACCCATACTTCACTAGATCCAAAGCAAAGCTCGCAATGGCTAGCAGGGAGATTGAAAATTCGCTCATTGACCCGGATCAGGATCACAGGGAAGAAAGTTCAGAACACAATGATGAGGTAGTAAGGCTCAGGCAACAATTGATAGATTTGCACCGGGCATCGGCCAACGGAATGCCTCCTCCTCCGCTCCCTGAAGGTCTTGGGAATATCTCTAATTGCCCACCGCTCTCTCAAGCACAATTCTCTGCTCCTACTGAGTCACCTGAGCACGCGCCAGGATTCACTCCGCGACATTATTATCCTGGCAATTCTAGTGTGCCCTTGGCAGCTCCCCAATCAAGACCAGCTGCTCAGCCAGCGCCACCGATCACACCGGTATTCGTGGCCCCGCCACCACAAGAAACTCCCATATATGCTGTGCGTCCCACAATGAGGCTTTCTCGGTCTTCCAGTGAGCCAGCACTGAAGGTTTCAGATGGTCAGTATTATGCTACGGAGCCTACTCTGCAATTGAATGAACCGTATGGGTACACTCAGCCGCCTGCATTTCCATTTGATACGGAGAAACCTGTCGCAACGGAGGAACAGGATGTCATAGCCCGGAAACTGAAGAGTTTAGAGCAAGCTATGAGGAATTTGCAAGGAATCGGAGATTATAGAAGTGTTTCCTATAAAGACCTGTGCATGTTCCCAGACATCAACCTGCCCCCCGGTTTTAAGATGCCTAAGTTCGAGAAGTACGCAGGGCACGGTGATCCTGTTGCACACTTGAGACGTTATTGCAACCAGTTGAGGGCTGCAGGAGAAAAGGAAGAACTACTCATGGCCTTCTTTGGCGAGAGTCTTTCAGATCTGGCTTCAGAATGGTTCATCGATCGGGATATCGATAAATGGAACAGTTGGGATGATTTGGCTTCTGAATTTGTTCAACATTTTCAGTACAACATCGATTTGATTCCGGACGAAAAATCTTTGGTCAACATGAAGAAAAAGAGCACTGAAGGTTTTAGGGAATACGCTATAAGGTGGCGTGAACAGGCCACTAGGGTAAAGCCTCCAATGAAGGAAAGTAAGTTGGTAGAAGTTTTCATTCAGGCGCAGGATGAGACCTATTTTCAACATTTACTTCCGGCAATGGGAAAGTCTTTTAATGGAAGTCCTCAAAATGGGGGAGATGATAGAGGACGGGATTAAGACCGGTCGAATAGTGAGTTTTGCTGCATTAAAAGCTACCACACAAGTGATTCAAGGTGGATCTGGCGCATTTGGAGGAAAAAAGAAGAAAGAGGATATTGCGACTGTCGTAGCCGGAACCCATACTTATCCTAAAAGGCCACCTCGCCCCTATCCCCAATCCCAAACCCAAGTCTACGCCCAAGCTCCATATATTCCTCCCCACCATTACTACTCTCCACAAAATCCTTTATATTCCATTCCACCACCCCCTTACCCAGTATATAGTGCGCAACCATATGCCCAAACCCCTTCTTACCCGCAGTGGCACGCGCAAACTTCACAAAATCGCCCATTCGCTCCACCAAATTACCAAAACCCCCCCAGACCCAGTTTTCAGCCTAGGCCCGAGTATAAGCAGGAGAAAACGGTCAAAAATCAATTCACACCTCTTGGGGAGTCATATGCTAGCTTGTTTGATAGGTTGAGGAAGTTGAAGGTTTTAAGCCCAATTCAAGAAAGGCTTTCAAATCCACCACCAAGGAATCTCGATTATTCTTTAAGGTGTGCGTACTGTTCTGATATGCCAGGCCATGATATTGAGAAATACTGGCATTTAAAGAGAGCTGTCCAAGACTTGATTGACACAAATCAGATGTTGGTCCAAGCCCCGAAGGGTCCAAACATTAACCAGAATCCGTTGCCAACCCATGCTGAAGCCAATATATTAGAATTGATATATGATGGGAAAGAGTCTTCGAGGGGTTATAAGCCTATTGTCAAGATACACACCACTGAGGAGAAATCGGTGAATGTAGCGGAGTCTTTGAAAGTAATGTCATTGAGCCAGGAAGGAATGAGGGAGGATAAATCCCGAGAAAGCACAAAGAAGCCCCTGATCATAGTACAAGGCGCCAGAAGGTAAGGTGATTCGAGTCAGGATAAACCTAAGTTGACAGTGGTGGGAGCTTTGAGTCAGCCTATCTTGACGGTGAATGGAGCACTGGCAGCGCCTATTGTCCTCAAATCGGTAACCCAACCTCCGATAGTTGATATGAAAAGGATTCCCTGGAATTATGGGCGGATTGTGATGACCTATCACGGGAAAGAAGTTATGGAAGATGTAGATGAGGTAGGAGGTTTGACCAGGTCAGGAAGATGCTTCGTGCCTGAAAGCTTAAGAAAGTCTAAGCCAACGGTGAGTGAACCGTCGTCTATCAAAAAGCCTATCACTGAGGAGGAAGCCGAAGATTTTTTGAAAAAGATGAAATTGCCAGAGTATTCAGTATTAGACCAGCTGAAGAAAACCCCTGCTCAAATTTCTCTTTTATCTTTGTTGTTGCACTCCAAGGAGCATCGTGATGTTTTGCTGAAGGTATTGAATGAAGCATATGTTCCAAGGGAGATTACAATCAACCAGGTTGAGAAAATGGTGGGAAAAATCTTTGAGGTCAATCGGATCAGCTTTTCTGATGATGAATTGCCTGTTGAAGGTACAGGGCATAATCGGGGTCTTTACATTACAGTGAAGTGTGAGGATTTGTACGTCACTCATGTTATGATTGATGAAGGTTCAGGTGCAAATATTTGCCCTATTTCTACTTTGCAAAAGCTGAATGTTGGTGCTGATAGGATCAAGCCCAACAATGTATGTGTTAGGGCTTTCGATGGTGCAAAGTCAAATTCCATTGGCGAAATAGAACTAATGTTGACCATAGGGCCTGTTGAGTTTGCCATAGAGTTTCAGGTATTGAACGTAGAATCCTCTTACAATCTGTTGTTGGGAAGGCCCTGGATCCACAAGGCCAAGGCGGTCGCATCCACGCTGCACCAAATGATTAAGTTTAAGCATGACAGGCAAGAAGTAGTTATTCATGGTGAAGGAGATTTATCAGCCTACGAAGATTCTCCCTTGTCCTTTATTGAAGCAAATAACGTAGAGGAGACATTCGTCTATCAAATTTTTGATACAGTGCCAGTGAGTCGTATCCCTGAGTGGCAAGCTATACCGGGACCACAATTGTCTTCTGTTTCTATCATGATGGTGAGTGAACTTTGGAAATATGGATTTGAACCAGGAAAAGGTTTGGGAGCATCTCTGCATGGTATAGTTCATCCCATATGTCCGAGTGAGAACGTGGGCACGTTTGGTCTGGGATTTGAGCCTACAGCTGAAGATCTGAAGAAGATCAGGGGAAGAAAGAAGGAAATATGGTCACTCCCTCGCCCAATGCCACTACTCAGTGAGTCATTTGTTAAGAGCGATGTCGCAAAGCATGTGGAATCTGAAGTTGAATTGGTGGGTGACCTCCAGAACTTTTGTATTGAAGTTGATATGGTTGAAGCAGGAGAAGGTACCAGTATGGCAGATGTGCAATTCATAGGTCCAGCTGTCCGGCTCAATAATTGGGAAGTCACTCCTCTCCCCGTCAGGAGGGAGTTTTGGTAGTTTATTTTGTTTTCCTTTATGTTTATTCGAGTTATTTCAGGGTTGTAATTCGGATTTTAGTTTGTTTATGTTATATTGGTGTCTGTGTTTAAACCCTTCTATCTTTATTTAATGAAATGCAATGTCCCTTTTTGTTTTGTGTCTAATATAGTTTGTTTTTCTTTTTACACAGTTCTCTTTATGCTGATTCTAATGACATGACATGCATGCAGAATTTTCAGCCTGGTCTTAAAATCCAAAATAATCCAGATGTAATGGAGCAGGATGAGGAATATGAGGAAAAAGAAGCATTAGAAGAAATAAGCAAAGGGTTGGAACAATTTGAAGACAAACCGAATCCTAATTTGAATGAGACTAAGCCAATAAATCTAGGGGATCAAGAAGATGTTAGGGAAACTAAAATCAGTGTACATGTTTTGCCCCAGCTAAAGGATGAAATGATTCAAACGTTAATGGATTATAAGGATGTTTTTGCATGGTCTTATGATGATATGCCTGGTTTAAGCACTGAATTAGTGTCTCACAAATTGCCAACGGATCCCGCATTCCCTCCTGTCAAACAGAAGTTGAGGAAGTTTAAAACAGATGTAAGTATTAAAATCAAAGAGGAAATCATGAAACAACTTGAAGCCCAAGTAATTCGAGTGGCTCGTTATCCCATGTGGTTATCCAATGTTGTTCCCGTACCAAAGAAAGATGACAAAATTCGAGTGTGTGTTGATTACCGCGATTTGAACAGGGCAAGTCCAAAAGATGATTTTCCACTGCCCAACATCCATATTTTGCTAGACAACTGTGCTAAACACGAGGTTGCC
Organism: Capsicum pubescens; assembly: GCA_030864215.1. NCBI lineage: Eukaryota > Viridiplantae > Streptophyta > Magnoliopsida > Solanales > Solanaceae > Capsicum > Capsicum pubescens. Next base: position 293,692,085 of record CM061538.1, on the reverse strand, counting down.
TCTTTTGTGGATTGCTATGCCGGATATCACCAGATCATTATGGATGATGAAGACGTGGAGAAGACATCTTTTATCACACCATGGGGAACTTATTGTTATCGGGTGATGCCGTTCGGTTTGAAGAATGCTGGAGCAACATACATGAGAGCCATGACCACTATGTTTCATGACATGATGCATAAGGAGATTGAGGTTTACGTGGATGATGTGATTATTAAGTCAAAAAGTCAGGCCGACCATGTAAAAGACTTGAGAAAGTTCTTTGAAAGACTTCGCAGGTATAACCTCAAACTCAACCCGGCAAAATGTGTATTTGGAGTTCCATCTGGAAAGCTGTTGGGGTTTGTAGTCAGCCGTCGGGGAATTGAATTAGATCCCTCGAAAATCAAAGCCATTCAGGATTTGCCCCCGCCCAAGAATAAAACGGAGGTAATGAGTTTGCTTGGTAGACTGAACTACATTAGCAGGTTTATTGCTCAACTCACAACCACTTGTGAGCCCATATTCAAGTTGCTGAAAAAGAGTGTTGTGGTAAAATGGACTGAAGAATGTCAGGAAGCGTTCGATCGAATCAAAAGATATTTGTCAAATCCGCCCGTGTTGGTACCCCCGGAGCCTGGTAGGCCTTTGATCTTATACTTGTCAGTCATGGACAATTCTTTCGGGTGTGTCCTGGGGCAACATGATGTCACAGGCAAAAAAGAGCAGGCTATTTACTATCTTAGCAAGAAGTTCACCACTTATGAGGCCAGGTATACTCTTCTTGAAAGGACGTGTTGTGCCCTAACTTAGATAGCACAAAAGTTGAAGCACTATCTCTCATCCTATACTACTTATCTCATCTCCCGCATGGATCCTTTGAAGTATATCTTTCAGAAGCCTATGCCGATAGGTCGATTGGCAAAGTGGAAAATTTTGCTTACCGAGTTCGACATCGTATATGTGACTCGAACCGCCATGAAAGCCCAAGCCTTGGCAGATCATCTTGCTGAGAATCCCATCGATGAAGAGTACGAGCCATTAAAGACATATTTTCCTGACGAAAAAGTGTCGTGTGTCGATGAAGTCGTTATAGATGTTGATCCAGGTTGGAGGTTATTCTTCGATGGAGCTGTCAATATGAAAGGAGTCGGAATAGGTGCGGTTCTTGTCTCTGAATCGGGACAACATTTCCCGGTAACAACACAACTTCGATTCTACTGTACTAACAATATGGCAGAGTATGAAGCCTGCATCCTTGGTTTGAGGTTAGCTGTTGATATGGGAGTCCAAGAATTATTGGTGTTGGGAGATTCGGATTTACTCGTCCATCAAATTCAAGGCGATTGGGAGACGCGAGATTTGAAGCTCATCCCGTATCGACAATGCTTGCAGGAGCTATGCCGACGATTTGTGTTAGTAAAATTTAGGCACATTCCAAGGATTCGTAATGAAATTGCTGATGCTTTGGCCACTTTGTCTTCAATGCTCCAACATCCTGACAAAGCCTACATCGATCCAGTGCATGTACAGAGTCGTGATCAGCATGCTTACTGTAATGTGGTTGAAGAAGAGCTCGATGGAGAACCTTGGTTCTTGGATATCAAGCGGTACATTCAATCAGGAGAATACCCAACATATGCCACCAACGATCAAAAGAGGACTCTTAGGCGTTTGGCTAGTGGATTTTTCTCGAGCGGGGGAATCTTGTATAAGAGGACCCCAGATCTGGGACTTCTAAGGTGTGTAGATGCAAAAGAAGCCTCGGCAATCATGGTTGAAATACACTCTGGAGTATGCGGGTCGCATATGAACGGTCACGTCTTGTCAAAGAAGATTCTTCGAGCAGGTTATTACTGGCTTACTATGGAGAGGGATTCTATTCAGTTTGTTCGAAAGTGTCATCAATGTCAGGTGCACGGCGATCTGATACGTTCTCCTCCTGTTGAGTTGCATGCAATGGCCGCTCCATGGCCGTTCGTAGCTTGGGGAATGGATGTGATTGGACCGATTGAGCCGAAGGCATCAAATGGACATAGATTCATTTTGGTAGTCATTGACTACTTCACAAAGTGGGTGGAAGCAGTAACTTTCAAGTCGGTGACAAAGAAGGTTGTGGTAGATTTTGTTCATGCCAATATCATTTGTAGATTTGGAATTCCTAAGATGATTATTACAGACAATGCTGCCAATCTCAATAGTCATTTGATGCAAGAAGTGTGTCAACAGTTTAAGATCGCACATCGAAATTCTACTCCATATCGCCCAAAGGCCAATGGTGTTGTAGAAGCCGCCAATAAAAATATAAAAAAGATACTGCGAAAAATGGTACAAGGTTCTAGACAGTGGCATGAAAAGTTGTCGTTTGCATTGCTAGGTTATCGCACCACTGTTCGCACTTCAACAGGGGCAACTCCATATTTATTAGTGTATAGGACAGAAACAGTCATCCCTGCAGAAGTTGAAATTCCTTCTCTTCGGGTCATTGTAGAAGCAGAGATCGATGACGACGAATGGGTAAAAGCCCGACTGGAACATTTGAGTTTGATAGAGGAAAAAAGGCTAACGTCCGTGTGTCATGGCCAGTTGTATCAAAGGAGGATGGCTCGTGCGTATAACAAAAAGGTCCGTCCCAGGAATTTTGAAGTTGGTCAGTTGGTATTAAGACGTATCCTTCCTCACCAGGTTGAAGCGAAGGGCAAGTTCTCCCCTAACTAGCAAGGTCCCTTCGTTGTGAAGAAAGTGTTACCCAATGGAGCCTTATATTTGACAGATACTGAAGGCAAAATGGCAGAAATGGCTATCAATGCTGATGCGGTCAAAAGATACTATGTATGATATTTGATCCTTTGTTTGAGTTTATTGCATGTTTAGTACTTGCATTTTTTAAGATTGATATGATGAAGGCATTTTATTCTTCTATCCAAACATTGTGTCACCCTTTGTTTACCCGTTTGAGCCTCGTTTATTTTTCTTTCATATCCCTCTTTTGGAATCAAAATAGAGTCAAAGATAAATGTCAAGAAAATAAGAATAAAAGAAAGAGTTCGAAAATAAAAGAAAAAAAATCAAATCAAAACAAAGAACAAGCTGATGGAACTACGTGCGATCTGATTCTCCTCTCTCAGGAGTGAGATACGTAGGCTGCCCTATTTCGGGCTCGGTCCAACCAAATAAATTTTAAGATTCACCCAGTCACCAAAACTAGGGCATGAGTTAATGCATTGTTTGAGTCGATTCCAAAAGTCGTAAGTCCCACCCCCACTTCAAGTATCGTTTGAGCCTCTTACCATCTGTTCTAACCTTGACCAAAAGCCAAGTTACAACCAAAGAAAGTCCTTCAGATCAATTTTTGATAGTGTTAAGGCTAAGCATGCAATGGATATGACGATACATTGCGAAGTACCGCTTATCTTCCTCAGCATAAGAAATCATGAAAGAAATACAAAAATGAGAGAGTCTTATTGGTGAAAACCTTTGCAGGCACCATAAGGCGATGGTGAGTTGTGAGAAAATAAAAATGAGAGAGTCTTATTGGTGAAAACCTTTGCAGGCACCATAAGGCGATGGTGAGTTGAGAGAAATACAAAAATGAGAGAGTCTTATTGGTGAAAACCCTCACGGGCACTGTAAGGCGAGGGAGAGTTCAAGAGAAAAGTGGAAAGTGAAAAGAAAGAGATTTGTTGGCGAATGTCTTTTTAGATGTCGTCAGTCGAATGTGATGTATGAGTCCAATAGATTTAAAGAAGCGGCTCAACGGCAAAGGCACAAACTCGACAACAAATGGGGAGTTTTGGATAGGAAGATCAGGCAGCTCAATCCTAAATGCATGTCATACTCATTGGAGTTGGTTGTCGTATTCAGATAAGTTTTCTTCTTGAATATGGGACATTTCCCTCTTTCTTTCATTTACATATTCATGCTTTTTTTTTTTTTATGTCATTTATCAAAATAAAAGTCACCATCATTTCTTTACATTTTAAGTCAAGTCTGTGTCAAAACAAGCAAGAACGGATTTCAAAATTTACTACCAGTCTTTCCCATTATATGAGGAAAAGCCAAGGAACAACACAGAAAAGAAATATGATCGTAATTCAACACGAAGCAAAGGAAGTCTATCAACCGACAGGCTATTGGATTCGTAGAAGCATTTCGGATTTGGGAAAAGAGTGCACCTCAGGGGCATGGTAAAAATGGAAACCCATTGTTTGAGTCAGAACTCATTTCCCTCAATCTGGATCCAGGTCAATGATGCGGCAAGACACGACAAGTGTTAGCAATTTGGAACAAAGATGAAAGGAACGAGTGTTGGGCAGATACCTGAAAAGCCAAGATCTGCAAGCCACCACTAAGTTTTTAACTGACAAATTTTTCTTTGATTGAAACAGGGGCAAATTTGTTTCACTTGATTCAGTTACCATTGGAAATGCATATCCAGGGATTTTTACTTTCTGTTCAGGACCCTCCTGAAAAATGGGATTTTACTTTCTGTTCAGGACCCTCCTGAAAAATGGGATTTTTCTTTATGTTCAGGACCCTCCTGAAAAATGGGACTTTACTTTCTGTTCAGGACCCTCCTGAAAAATGGGACTTTACTTTCTGTTCAGGACCCTCCTGAAAAATGGGATTTTACTTTCTGTTCAGGACCCTCCTGAAAAATGGGATTTTACTTTCTGCTCAGGACCCTCCTGAAAAATGGGATTTTACTTTCTGCTCAGGACCCTCCTGAAAAATGGGATTTTACTTTATGTTCAGGACCCTCCTGAAAAATGGGATTTTACTTTATGTTCAGGACCCTCCTGGAAAATGGGACTTTACTTTCTGTTCAGGACCCTCCTGAAAAATGGGATTTTACTTTCTGTTCAGGACCCTCCTGAAAAATGGGATTTTACCTTATGTTCAGGACCCTCCTGAAAAATGGGAATTTACTTTCAGCTCAGGACCCTCCTGAAAAATGGGATTTTACTTTATGTTCAGGACCCTCCTGAAAAATGGGACTTTACTTTCTGTTCAGGACCCTCCTGAAAAATGGGACTTTACTTTATGTTCAGAACCCTCCTGAAAAATGGGACTTTACTTTCTGTTCAGGACCCTCCTGAAAAATGGGACTTTACTTTATGTTCAGGACCCTCCTGAAAAATGGGATTTTACTTTATGTTCAGGACCCTCCTGAAAAATGGGACTTTACTTTCTGTTCAGGACCCTCCTGAAAAATGGGACTTTACTTTCTGTTCAGGACCCTCCTGAAAAATGGGATTTTACTTTCTGTTCAGGACCCTCCTGAAAAATGGGACTTTACTTTCTGTTCAGGACCCTCCTGAAAAATGGGACTTTACTTTCTGTTCAGGACCCTCCTGAAAAATGGGACTTTACTTTCTGTTCAGGACCCTCCTGAAAAATGGGACTTTACTTTCTGTTCACGACCCTCCTGAAAAATGGGATTTTACTTTCTGTTCAGGACCCTCCTGAAGAATGGGATTTTACTTTCTGCTCAGGACCCTCCTGAAGAATGGGATTTTACTTTCTGCTCAGGACCCTCCTGAAAAATGGGATTTTACTTTCTGTTCAGGACCCTCCTGAAAAATGGGATTTTACTTTCTGTTCAGGACCCTCCTGAAAAATGGGATTTTACTTTCTGTTCAGGACCCTCCTGAAAAATGGGACTTTACTTTCTGTTCAGGACCCTCCTGAAAAATGGGATTTTACTTTATGTTCAGGACCCTCCTGAAAAATGGGATTTTACTTTATGTTCAGGACCCTCCTGAAAAATGGGAATTTACTTTCTGTTCAGGACCCTCCTGGAAATGGGACAATGCTTTCAAAAAAATGAAATACTAATTATTTATAATTCTTGTTTGGGATAATTTTCTTTCTAGTTTTAATTTTGAGTTTCAGGAGCCCGCCTGAAGAACAGGGTGATGAAATAGCAAGGCAGGAGCCCGCCTGAAGAACAGGGTGATGAAATAGCAAGGCAGGAGCCCGCCTGAAGAACAGGGTGATGAAATAGCAAGTTCGGAGCCCACCGGGAGAACAGAGTGAAGAAAATGAAAAGTCAAGCAACAAAGTGATGAAATAGCAAGTCAGGAGCCCGCCTGGAGAATAGGGTGAAGAAACAAAAGAGTCAAGCAACAAAGTGAAGCAATTGAAAGCCAAGCAACAAAGGGAATGAAATTGCAAGTCAGGAGCCCGCCTGGAGAACAGGGTGATGAAAGTCGAGTCAAGAACCAACAGAAGCTGTATAGATAGGATTTTTGTAATTTCACTTATGTTTTTACTTGTAATTTTCATTTTTATGTAATAACAGAACCGCGGACCGGAACCTCAACGGAGCCTCACTCGACTCTCCAACTCGGTATAGTCCATCTCCGTCCAATCCTTGGAGATACTTATCACTTGATCCCTTCATAACTTGGGTGGGTAGGCTTTCCTAATTCAAGACCCGGTAGTCCTTCGTTCTCCTGTTTCTTTCTTTGAATAATGGTCGGGACAAAATTCTATCTCGCTGTCTACTTCTTTGCCTGAAAACACTTCATGTTTACATTCAAAGGAGGCATGATGTAGACACCTAATTTCGTCCCTCCCCGATATCGTTTTACCTATTGTTTACCCTATCCTACCGTGTACCCTCACCCGTGTGATTATCCCTCCACAAATGACAAAAATCAAAACCAACTCTAAACAAATCTTATCCCAAAATCCCCACATAATCCCAATTGATAACAAATTAACAACCTTCCCAATTAAAAGTGGACACCTAACCCTTATCCCTCCAATTAAAAAACAACACCTACCTACCCTACTCTAACAAACCCTATCCCTACCCCTACCCCTACCTCACTACCCTACCCCACTACCCCATCCTAATATATACACACGAATAGACCACTAAAAAAGGATCTCTCTTCCATTTTTGTGGAATTCACTCATAGACACCATTTTTTTTCTTTTTCTGGGTTCACAAACACACAAATAACACACCCACAAAATCACTAAGATCTGAAAACGCACACTCCCTTTGACCGGAGTTCGCACGTACCCAGCCAGGAAACGCACATAGTCACAAAAATTAACTCACGCAACTGGCAAAACGCATATACAGTTGGAAAGATGGAGAAGAAGGGCTACAAGAGTTGAAAGAAAAACATAAAATTCGTTTTTGCTACTGTTACGGCGCCAGATTCGCCGAGAGACACGTCAAAATTGGCCTAAATTGGTTCAAACCCATCGGTAAATACTGGTTCCTCGCCGGAAATGCATCGAATCAGTCTGCTAGTCAGCCTTTTCTGACGGATCTGGCCGGAAAGAACGTTTTCTAGGTCATCTATTGTTCTGTTTCAATGAAATACTGTTGAACAAGCAACATTTCTAAGATTGGTTTTGTTTCTTCTCTCGAATTTTTCGCGGGGACGATTTTGAGGTTGTTCCGTCGTTCTTTTCGAATTTTGATCGGAGTTGGTGTTTGTCACTGTTGAGGTTCTGTTCGAAATTTGGAAGTTCAGGCTTTCTTAAACATTATTATCAACCAAAATTGATTATCGAGGTCCATTTCTTAACTCGTCTCTTATATATATATATATATATATATATATATATATGTGTGTGTGTGTGGTTGTTTGTTTTGATTGGTTGCGATGGCGAGTGGTGATTATAGTTTTTGTTGAATTTTTGTTTACGTTGATGTTATGATTGTGATGCTTGGTTGTTTGGTTTCGGTAGATTAAGGCATAAACTTGATCATGTTCAATGGATGGACGGAAAGAAAGTCGGGGGGTGGAATTGGAAAAAATTAACAAAAGGATAGATTCGGTTTAATTTGATTTATTGTTGGTATGAATCGTGGTAGGATTATGTCTTTAGTCTAGAACGGATAAGCAAATGGTAGGTTCGGGTAGGCAAATTTAGGCATGGCAAATTGATGACGTGTTTGAAATATGTGTCAGAATGGTTTTGTTTTATCGCATTTAATTCAATGCTGTAATTTGACCGGGGAATGCCCCGAAGTACCTGTATTGATTTCACCGGGGAATGCCCCGACGTATCATGTTGGCAGAAAATAATGGTGATGAAGGCCCGCGGCGTCGGGTAAGGCATTAGAGCATTAGTCTAGAATTAATTGAGAATAGGATTTATTTTTATGCATTTTTTTTTATTTTTTGGACTGGGCACTAATTTTGGATTTGTTTTGTTTCATGTGTTTGATGGATTGTTTTATGTGTTTTTGTGCGGCTTATGCATTTGTAACGTCAATTTAGCCGATACGCTCTGCCAAGCGACCGTGGTTGAACCACGGGATCGAGGGGTGCCTAACCCCTTCCCCTCGGTCAACAGAATTCCTTAGCCGGAATCTCTGTTCGCAAATCAGTTTAAGAGTCAAATGGTTTCGAAAAAGGATTTTTCAAAGGTGACTTGGCACACCGGATTATGCCAAGTGGCGACTCTGAATAAAAAATGCAAATAATCCTTTTCCGAAACAAAATTTTATTTCTTGTCACTTAAATAATAAAACCCTTTCGAATTTTAAAAATATTCCATGTTTTTTGGAGTACACGTGAAAAAAGGGGTGTGACATATGGTTAATAACAATAAGGTTGTTGTACATGTCTTCTTCAGATATCTACATTTTGCTTCCATAGTCACTCAATTATTTTGAGAAGCATCATCAAGCCTTGGCACAAATTCTTTAAGAGAAGACTTTTTTCTGCTTCATTTCCTTTAATAATTATTAATAGTATAGTACTACATGTTAACATTCGTGCTGCTTCCCTTGCCGTTTACGTAAGTTTGTGTCTTTAATTAAGAAAATTTCACGCCATTAGTAATACAGATAAATTTCTTGGAAACTCCATAATTAGGAGATTGACCAACATTATTACTCTCAAACTAAAGTATTTTGAGATCAGATTTGCCTTGATATTGTAGAATTGTTATGGAACAAAATTAGGATGCAATTATTTTATTTAAAATATCTTATGTTATATAATGGGAGTACAGCTCAATGAAAGATGTAGACACATACTAAAACATTTTGTTGATTTATTAAAACATTAATTAGCTAAATGTAAATCATTGCGTTATTTGTCTAAAGAAAAGGGTTGTGATGTTTTATAATCCATCCATTTTATTATTATTCGGAAGATCACTTGTTATACATCAATTTATATTCGATCTCCTTTATCCTTAAAGCTCTTAACTTTAATTCTTGATTTTTGAAAATAGCATGTTCCGAGTCTAATTTGTCGCTGGGAATACAAATACAAGCTTTTACTTTCATAGTTTGTGATGTCTCATGAAGTGTTTGGCTATGATAAAGAGACATACATGAGTTCTCTTCCATAGCAACTCAACTGAATTTGTTTATAGTAGGCTGTTGCCTAAAGATGTACTGTGGGAATAACATCGTCGAGGCATTTCATCACGGCTCATTTTCTTATTTTTTCCTGTTTTGGTTGTTAAGAGAACCAAAACAAAGACCTTTTTTTATGACGTCTTTGTCTATGATAAGGTATTAAGACAAAATGCATGTGTTATTACAAGTGGAGGACCTCTGTGTCGTTGATTGTAGTCGAGGTCTATACACCAATTGATACTTTTATCCTAAACTAATCGAACTGATCATGTTGATTGTGACATGAAAGTTTTGGTCAAGGTCTACACACCAATTACCACTCTAGCAGACTTGTATTTCTCTTTTGAGAATTTAAATTGATTAAAAAATTATTTTTGGTTGTTAGAGATAATATTCTCTAAGTGAATTGTTCTTCATTACGATTAATAGTTATAGTGCGTGACAATAGGGTCTAGACGACTAGCAGAGACCTGATTAGCAGGGTCTTTCATTAGCAGGGTACATTTTTGTCGAAAATTGATTCCATCAAGCGCGAGGTGTTTTTTTTCCAATTCTTGATTTGAATGTCTTCGTCAAAGTCTCTACATCAAGTAATACACATATAGACTTTCCTCTCTCCTCTAAAAATTAAAATTGATCATAATGGGAGTTAATTAATAGTTCAAGTGATCACTCAACTAAGCATTTTTATCTCACAAAGTCACTTAACTTTACCTTTTACTCTCAAAAATCACTTAAATACAACTATTTTACTTTGCGACTCACTTAAATAATTTAATTATTTTTTCCATTAAAATTTAGTTTTATGAATTTTGTATTCAACTAAAGATGAACGGGAATACTCCATTCCTTTATGATGATTACTTATCCGCTATTGATTCACACGTAATTTTAAAAAATAAAATAATACTAAATAATAATTATTTTTTTTTTTTACTAAGAATATACTACTAATAAATTTAAGGGCCCTAAATTTAATAATGAGTAAAGAGTAGTAAGTAGTACAGTATTTATTATTTTCACACGACAATTTTGCGTCGTTGGAAGAGCGAGAGCAGAGAGTGTGTTGGCAATGGCGACTCCTGAAGAAGCTAAGCTCCACCACTTTCTTCAATGGCTACAGGTATCAAAATTGTATCTTGGCAATTTACCTTTAAAACCCTTCACCATAATTTTTGCATTAGTGATAATGGGGTCACTAACTTGGACTTCAAATTCAGCTGAACAGAGTGGAATTACGTGGTTGCAGAATCAAATACAGTGATTCCACTAAAGGGTTTGGAATTTTCTCATCTAATCATGCTTCTGATGGTAAAGTTTTCGTCTTTTTTTATTTTCTTGCACAAGCTATTTATATTTTTGCAGCATTTCTTGGTGTAAAGGTTATCTTGGTTTCTACTGTACATTTGTTTCTTTGTAAAAATTATGCTTTTCTTTTTCTTTCACTCTGTTGGGTCTTTAGGGTGGAGAAGAGGGAGAGAATGTTTTGTTGCAAACATATTGATTTCTGTACTTCTTACTTGAGCCTGCAAATGTTTGGATTGATTGAATGACTTGTTGGAAATATATACCAAGAACACAATAATATATGAAGAACACAAAGATGAAGGTTTGATGATATGAACAACGAGAACAAGATTTGAGGCTTGAAACACGTGCGAATTGCTTTGATGAAACCGATACTTGCTCCCTCAACTCTGCGAGGTTGTCATGGATTGTACGCAAATAGTTTTAGTGGGCATGACAAGCCTATGAATTTCTGAACTAAGCAAATAGTGAAGAAATTCTATTGGAAAGCAAGAACTTGAAGTTTCTGTAGAAGAAAAGAATTCTTTGGAGAATGTTGAAGAAGAATACTCTATAAATGAAGTCTGCAGAAGTTGGATTTAAATAGAGTTGTTGGTAACCAAAGAATGAAAGGGTACATCCTTTCATTTAAAAGACACCTCTTCATTTAAAATACTTATGATTACATTAATTTAAACAAAATTCAACATGATTCTTCTGGCAACATTTACTGCTTAACATGATCCTATGATAATGGTGAAAAAGGAATAATCTTTTGTTCCGTTTAATGTGGTTTGTAGATCACTGGTCCCAGTTTTATTTTATCTTTCTCTTGTGTATATAGGATTTTGTTGTTTTATGATGTATTCATATTAAATTGCAATCTTACCTGTCTAAAATAACAGAAGAAAATCTGAGTTGCATCCTTTATCGTGGGACTTTTTTCGTTTGTATTGTAGGTCAGTTGTTTTGTGCTCTATGTGAACTTTAATTGTAGGGGAATAAGATGGAAATCTTTCTCGACGTGCATGCTTAATTTGCTTTGTCAAAGTGTATCAGGGATATTATTGGTGGTTCCATTAGATTTGGCTATAACTCCAATGAGGGTACTTCAAGATCCTCTTCTCGGACCTGAATGTAGGGCTATGTTCGAGGAAGGGGAAGTAGATGACAGACTCTTGATTACCTTATTTCTAACCGTGGAACACTTACGAGAAAACTCTTCATGGAAGCCGTAAGTATTAAATTACAGTGTTTATTCTTAGGTAGAAACTTAAATGTATTTTGGGGTGGCAATAATTGCTAAAAGACAACAGGTACTTTGATTTGCTTCCAACCACGTTCGGAAATCCACTTTGGTTTTCTGACGATGAGCTTTTAGAGCTTAAAGGAACCACATTGTATCGGGCTACTCAGTTGCAGGTATGGTTTCTTGATTTATGACATACTTTTACTTAGGTGTTTCTCTTTGGCCATACATAAATCCCTGGTACCTGCTACTATGCCACTGTGAGCTTAATAAATAAGTTGGAGGCATTCTTTTTCTCTTGGAATTGGATAGCTAATCCTCCTATCCATTTGTCAGCCTTTGCCCCTGATAGCTAATTGTTTTACTAAATTTAGCATAAATTTTAGCGGGTTCTTCACATTCACTATCGAGCAAATGTGACCTAAGGCAGGTTTCTGTTGCAGAGGAAAACATTGCAGTCTTTATTTGATGAAAAAGTGAAGAGGTTGGCTGAGAAGCTGTTAATTCTCGATGGACATCCAGAAAGGTGTTTATCAATCTTTTATAACTAGTGGTTAGTGTAGAATTCACCCTGCCTGTGCAATGTCATACTGCCAAATGCAAAGTTATACACTGTAATCACCAAATACATAGTATATTACTGTGCTTAGATTTGGCACAAAGGACATTAGATAATGTTCTGACCACTTCTTGCCTATCGCAAGAAAACCGGTAGCCTCAGTTTTATTGTTAATCATTATTAAAACAATTGGCTTTTTGCTTGTACTTTGAATCATAACCTTATTATTGGTGAATGTTCCTTCAGGTGGAAAATGGCATATACGTAGTTCCATGCCTGAATGATTGCTCTGTATGTCGAGCTAACATTGACTAGTGGATTGATGGTTACTTGAACAATTTATGCTAGATAAAAAGCTATATGCTAGACTCAGCAGTGTACGATGGGGAATGCATATTATTTTACCCAGTATACTTGGATTAAGTGCAAACAACATTACATAATATGCTCATCTTTGGCACTTTCACCTTTTTGAAGTTGAATGGCTCGTGAGCCGATGTGTTTGTCTTGTGGTTTTTATGATGTGTTAGACTTTAGTGGTGCATTGGTTAATTAGAAATCATATTCAAATTTGAAAAAGTTAAAACTTATGATTAACAAGTTCTAAACTTGTTGCTTTTTGGCAGAGATGTGAAATTCGAAGACTTCCTTTGGTAGGCATCTTTCTAAAAACTAGAGTTTTTCTCTTCTTAAATAATGGCCCTCATCAGTTCAATATTATATTAATTTTTATAAGCTGCTGACACGTTTTAATCTTGCACATCATAGGGCAAACTCCATATTTTGGAGTCGAGCACTAAATATCCCTTTTCCCCGCTGCTATGTATTTCCTGTGGATTCAGAAAGACAAGGTAGTGATGTTTCTAGAGCAACCGTCAATTCTGGAACACTTTCTAATGGCTGCGGCAGTTTATCTAATGGAGAGTTTGGAAAAGGTGAGGTTAATATTCATTGTTTTTAGTATATATTTCTTCTAGCAATGTCCTCTCTCCAATTAAGGAATCTTATTCTTTCTTCGTAGTATGAGATCTAGTTCTATTCTGTTTATAATTTGAATACCTATGATTTCAGTACCTGAATATGACGAATTCCAAGATAAAGTTGCTTCTGGTGCTTCCATTTCACAAGGAGAGATAGTTTGGGTGGAAGGTCTGGTCCCAGGCATTGATTTTTGCAACCATGGTAATTTAGCTTTCTTTTGGTACTTCTGTTTTTGGATTAGTTCACTGATAATTCTGCTCTGCAATTCTTTATTTGAACTTTTTAGTAATTGCTGACTGCTTAATGTGATTATATGGATGTGTGATGGAATCCAAATACAAATATGCAAACGAACTAAAAGATGTTTTCCAGTTTGCTTCTTCCCCGATGTCTGTAATTCTTTTTGAAAATGGAAAAAAAAATTACTGATATCCTTAATTCGTAGAAGCTATTTGTCTCACTTGTATCCTTTCTCTGTTGACTTCAAGTATTTCAAATGCCTAAGATATATATATCATGCTATCTTGCATCTCCAGGACCATAAAACAAAGTTATTCAAAGCATTTTCTTCAGTTAGGAGAAAGTATCACAACATTGACTTCAATTGCAAGACTTGTGCAGCGGTTGTTTACTGTGTGGTTTCTGTTGAACTAGACTTCCTTCTGCTGCAAACTCCTTTCCAAATGATTATGATTTTGGTTTTAGCTTGATAGAGTTGACTTCCATTTTGAAGTGGAACCTCTACTAGCTCCAGAAAGCTGTGATTTGCAGTAGACACTAGATAGTGTCAATTTATGCTTGTTACAAGACACAGTCAGTCAACTTCTGCTTGGATCTTTGTATTTTTGCATAGATTAATGTATTCATCCTTGTACTTTTTTCACTAGCTGTAAAGAGTTGATGAATATATATATGAAGAACGTGGAATGTGGATATATTGGTAGAACTATTTCAGCTTCATTTTCATGGGGAATTTTTCAGTGCATAATTTATTTCTAGTGTTCTTGATGGTGATCTGCCTTATAAAAGCTGCATCATTTAATTTCAATTACTGAAGCAAGTTGGAACAATCTGGATAGTGTAAATTCATATGCCGACCCCAAGCTAGTGTAGTTATTGGATCACAAAGAACTCGTGTTCATCTATTTCCTTTTCTGTTAATTGCTCCATAGATTTCAGAGCTGCAACAACATGGGAAGTTGATGGAACAGGAGCAACAACTGGAGTTCCTTTCTCCATGTACCTTCTTTCTGGTAGAATTTTTAACCAATTTTTTTATAGTTTGCTTCAGTCTATTACGTTCTTTTTAATTCATACCATACACTCTTTGCTAGTTAGCCAACTAACTCGTGTATTTCCTGATCAAAAAGCTGGAGAAAATCCTTCCACGATCGATAAAGAGATATCAATTAGCTATGGTAACAAGGGAAATGAGGTACGTTCACCTGTTATGTGAGATTTCATACGCCAAATTTAGCATCTGAAGCGTTGATTTGCTTCATTTTGCTGATAATTCTGGCCTTTTCCATTGATGAGTTCTCTTGTAAGTTTAGTATGTTTACCACTCTTCATCATCACTTATTATTAATCCTCCTGAGATAAAGGTACATTCATAAATGGTGGCTGAGCGGCTACATTAATGAGCCCTCCTGTGATGTCTATCTAGCTTTGGTATAATGACTAGAAATAATGCAGCTTTTAGTCATATTGCCCTTTTCTGGATCATAAAGCAGTAGAAAAGCATTTCTGGATCTTTCTTTTGACTAGGTTGTTTTGTGGATGTTTAACTAAGGAAAAGAACGACCCTTCATGGAAGAGAAAGGTTTGGTGGGGGGAGGGGGGGTCACAAGCAGCTTCTTAATCTCCCTATGTTGCTCTGGCAATGATTGTCATCTTGGAGCACAGAATAAAGGATCTCTGATATCTCTCTTTTTTATTATACATGCAAGGTTCTCAAAGTATGGGACCAATGCTTTTTTTAATGGAGTGTAGCTGCTATGAGTTGATATCCTGCTTGATTGCTAGTAACTGCATTAATCTAACTTTATAAAGCATAAGCTTTATGATTTTACATTAGACTTTTGAAACTTCCTAGCAAAGTTAATCTGTCCTTTTCCACAGTTCTGAGAATAGGTTTATCTTTTTTTTGTTTTCCCTATTCTTGTTCTTTGTATGTTTCATGCTAACATAGGTGGTTATCTTGTGACAGGAACTGCTATACCTGTATGGATTCGTCATGAATGATAATCCTGATGACTATCTCATGGTAATCTATCTGTATGAATATTTAGTATTATGAATCATTATTGGTTGCAACTTGCAATGCATGCTTGATCTAGTTTCCAGCAACTTGCAATGCATGCTTGATCTAGTTTCCAGCAACTTGCAATGCATGCTTGATCTAGTTTTCATCTATGGCCATTTAAGAAGTTAGAGGTCTGTGTAGACTAAATTAGTATTCAAGGTCTTAATTGAACTTTTGGGCTTCACCTAATATAGTGCATGTGTTGCTCAATATATCAAGCTAGGGCCTTCCCCTAGTATGCTGTTCGCTGTCCAGTCCATTTGTAGTTTCTAGCCTCATAGCTACAACTGAATATGCTTCATAAAGTCAGTTCGAGTGTTATGATTCCATCTTTGAGTTGAACCTCACAGAGCATCAGGCATTAAGAGGTCCATATGGATCAGAATCAAGTACCGAAGGTTCTTAGTAGAGTCTATCTTTAACTATTTATCCTCGTCAATTTGTTAGGATGCTTACCTTCTTTAACTGGTCAAATAACAGATAGTATTAATCTGGATTAAACATACACAATTGGAACACAAATTTCAGGTTCATTATCCTGCGGAAGCTATTCAAAAAGTTGATTTCTCAGAGTCCAAAGCTCAACTTCTTGAAGCACAGGTCAGCAGACTTTGTCTTGTAAATGATCTCATAGAAATCAAACAAGAGTCGGGCTTGGTGTCTATCTATGTGCAGTGATAAGCTCATCTATGTCTGCAGAAAGCTGAATTGAGATGTCTCTTACCACAAAGTTTGCTAAATCGTGGATTTTTCCCTCCGTCCAACTCATCTGTGGAAGGCAAAGATAAATCTGTCAGTAGTCAAGTTAGCAATTATAGTTGGAGTGGTCAGCGAAGGACGCCCTCTTACTTGCATAAGCTAGTTTTTCCTGCAGATTTTTTGAATGCATTGAGAACACTAGCAATGAAAGAAAATGAGCTTTATCATGTTTCTTCCCTACTTGAGGAGGTAAAATCAATCTTCAGCAACATCTCTTGGTCTTTCTTTCTTTCTTTCTTTCTTTTTTTTTTTTTTTTGAAATGGAAAAGAATGGATAAAAACCGAAATCCCCAAATATGCTTCTGGTTAATAGATCCAACAATTTCAGTTTCAGTTCTGCGAATACTTGGTCGCATAAAATTTCATGAATCTCGTGTTAATTAGATTATTTCTTTTGACTTCTGCAACTATGTTGATTCATTTGCTCCATTGTTGCGAACTAGACTTCTAAATGCTTCTACAATCATGTGTAATGGATACGAACTGGGTGAAATTAGAACCTCTACTAAAATGCTCATTCTGAATTTAAATATTACTGCTAATGGAGTAATTTAGAGACATGTTAAAGGACGTGTACAGAATTTTCCACAAATGCCGTAAAAGATTCCATAGATTTTAAACCGACGAAGTTACAAAGAAGTATTAGACTCTCGTACTTCTGCTCACCTTTGGGAGTCATCTGAGAACCAAGATGCGAACACTGCCATGTCTTCTAATTAAGCGTAAAAAGAGTGCAGATGCTTCATCTCCTTGTGAAGGTGTTATTATGGAACAGACTAAACATGAAAATGTGAGACATAAAATGGTAGTAGTAGGTTTTCTCCATTGGTTTACTTTTTATCTTATTAATCTTTATAACTGCTTAAGCAAGAAAAAGCCATTACATACAGATCACTAATCTTTTATATTCCTCAAAGCTTGTTGGATCTGGAGGAGAAAGGCAGCCAACTGACACAGAAGTTCAAGCAGCAATATGGGAGGCTTGTGGAGATTCTGGAGCTTTACAACTTCTTGTTGATCTGCTTAACATGAAGTAATCTTCTTCCTAGTACTATCATATGCTGCCAGTGGTAGCCCCAAAGTTATGAAAGAATAGACGTTCATTTTTAGATCCAAAATATGCTTATTGAGCTCTTCTCCCACCTCTCAAACCTGAAAGAATGACAGATCAACAGGAATCAAAGAGTCAGCCAAAAGCTGGTTATCCTCCTTGCCGTCCTTCTTCCTGAAATTTTCATGAAATGTCAGGAAGAGCATCTTAATACTCTCTGTTGCCAAAACGTTGGAATTGCATGTATCTATTTCCACTCCCTACATTTCTTGCTGGTTCATATTTTTCATTCTTTTTTTATGCATAATACAATGGAAAATGGAATTGGTTGAGGTTTGTTGGTTAGGAATGCAGTTCCACACAAACAAACTAACCATCATCTGTAACAAAATGGCTTGATCATTAGAACAGAACGTCCACTTTGATCATTCTCGATTTGCTTCGAGAAATCTATGTAGAAAAAAAGAGAATTTTCATGAAAAACTGTTGCTGTGCTTTAGGAACAGTCTACTCCGCCTTGATCCAATCCTGCAAATTCATAAAATTTGGTGAGCAAATGAGACCAATTGAAATGTAGATTCTCTGTGCTACTTGTATCTCGACTGTTGACAATATGTTTTTTTCCAGACTTGCTTACTCATTCTCTAAACTTTTTTTTTTCTCTTGAAGGATGTTGGATCTGAAAGAGGGTTCAGGAACAGAGGATAACGACACCGAATTACTTGAGAAAGCCTTGACCGCCGAAACCTCAGAAGATTGCAGAGAGTATGATCGAAAACAACTCCCAAACTTACACCTTTGAGTGAAGTTTTTATTACCAACATGAAAATAGCATGCATTTAGCTTTGTAAAAACTAACTCTATTGGGTGGTTCACTGCAAATCCAGGGCCAGTGGCACTGCCCAGATTCATTTGCTGAGCAGAAATAAGCGATCTAGCATAATATACCGTCGGGGGCAGAAACAGCTAACTCGTCTCTTCCTGAAGGAAGCTGAGCACGCATTGCAATTAGCATTGACTGAGGAACTCTAGTTTCAGCAAGATGGCTCTTTGAGCAGCTGATTAGGAAAAGACAAGCCGAGCCTGCATTTCAGGTACCATTTTCTGACGGAATCTAGATGTATACCCAAGTTTGGACAATTCAAGATGGCTGTTTAAGCAAATATTTTGGTAATGATTTTTGTTTATAAAGAGTATTCGGCTGTGTTAAGCCTTGGCAGATGAGAGTTACGTTGTACCTGTGCTGTTGAGAGCAAGTCGGCACTCATTAGATTAGTTGGTATGTGTTAAAAAGATAGTTTATTGGTTTTCTCAGTCTTCAATCAGGAAAGAACATTACTTAAACAAGGGTTGAAATAGACTCTTGGGTAGACATGAATTTCTTCTACTTAGATTATGCACTCTTTGCAGGTTTGAGTTTTGTTGTCACTCCCATGTGTTAGTGGTAATTCTAGTAAGTGCTTCCTGTTGTGCTATTTGAGACGCCAGAAAATCAGCACAAGTAACATTACATTTGAAATAATCATAACAATGAACTAACTACTCTTTGTTGAATTGCTTCTATAATTATTCACTTTAGAATGGATCAAGTTTAAATCTTAGATCCGTCTCTGGTGAATAGGGTGATGGCCGCGGAATGAGGACAATCTTGCCAGCAATTTCCGTCCTGGCAATACCTAGTAGTGCAAGTACAACAGCAGAAAGCACACGGGCACCTATGAATTTCTCTGTCGTTGTTTGTGAATCTGGATGAGCACAGTGAATGCCAGAATAGGGGCACAACCACATAAAATGAAGGCAGCACATGTTATTAGCCCCTTCTTCCATGGTTTCTCAACTTGGTCTTGTGGCAATCACCATTATGTCCCTGTACTTAGCAAATATGTTCACCACCTTGCACCAAGAGCTTGATTCTTTTGCTCATTTTTGATACAGTAGTATTCTCGTATCCAAGAAGCCATAAATGGATATACTAACTATCTGACTAACAGGGCAGCATGGTGAATTGGGAAGAGAAGTACCTGAAGAATTGAGTATTTGCAAGTTTTATCCTAAATCGCTGCTCCTCACTCGTAACTTTTGTCGAAAATATGCCAAATGAAGGATCTATACAACAAATATAGTCATAAGCTGGACATTAGATCCTTTACCATAAAGGTACATTAGTCAACTCACTACATATAGTTAGGACGGCAATATTTCAGGATCATTCAGAAAACGATTTTTTGTCGCAAAAATGGTTAAAACTAGGAAATCACCAAGTGCTCTCTCTCTGTGACCCTTAGCTTGCTTTAACAGGAAAAACAGTTTTATAACGTAATAGAGTGAGCGATCACTCTTCCAAACCAGCAACATTCCTAAGTGTCCAGCCAATACCATATGCAGCAGCTCCAGCAATGAGTCCATTGAAAAGGGTGATGCCTGCAGAAAGTGCATAATTCTGACCAGCAATCTTGGCCTTAGCTATCCCCAGCAGCGCAAGGGCAACTGCAGAAAACACACAGGCACCTATGAACTTGTGCGTGTCATTGTTTGTGAACGGGATGAGCACGATGAATGCCAGAAGTGGGGCACAACCGAACACGATGAAGGCTGCAAGTGTGATTAGCCCATTCTTCCATGGTTTGTCAGCTTGATCCGGTGGCAATAATCCTTTCTCTGTCGCCATCTTTTCATCTATCATGATGTCCCTATACTTGGCAAATATGTTCACGACCTTGCATCAACAGTAGAGATTGTTAATCATGGGCAACTATATCACAGCAGCAGTAGAAGACTTATCCTGTTTTTTAGTTTATAGCTCATTTAAGTCAGCAGCGTTTGAAAACTTATCTGCCTTCTTTTTTTCATGTTGAAGGTCATTCAGAAATATAAGGGTAACTGACGCAAAAATTTGAACATTTTAATCATTTTCACCGCACCTTCCAAGAAAAAGATTATAGCATGGAACATTTGATGAAGTTAGATTCTTAATCATCAAACCACTGTCATTTTCATGGCTAACAGCTAGCTAGAGTCCTAGCGTAGTTATCATATTTCATTCACAAAGAAACACTCCTTCAGGGGATCGCTGACATATACTGATTAAAAGATGCAGCTAGAACAAAAATAGAGGGGCACTCAAGTATAGGATGAAAGCATACTGTATTAGCATCAGTATCATTCATTCCAAGTTCCTGATAATGTCGAAGTAATTCCTGCTTCTGAGGTCTGTGATGGTTAATGACATCCCACTCGGTGACTGTCCTCTCCTTGGCAGCGACATCCTTCTCCGTGCTGCTTGAGACATAGTCCCCGAACCCCATAGATATTCCATCAGCGACTAGATTGGCGAAACCCAACACTAAAACATCAACTGCAAGAAAAGGGCATGCACAAAATAAGCTACAACCCATGAATAACCAATTTTAACCTCCTCCTAGGAAGGGTTTAGAGGACCGTAAAATTAGTTCTTTTAGCCTCCGTAAGTCAGGCGACAGAATTTTTGAGTGACGGATCATGTTAGCTGTTGAAGCTTCCAGTTAGCTAAAGCTCAACTAGTTTATTATGGAGTCGATAGCAAGTTCCAAATGGACAGAACATCTTCAAGAGCAATTCAGTTGAAAATGCTAGTCTGCGTTGTGTGGGATCCAAACTAATTCTTCTCTGTGTAACATCCTTCAGTCCAATGTAGATAAGTGATACTGACTGTTCGTTATGATATACATGAATTCTCAAGTTGAGCTAAACCAGCACAAGGCTGCTATGCCAGACTAATTGTTATACTTTTGTCTAGAAAAAAAAAATGTTCAAGACTAATCTAGCAGTCAGAAACTATGTTAAAGCAATTATAATGGGAATAATTTTCCATCATTAGGAAGTGGCTGGGAACAAGTAACTAGTTATCATAGTTCTAAATCACGGAAGCACGAACAAAGGCGAATCTAGGATTTGCAGAATACAGATGCACCATTAAAAAAAAAAGGAGGGGGGGGGGAGTACGTGTAAAATGAGAATTGTTTCGTCTAGGTAAATAACTCAACACTAAACTAACTGCACCACTAAAATTCTTGTTCTTGTAGTTAAATATCAGGTTACATTGACCTATAGCTATCTGAGAGTAATATAGATAATAATAAAGTACAAACCCTGGTATAACAAGCTAAATGGATATAACTTAAATCCTACGTGATTATCCTCCTACTCCGTCCATCCAATCAAAAGTAAAGTGTCTTACTTTTCTTTTTAGTCCGTCCCAAAAGGAGCCCTCTTTATAGCAAATTTTCCAATTTAAGACCATAGCAAGATTCTTTTATTTCTTAAATTCCGTATCCAATCAAACTACTGTTAAGACGGAGGGAGTAATGTAAATAATAAGTGTAAAATACAAGTGGTGAAAATGGATGAGTACCAGAGGAAAGATGACCAGCAGAGATGGAAGAAATGAGGGAGAAAGAAGTGACAATGGCATCAAGACCTGCATACACAATGCTCTTTACTACCTCTCCTTTCCATGGCTCTTTGGGTCTCCCACTCTTCCCTCTTGTTCCGCTCTCCAACTCTGCATCATCTACTGATCTCAGTAATGGCACTCCCCTCTCACTAATTCCACCCTTCCTGTTCCTTTCCCCCATTTTCTCTCAACAATTCACTTCTCTCTCTCTTTATGTTATGTAAATTTATTTGGTATGGACACGTGTTTAGCTCTTATGCAGTGTTGTGAGAATTTGTCATCTATGGATGTTTCTTCTTCCTCCACGTGTCCTCTTCCACTTTTTCTGCTCTTTTTACCATCTCATAACCGGCGTGTGGCACGCGCACACACTCAGGGCGGATCCAGAATTTCCAAGGGTTCAGTAGTATATACACGGACTAGTTGAAAGGAATTCAACTTTTACTATTTATACATAAAAAAAATAAAAAAATTTAAACCCCTGGACCCTATGTAGATCCGCCACTGCACACACTACCTTAAATTCAACAACTTTACCCCATTTTTAGGTGAATATGTAAAACCTATCGTTGTTTAAAAAATAATAAAAGTAAAATTTAAATAAGTTACTATCAAATGTTATAGCAATAAAATATTTTTAAAACACTATATGACCGTGGTGATATTAGTTATCAATGATTAGGATGATATTGGCTAATAGTAATGATCGTAAGTAATAGCTAATGATGATGGTCGAAGACAATAGTAGCTATTGATTGTGGTAGTTGGTGAAATGGTTGATGATTGCAATGGACGACTGTAATACTAGTTATATATAATGGTCATGGATGATGATGGTGATTGTTAATATATATATAACTATAGCTAATGGAGATGATTGTTGATAGTGATAATGATGATTATAAATGATGGCTAATAATAGTAACAATTGTAGATAAAGATGGTGATGGTTATAAATGTGTTATTTGATAATGATGGTGGAGTAATGATGAATTATTACTTTTGTAAAAATCTTTGACTAATCAATATTTAAATGATATTAAGAGTTCGCGGTAGATATTAATCATATAGAGCTATATAGACTCAGTAAGTGGTAAAATAATAACAAAAGAATGTCCTTAACGGTTAAAGTTTAAATGATTAAAATTCATACGCTTTCAAATCTATTATGGTGGGTTATCTTCTTGAGGAAATTCCAAGTAGTACGTATCCCTGGTAAGATTTTTAGTCAAATATCTAAAATTTTCACTCACTTTGTTGGTGATTAGATCACATCCTTGAATGTTATTGGCCGTCATATCACACTCGGAATGTAGTCAAATGTTATTAGCCGTCAGATCACACCCCGAATGTAATCAAAACTCTGCTTAAACTTGTCCAGATCACATCCTTGAATATTATTAACCGTTAAATCACGCCCAAAATGTAATCAGGGCTCTATTAAACTTGTTTAGATCACTACCTTGAATGTTATTGGATCACACCCCGGATGTAATCAAGGCTCTAATTAAACTTATTTAGATCACGTACGTCCTTGAAGGTTATTGGCCGTTAAATCGCACCCGGATGTAATCAAGGCTCAACTTAAACTTGTTTAGATCACGCTCATGAATATTATTAGCCGCTAGATCACACCGTGGATGTAATCAAGGCTCTACATAAATCTTAAACACGTTAAAAGAGACAAACCAAAAGTTAAATAGGCTAAACAAGTCTGACCAAAAATTAGCGTTGTGCTAATTTTCGGCCACTTGATCCTGTAAAATAAACATTCCTAACTGCGGCCTAAACATAAAATTGGAACAAAAAGAAAAATCATATTATTGTTTCAGAATTTGTACATTGTAGTTGCCCATTTGTACCTTCAACTTTCTACTTCAACAATATAATTTTCCTATAGAAGGATATCATTAGTAACATTTATTGTTACTATCACCTAGGAGATCCCCAGCCTATGTAACTTAGAATTACTGCACCCATATTCAGCATCTCAAGAGGACTAA
Source organism: Capsicum pubescens (assembly GCA_030864215.1). Classification (NCBI taxonomy): domain Eukaryota; kingdom Viridiplantae; phylum Streptophyta; class Magnoliopsida; order Solanales; family Solanaceae; genus Capsicum; species Capsicum pubescens. The sequence goes on along the minus strand of CM061538.1, from coordinate 293,668,134 downwards.
ATGCCCTCAGAGAAATAAATTACTTCTGACAAATGTTTGCCACCTTAGATGAATTGCAAGAATGTATATATATTTTTTGAGAAACAAAGAAGCCTAGCATTTCGTTGCCATATTACAACTATAAGTTGATCAAAAATTGAAATAATAGACTAAGCTAGAGTCACTACTTTTTGTGTTTAGACCAAAGGTCTCTTCTCTTCTTCCTCGTCAGTGCCTATTTGAAAACTGTTATCTTCAGGCTCGCGTGGTTTTTCGGTTTGTTGAAGAGGGAGAATTTTCTGCGGCCTCGGCTGCGGGGCCTTGTTATCAGGCAACATCTTCATTATTATACACATAGACATCAACAGCAACCCGGTGCCATGTTGTTCGGTCAAAGGCTTCGTGAATATCAAGTATGAAAGCAATAATGTTACAGCCTTCCTTGCAGTTGTAATCTGATAATGTTAACGCGGTTAGTGATTGTACAAATTCAAGCAAATTGTGAGTTCGGGTTGGAGATGTATACATGGTCATAATGAGATAAATCAAACAAGTTCACTAAAGGAGAAGTCTAAATAGAAACAAACCATTGTAGTAGTGGCAGCACCAAATATCGCTACGAGGGAAAGGACAGACACTTGTCCCACGAAAGTAGCACAGGCTTCAAACACCAACACGCCGTAAACATAGGGATGCTGCAGGAAGAAAAGAAAAAAGGTAAGCAGGAAACAAGGTCTGAAAAATGATGCATGTGTTCTAGTGATAATTACCTGAGCACATGCAGGCCATGCTATCTTTAGTTCTCCTGTTACAATCATAGCCACGAACAAGATAGGAAAGCCGACAATTGTTGAGCAATAGAGCATCTCCATCTGTTAAAGTTAAGCGTTAAACAATCCAAAAGGCGTGAATCAATCACAAGTTTGTCGTGAATGATTATTCTCGTGATTTAAGCATCATATTGAATGCAAAAGCACATGAAATAAACCTGTGTTGTGTTGGGATTCGACTTGAAGATGGCCTCTTGATAATTCCCCACAAAGGAATCCATAATCAAAGCACCAGATATCATTAGCACACCAATTACGCTGAAATTTGGGGAGGTTTGTGCATCAGCCAAGGTGAAAAGAATCAGGCCTGCTACCAAGAGTACTGCTGATATATATTCATGCGGTGGATATTTTCGTCGCAGACCGGGCACAAAAGCCCCCATTACCATGACCGGCAAAACCTGGAATATTTTTAAATTGGAATGAAGCTTGTAAAGTAACAAACTAAATAAAATTGTATCTCACTTATCAATGAGAGACAAAACTGTTATCCACAATAAAATCAGTTACCAGGATTATATTTAATCATACTCTGTCATTAACTACTAAGTTGCTCGGACTCTCCAAAGATGTTGCCGCACCCGTGTCGGATCCTTCAGAAATACACTATTTTATTTTTGGAGGATCTGACACCCCGCCTAGACATTTTTGAAGAGTCCGAGCAACTTAGATTAACTATGAAGAATAAAAAGTTACGACTACAAAAATTCTTATGTTAAAGGAAAGACAGATGTCAAGATGCGCCAAAAGGCACGTGGTTAACCAAAATATCATATTTGTCTAATTTTTCCCCTTATTGTTCTTATTGATAAGTTAAGCTGAAAAACATCTTAAAAATCTTTCGAAATCTATCATAAAATTGGTCTACCACATTTACCAAAGACGAGGATTGTTGGTTGGTATGATTTGGTCTAATAATATCATCTAGGCTGCTTTAACATATAAGAGAAAACAGAGGAATTGACTTAGCTATTCACCTTGGCAGATTTGAACATGATTTGTGCTGGATAGTTGAGGAAAGCCAATGACCCTTTGGTTAACCCATGTGAGCCCATGAGAACTGTAGAGAGCTTAATATAATCCTTCCACGGGTTCACCATTTGCTTAGGCGTAAAACCATTGAGGAAATGAATAAGAGCCACGTAAACCAATCCTTGAACAAAGGTAAAGTACCATCCATAGCTGCATTTAGTCAAATACCGACCACATAACCAAATTAATCTTTAAATGCAGATCAAGCCAAAAATATTTAATTATGAATCATAAAAGGACATGTCAAATTACCTGAATTGAAGCCTATTATAAACATATTCCTGTAATTGAACATAAGAAATAAGTTAAAATCAGACATATTCATAACATGCTCATCATGAAAGACATAGAACATGCTTCGAAACTCAAATGCGAAAGAGAAATACTTCGTTTATATAGCTTCTAAGCTAAGAAAACTGAGTATTGTTCTAGTACGCACTCGTTCCTTAAACACACTAGATATTTGAAAGCATTTATGCAAATTCTAAATCATGACACTGCAAAAGCTAAAATCAGCTTCATCTTTACAAAGGAAAATACTCGAGTGCACTAGTAAAGGCCAATATTATATCAATTTGATACCAGGAATAACATGGAACCTTAAAAACTGTAATAAACAGTTAGCTAAACATGCGTAATAAGGAAAAAGCAAGGGCCCTTGAAGTGGAAATACAGGCAAAAGTTGGATAACATGAATTTCTTTATCTAACAGTAAAGAAAATTACTTCTGCAAAATGGACCACAAAGGGGTCCCAGAAAGAAAATTCTAACATTGTACAGACATTAGAAAACAACAATTATATAAATGAGCTATCATTAATGAAAATAATCTCCACATTATGTTACAAACCTGGTGCATTCGAGCTGTAACGGAGTCACCTTATGATAATTACACTTTTTAGCTATGTCTAAATCTTAATTTAATGTATATAAACTATATGTTGACTCCCCTTATCTTCTACGTGTGTGTACTTTTTTCATATTGTGACGCGCCTTATTAAAATTCCAGCTCCGCCATTTCTGATTCAAGACTACATTGCAGAGATAAATCCCTCATTAAAAACATATAGTACTCACAAAACTCAGAATTGTCCTTTAATATATTCAATTTAAAATTGAAAACACATAAGACATCCTAACATGTATCTACACCAAAAAATTCAAGTAATAGTACCAAACATGCAAAAAGTAAAAGAAATAAAAACCAAAAACTTCCAACTACTAAAAATTCTTGTTGACCAAAAAAACTTCAAACAAACACCAAACAAAACAATGGGCAATTCAATTCATACCTTGATCACAATTCTCGGTGACCAAACACCACATAAAACAAAAATGTGCATAACAAAATACAGATTTAATCAGGTGCGCGAAAACTGGCCCAAACACCACATTTATATTTAAAAAAAAAAAAAAGATTTACTCAGGTGCGCGAAAGCTGACCGAACACCACAGTTATAAAAAAAAATAAAAAAAAATAGAGATTCATAAAAACTTGCCTCACAGACGCCATTAACAAGATAGCCAAAGAAGAACCCAGAAGAGCACAAGAGGAACTGTTGCCATCTGGGTCGGGTTGAAAGTGAAATACCAAACAGAAACAGAGCTTGTTCATCATTCTTCATCTTTAAATTATTTTTTCCCTTTCCTGCAAACAATTTGTTTAATTTATTCCAAGGTCGACTCGCCAAACAAAATAAAAAAAAAGTGTTGTTGGCCTTGGTGATAAATCAAGTTGGCTGATCCAAAGCTTGCATGTTGACTTTGGGCACAAAAAAAAAATCAGACAAAAATAAGAATTTAAGGTAAACGTATCGGCTCCATTACGTTATCACACACAAATCAAAAATTAAGAAAAAAAAAATTAAAAAAAAAATTGATCAATAGATACACATGTGGGGTGAATTCAATAAATAATCAAGAAATATAAGAAGCTTTGGAGAAAGAAGAGAAGAGAAGATGTATTAGGAGAGAAAGAGAAGGGGGGGTGGACTGGCAGACTTGGGAGTCTTACACGGTTTTGAGGTGACAGAGTAAAAAGAATGAATAAAAAAAATTCTGTTAAAATCTTTTAATTGCGATTGTATAGGGCGTTTGTCGTAAATTGCATAACTGTATTCTGATTTTTTAAAATTAAAAAAAAAAATTATAAGAAAAGGAGAAATTAATTATTTTGCATAACTAATACTCCTTCTGATCTCTTGCATTCTTGAGACAAAATCTATCAAAAATTATTATTATTATTTATGATGATTGTCTTTGTCTTGAGACGTGTAAAGGGTCTTATACATCCTTTTCAGAAATTCAGACCCCCGCTTTATGTAGATACACAAGATATTGTTGTTATTATAGTAGAAAATGAGAAATTAATTGAAAAAATTATTTAGTAAAGGAGAAAAAAAATGAATAGGAGTATTATAGCATCAATTACTTTTTGTTTAATTTATATATTTTAAAAAAAAAATTAGACATACATAATTTGATTTGAAATAAAAAATTTACGAGAAATCTTTGTAATTTAATTTATTAGTTATCGAAACTCTTACTTTATTAATAAAGGTTTGATTTTCTACATTGTAATCCTCTCGATCCTTCTCTACACTCAGTTTTAAAAAAAAAAAGAAGTTATGTCTTACAATTTGTTGAGAAGATTATTTAAACTATTATGGTAATATTATCATAGATTCTCATTTATCCTGGTTAATGAGACTAAAATTACATGTTTTTTTTTTTAAAATTGAAGATTTAAAGTGTTTACTTAAATAATTGAGGACCAAAAAGATATATTAATATAATTGAGAGACCAAGAGTACAATTATACCTTTCTCTTCTTTATTATCCTAATTAAATAAGGATTAATTAGTTTTATTAACGCCAATGGCAACATATCTAAGCACGTAGAAACGTCAACAACAGAGGAAAATTCGCCTTTGCTCTTAATAACGTATATTATTTAATTAAACTTCTTAATAAACTATGGAAAAAGATTAATGAAATTATAGTTCTATCTTCTGCCTCATGAACCAAGCAAAGTATAAAAATGTTTCTTAGTGAATTATTTCTTAATTTAAAAGCAAATAAAAATTATAATTATATCTCGTGCCCCGTGATTCATGAAACAAGAAAAGCATAATACTTTTACCTTATTCCACTTAATATTAATTTTGTGATTCATGTCATACACTCTTATATATCCATAAGAATGAAATATACAAATAAAGTCATTACATAAAAGTTATATATTAATCAATTACTATCTACTCTACAAAATTTGAACTTAATTTAATCTTTATAGCATTTGGGTAGTTGAATAATGATTTCTCCGTTTCATTTTATTTGGCTTTTGTTGACTTGGCATACCTCTTAATAAAATATTAGTTAGAGGTGTATTTATTAAATAATCTTATTAGTGATTCTTTGAAACTCTAAATTTGACTATTACTGTGTTATTTTACGTAGTTATTTAATACTAATGATAAAAAGAAAAAGAAAAGACAGATTTTTCTTGCTTTCATAAATTATTGGACTAATAAACTAAAAGAATTATTTTTAATATAGCTAGAGGCCAAATAAAAGGAAATGGAATTAAGTATATAAAGTTTTAAACTAATATAACAGTTGTATAGTGTTAGGAGTTAGGCATAATGAGAATACTTGAATGACATTCTAACAATAGATAATGTTGTAATTTTAAACTTGAATGACATTCTAATAATAGATAATGTTGTAATTTTAAACTTGAATGACATTCTAACAATAGATAATGTTGTAATTTTAATGCAAATTAAGATGAAATAATTTGTTTAACCAGCATAATTAGGAGTAGCGAATAATTAATTATTGCACTCTATTTAATTTATTTTGCATTGCTTTCAAATATGATTGAACAATTGAGGAATGAATGTATATATTATATTGCAAATAAAGAAATGTTTGCGAAGCTGTGTACTCAATCATCAAAACTACATACTTCATGATTATATTTCCCAACAAAGTATTATCGATTATATTAGCATTTTTAATTGATTAAGACTATCAATGTGATAAGTATTAGTATATATTAAGTTAGCTAATTCTATTTCCACGTTCACTCAAATTTTGGAGCATGACATATATATAATGCGTAATTATCTATTTTTTGTCACATCGATCACGATGGCGTATTTGAAACTATGAATCCTGGGACAACATCACATCATAGTGCAATTAGTATTTAGTTTGTCTAAAGATTATTGCTAGGTTTTTAAAATAATTATCTAGTTAACCTAAAAAATTCACTTCCTTGAATGATTAGGTAATATATCTCCATCATATTTAGTACTTAATTGGTTTATGATTTGACATTTTCTAATAAAATTAGTTATGATAAGAGAGAGTGATAGAACATAATTAAAAATAATACATAATAATTTCTAGCTACATATATACTGAATGAATTATATTGGTCCACCTTTTGCTTGAGCTACAAGATGAAGACAAAGTCTGTATGTACACTTTGATGCATGCAGTTGCTTTGGACAGACTCATCAAACTTTACTCTAATGTCACGTACTCACTGTTTCTAAGTTTCTATGATAATTTTTTTTTATTAAAATTAATCTTTTCAAAGAAGCTTATGAAAAGCTAGACGCGTTTATTTTCTTCTAATAAAGTGCTTATCTTAAAAAGTTGAGTTAATTATTTGACCAATCTTTTAGGGAAAAAAATTAAGTGTTTGAGTAGTAGTAATAGAAATTGTTTTTCGGAAGCTAGAAAAAAAAAAACAATTATTCTCGAGAAGTCGTAGGCACTTTTGAAATTTTAATCAAATACAAATTGTTGCTCCAATAATAAAAACAAATAGTTACTCTGCAAAATTACCTCTTCTGCAACATTTCTGCCAAAATGTTTTTTTTAAAAAATATATAAGTAATTTTTGGAAACTTTGGGCCAAAAAATATTCATAGCTAAACGCCACCTTAGTATCTTGAAACTAGTTTTCCAAATATTTTCTAAATGAAAAAAGAAAAAAAACAAGATTATGCTACTTATTTTTTGTGATAGTTATAAGCATCTGAATTGTGAAAATTGATTCTTAATTTAAGAGTAAACGATGTTACGTAAATAAGTTTGTGGACTTGAATTTTGATTCCAATTGGACACCAATTCGATGGCTGCGTCAACTTTAAACTCATGGACAAGTCAAATATTTAGCCGTCTATTGTTGCGCAATTGAATTTTTCCTAACCCCATGTTATATACTAAAGTTGGGATGACAAAACTCAACATATTGTTTTGTTCTGATAATTTGTTTTCTAGTTGAGTTCCTCTAATTAGGAATTAACTGTTTTGTTTAAAAAAAATCCACCCAATATTCGCATTGAAATCTCGATTAATTTAAAATTTTAAATGTACATTGCAGAGTTCATTCTGAGGATGGTACTTTCAATTAAAAAAAAAAATTCATATTCAAAACTCAAATTTAAAATTTCTAATTAAGAATGAAGTAATTTCATCACTAAACTCCAACTCGTAAAAATCTCCTAATGTAACGATATGTAGAAAATATTTGTTGTTTTTTAAAATGAGTATGATAAAAAAAAAAGTGAAAGGTAGAGTTAATTCGTTGGGAGTATTTTGAGTACACGTATTAGTGTGCAATGAAAAGTGGCATTCCTGATAGCTGGACGTGTGATGGTTCCCAATGAACCTCTTTCTTGGGACTTCACCCCTATAATAAATTGTTTTTTTACTCCCTCCCTCTCCATTAAACTTGATCCTAATATTTTATTAAAAATTTATTTTATTAATTATATTTTAAAAATATAAATTTAAGTGTTATAGTACATTTTATATAGTCACTTAATTAGGATAATTTTAGAAGAACGGAAATTTTTTCTCTTAATAATATAAATAAATTGAAATACTCTAACTATTTTTAATACTAAGGTCAAATAAAACGTAACAGAAGGAGTAATATTGTAATCATATTTGGGCCACGAGTGATAAAAGAGTTTTAAAATGAGGTGTAGGTGACACAAGTCTTAATAATTGAGTAGAGGTGACAATTACTTCACTATGGTTTAAGAAATTTTGAAAAAATTCAAAATAACCCACAAGTTTTTAAATTTACACTTTGATTCAAATATTAGTTAATATATAACGGGGAACGAAGGGAAAAAAGACATTTTTTTCTCTCTTCTCATCCGTTGTTATTTTCTCTCTCTTCGCAATATTTGTTGTTCATTGTTGTTGCTGTCTTATTCATCATCTTCTGATTCATTATCATCATCTTATATTTTATTATCAACTTCATATTTTTCTTGTTGACCATTGTTGTTGTTGTTGTTGTTGTTACCCCAACTGCTGCTCTTTGACCAAAATCTTATGTCAAATTTTATTTCGTAAATCACTTTCAACTTTGAAATTTACTTAAGAGGAGACTTTGGTAAGTCAGATTATGTTTTTTAGTTAAATCTGGGTAACTGCTAGTGTGTTATTTTTTCAACAATAGTTTGCACGCGAACATGAATGCAATACAAGAGCAATCTGTTTAAACAGATCCATTATCTGCGGCACCAGATAAATGTTCTGTTGTAACAATAGATTCATGTTTAAGGGTTCTAGGTGCCCGTAATATGATTATGAATCGAATAGATGGGTATTTTGTTGCACCAGATTAGTAATTTGTTTCAACAAATAAATAATCTGTTTCATCAGATTACTAATATATTTCGAACAATAAAATACAGCTCCTGTCACACACAAAACCTAACAGATAACTCATATGTTCTTGCTATTGATACTAGTGTCAAATTATTCCTTAATTGTAGACATGTCATTCGTTAAGAAATAAAAATAGACAGCACGAAAATTAAATAAGAAATAAAAATTCAAGTGCATCAAACATAATTTTTTATAAAACAAACAAAAAAAAAATACATAGATAACAGAAAAAAAAAAAAAGCTTAATTATTATTATCATCATTATTAACATCATTACTATTTGTATGGCCAGCCGACCAATCTTCAAAGGGCAGCAGCAGCGCCCTCCGCAGCTTGCGGATCTCCCGCAGTATCCTTACTCTGACGGCGGCCAACTCCCAATGCAGGTCATGAACCTCCTTCTGCTGTTTCCTCATGGCATCTCGTAAAATAGCGACATCCCACATAGGATCAGCCATATCTAAAAAACGCGTAAGTTGACAAAACACACACGTAAACACAAAAGTAAAGAAAAGAAAGAATTCGAATGTAATGTAATGTAATACAACGTATATTTACAGAAAAATTAAGAAAAAAACTTACCAGAGACAGGAAAAAACTATCAAGTCCTTGAAGAGAAAGTAGTTGGAGGTGTAACAAGAGCGAAGAATAAATAGTGTGTAATAGAACGAACGATTGAGTAAGGGGGGGACCTATTTATAGAGGATTGAACTTGAATGAGTTAGGCAAAAAATCGCAACTGTTCACCTCCATTTATTAATGTCATTCTTGATTACTGTAAAAAGTTATGACTTAATTAAATTAATCAATATTATGATAAGTCATGACTTTTCAGCTTTATTATTATTAATAATTAGTTCTTTCCAGGAACCATTTTTTTACATTGTTTTGGACAATAGATAATATATCTGTTGCATCAGATAAATCATCTGTTACAACAGATATATCATCTGTTACAACAGATATATCATCTGTTACAACAGATATATCATGATTTGCAACAAATAGATAACTTGTTGCATCAGATAATATATTTGTTGCAACATATAATATATATATATATTTTAAAAATATATATTATCTTCATGACATCCAAATTTTCTGTTTTTTTAATTATATAAATTAATAAAGCAGATTTAAAGGCACAACTGTTCACCTCCATTTATTAATTACATTCTTGATTACTATAAAAAGTTACGACTTAATTAAATTAATCAATCTTATGATAGGTCATGACTTTTCAGCTTTATTATTAATAATAATTAGTTCTTTTCAGGAACCATTTTTTTTACACCGACTTGAACAACAGATAATATATCTTTGGCATTAGATAAATCATCTATTACAACAGATATATCATGATTTGCAAAAAATAGATAATCTGTTGCATCAGATAATATATCTGTTGCAACATATAATATATATATGTTTTAAAAAAAATATATGATCTTCATAACATCCAAATTTTCTGACTTTTTAATTATATAAATTAATAAAGCAGATTTAAAGGTACAACTGTTCACTTTCATTTATTAATAACATTCTTGATTACTGTAAAAAGTTATGACTTAATTAAATTAATCAATATTATGATAGGTCATGACTTTTCAACTTGAAGTTTAGCTTTATAATTATTAAAATAATTAGTTCTTTCCAACAATCGTTTATTTTTTACACTGAGTTGCACAACAGATTATATATCTGTTGCATCAGATAAATCATCTATTACAATAGATATATCATCTGTTGCAACAAATAGTTCAACTGTTGCATCAGATAATATATCTGTTGCAACATATAATATATATATCTTTTTTTAAAAAAATTATCTTCATGACATCCAAATTTTCTGACTTTTTAATAAGATAAATTAATAAAGAAGATTTAAAACAAGAATATTTCTGGTGAATTTTTTACGGTTTAAATTGTGTTTATCATTTATTTTCTTATTCTTTTCTGTGAAAAGAAATGACTTAATTAAATCAAACTGGTGGTGACTTAATCTTTCCATTTCTTTAATAACAATTTTTATTAATTGAGTTATGGCAACAGATTGTATATCTGTTGCATCAGATAACCCATCTGTTTCAACAGATATACCATCTGTTGCTATAAATCAACCATCTGTTTAAGGAGCTTTATGATTTCTTCTAACTGATTCATAAGTCGCAACAGATGAGGAATTTGATGCATCGGAATAGTTTTTTGTTTTTGTTTGTTTGTTGAATGTGTTTAAACAAAAGTCACAATCACGACTATTCATTAACTTTTTTCTTAAAAATCATATCATCATATATATATCTTAATTAAATTAATCCAATGTTGTGATTTTTTTTAAATTAAATAATCTTTCTTTTACGATTATAATATCATTTAGTTCCTTATTATTTATTAACGAACCATTTTTAGGAGAATTTTTCATCATGACCGCATTCCTAACTCCAATCGCCGCCATGTTTTGAATAGGGAATAAATAGAGTGATAATTAAATATTGAATAAGAATTAAAAATTCAAAATCGACCAAACCAAGCCAAACCAAACATATACATGAATTTTTTTGAATCCCTTACAGGTAGATCGGCTATAAAAAAGGGAAATACATACGCTAAAAGAAAGAAAAAACATAACCTAATTATTATTATTAGTATTAGTATTATTATTGTCAACCTGATAATTTTCATCTGGCAGCAGCAAGACCCTTCTCAGCCTTGCTCGAAAGTCGGCCAAATCCCTCTGGAGTTCATCAAACTGCCTTTGAAATTCCTGCAAGGACTCGATATGAACCTTCTAGTACGAATCTGGATCTGACATATTAGTATTGTAAGTATAGCAAAATGAACGAGAGTGAGTGAGAGTGAGTAAGAGTGAGTGAGGAGGCCGGAGGGACCTATTTATAAAATGATTGAGAATTGGAAGGGACTGGACTTAGTCAAACAAAAAGCTACGACTGTTCATATCCCTTAAAAGGAAAAATTACACAAATCCCATATTTAAGACACCATATTACACAATATCCCTTAATGTTTTAAAAAATTATATAAAATCCCGGATTCATATTTACTAGTGATACATATGCTATATGTATCACTGCTTAACATATGTATCACAATTCGAAATTTTGGGATAAAATGTAATTAGTAAACTATCCAAAATTTAATGCAATATTGCTGAAACTATCTGAGATTTATGTGTTGTGTGTGTTACTTAAATAATATTGGTGACTTTATTAATAAGTAAATTAAAAAAAAACGAATCTAAATACAACATTTTATCTTTTTGTTGTATTTTCGAAAGATAAAGATTGATAATCTGTTGCAAAATATATTCCACCTGTCAGATAACTTACAACATATGGATAATTTGTTGCAACAGATGGATATATCAGTTTACTTTTCCTTTAGTTGTGGTGTCTGTTACAACTTGCTAGTCATCTGTTTATTCAATTTCATCGAGAGCAATCGATTTTTCTAAACACTTCTTGGCCAAATTCAATTTTTGCTCTTGGATTGCTTCTCTTTTTTTTCTTTGCATCCTTCAACTAAACTAATTTTTTGCTATTGGATTGAGGGCAAAAATTGAATTTGTAGGCCAGCTTGAAGGATGCAAAGAAAAAAAAAAGAAACAGTCCAAGAGCAAAAATTGAGTTTGGCCAAGAAGTGTTTAAAAAAATCTATTGCTCTCGATGAAATTGATAATAACAGTTGCAACAGATCACCGATCAGTTGCACCAGGTAGTATATCTGTTGCAATATATAACCAAACTGTTGCAGCGGATGAGTAATTTGTTGCAACAATACAAATATATCACTCATCTTTTAAGATAGATGAATGGTTTGTTCAACAGATCACACAACTGTTGTGACATCATCTGTTGCAACATAAGAGTGATCTGTCGGAACAGTTAAATAATCCGTAGCAACGGCTGAGTAATCTGTTGCGACAATACAAAACATATCACTTATTTGTTGAGAAAGATGAATGGTCTGTGCAACAGGTCACACACATGTTGCAACACATGAGTGATCTGTTGGAACAGTTATCAACGGTCAATATTGTTTAGATTTCTTCCAACATAGGGTCATCTATCGCGGCAGATGAATGATCAGTTGGAAAAATCAAGTCTTGGACTTTTCCTATAGGAAGAGTTGGTAGGATTTTATCCAACTGGAGGTTCATCTGTTGCATCAGATCACTAATCTGATGGTTCTTCCATTGCACTAGATGGTTAATTAGTTGTATCATATTTTTTATCCGAAGCTTAATCTGTTGCAATATATGGTAAAGCTGTTGCATCAGATTATTAATCTGTTGCATCAGAATTGTAATATGATGGTTCCTCTGGTGCATCAGATGGTTGATCTGTTGCTTCATATGATGAATCTGTTGCATCGGATAGTTAATATGTTGCACCAGATGGGTAATCTGTCGGAGGAAACAATAGCACGATTTTGTTAAACAAAAAAAGCAATTTCACCATTTTTACCAAGAACAAGAACAAAACAAATCAAACCAAATTGTCCTTTTATTTTTATAAGCACAAACAATAAAAATCAAACTTCAAAAAAAATGCAATAAACAACAAAATATCATAATTCACTTCGAAAAGAGAAGAGAAGAGAAGAAATACCAGAAATTAGGATTTTATTCAGACCGCATTTCAAATTAGTGCAACAAATATTAAAATTGTTAACCAATACTATAAGAGAAGTTGGCTCAAGTTCCTCGTTTTCTTCAAAACTAAAAAGACCATAAATTTTTAGCTGTGAAAAAAGAAAAAGACCGATGAAGAATTCGAAGCTGTTGTGGTCGGAGAGCAAGGCTGTCACGTCGATTGAAGTCGAAAAGGAACTGAAATCCCAACTATTTGTAGTCGGATGTTGAAGTCGCCGAGGATTGAAATAAGAAATTTACAGAACAGTTGGTTGAGAGAGAGTTGAGAGAAACTGTCGAGAGAGGGATGAGAGACAGGTTGATTGAATTGAAGAGGGGAACTCGAAATCCAACTATTTGTCGTCGGGGGTTGAAGGGAGAAATTTTGCAGAACTGTTGGTTGAGAGAGAGTTGAGAGAAGCTGTCGAGAGAGGGGAGAAAGTGGTTGATTTGGATTGAAGAGGGTGTGGGTTGGGTTGATTTGTATTTTTGAAAAGATTAGAAAGTTTTGAAAATATTAATCAAGTCCACAATTAACTTGATCAAGTTTCCTAATAATGTTTGACCCTATCTATTGGTCAATGTCACCAATCCTTCATTCAAGACTTAAAAGACACCTATTCTTCAATTTTCTCAACATACAACACATTATATTATACAATTTGAGAAAATTTAAAAGTTAATTACATTTATTTACTACTTATCTAATACTCCCCTCGCCTCAAATTATCTCTCCTAAATTGAGATGACACATTGATTAAGAAAAATAATTAATAATATGGCTAGTTTATTATAGTACTCGTATTAAATGATGTTTACATTTTAATTTAAAGAAAAAGTAACTAATGCAAATGGTAAAACATGGAAAAAAATTGTTATCTCTCCTTGATTAATGAAAAAAGACAAGTAAAATGAGAAATCAAATAAGGAAACTTGAGACGGGTAATTTGGAATGGAGGGAGTACTCGCACCACTTTTATTTGTCACTAATTTTCTAATTATAGTGATACTTTTATTTATCATTTTTGATATATACAAGAAAGATAATTTCTTTTTTTCTATTTTACCTTTAATATTAATTGTATTTTCTCCAAATTAATTTCAAGTCACAATCTAAACATCATTTAATAGGAATACTGCGATAAAATAATTATGTTATTAATTTTTTTTTTTAATGAATGTGTCAAGTCAAAATGTAATAAGTAAAATCCAACGAGAGTAAGTCAAATTTACTTCTTTAAATTGGTATGAGTACTTAAAAGTTAAAATGGTGCCATATTAGTGCTACTTTATTTTATGGCTAAAAATATCAATTGCCCCTTAAAGTTATTAGTAAATATTATTGACACCTAAATTATGTTTCATTTTAATTGAACATTTAGACATATAATAAAGTATTTTTATTGGATATTTTTGTGTCAAATTTTAAATTTTAAAAAAATTTCTATGTACCTTCTCAAGTGTATTATAAAATCACATAAAATACAGTACATCCTTTACTTATAAACACTAGCAATAATGGAAACAAAGTTGAGATTTTACGATTTATTAAGCTAATGGATATAACAAAAAAAAATGACATACTCTAAATAATTAACTTATTTATGTAATGAATAACTAAAACCAGAATGTAATCTGAAAGGTTTAATAAAATTATTTTATTATATATTCAGATATTCAATCTAAACGTGCCATAATTTAATCATTTAAATAAAATTCATGACTATGAATGGATTCGGCCTTATTTAATTGTAATAACTAAAGAGTTGAATGAAGGCAAATAAAAAAATAAATTAAGGTCAATGGTTAACACATGCGATGTTCTCGTGAAAATAGTCAATTGTACTGAAAGGTTCATGTGTTGCCATACCTTTGCCACTTTTCTAATTTGGGTATTAGTAGACTTATAAATGGCACATGGAGCATAGGAATATGGGTTAATTTGTAGCATCCTTTTCAAGCTTTCGAGTTTATCTCCATATCCTTGAAGATTTTTTTAGTTTTTGTAAATTAGAATTATTTTGAAAAATTGAACTTTATTGTCGTTGGAGTCTCACGCCGGTAGGTTAAGGGCTTTTGATCTCTTTAGATAATTTTGGGCAATCCTTCTCATGAGCTGGTTAAGGGCTTTCGATCTCTTTACAGGACAATCTGTCCCTCATGAGCTAGTTTTTGAGATTGAATTATACTCAATGTCTATTTCTTTATCATGGTATCATATTTAGACTCATCCAATTTAGTTTTTCTGGCCCCATCTTGTATTGTTCACATTCTAGAATATCCATTTGTGGGTGGGTGGGGATGTTGGAGTCCCACATCGGTGGGTTAAATGGTTGTTGGTCTCATTATATATATATGACCTTAGATAATCATCCCTTTGTAAGCTAACTTTTGTGGTTGAGTTGGGCTCAAACTCCATTTCTTTATCAATGTCAAGTCCATCAGAGAATTCCTCGAACCCTGCGTATAGTGGGAGCTTTAGTGCATCGAACTGTCCTTTTTTAGAGAAGGGTCCAGGTAATTACAAAAACGACACTTCTATTTGATTAATTAAGGCTTCAAACGTACTCCTAATTAATATTGTTTTGCAAAAAGTATTCCAAACAATTGCATTATAAGAGTATTAGTAGGAGACTTTTATCTTGTACAAGTTTGTTAGTAATTCGTTAGATTAATAATTAATTACTTTGAGTTACTACAAAGTATATATATGGAGTAGAGTTACCTCCTCTTTTTGGCAAGACTGATAAATGGGATTGCTTGAGTTGAGACAGACGTAAGAAAGTGTTAACCTGTTTAAAGCAAAGTTTAAGTTAAATAATTAATACTGCTAAACATAGCAATTTGCACTAACTAAATGCTTGAAGCACTGATTTGATTAAAATTGGCACTTGTTGGGTAAAAAATGAGGCCAGATCTTATTTTACTTGGGCCAGAAATAGCCCAAATGAACTTAGACAGGTAATATCTGGTCATTAAGTGAATTAGTTATTGGGCCAAAAAAATTTCAAAGGAAAAACTAACTACGCGAGTAGAAAACATCAAGTTTATAATTATCAGACATAGGTAATGTTTAATAAATGACATAAATATCAACCCTTTTGAAAGTAATTACACTCTCTCCCACTTTTTTAATTAATTTACTCTCTCTCCCAACATAGCCGACATATACATAGCATTCTGTGTATATGTTGAGATTTTTGTAATATATTTAGGGAGTTGAGATTTTTTGTAATATTGGAAACATAAGTTGTGTATTTGTGTAATTTTTAGTTAAAACAATTAGCATTTACAGCTAAAATTTAGAGCAAATAGCTAAATATATATATCTTTTTGTATTTATATATTTTGAGGCTCATATACAATCTTAAATTTCGGGGACTCTCTAATTTTGGGGAACATATGAGTTTGTATTTGTATATAAAGCAAATTTCGGGTCTCATGTACAAATATGTAAAGGTTTGAATTTGTATAGAAAGTGAATTTCTGTGTTCATATATAAAACTATGAAGCGAATTTGCATTTGTATATACAATTTCTATTTTGTATATTTAGTTACAAAACTATAGCTACGTCTTCCAATTAAGCAAAATTTAGCAATGACTCCTCATTTATCGTCTAGTCTAATGTTAGTTATTTCTAAAATTTTACATTTTTCAAATGATATCACATTGCCTACAAATATTCATTATATTAATTTTAAAAAAATCTTATAATTTAATTTGTTTCAATTTTCTCATTAAGCCCATAAATGCCCGTATTTTTAGTAGCCTCGACATCATTAATATTTTCTCTTATAGTTAAATTCTTGACTTTCATGTGAATTGGTCTGATGAACCCTCATTATCAAATAGTACTTTTTTTTTTTTTTTTTTTTTTTTTTTTTTTTTACTTTCACCACTACAAATGACCCTGTAAATATAATTATCACTGTAATTTTTATTACTACCATTTATAATGAAAGAAACAAGTAGTACTGGAATTAATTTTGACTGCTATCTGCATCCTTCCTCCTCTCTCATTGATTGAAAGGGATACATAATTTGTTGTCTACGAAGCTTTATAACTAAGAACTATACATACGCCACAGAAATAGTATATCTGATATGAGAAAAATATGATCTAATTAAATATGACCTAATTTTATAAATATGATCTAATTAAATATTATGAGAAAAAACATCTTCCAAGACTTCATGGACCAAATCATTAAACACTTGAAACTCCAAATCCAAGACGAACTCTTGTTTTTCCTCTTCAAAATTGTTCCAATTTGCTACTCTTTCCATGTCCTTTATGTAGGCTTCTCTTTTATCCTCAATCTCCCATTCAAATTCCTCATTATAATCACCACTGATCCAAGATTTTGCCTCTCTCATCATTAGCTTTTCATCAACAATATTGTTTTGATGTTTTCCACTTGTAAACAATTCGTTCCAAAAGAAATCAAAGAGAAGTTGATCATCATCCGTATAGTTTGCTTCACAATTGATCAACAATTGCTTTGCCTTTTCTTCAATTTCTTCATCTTCTTTTTGTTCTTCTTCTCTTTTAGGGCTGGTGATTTCTTCAGCAAGACTCTCAAATTGTTGAATTCTTTGCATGAGTATACTTTTCCTTTCTGTAGTGAAATCAGAAAAAAAAAAAACTTGTTAGTTTACAATTCATGTGATATTGCATGACATATTAAAGCAAATTATGACAAAATTCTTACCTACATACATACCTTATTAGGCTTGTTACGAAAAGTTACCTTTTATTGTAGGTACGGTGTAAAAAATCTATATTTGTCAATATGCGGAACTTATAATAGTACTACATAAAATAAAAAAAAACTTTACAAAGTAACCATATGTGATATTTAATACTCATCGACTAATTATAAACTATTATTTATAGTAATGTTTTTGCCCCATTTTTCTGTACCATAATATCAAAATAAAGATAATTATAAGTGTAGATTAAGGTAACTGGAGATTAAAACTTACTGTGGAAAGAGAAGTCCATAAATTCTTCATCATCATCTTCTTGAAATGGAGATTCAAGAACTGAAACAGGGCTATGTTGCTCATTCTCATCAAAGCACAACTCTTCCTGTTTAAATTAAAAAAAACACCGCCGTTAATTAGGATCTTTTAATATTATGGTATAAATAAATTTAGAAGGAAAAAAATGATTTCTTTCTATATTTGTTATTGTATTATTAACCTAATTGTATTAAAGTAATTAATTCAAGTGTAGTCAAACAACATTATTGAGACCATGTCATGTCAGCGTATAGACAAAGCTATACCAAAACATGACAAAATATATAGGAGTATTAAATTTATATATTTTCTATAGGTATCCAAAGTTGCATGCAAGATTATGGTAATAATAAAAATATTCACCTTATTGTTATTATATGATTTTGTGGTTCCCATGCAATACCCACCGACAGTACTTTGCTCGATTATATTCTTTCTACCAACTTTTTTCATCCCATCTTCTACTAATTCACCCAAAAATTTACCATTTTCACCCCACCACGACGGTAAATCCTCCGCGGTAAAATCGCTATCGCACCAGCTAGTCCTCTTGCTGCTTGTCGTGGTGGTGCTGGTGGTTGTGGTAGCGCACCTATATGGTGAATAAGAAGAATCTAACGGTGTAGATTTCTCTTCCGCCAAGTCTCTGAACGATTTCCATCGCAGGATATCTTTGACTTTGACTGTGACCGCGACATCTCGATCAACGTTATTTTTACCATGTTTTTGACCTCTCTTGTGGTTAATCCTCCTTGATAATTTTCTGGAAATGCTTCTAGGGAAAATGGAAGGAGATTTTTTGACAGTGGCAAATGGCAAGAACTTAACAATGTTGATGACCTTATGAATAGCAGAAATTGTAGCAGTAGCAGCTCTAGATGATCGACTTCTAAGTAATTGAGATGAACCTTTGTTGTTTGACCTAATATTAATTCTTGAACCATGAAAGTTTTGAGTGCCTGTATTAGACTTGCATAACTTTTTAGGGTTTGATGAACAAGAATATGGATCATCTTGAAGTAGAAATTCTTTGAGCAATTTGGGTCGACGCTCAAGTGACAATCTTGCAAGGGGACTAGGACATGAAGAAGCCATGATGACTAAAACTTTTGTTGAAAAGAGTATTGAGTATTGTCTTTCTCTCTCTCTTTCTTTTGTTTTGGTGGGGTTGAGTTGAGGGGAAGAGTGAAGTTGTCTGGATATATATAAGATCGAGGAGAGAGAGAGAGGGCAATAATGTTAGAAATTTCAATTACGATATACTTCTCCGTTTCATTTTAGTTGTCTCTATAGACTTGACACACCCATTAAGAATTTTTTTTTATTAAGGATCTATTTTACCAAATTAACCTTATTAATTATGCTTTGATATACAACTTGTTTAGTCATTTAATGATAAGGGTATTATTGAAAGAACATATTAAAATCCTCTTGATTTTATTAATGGGACAACTAAATTGAAACAAATATTTTTAGAAAGAGGATCAACTAAAATGAAATGGAGGGAGTATTAATGAGTATTTACGAACTCCGTTGGTCCATTTTTATTGGTTTATATTAGACTTGACACTGTCCATCACTATTAATTATGAGTTATTGAAATATTAAGAATTGAATACTGCTTACTCTATTTCAAAATAATTAAATTATTGGGATATGACACAGGCCTTAAGATTTTTTTTTTAGGACATACTATCTTTTTATTTGCTCGTAAATTACTCTTTTAAAAAATGTGAAGTACTTAAGAATCTCATTAAATAGAAGGATAAAATTGAAAGAAATCTTCAACATGTCTCTTGAAGAATGAGCAATTCATTTATTTTAGATATTGAAAAATAATTCAATAATTCATTTATTTTGAAATGAAGGGAGTATATAATAGTAAGAGTAAAACAGATACGAAATAGTAGTAAATTATTTTGATTTTTACTATACCGGACAAGTAAAAATAGACTGATAAAATAATGTGTCAATATAAAATCTAATATTTTATATTTTATGTATTTTAATTTGATTAGGTAAATAATTTAAGAAAAGAAGGAAAAATTATGATGATGGTACAAATCATCAAAACATATATAGTGGAATGGTACAAATTATCCTTAACCAAATTAAAAGCTTAAGATTCAAATTTTGATAATGTCAACTTATTGGTCGGATTCATTTTTCCCCTTTTATGCACTTGTTTAATAAAAATTTTAATCATCCAAGCTAGTACTAAACTTCAATTAATACTCAATACCTACAGAAAAAAAAAAAAAAAAAAAGGTGAGAAAGAGAGAAGTAGGTTCCAAAACCGATGCAATGGATGAAGACAAAGAAGACAAAGCACACGTAGCAGCATGGATGCTTCTTAACTAAAGTTGATTAGGTATTTGATAAGATGGATCTATAATTTAGTATACTAGCTGCAGATAGTATTTTCTCCGTCTCAAATTTTTTAATTTGATGTTTCATTTTACTTGTTCTTTTTTAATTATTAAGATAAAACAATTTTTTTTCTTCATATTTTATCCTTTGCATTAATTATTTTTCTTTAAATTAAAATATAAATATTATTTAATAGAAATATTATGATAAACTAATCATATGATTTATTATTTTTTTTAATAGTTATGTCATTCCAATTTGTAACGAATAAAATGGGACGAATGGAGTAGTACAAATTTAGGAAGACAAATTTAATGTGGTAAACTATAGTAGTATATGTATTATGGTTGGTTGAGGGATGTCGGAGCAAGAGCCAAATGAAGCCGACATTTGACTGACAGAACCATATTATATACTATTTCATTAAAAATATAAATTTAATATAATTTTTTCTTTTTATTCCTAAAAAAGAAAAAAATTGATCTTGTAATACCATTTCAAAAGTTAATTAGTTGTCAAATTATAAGAATAAATTTAAAAAAAAAAAAATAATTCACTTATTTTAAAATACCAATAAATACCAACAATTCACTTATTTTAAAATAAAAGGAGTACTACTAGAGTATACATTTATGCAGATCGATGGGCTAGCTGGACTTATTGTCTCCTAGCTTTCCATCACATGCAAATACCCACCGCAACTCCTATGTACCTACGTGCCTTCCACTATTTATCTACGGATTTAAGTTTATGCATCATTAGTGTATTTTTTTTATATTATCAGGTAAATTTTATCTGTTGTAGCAGGTATTTTCTTTGTTTAAAAAAGAATGACTTACTTTGACTTGACGTAAAATTTAAGAAAATAAAGAAGACTTTTGAATTTTGTGGTTTTAAATTAAAGTAGCGTCAAATGTACCAAAATACTCTTTAATCTTGTGGTCATAAACATGTCATGTGGAAAGTTAAAATTAAAGTATTGCCAAAAAAGGAAAGGGGTCATTCTTTTTTAAACGGAGGGAGTAATTCATTTCCAGGTAAAAATATAAAAATGAATAACCTGCTACAATAGGTAAATGTCGCATGATGGTGTAATAAAAAATACACTGACGAGGCACCAAATTTAAACTCTTTATCTACTACTATCTTTTAATATAGTAGTAGTAATTTACTTGGAGCATCAGATCATTAATTAATTGTATTACATACACAAGGAGTTCAACGCTGTGTATATATAGTATACCTTTGTTCAAAATGGATAATGCTTGTAGTTTATAGTACCTATGTTCAAATTAAATGGATAGTGCTTGTAGTTCTAAAGCAAGTTGTAGATATTTGTGAAACTAAAAATTATCTCATTAAGGGTGAAATGAACATTTTAAAATTGAGTAGTTACTAAATATAATAATGTGACATTAAAGGTGTGCATATAAATTATAACAGAGGGAGTTGTGTATTTCCTATCCCTCCTAAATTGTGTTTTTTAGTTAAGAGTTTTACCCACACTTGGAGGAAGATATTTAATTAACTTTATCATATAAATATTTGACTATTTGTCTTAAATTATCATTTACTATATTTCTACGTAGAGCCGTCTTGCAGTATGGAAAACGTCTTGCTAATTACTTTACAAGGATTAGAAATGATAGATTTAAATAAAAAGAATGTTTCTTGATCGCTAAATATTGTTAAATAAAATCACTTTGTTATACCCTATATATTCTTTAGTTAGGTTTACAAAACCTTTTGTAGATAATGGGGTAATTTGATGTACATTACACAATTTTAATGCATAAATTGATGAAGTTATTTGAATGTAGTATTAGACATAAGAGAACTTAATAATGTGAAGAACCTTCAATTTGTCTAAAATTATGTTTCGGCTTGTTAAGTTAGTACGTGACATTACTTGACATGTTAATAACAAATCTTGCTAGGGATATTATTCTGCATCCACTAATTAGTCTACTACTACAACTTATAATTTGTTTTAAGTTGTGGAAAATGTGCCTGCTACAAACAAAGATGACTTGTTTGACTTTGTTAACTTTCATGTATGATATATATATATATATATATATATTTTGTCGTTTAGCACTAAATTAAAAGAACAAAAAATGTAGTGATTGTTGAGAAAATGTGAAGAAGCATGGAGAGCCTTGCCTTATTGTTGGATGAAAAAAAAAATAGTTAAAAGAAGAGCACGTATGGACTGAAACAATTTTGGACATATATTATTTGCAAATCAATAAAAAATGATTTTTTGCTTCAAACTTGTCTCCTTTTACTCCGACAAATAATGGAGATTTCACAAAGTTGCAAATCTTTATAATATTTTGGTGCCTAGTTCTCTGCACCAATTTATTTAGGTATCCAATGTTGCAGGTTTTTACCTTAGCCCCTACGCTATTCAGTTTTCTGCTCTTCCTCCGTGTGTTAAAAACTGAAAAAATAATAATATGAAATTTGACCAACGCGATTTTAAAATTTCACCATATACGTGCGTGTTTTACACGATTTTGATCTTTCGATTACGAGGAGGTACGCGATGTATTACAATAACAAGGTTCGGGGGGGAGGGAACGGGCTTAGGTGTTCACTAAATTAAACCTTATAAATTCAGGGGTTCTTTAAAACTTCTCTCTAAAAAAAAAAAAACTCTCTCCGTCCCATTTTATTCGTCCCAAATTTCTTAATTTGATGTCCTATTTTGCTTATCCTTTTTCACTTGACAAGATAAATTTTTTTCCCCATTATACCCTTAGTATAATTGATTAGTCCTTGTTATTATCATTCTTGAAAAATGTTATTTAAGAGGATTGGCATTAAGAGTACACCATTAAGAATATAAATGGTGTTTTGGTATTAGTCATCCATCAATATTGAAACTAATAATAAGATACAATTAAGAAGGGTAAAATGGTAAAGTTACATCACTAATAATTGTTTTCTTAAAAGTTGTGCCATCCCAATTTGGGACGGGTAAAATAGGACGAAGGGAGTACAAAAAAAAGAGGGTTGTCTAATTTTTACAAGAAATATTTTAGAACTTTGAATTAAACAACTCAAATTTCATATTAATAATTAATGTTATAGCAATAGCATCCAAGTTAATATATTGCAAACAAATGACCAACATCTTATCAACTAGAATGAATCTTTTATTAATAATCATATTATATGTGAAATCAAAGATCATGTATCTTTTAAAAATATTACACCAAAAACAATGAATATACAACAACAAAAAAACAACTCCAAATTATTATAATATCATTTTGTGTTTATATTTATATATTTAAGGCTTCTTGTTTAAGTTTGGCTTTAGGCCACTAATTTTATTGAGATGATGATAGGGTTAGTCAAACTACTAATACGAACACTTACCCTATTAAATATCGTAGAACCAGACAGTCGCTCTCCTTATCCGCGTAAAGAATTTGTAATATACAAGACTAACAATGTTTGAAAATATCCTAAAAAAATAATGAAAATCAAGCCAACAAGTTTAAAAAATTAAACACATTGAAATAAAAATAATTATCTGACAGTTTCGATTTGAAGATCTCTTTTCAATCAATTCAATGAAATACTATATATCTTGTGCTATCTCCAGCTTTCTATTTCTCTTCATAATCCTCCCTTATTACACAATCAATAAAAAATTAAAGAAGCACATTTGAAAAGAATAATACAAATAATATATATTAAGTTAACACACCTGTAGTATTAGAAGACCATTTAAACTTCTTGGCTCTGGAGTCTCTGCAACTTTTTTTTCATAATTCTCTGCAACTTCTTCCAAGATAATCTGCACCCAAGAAAAAACATTAAGAAATCAATAAAGGTAAGAATTTTTTATTTTTTTTAAATGATAACATATGAAATCGAGACAGTAAGAAAAGAAACGTGCATGCACAAAAAAGTTTAACATATGATAACATATCGATTTGGGTCGATTGATATGTATACGTAAAACTAATCTTTTAAGAGAGGTGTCACACTGTGTCGTTTACAAGAAAGTTTATATTAGTTATTCTTCAAGTAAAAGAACTCGATAGAGCAGAAATTTGTTGTCGTCTATCAGTTACCATCTTACCACTCCCCTCAAGAAAACTTTTCAAAATCAAAACAATCTCTCATCACTCTCATAAAATTTTATATTAAGGAACACAAAGGATAAAAGAGATATATATTAAATGTTTACGCAAAGATAAAAGATATATATATTAATAATACAAACGTTTTAAGATGATAAAAGGTATAAATGTCATAAAAAATTGTCACAAAAAAAAAATGCATCAAGAACTACACAATTGTTCTTTCACCTTGTAACATTAGACTAGATTTTCTGTGAATCATCAATCAATGTTAGAATGAATTTCTGTGATCGTTTAGCAAAATCATTAAGGCAACTAGCTCATCATAAGGACGAGAATAATCCAAGACCATATAAGGAGATCAAGAACGTTTGAACCCACTGATGTGGGACACCCACCCCCATCCCCGCATGCTCATGACTCAACATTCGGAGCATGGACAATATAAAATGGGGGGTTCCAACATCAAAAAAAATATATTCGGTGAGTCTGATTCTTATATCATGATTTAATAAAATGAACCTTATTATGTGTATGATTACCACCCAATTACTCTCCCGTTTCAAAATTGTTGACCCATATTGACTTGACACTCCCCCTTAAGTATATATCCTCTTAAATCATTTTTTTTGTTATATATCATGCCTTTTTATTTATTAATGGTAAATTAACCTTTTAGAATGACTAATTACACTAAAAAGACATGATTTCTGTAACTACAGACAATGTTTGTTTTTTCTGGTAGGGTTACAGCTTATATAGCTGAGTAACTTACATAAATCCCTTAGTCTTTAAGTGATATTATATAAAATCTCTACTATTTTATTAATTACATTTTATCCTGATTTTTTAAAATGGTGATACATATAAAAAAAGTGATACATTTGAAACTAACAAGATAATTATTGAAGAAAATAATAGAGTATCTTTTATTTATTGTATTCTTTTATTTAAGGAAAGATATCTAATTTTTCTCCTTTTTTAGATTTAATTTAGTCGTTTTAATTATGTTTCTATTTTTCATCTTTAATCATGAAAGATGTGTTTTTTTTTTGTCTTTTTTCTCTTTTTTCGTCTTTAATTTTAGTCTACTTTTTTTAGATTTAATTTAAATTATGTTTAAATTTTGCTTTTAGTTTTTTTTTTAAAAATATTATTACTTTTGTTTCCTACACTGACTACACAATTACCTTTCATTAATAACATATGAATCACCCAATAATTGAAATAAGTAATTGTATCTACCATATGAATCACCATAATACCATATATATCACCCATTAATATCATATGAATCACCCAATAATTGTATCTACCATATGAATCACCATAATACAATATGTATTACCCATTAATATCATATATATATCACCCGTTAAAACCATACAAAATGTATCTATCGTATGAATCACCATAATACCCATATAATGATATCATATTTATCATTCATATGAATCACCATTAAGAAAATAAACATGTATGAATAACTAAATAAATTTATATATGTATCAATAGATTTTTTAAAAAAAATGGGAGAGATTTTAGGAGAGGAAAAAAAAGTTGCATGCATTAATGGAGGAAAAAAAACAGGAAGGAGATGATTTAAGTATTAATGGAAGAGAAAAAATCAGGAAGGAAAATGATTTAATTGTTGATAATTAGGGAAATATTTTAGGGAAGAAAATTTTGAATGAGTTAATGGTGGAGTAAAAAGCTAGTTCTTTAGCAAAATCCGTAGTCTTTCAAGCTATGGATAAGAGACATAGGCTCGTGAGAACTCCCACTCCTCAGTCGGGTAAAGCGCCAATCAAGTCGTCTCGTAAAAGCTCCCACTCCTCGCAAGGCTAAGAAAACGCTTCGGCTAGGGCGAATGGTTCTAAAAAAGAAAGCCACATTCATTCGATTTTTGAACCAACTCAACTGAAGGACTCGACGACTGGGGAACTTCGGAACAGTTTCCATCTATTGGCCTTAGGGGATGCCTTAAAGAGTACCTGTTCTAGCTAGCAGCCTCTTTTTCCTGATGAGGAAATAGCGGCCGATTAGCTACATCCTTTAAGTCCATTAGTGCAAGTCACTCCATTAGCTCTATTAGCTATAGGAAGAGGATATCGACTTATTAAACATAGGATGTGAAGTTTTCTTCATATGTATCAAGAGTAAAGTTGAAAAATGAGATTTTATGTAAATTTTAAAAAAGTAAGGAATATTAAGTAATATAGTCTCTTAAGTATGCGTGTGGGCGATGCAATTTTATTAAATTTAAATCCGTACAAAATTCGGATTATATTAAATTCAAAATATATTAGTCCCAAATAAATATTGCGGATTAATATAATTGAATTAATTATTTAAGTCCAAATAAGTATGGATTTAAATAAGGCCCAATATTTATTGAGTTAGTCCATTAATTTGGGCTACAAATGATGAGCCCACTTTACTAAGCCCAAGATATTGTCATATTCTAGAGGCCCAAATAAATGCCACGTGTCAAATGACGTGACATGCCAAGTTAAGTGAAGGAGCCAATAGGACCGTGCCACAAGTCAAACTGATGCAGCAGACCCATGAAATAAAAGTCCATAAAAGGCGCCGCATCACTTAAATCTAATTGGTCAATGGAAGTCCATATTCATCATGACTCTTCCTTTCCTACAACTATAAATAGGGGCTCATAATTTAGAAAGAGGACCACCCCAGACCTCTAACAAGTAGTAAGAGAAAGCTCGTGAATCAAACGCTGCAATTTCTGTAAAAACTCAAGCATCCAAAATCAAGTTCATCAAGATTCGAGATCAAGACCGCAATATTCAAGAACAGGCTCAAAAGCCCTTAAATTCAAGCACAAGTCAAGATCAAATCCCTCAAATCAACAAATCAAGTTCAAATTCAAGATCAAGCTTCAAGCCCTTGAATTTATATTTGAAAAGGCGAATCAGAGGATTCATAGAGATTGTAACACTCACTTATTGAAATCAATAAAATCGATTGTTGCAATATTTTCTTGTCTCGAATTATTTATTTTTTGGCCTCAAAATTTTACTGTCCAACAAATTCTGGCACGCCCAGTGAGGCGATCTCTACCTCTCATCTCAACTTTTCATACTTTAAAGTTTAAAAACAACGAAATGACTTTCAAGAAGGTCAATTCTCAATCAACTGCTTCCAACGCTGCAGATTCAAAGTTCTCTGCTGAAGTAGAAAGCATCCTTGGTGTTACTTTCGGAAGCCTGGGAGCTGTCACAAGAAGCAAGGCAGGCTTGCTAGGATAACAAACACATCCAGTGTCGTCCGCTCCAGCTCCAATTTTTGGATCTTCAACCTCGAAAGGAACGAAGTCCAATGCAAGTGCTTCAGAAGGCGGAAGAGCAGTGTGGCCGAATCACTGAAAAAAACTCTAGCTCTACTTGAGCATTCCGGTTCCAAATACTCTGGAGCCAAGAGCGATGGTCGTTCAACAAATGTGTCATCTCCACTTACACCACATAAGCTAAGCACTTCAAAAATCAACTTATGTGATAATCCGTGTTACTCTCCAACATCTCTGGTGATCATGCAAGTAATGGTAACTAATGCCTCGTCTATGGAGGAGCAGCTTGCGAATCTGACAAAGGCAATTGAAGGCCTGACCAACTATGTTCAGAATGAAGAAACTAGGATTGATAAGATAGTGGATAGAGTGGGAGGCTTGATAGACGAAGAATATAGCCATGCATTGGGAAAACCTCCAGAGGTTCATGAGATAGAAAATCCTATGAAACAAACATCATCGACTAAAGAGGTGCAAGTTTTTGCTGAGGGAATGATCCTGATTGGGCAATTAAGGAAATTTATTGAAGGGACCCTCAAAGACAAGTATGATGTTGTCACCAATCCTCCCTTGCATATGCTAAACCCTACACTGCGAGGATAGACAGCCTCAAAATATCTGTCGGCTATCAACCCCCCAAATTTCAATAATTTGAGGGCAAAAGGAACCCAAAATAACATGTCGCACACTTTGTTGAGACATGTAATAATGCTGGAACTTACGGTGACTATCTTGTTAAACAATTTGTTCGTTTCCTAAAGGGAAATGCCTTTGATTGGTATACGGATCTCGAGCCTAACTCCAGCGATAGTTAGGAGCAATTGGAACATGAGTTCCTGAATCGCTTTTATAGCACAAGGCGTATAGTGAGTATGGTAGAGCTCGCAAATACTCGGCAATGAAAGGATGAACCAGTCACTGACTTCATCAATCGGTGGAGAAATGCTAGCCTAAACTGTAAAGATAGGCTCGGCGAAGCTTCTGCGATAGAGATGTGCATCCAAGGAATGCACTGGGGGCTTCTCTACATCTTGCAAGGCATTAATACAAAATCCTTTGAAGAGTTAGCTACTTGTGCTCACGACATGGAGTTGAGCATGTCTTCTGCTGGAAAGGAAGGAGCGCCTATCCATGACCCTTGAAGGGGAAAGGATAAGCAAGAACCCAAGAGATGGGGTAAGTTTGTCCCCCAAAATGATAACAAAGAATTCATGAATGTTGACGTGTCTCCTGTGAAAGTCACCACAAAGGTGAGCAAGAAGCAAAGTGTAAAGCCGACTTCTGGAGCACGTCCAAATCAGAAAACATTAAAGGAGATGCAAGAAAAGGAATATCCCTTCCTTGATTCTGATGTTGCTGAGATTTTCGATGAACTCCATCAGCATAAGCTCATCAAACTCCCAGAGATGAAGCGTCCCAACGAAGCTGGAAAGACCAATGATCCTAATTATTGCAAATATCATAGGCTCATAAGTCACCCTCTGGAGAAATGCTTTGTCTTTAAAGATAAAGTCATGCAACTGGCAAAAGAAAAGAAAATCTTCTTCGACTATGAGATAGCCAATTCTCATCAAATATCTATCACTTTTGGCTCGCTCAACCCAGTTCAAATTTGTGTCAAAGGGCATAATGAGAAAATATTAGAGCCTGACAGGTCTTCAGTTGACGAAGACGATGATGAATGTTGAACTCTGGTGACCAGACACAAACGCAAGAAGATGAGTCTGCAAAAGGAGACGTACGAGCAGCCAACCAGAAGGAGAATGGTAAAGAAACCAAGGAAACAGAAGTTGGTTGGATTCCCAAAGAAGACGAGGGTGACGGAGCTTCACCATAAAAAACCTCGGCATCTGGTAACTTTAGAGGAATTCTTATCGAGTTGGTTTCGTGTAAAGACTGCCCAAGTAAACCTTGAGGCGTCTTGTTTTAATACCGCCAAAGAGGGGGAAAAGGGTGAGAATCTACCCATGGAGGTTCCTTCACCTTCCGAAAAGCATGCTGAAACTCTTGACGAAGAGGAACATGTGTGTGATACAAAAATCACATTCACAAATAACGATCTTCTACTTGGTGAGACCCTACATAATCGTCCCTTATACATGGTGGGTCAAATTTTAGGAAAAAAGATCAATAGAATTTTGATAGATGAGGGATCTGGAGTCAATATCCTACCTATCCGTACGATGAAGGAGCTTGGCATCGCTACTAGCGAACTGGACAAAAGCCGTATAATGATCCAAGGCTTTAAACAAGGGGGCCATAGGGCCATAGGATGAATCAAGTTGGGGATCGTATGGATGATTTTCAATCAAACCCATTGATGCATGTGATTAATGCCAAAACTTCATATAATATATTGCTTGGTAGGCCTTGGGTGCATGGGAACAAAATTATCTCGTCCTCTTACTATCAATGCTTAAAGTACCTTGAAGGCGAAGTGGAAAGAAAGATAGTTGCCGATGAAAATCCATTCACTGAAGCTGATTCACATTTTGCCGATGCAAAATTCTACTTAAAGAAGCATGTTGTGGATGATAAAAGGGTTGAAGATGTCACCAAGACCAAGTGTGACGATCTTGCATCTAATAAGGTCGTGGTGACTGTCGAAAAAATTGCCACCAAGAAGCCTCTCTCCACTTCAAATAAAAAAGGTGTCGCTTCTACGAAAAAGAAGGCAACTCTCATTCTTCGTTACGTACCAAAGTTAAGGAAAGAAAAAAATCACTCATCGGATTCCCAAGATAATGTGCTAAAGGGGCTAACTTTACCTATCAGAAAAATTGATGCAATAAATCCATCCTCATGACTTCTTGAAGAGTCTGTGGCTCAAAATCTACGACAAGATATGATACTCCCTACGAAGCGTACGAAAGAGGGCTTTGATCCAAATGCATACAAGTTATTTGTAAAGGCCGGATACAATCCTAATGAGCCATCAAGGTTGGGCAAACTTCCATCAGAGGGTACAACCAGGAAAGCACGTGAAGGCCTAGGATACATACAACCACCTCCAATTCGAATCTCCATAAGAAGGGCAATCAGTAATTACATCACCGTAGAAGAAAAATCCACTGCTGCTAAAAGACCCTCTATCTTTGATCGACTTGGAGAACCAACTGCAAGAACTTCCGTGTTCGAAAAATTGGGACCTCTAAATAAGAAGAAAAGCAAAAAACGTCAAAGAAGTCATCAAAGCATGATGATGCACTCTTCATTTAAAATCCAGAAGGACTTCCAAATTTTGATCCCTTCCAAAATGAGGCAGCAGACATAACTGGTGGTTTCATGCAATGAGGTGTTAAAATCTAAAACTCATATGGTGGTGTATACCAAGGAACGTTAGGAAGATAAAGAAAGTATTGGCTCCTCATATCATGTTACGATCCAAAATGAGAATGAGGTCTCGTCTCAAATAAAGGTTGATAAAGAGATGGAAGATACTTTCTGGTGTCACCACATATCCATCAACGATAATGATCCTCAAGATGAGGAAGATGCTGGAGATGCTCCATCTCAACTTGAAGGAGTAAAGGCCACAATAGATCCCCTAAAGAAAGTTAATCTTAGAACTAATGAAGGCCCAAGACTAACTTACCTGAGTTGGTTTCTAGAAGTAGAGGAGAAAATCGCTTATATGGACATACTCAAAGAATATATGGATGTCTTCTCTTGGAGCTATAAGGAAATATCTGGCTTAGATCCGAAAGTAGCAGTCCATCAGTTGGCGGTCAAGAATGGTGCTCGTCTTGTTAAGCAAGCCCAAAAGAGCTTTAGGCCAGAGTTGGTTCCTTTGATTGAAAATGAAGTTAACAAACTCATTGAAGCAGGCTTTATTCGTGAAGTCAAATATCCCACATGGATTTCAAGTATCGTTCCAGTACGGAAGAAGAATGGCCAAATTTGAGTTTGTGTTGACTTTTGGGATCTCAACAATGCCTGACCTAAGGATGACTTTCCAATCCCTATACCAGAGTTGATGATTAATTCCACCACTGGTTATGAGGCAATGTCCTTCATGGATGGTTCATCCGGCTACAATCAAATCCATATGGCGCCAAAGGATGAAGAACTCACTGCATTTCGTACGCCCAAAGGTATTTATTGCTATAAGGTGATGCCTTTTGGTTTGAAGAACGCTGGTGCCACTTATCAAAGGGCTATGCAAAACATCTTTGATGGCCTACTCCATAAAGATGTTGAATGCTATGTGGATGATCTATTGGTGAAGTCAAGAAAGAGAGACGACCACTTAAAAGACCTAAGAATGGTATTCAATTTACTTCAAAGATATCAACTTAGGATGAATCCATTGAAGTGTGCCTTTGGAGTTACTTCTGGAAAGTTTCTTGGCTTCATTGTACGACACCGAGGAATTGAAATTGATCAAGACAAGTTCGATGCAATTTTGAAGATGCCCGAGCCTCAAAATATTCATGAGTTAAAAAGCCTTCAAGGAAGGCTAGCATATTTAAAGAGGTTCATCTCAAACCTGGCCGGAAAATATCAACCATTTAGTCATCTCATGAAGAAGGACACTCCCTTCGAATGGGACCAAGCTTGTAGTAATGCCTTTGAGAGTATCAAATCATACTTAATGAAGCCACTAGTTCTTGCGGCACCCATACCTGGCAAACCATTGATATTTTACATCGCGACACAAGAGAGGTCAGTTGGAGCACTACTAGCTCAAGAAAATAGTGAAGGCAAGGAAAACTCTCTTTACTATTTGAGCAGAAAGATGACGCCGAATGAGCTAAAGTATTCTCCAATTGAGAAGTTATGTTTGGCATTAGCCTTCTCGATTCAAAAGATGAAGCACTACTTTCAGGCTCATGTTGTCCGACTTGTCTCTAGGGCAAATCCCATCAAGTTTGTAATGTCGAAACCAGTCCGTAGTGACCGACTTGCAAGATGGTACCTTCAATTTCAATAGTTTGAGATTGTGTATGTTCCCCAAAAAGCTGTAAAAGTACAATCATTGGCTGACTTCTTGGCAGACCACCCGATATCAGATGATTGGGAACTGAGCGATGAACTTCCTGATGAAGATGCAATGGTTATTGAAGCTAGACCCCCATGAAAAATATACTTTGATGGTGCTGCACATCGAGATGGAGTTGGTGCCGGTGTGGTGTTCGTCACTCCACGAGAAGAGGTCATCCCATACTCTTTTACACTTACAAACCGTTGCTCTAATAATGTCACTGAATATCAAGCTTTAATACTTGAACTTGAGATGGCAGTTGACATAAAACAACTGCAGTTACAAGTCTTTGGTGACTCCCAACTAGTGATCAAGCAACTTTTGGGAAGCTATGAAGTCAGAAAGCTTGAGCTACAACAAAATCATGATTATGCACAGAAGTTAATGGGGTATCTTGGATAAGTAACCCTCCAACATGTTCCAAGGAGAGAAAATTAGCAAGCTGATGCCCTAACTGCTTTGGCCTCAACCCTGACCCTTCCAAATCAAACACAAGTTACTGTCCGCCAAGAATGGGTAGTACCGCCGTCAAATGGAGATGTAGAAAATAAGGCTGAATACCTTGTTGCCATGTATGAAGCTGTAAAAGAAGATTGGAGAAAACCTATCATTGATTACTTATGTTATGGGATACTTCCAGAAGATCCAAGGAGAAAGAATGGCATTCGTCGTCATGCACATCGCTTCCTTTACTACAAAGACACAATATACAAAAGATCATTTGAAGGAGTACTCTTACGGTGTTTGGGAGAGGAAGAAACAATTCAAGCTTTGCAAGAAGCGCACTCGGGAGTTTGTGGATCACATCAGTCTGGATCGAAGCTCCATTTACATATTAAAAGGATGGGATATTATTGGCCAACGATGGTGAAAGATTACTTGGACTATGCTAGAAGATGCAAAGCTTGGTAATTCCATGCAAATTTCATACATCAACCTCCAGAGGTACTACATCCAACTGTAGAGTCTTGTCCATTCAATGCTTGGAGAATGGATGTTGTTGGTCCACCACCAAAGTCTTCTGGTGGACACTTATACATCTTGGCCGCAACAGATTACTTCTCAAAGTGGGCAGAAGTTGTTGCTCTCAAGGAAGTAAAGAAAGAAAATGTTGGAAACTTCATCCGAGTGAATGTCATCTACCGTTTTGGAATTCCTCAGTACATAATAACTGACAACGATAAGCCATTTGATAACAAGTTGATGAACAAGATCTGTGACCTCTTTGGCTTCAAGCAGCACAAGTCTTCAATGTATCATACTGCCTTCAATGGTCTAGCTGAAGCCTTCAATAAAACTTTATGCAACTTTTTGAAGAAAGTCGTCTCCAAATCCAAACGAGACTGGAATGAGCGAATGGAAGAAGCTTTATGGGCGTATAGGACAACTTACCGTACACTAACGCAAGCAACCCCATACTCACTTGCTTTTTGAGTTGAAGCAGTCCTGCCACTTGAGCGTCAAATACCTTCTTTGAGACTGGCTATTCAAGAAGGGCTCACCGATGAAGAAAATGCTAAGTTGCGTCTTGCGGAGTTAGAAGCTCTTGATGAGAAGAGGCTGGAGGCTCAACAAAATCTTGAATGCTATCAATCCCGGCTATCTCGTTCTTTCAACAAAAAGGTTCGCTTGAGGTGCTTCCAAGTTGGAGATCAAGTTCTTGCAGTAAGAAGGTTCATTATCACTTCTCATAAATCTGGGGGCAAATTCACCTCAAAGTGGGATGAACCATATGTCATACAAGAGGCCTATTCAAATAGTGCTTACAAGCTTGTCGATGCAGATGGCGTGAGGGTGGGGCCCATCAACGCCAAGTTCTTAAAGAAGTACTATCCTCGAAGGAAGATGTGCACTCCTTAAGGCACGAGTATAAATTGCATGTACACTCCTTAAGGCACGAGTATAAACTGCATATACACTCCTTAAGGCACGAGTATAAACTGCAAGTCTACTCCTGGCCCGCAAGAGTATAAACTGTGTACGACTTAAAAAAAAAAGTCCGCTAGGTTGAAAACCTCGAAAGTGGCGGCCTAGGCAAAAGTCAGGACACAAGAAAAAAAACTCACCTAGAACTACGTTGTGACTTGATCCTCTTTACCGAGGTACGTACGTAGGCGCTTGGAATTTCATTCTGAGTTCAGTTGCATGAGTGTCAAAAAAAAATTATATTCCTACAATATCTACCATATGGATACCAAGTAAGAATTTATTCTAATTAAATTTTGGACTTACTCTAAATATTTGTGACTCGATGGGGGTAACCCGTCGAAAAGAAAGAGAGCTCCTTCAATGGGATTTAGAATGTCAAAGTTCTCTAAGTCTACAACTAGAAGGATCTCAAAATTTACATGCTTTAAGGTGGACAAAATTTGTCCCTTTCCATCTTAAGTTGGCCTCTAATGGGTTTATCCTTAAAAGGATATCAAAATTTTCATGCCTTAAGGTGGACAAAATTTATCCCTTTGCACCTTAAGCTGGCCTCTTACGTGTTTATCCTTAAAAGGATATAAAAAATTCTCATGCCTTAAGGTGGACAAAATTTGTTCCTTTGCACCTTAAGCTGGTCTCTTACGTGTTTATCCTTAAAAGGATATAAAAATTTTCATGCCTTAAGGTGGACAAGATTTTCCCCTTTGCACCTTAAGCTGGCATTCTGATGGATTTATTATGAAAAGGGACCATCTTCAAGAAAAATTGGTCGGGTCTTGAGGTGACGAAGCCTCGCACACCTTAAGCCGACGTCCACCGTCTTCGAGCAAAATTGGTCGGGTCTTGAGGTGATGAAGCCTCGCACACCTTAAGCCGACGTCCACCGTCTTCAAGTAAAATTGGTCGGGTCTTGAGGTGACGAAGCCTCGCACACCTTAAGCCGACGTCCACCGTCTTCAAGCAAAATTGATCGGGTCTTAAGGTGACGAAGCCTCGCATAACTTAAGCCGACGTCCACCGTCATCGAGCAAAATTGATCGGGTCTTAAGGTGACGAAGCCTCGCACATCTTAAACCGACGTCCACCGTCTTTAAGAAAAAATTGGTCGGTCTTAAAGTGTACGAGGTGAAGTTAAACTCTCGCACCCTAAGCCAATGGTTGTATATTGCTATTTGTTTCAACGCTGCAAAAAAAGGGGGGAAAACAAGAAAGAAAATAAAAACACAAATAGAAAGGATGTTACCTGTTAGAGCGTTGCGATCTTGAAAGTTGTATATCACCAACTTAGATTGATATAAGGTGCCTTGATGATAATAAATCCCTCAAAATAGAGTTTTAATCAACCAAAAGTCCCATTGATGGTGATGGTTCCACATCAAGATATAAATTATTTGGTGAGGCGATGCAAATCTAAAATCCTCTGTCGAGTAGCATATAAGATCACCTTAAAAAAAATCATCCAGAACAATCTAAGAAGTTTTAAAATCTAAATTTTGGATATGTTATACATGCATGTTTCCGACATCTATAGGATCAAGTGGATCATAATTTCAATACTCTCACATTGAGATATAATTTTTTTGGTGATATCACGTAAATCTGAAATTGTTGATACTTCAAAACTCAATGTTGATTTCAGGATAACACCTGAAAAGATCTCAATTGTATTAAATTATAAATTTTGGATATGTTATAGATCTTTGTGTCTAGTTTCACAAGAATCAAGCGGCTTGTGAATTGATCCCTCCTACTTCAAGATATGAAAGTTTTAGTAAAGACGCGCAAATCTGAAATTTTCAGCATGATAAAATTCAGGGCTAACTTCAAAAAATTATCAAGAATTATATTGAAGGCGTTTAATTCTGAATTTTGACTATGTTGTATATCTTGAAGTCTAGTTTCTGGAACATCAAACAGATCATGATTTCAATATTCCTACAATGAGATATGAATTTTCTACCACTAACATGTTGTGCTGAAAAAAAGTGACGAAAATAAGAGAAAAGTGGGAGCAAAAGAAATTACCTCAATATTATTGATGACTTGGAAACCCCAAAATTGATATTGAATAAGTAGGGTAACTACCTCCTTTTATAGAGTTGTAGGATGGATGTTTTCTTCTCCAATATAAATTCAGATTGAAATAATTTCCATCTACAAATTCAAATTGAAGATTGTTTCCTTCTCCAATATAAATTCAGATTGAAAGAATTTTCATCTCCAAATTCAAATTGAAGATTATTTTCTTCTCCAATATAAATTTAGATTGGAATAGCTTCCATCTCCAAATTCAAATTGGAGGTTGTTTCCTTCTCCAATATAAATTCTGATTGGAATAACTTCCATCTCCAAATTCAAATTGGAGATTATTTTCTTCTCCCATACAAATTCAAATTTAGTGTTTTTTGCTTCTTCAATCTAAGTTCAAATCGGAAGATTTTTATTCCTGACTAAGTAAGGCGATGAAAAAAGTCTTCCAAAATATGTTTGAAATTGGATATTATACCTCACCAATGGGTCTCAAGTATAGAGATTCATGAAAAAAAATGAGAGAGTTTTGAGAGGCAATATCAATATGGTTCGGCTTTAATTTTTTGAATGAGGTATTCATAGGTATGAGGATCGTTGAAGCACGAAGGAAACATGCTTACATAATCATACTTCAAGGTTAGTCTCCAAAATAATAAATGTCTCGACAAGTTTTGAAGTAGGGGGCATTTGTGAGTGATGCAATTTTATTAAATTTAAATCCGTACAAAATTCGAATTATATTAAATTCAAAATACATTAGTCCCAAATAAATATTGCGGATTAATATAATTGAATTAATTATTTAAGTCCAAATAAGTATGGATTTAAATAAGACCCAATATTTATTGGGTTAGTCAATTAATTTGGGCTACAAATGATGAGTCCAGTTTACTAAGCCCAAGATATTGTTATATTCTAGAGGCCCAAATAAGCGTCACGTGTCAAATGACGTGGCATGTCAAGTCAAGTGAAGGAGCCAATAGGACCGTGCCACAAGTCAAACTGATGCAGCAGACCCATGAAATAAAAGCCCATAAAAGGCGTCGCATCACTTAAATCTGATTGGTCAAAGGAAGTCCATATTCATCATGACTCTTTCTTTCCTACAACTATAAATAGAGGCTCATAATTCAAAAAGAGGACCACCCCAGACCTCTAACAAGTAACAAGAGAAAGTTTGTGGATCAAATGCCGCAATTTCTCTAAAAGCTCAAGCATCCAAAATCAAGTTCATCAAGATTTGAGATCAAGACCGTAATATTCAAGAACAAGCTCAAAAACCCTTGAATTCAAGCACAAGTCAAGATCAAGTCACTCAAATCATCAAATCAAGTTCAGATTCAAGATCAAGCTTCAAGCCGTTGAATTTATATTTGAAAAAGCGAATCAGAGGATTCATAGAGAATGTAACACTCACTTATTGAAATCAATAAAATTGATTGTTGCAATATTTTCTTGTCTCGAATTATTTATTTTTCGGCCTCGAAATTTTATTGTCCAACAATGCGACTTGTGGAATTTATCCTATATAGCTCTCTCTAGTCCTCGTGCTCTTTGCTAAGGGTCATTTGGTTTAATATTAATTAAATTAAATGTAAGGATTAATAATGTAGCAGTTGTAAAACATATTAATAAATTTTAATGCAAGATCGTAATGCTTTCTATATAGTGTATATATTTATAATAGGGATTAGGAATGCAAAGATTGTAATGTATGTAGTGGTTATTCCTCTTTAGAATTGATTTGTTGTGCAAAAAAAGGGTATAGATGGTGTATTATTTAAAATATTTTTAACATTAAAATTACTTCTAATAGAAAGGTTTCTGTTAATTGTTATTTTAGTTATTTTAACCCGTTTACGACTAATTAGACACCCATTGTTGTTCCATATTTTACCATGCATGAAATAATATATAAAAATTACCACATAATTTATACAAGTATTATCTATAAAAAAAAAAAAAAAAAAGCGCGAATCAAATATTATATTCTTAGACTTATTAAGCAGACAATTGGAAGATGTTACTATTTTCTTTTTGATCCCATACATGTAATCTTATATTCAATAATATATAGTCTCAACCTTATTTTAAAAAATAAAATTGGAGGTATTTATGTCATAATGCTGGTCCATATACCAACAAATTTGAAACTAATTACTCTCATATACATGAATCCCCCCTGTATATACACCAAAAAAAACAATGATTTGTTAAATTTATTGGTCAAAATTGGACTTGTCTATATAATGATAGTCCCGTGGCCTGTTTGCTTCCACATAATTTTTCACCAATGTGGCAACCCGACCATATATAATGCCTGCCTATTCTTTCAAATAAAATATGAGCATGTTTGTTTCTTAGTTCTCAGTTATTTCCTTTTGCTTTGCCCATTTTGCACCACTGCTAAGCAATAAAAAACAAAAAGAAAGAAAGAGGATATAGTAGATAAAAAGATGCTATAAATATGCAGCACACCAGGTTAATTATAAAAAAAAGAAAAAAGAAAAAAACTTTAAATATCTTAAGGTTGAGTTCTAGAATGTTTACAACATCCAGTATACTGCAAATAAGTTTATGAGAATTTTTTACCTGCGGGATGTTTATACTGTAAATTGTTTATGTCTTTTTCCTTTAATTAATTGTCTTTAAAAGCAGGGGCCGTTGAAATTTTTACGTTGAGGTTTCTAAAATTTTGTGAAGTGGAATTTACACAACGGCAAGCGTTAAGAGTGGTGACTAACTTTGAAAACTTATTTGAGAAAAAAAGAAACTTATTTCTTCTTAGATTAATATTTTAGGGTTTATGGGGAAAAAATAGAAAAGTTGTGCCATATTAGCTAATTTGTAAAGTTTCAAAAGTTGTTGTCATCCCTTAAGTCTTTTCTAAATACTTTTCACCCTCACTTTTTTTTAAATATCAATATTAATTTTCATTTTCTTCACTCTCACTCACAAAATCATTGTCATTCCCCTTCCCCCTTCCCCAACCCTCATTTTTTATTTCTATCTTCTCTAAAGCTCTAAGATCTTTCAGCTTCCACTTCAAATAATTTCTCTTCATCTCCCGAATAATTTGAGTTCCATATCGATGGAGTTTTTTTTTGCTTTTTTTTCAGTTTTGGTTTGTGGTGATTGAGTTGATTTTAAAGAAAAAAAATTATTTTTTTTAAAAAAAACACGGGGTTGATTTTACTAAAAAAATTTGTTTTTAAGTTGATATTTGTTTGATTGTTGATGGATTATGATCGTCCTTGTCGATTGCATGGTGAAATTTTCTCGCGAATTTGATCGGCTAATATGCCAAGAAATTCAGGTTTCTTCAAATTCTCTCTTTAATGTAATGGTATTTTAAATGCATGTTCTTGTGGGGGTTGATTTCATCATATGTTTTTGTTGTTCTATTAATAGATCGTTCGGTTGATTAGGTATTTGTTTGATTTGGATGAAAAAAAATGAATTTTTTTAAAAAAATGAGGTTTGATTTTACTGAAAATCTGTGTTTTTAAATTGATAGTTGTTTGATTGTTGATGGATTATGACCGTCCTTGTCGATTGTAGATGGACTTCATCGGTTAGTGTATCAGAAATTTGCATAAGGATGACAAGTTTATTTATGATCTTAGACTTAATAGACTGTAGTAGTCTTCTTACCTGATTTTTGTACAGTAATTGATATCGTTTTTCAGACAACCATCGAAATAATGCAACGGATTATCGCTTTGAAACAAACTAAGGAGTGTTCAAATTAAGAAAGGGATACATTATTATTGTTGAATTAAAATGAGAAAAGAATGAATAAATGAACATGGAGAAACTCAAAAAGGTTTATTTCGTTTATATAGTAGGGCTACCAAAAAAATGGACCATTCGAAAAGATCTAACGAATGTTTATGTCTTCTATAATCGATTAATAAGGCTTACTATAGACCCTATTATTGTATGGCCTGAAAGAGTTGTAATTTTAAATAAGGTGCAGTTGGAGCTTCTTAAAATTGACGAAGTAAGAAAAGATTGAAGAAATACTAAACTATGCAAATTATTTATTATATATTGACGTCGTCGTTGATTTCAACACATTATAGATAGATTATCAAATTTTTTGAGAAGTCGATTGTTCACCAACTCATAAGTCTATGATCAACTATCTGAATATATGGACAAGTTAAAATAATGAAAAAATAAAAGAAACTAAATTAAATAAAATTAATGTATGACAATTTACACCTTTCAAACATTGTAAAACAATTTAGATATATCAATTGTGACACCAAATTGCTTTTGAACATGATTAAGTGATATTTAAGGCATGCTATAGTTGTAAATCAGTGAGATGGGATTAAAAAAAAGTGAAATAAAATAAAATAAAATAAAATAAAATAAATAAGCACCATGCAAGCAATGCAAAACAATTAGATATCATCAAATAAGATTAGACGTGTCTTATAAGCATAAAGAAGAGTGATGGTTGTAACTTGTGGGTGCTCATGGAACAAGTAGTGTTTAAGAACAACTACTTATTTTCAATGCACACGTTTGTTTTGAATAATTGGTTGTTACAACCATTGCTCTTTCTTATACTCATTTGATCTAGTGTTCAATTATTCCGTACTCTCATATGATGATATTTAGTCACTTTTCATTACTTGAATTTGAATTTTGATTTCAATAGTTGAATAATAACAATACACTGGTTAATAAGAGTCATTTATAAAAAAGAAATCTTCAAAATTAAATACATGGCATAATTTAAGAGATTGAGTTAAATTAACTGATTTGAGTTGAATAAGGGACTGTAATTTTGTTTGTATATGTATTTAGCTAGCAAACTTTGTTTAAAATACAGAATACAACTTACTATTTTATGTAATTATGAAACAGTTACTATGAAAGTCGTAATTATGATCATAAAAGTTTGCTAGTTATGAGATTTTCCCGAAAAGTTACAACCAAATCATGGGCCGACCAAGAAATTGCTCAGCATTGGGCTTGTTTACAAGTAAAAAAAAAGCCCAATATTTTTTCTGTTCTTAACAGTCGCTTGAGTTTCACAACGGCTAAAATTCCCCTTCTTCTTCTTGTTCCTCTGTTTCAATTTGCAACTCTGATATAATGAAATGGGGGTTGCTGGAAATTTCTGGGATTTACTGAAACCCTACGCTCGATCAGAAGGCTTTGATTTCTTGAGAAATAAGCGTGTTGCTGTAGACTTATCATATTGGATCGTTCAGCAAGAAACTGCACTCAAAGGCCAAATTCGAAATCCACATATACGACTCATCTTCTTCCGTACCATCAATCTTTTATCGAAGGTATGATATTAGTTACACAGTACCCCAGTTAAGAATTTGTATTCTTTTTCTTGTTTTTGAAAGAAAAATAATTGGTGGGGTTGTGTTCTTTTAATGGAAAAGAGCAAACTTGGTGAGTTCTCTTTACATTTTCTTTTCTGTGGGGTGGGGTTGGGGGGTTGGGGTGGTATTATTTAGCTTACTTAACAAATGTATTTATGGCATATTTGACTCTGATCATCATTGTTTATACAATGTCAATCAATTATGTCTCAGTTTCATACTAGTGGAAGTCGAATATTTGTATCAACATTGTGTATTTGAATTATGTTTCGATTATCAACTATTGTTTTTGTTGTTGTTCCTTTCTTGTAGGCTTTGCACTGCTTCCCTTGTTATTTGCTATGTTTTCTTTACTGTTCCCTTCTTCTTTGTACTTGGATTTGCTACACTTTGAACCGAGGGTCTTTCAGAAACAGCCTCCCTACCTCCGCTAGGTAGTGGTAAGGTCTGCATACCCTCTATCCTTCCCAGACCCCACTTGTGGGATTTCGCCGTGTCTTATGTTGTTGTTGTTGTAGTATTGATATGCGTTGCAATATGATTTAGATAGGTAGAGTTAATGTCAAGAGCTTTTGATAATAAGATAAGAACATTCTTTGTAAGGACTATGGGAGCAAAAAATTGCTGCTTGGCGAACTTTTAAGTATTGAGGGAAGTGTTGTCTGTGTTTTTGTAGTTTGGAGCATTTCCTGTTTTCGTCACGGATGGTACTGCATCACCACTTAAGTCTCAGGCAAGGATTGCACGATTTTTTCGGACATCAGGAATTGATTTATCGAGTTTGCCAGTGGCTAAGGATGGCATTTCAATTGAAAGGAACAAGAAATTTCAGAAATGCGAAAAAGAATGTGTTGTAAGTTTGTATACTGTTACTATTTTTGTTTTGACTCTCTTATCAACATGTATCTTTGTGTTTCTTTTGATCTCAAGATTTTTCCTTTGCAGTTTAGTATGACACTGGTCTAGGGTTTTTTAATATGTAAAAGTCTTTGTCATGAACAAGTTTTTGACATCGTAGCAAGTATTGTGGCAATGGTAATTTGTTGGATAACTTACCGCCAAGAAATTGGGTAGTAGGAATAGAAAGCTATTTAGGTTAAGGAGCTATTCACATACTTTCTTTTGAAGAGCTTAGTAAGATAGACCATCCCATGCTTTTAGGGAATTATAACATGTCCTAATATCTCAGTTTTCACTGACCCAACATTGGGTGAAATGATGCAAATTTTAGTCACTTTCATGTTGCTTTGTGCGTTCTCCATGAGATGCAAAAGTTTATCAAGTCAATCTTTTTAGATGGAAGGAATAATAATATACTATTATATGAAAAGTGAAGGAAACTGAGGGTTGTGTCGTAATAGGAGTCCACACTTTAGGTTGCTATATGGTCAGTTCACGCAAGATCATGTATAGATATATACAACTTCCCTGTATTAGATGAGAAAAGCTTATAGATTGTAATTAGTTTAGCTGGTCCTATGGAAAATACGTGGATGTTTTGTCCTAATCTCCTTACTACAAGCAGGACAGTCTCTTATTGTCGACTTATCCAATTTCCCATTACTTTTACAAGTCACCACACATGGAAGTTCCTCTTTTGATTTTTGGTGAGCTTGACCTTCCTTTCTTGCATAGCTGCTAATGTGACATGTTTCCAGTTGTTAACTCAAGTATAAATTACTATGTTCCATTAGGAGTTGCTTGAACTTCTTGGAGTACCAGTCCTAAAAGCAAAAGGAGAAGCTGAAGCACTCTGTGCGCAGTTGAATAGAG
Source organism: Capsicum pubescens (assembly GCA_030864215.1). NCBI lineage: Eukaryota > Viridiplantae > Streptophyta > Magnoliopsida > Solanales > Solanaceae > Capsicum > Capsicum pubescens. The sequence continues at coordinate 293,624,059 of CM061538.1, read as the reverse complement.
AAGGACTAGTTGATGCTTGTATTACTTCTGACAGTGATGCATTTCTCTTTGGAGCCAATTGTGTTATCAAAAACATGCAACCCAACTCCAATGTAAGTGTGCTTGGTCTCTCCTTTTGCATGAGGTCATGGTTAAACTAGGATGCTATTACCTGGACTCTCCTTTCACATGGGATTGTGGTTAAAATAGATGCTATTACAATGCTCCCAAGTATTTTTGTGTAGAGAACATATGAAAGATGCAAACTTTTTGTTAGCACGTATTTAAATGTGGTACAAACAAAACATATGACAGATATAAGCTCTTATTTTATTGTCATGTTTTACAAGGTTAGGTTGCTCTTCTTTTATTCTGTTTGTGAATCTTTTCTCCTTCTGTTTTTATTTCCTGTTTATGGGATATGGTGGGCGCACAGTCCTACAATTAGTTCTCATACATGAGCAAATGCTAGGAAAAAAAGTTAAAACTAAATGAGTTATTGTTCTTACCAAAAATTGTAATAGAATAGATATATGATACCTAACTAAATAGGTGTTCATAAATAAATATAATAGTGCTAATATGTCTTTAAATTTTCTTATCATAGAGTTTGACTTCTTCGTCTTTTTTAAATATTTGTTTTACTTTTACAAAAAAGAAAAATTTATAACATCAATTATAGGGAAAATGATGTGATTTAGGCTCTCCTGTTATTCTATATGAATATTTGTTATATATTTGTCATATTTAACTATTTATAATAGTCATAAGTAACAGACCAACACTTCATCTAGAGAGAAGTATTCTAGTGGTACTCTTTTGTAGTTCTTTTAGTTTCTTAGTTCATATTTAGTTTAGTACTTTCAAAATTTCACTTGCTTTCTGTCTAAATATTTTCTATCAGAAAGGGATGTGCTAGCTTTACTCTTGATAAGATTTTTCATGAACTTTGTATTGTATGAAAGACCAGTGGAGTTATTTATCTAGTGAAACAAGTTGAGAGAGTTCCATAAAGACTCATCTCATTTTTGGTGCAGGAACCATTTGAGTGCTATCACATGTTGGATATTGAATCTGGTCTTGGGCTGAGGAGGAATCAGTTGATAGCAATTTCGCTTTTGGTGGGAAATGACCACAACTTGACTGGTGTCCCCGGGATCGGGCTTGAAACGGCATGTCGTTTTGTCAAATCTTTTAGTGATGATGAGATCTTGTATAGGTTTGTATTCCTTTTGATCCGAGTGGGCAGGTGGATTATGGGGCATGGAGATTCAATTATGATATTTTCCAATTTAAGTTGTTTCTATGAAAACAATGATTAGTGGTGTGTGAGTACTCTTTACAGTTAATTGCCCGTTAATGCAGGTTGCAGGAAATAGGTGGAGGAGATCTACAAGCGTTTCAGCCTGACTTCAACTTAGACAGTAGTTCTATACCCAGTTCAGATGAGAGCCCTCGGAAGACCAAAGTGCCACATTGTTCAGTCTGTGGGCATCCCGGCAGCAAGAAAGCTCACCTCAAGTTCGCTTGTCACTACTGCAGTTCCACCACCAATGAGGGTTGCATTCAGAAGCCATTGGGCTTCAAGTGTAATTGCTCCCCATGTGATCTGGTACACCTGTCAGCCTCTTGTGATTTACGAGAATGATATATTATTCCGCCAGTTTTCTTATTCAGGGCATTCCTATTTCCTGCTGATTTAGTTCTTCACTAACGCTGGCTGTGGTGTACTGGTTTTGTATGACAGAATAATAAAGAAAAAGAGCAGAAAAGAAATGAGAATTGGAAGCTTAAAGTTTGCAGAAAGATAGCCTCGGAGCAGAATTTTCCAAACAATGAGATCACAGAAATGTACTTGAACAAGCAACAGCAATATGGTGAGTGAACTGGTAATTATGCTAATAGAATTCATTTATGGTCTGCCAGTTTGTGGTGCTGTTTGCGAGAAAGAGACTTGAGAAAACAAGTACAAACACAATTTGCATGTGAATAATTGGGTCTTCTCTTATTTTGATTTATTTAAGTTTACCTCAGTCACGACGGCATCTTATTCATGAATTTGTTTTTGTAAATGTGAACCCACTGCTTTATAAGGAGGGAAGTAAAATTTTCGTTTTATCATTCTATCTGCTGTTTTACTCGCTAGAGCCAATGGATTTTCCACCATCCTCAGTCCTCCTTTTCTACATTTTCGGTCTTCATTTTCAGCTCTACTTGTGTGATTTTCCTAGCCTCTTGTAAACAAATTAGATCTTGTGCCTAAATCAATCCAGAAAACTTGCTCAAGTAGCAAGGATATTGCCCAAGACCATAACCCCCCCCACCCCCACCCCCTGGCACGCGCTGGGGCTAATTAGAGTGGGAAGATATCGCATGGGCCATGGGTGGCCTAACCGTAGTTCAACATTAGGGATAGGCCTAGCTTAAGCCTTAAAACCTAGCTCAAATTGTGAGGTAAATCTGCTATATGAATAGGATTCTTGCCTTACTCTAGATTTTGGTGAGGTAAATCTGCTAATATGAACAGGAATGTTGCCTTACTCTAGATTTTCATTATTTCATGTTATGTTATTTCTATTTAGTAACTTTCTGTATTTCATATTAAGGAGTCCTCTTGTATATTTTCGACTGTCAATTCTAGCAAGTTTGTTTCTTTTTTCTTATATTTTTCTATATAGTATTAGCGGCCTATGATCTTGGTACACCTTAAAAGCTTCTGGCTGACTTTTGTTTTCTTGTCATAAGTTTACTATTGTTGTTTCTTCTATGTGACGGTTCTAACAGAAAACATTCCCTAAAACTTCCCCTGTCTCATATTTGTGTAAATTTCTCTTATTGTAGTAGTCTGAACTCCGATATAAGGTGGCCTCTTGCTGCATGTTTGTCTACAATCAATTCAAAACAAGTTCCTTTTTTTTATTTTATATCTTTCTGAACCTTGTTCACCGTCATGGCAATTTTTTTTACAGATGGTGATTATCATTTATCATGGGGAAATCCAAAGACTGATATGATAGTTGATTATCTGGCTTATTATCAGCACTGGGAGCCGTCTTATACACGTCAACGAATGTTTCCTATGTTATCCACCATATTTCTAAGAGATGTGGCGTCAAATTCCAAAGATCAATTGTTAGGCGGACAATATGAATTTGACTCCATTCAGCGAGTGAAGACGAAATTTGGACATCAAGTTTACGTAATCAATTGGAAGAAACCCACACGTGAAAAGAACAATGTAATCTGCATGCCTTCCGAAGACTCTGATACGGAGCAGGAGCTGGGAATAGCTGATGAGTCCACAGATTTACTTGATGAACCTGGTGCCCTTCAGATTCATGACAAGGATGGATGCAGCTTTTTGTCAACTGAAGAAGATATGGTGCTTGTACAGAATGCTTTCCCGGAAAAGGTGTCCCAGTTCTTGAGAGACAAGGTGAAGAATGATGTACACTATTTCGCTACCCTACTTTGACCCCGACCACCCCATTCCATTCAGCAAGAATGTTTGTTTTGTTTTCTAAAATGTTCATTTGTGATATCCCAGGAACTAAAAGAATCAAAATCACGTAGAAAAAGACCAATGAAGTCTGCAAATTCAGAATCACCAACAGGTGTTCAACTCAGCATCACCAACTTCTATCGATCATCCAAGGTCCCTAGTCATGAGGCGCCAGGGGAGAAAGAAGCTGGATGTTCAAAGATTAGTGCGGATACTTCTGGAGAGAGAGATAAAGAACCCATTCGGAACTACTCCAAGTCAGTTAGACGCAAGCTTTTGTTCGATTAGCCATGCAGCATTATCCAATATTTTGCATCCTGTAAATTGGTTAGCACAGTGATGTGCATATTAATCTTTATTTTTGTTATTTTCCCCATTTGGTAAATGCAAGCTCACTTGTAATTGAGGTAAATGTAGGTTAGTTCGTTTCTTAGGCAGCAATAGTCAGAATAATGTGCATATTATTCTTTTATTTTGTTTGGTTCCCCATTTTGGTAGATGCAAGCTGACCTGACCTGTTAAATGAGGTAAATGTAGATGAGCTCTCTGCAGCATTGGGGCGAACTATAATAGTTCTTATATTTTTAAGTTTTATTCTCTATACTGTGAAGTGTATAACGCCCGCACAGGTGTGTGCACAAGTGAGAAGGTAAAATGCCAGATGTGATTTAGTTTAGGGAGTGCAATTAGGGCAGCTCGGTGCACTAAGCATGGTTTAGTAAAGGGTCTTCAAGGGGTGTGATGTAGACTGTCTACCCTAATACAAGCATTAACGACTGCTTCAAGGGGTGTGATGTAGACAGTCTACCCTAATACAAGCATTAACGACTGCTTCAAGGGGTGTGATGTAGACAGTCTACTCTAACACAAGCATTAACGACTGCTTTCATAGCTCAACCCATGATTCCATAGATCATATGGAGACAACTCAAATTTGTGACCCTGTAGGTCACACTTGTCGCTTCAAGTTTCCTTCAATTATTATTGCAAATATATATTTATATATATTTGAATTTTGTATTTTACTGATTAGGATTTATGAATTCTCATGAATCATGTCACGCTTATTCGTTAAAGTAAACTAATTATATGCTTCTAAATTTGTTTCAGGGATGCAGGAAATAAATACACCGAATCATACATAGTAAAATACGGATAGAATAGGAAAAGAGGGCCTAATTCTAATTTCTCCCCTTTACCCTATTTAAGAAATTCCCAATTCACCCATTTTAATATTTAAGCCATCCTTGTTCATCTATTCTCTTAGGTCGTTTGGTTGGGAATGTAGTTATGCTAAAATTAATTATGATGGGATAAGTTATGATGGGATAAATTATACTGAGATTAGTTATGCTAGGATTATTTTTTATTGAGTATTTGGTTTGTTGTACTCAAAGTAATATGCATGGTATAATTTCTAAGAATAAATTAATTAATTACCAAAATACCCTCCATCTTATTTAACTTTTTTTTTTTATATATTTCTTTTCAAGCTTTAAATATTTATTCTAAAAAATTAAAACTATCATCTTATTTAGCTTAATTTTTTTGTGTGTATGCATTTTCATGATTATATCGTGTGTATTTTAAAAATAAAACTTTCATCTTATTTAGCTTTAATTTTTTTGCACGTTCCTTCCCATGATTATGCCGTGTGTGTTTTAAAAAAAATCTTACTAAATCTTATTTAGTTTGAAATAAAAATTTCCAAATTAAGTTTGTTAAAGTAAAAGAAGATTTGTTGTTTATGTTACTTCATTTAAACACATATCACTCATATAATATAGAATATTAAAATTCATTTTAATTGATATATACAATATCAATTTTCAAGTGATTAAAAAATTATTTAATTTAAAATATGTAATTAAACAATGGAGTCGATTGTGAAGCGATAATGTGTATTAAAACTAGGTAACACCTTTGTAGTTGCTAAAATATTTTACAGATTACCAGTGAATGGTAATTATTATTATAAAATCTACTTTAATTAATCTTTTCATTGTGTAGTAAGAATTTTTTGTGTCATCAATTCACAAAAATAGCACTTGGAAGGAAAAAGTTGATGTTGAATTCCGTTTTTTTATGCTTAAAAAATTATAGTACCTACATTTTGTCGATATATAAAAAATTATAGTACCTAGTTTTGATCCTTATTATGTATGAATTTAACATATTTTGATTTTTAATTTGTTAATTGTGCATTTTGATCCTTTATATAAGAAAATAGCGTATAAGTTTATAAAATTCACACGCAATTGGATGAAAAAAATGCAAAGTTCAATTAATAAGAGGTTAATTTTTCTTAGTCATATATTTTCGTCGTTCCAAAATAAGATCTATTTTAGTCTTTTTAATTTGTCATAAATTATGCGTTTTAGATAATCAAGTAGATATCAATAATCTTTTTTCAATTTCAAAAGCAATAATTAGAGATTGAAGAACTAAGAGGAGATGAAAAAGATTGGAGCAATGTGTTTGTAATAGATTTGGGGGTATTTTTGTCATTTATAATTTTATTCAAGGATAAATTAAAGTGGGATAACTTATACCACCAAATATGAGGTATAACTTATCCGGGACTATTATTAGTCCCGAGATAAGTTATCCCGAGTATGGCCAAACCAAACAATGTATTAAAAAATTTATTCCGAGACTATTATTTTATTTCGGAATAATTTGTCTTAATACCTCACACCAAACGACCCCTTATAAACTTATAAAAAGGTTTATCTCAAATTCTCGTTTTTTTTCATGAAATAATTATCTTCTTGGAGCCTTTCTAAAAAATAATACTACTGTAACCAGTTTTTTTTTTCCTTTTGTTTTGGGCGTGCGAGTTGTTGAACGACTAATCAAAGTAATAATGACGAAAAACACATAATGACCCTCTCTTTCTCGATGAGGGTCCTCTCCTCTTCTTTCAAAGTGCGGATTTGGTTTAAGAGCTATTGAATGCGTTGTTCCATCAGCTCCGGCAAAAATAGTTCCACCAGCTTCGGAAACAGCGAGCACGTGTTCTAAAAAGGCCTTTAGAGCTTGCCGAAAACTCACGGTCTATCACCAACTTCTTAAGATAAACCAATAAAATCATGTTTATATAGACGGTGAAACCTACAATGTTTAGGATGTGCTCCAAGCTATTTTCCAAGTAATTTTCTTTTTTTTTATCTACTATAGAAAATTTCAAGCAAGACTCATTGGGCCTACAATTACAAACATAAACATAACAGGTTTGATTGGGCGTTTGGGGGGGCTGGGTTGGGTGGGGTGGTGAGGGTTAAAGAAGTCATAGTATAAAAGCAACAACAACATATCCAGTGTATTCTCACCTAGTGGGGTCTGGGGAGGATAGAGTGTACGCAGACCATACCACTACCTCAGAAAAAGTAGAGAGGTTGTTTCCGATAAACCCCCGACTTAGGATCGAGTCATAGTATAAAAGCACTTAATGGAAATAATTTGTGTTTCCCGTGCTCTTACAAAATACATCATCATATCCCTATTAACCACCTTACCTCCAAATTAAACATCTTCCTTGGGAACCTGCATAAACTTTTACCTCACTAAAAAAAAACATGGACATCCAGGGAGTTGGTGCCAATTCATCTGATATGGGAACTAAAAATATCTGCATACTTCTAGTCCTTGATGATTTTACTATTCATCATATTGTTTCTGATATGCTTCACAACCAAACTTATCAAGGTATATATCTACTATAAAGTTTCTACGTTTTTCTTGAAATTGTTATCTTTGTTAAATTTAACTTTGAACTCGTCTTTCTGTTTTGTTATCAGTTTTGCATGTTGGAAAAACAATGGATACTTTGAATGTTATTTGTGAGAGAAAGAGTATCTTCAATCTTGTTCTTACAAACATCCACAGGCTTCATACAAATGGAGTTGACATCCTCCAAATCATTTAAGAACAAACTCAATCTTCCTACCATTTGTAAGTGTTTTATGGTGATGCCTGTTTTTTTGCAATCAAGATTTTACGAAATCTTTAAAGGTGTTGCACATTTTTCCCACAGTAATGTCACCAGGTGATGCAAAATATGAAAATCTAGTCCAAGATTGTAGTGTTGCAGCATATGTTGTGAGTTTCTCAGACACAAATGAGATGAACAAGTTTTGGCAAAAGGTATTAGAGAAGGAGAAAGGTAGAAAAGCAGCAGAAGAAAATAATGATGATGAAAATGCTTCAAGAATGCCTCAGAATGTAACTGCAGACACAAGTAGAGATAACACATCATCTGCTGATACTGATACAGCAATACATGCTCGTGATACGAAGGGTAAGTGAAAAGCTATCAGTGACAGAAGTGAAGAAAATAGAGAGACCGAAAAGAAACGAAGGGTTGTATGGACTCCAAAGATGCACCAAAATTTCTTGCAAGCTATTCATCAGTTAGGCCATGAAAGTAAAACCATTTCCTCCCCTTATTTTACCTGAGAGTCAATTTGTTTTTGTTCTAAATTATGTTATTGACACTTGACAGTACTATTCATGAGAGTTGATACTCATGATGTTTTCTTTTTTTCGTAATTGATATTCAGAGGCTGTTCCTAAGAAAATAGTTGAAATCATGAATGAGCCTGGATTGACTAGACAACATGTTGCCAGTCATTTGCAGGTGTGTTTTCATATATATTAGTACTATAATCTTCTGCAGAACTTTGAATCCCTTTACTAATTCTTCTATCAAATTTTCATCAGATATGCTCTCCTGCAGGTTACTTTTCCCTTTTCTCCATTATCACTAGATACATTGCATTTCCCCCCCCTAAATAAGGATAATGTGAATCATAAAAGCATCATTAGTACAAAATCTCTGAGATTAATACATGAATCTCTAGTTTGAGTAAGCACATGATCAAAGCATTTAATATCTAGCAAAATCTTTGCATTAAGAGCTAGAACCTATCCCTTGTCCCTTGATGCATGTGTCACACAAGTTGATTGTCTACATTCTCAAAATCATGACATATTAAATTCTTGTGATATACTGTTATGGATAGATTTTAATTGCTATTAAGCAAAAAGAGTATACTTTGTGCAGAAATATCGCTTGTGCCTTAAAAGAGCTCAGAAAAGTTCGTCTGCTTCTATCTATGACGAAATCCTATCAAATGACGTTCAAGAGAAATTCTCTCAAGTTCAACCATACCTATCTTCTCTAAATTTCAGCGCCTCGTGAGGATATTCTCATTCTATGCAACAGCCGTTTCAAACATACTTCCAGCAAGGAACTGGTGGCATGAACGGTCTCTTGGATTTTGCAAATTTGAGACAAGCAGATCATAATGCCCTGATTGGACAGCATTCAGCATTTGTGCCAAGAATAGCTCATGGTAGTAACTTCAGAGTATACGGCGACAAGAGAAAGAACATGCTTTTCAGCATCCAAAGTGGCAATGCAAACCAGCCCACAAACTCGAATTCTGGTTTGGAGTTTATTGGTTTTAGATAGAGCACAGATGGGAAATCTGTCAACTTTGGTCAAAAAGGTTCGTCTTGTGCTCTAATCCCAAATAACGTGTATTCTGGTCTAAGTTCCTCATTGTCCAAGGACTACATTCATAAGCAGCAATCTTCACCACAATTCTTGGAAACCCCTATCGAGAATACCTTAATTCAATCCTCTTCAGTTCAACCTGAGAATCTCACATTCAATCATCCTTGTAACAGCACTTCAGAACAATAGTCTCTCCTCCTATTCAATAATTCAGAGAATAAAGTATCATGTCAAATCCCAGAAATGCCCGACAACTTCATACCCCAAGAGCAGCTTTCAGCGCAGCGATCATCAGGGGATCTTGAGGAATATTCTGCAACATTATTTGGCGATGAAGTATATGTGCCACCAATAGACAATTATGATTCTATAGAGCAACAATATTCTGCAACAGAGTTACCACAAGTAATGCTCGGAGTCGATAGTTTAGGTACTGAAATAGACATTAAGTCTCAGCTGGAAACAACAGAAGACAGAAGTTCACAACTAATTTGGGAGTAGAATACAATAACAACAACAACAAATTCACTGTAGTTCCACAAGTAGTACGCAACCTCATCCCTATTATTTTGGGAGGAGAATGAACTTTAATGTTGCTGACTCAAGTTCTATTCATTCAAAGTTGTATAGTAGTTTAGAGATACCTTCTATCTCATCATGTTTATAAATCTGAATGTTCATGCCATGAACCCCAAGTTGCTCTAGTCTACTATGCTCCTGTATTATGATTTTCTTTTCAAATTTCTTGTCATCGATGCTTACACATTTGGTCATCATAGTAAGCAATTGTTTCTTTTTTAAATTCCCTTCAATTAACAAGTTTTATTTTAAAATTTAATTTAGGTGACATGATTTGGTGAATTGATATTGGTTAACAAGTTTTATTTGACTGATTCCGGCTAACATAAGCTACTTTGGGTAATCCTTTACAGTGTAATAGAAGAGAGCTTTTACCTGGAGCTCATGCGTTCGAGCCGTGCAAACAACCTCTTGCGGAAATGTAGGCTAAGGTATCTAGCCTTTCCTCGGATCCCGCACACATCAGAAGCTTAGTATACCGAGCTGCCACTTTTTTAGAGCTTTGACATAAAATATTAAAGAAGTAACTCTTTATGATATAAATTTATAAAGTCTATTTTGCCGTTGATTTTTTAAACAAGACAGACTCAGGAGTTCATTTCTGAAGAGGGTAAACTTGTCTTTTCATGAAACATTCCCATGGATAAACCCATGAAATTAACCAACCGATCAATAACCGGGAAAAAAGAAAAGGACAAAACTACCAATGCCTTGTTTGCTACATTCCCTGCTGCCACTCTCTTCAACACCAAAGCCTCTGCTCTTCGCAAATTCGTCCGTAACCAATGGACCCTTTGCTGCTGATAGTCAAAGACTCCTATCCTTTCATACAGTAACTGCAGTATCCAAAACTAAAAGCGAAACAAGAATCAACAACAAGGCTGAGGACGACTATCATGCTACCCTCAAAGCTCTCAATTCTAAAGGTCGCTTTCCAAGAAAGTCACTTGGGCAGGTATTTGATGCTTCCTAACGTATTTTTCTTTCTATTTAGGTCTTCAGTTTATGGGTATTATTCTTTGGGGCATTTCATCGAACAGAGAAGTGCGTATGATTGGCCGAGCTGGTGTTTGATGTTTTTCAGTTCCGTAGTAAAGTGAAAAGAGAAATGGATATGATTGAGTGAGTTTAGTTTTTTAACGTTTTTCCCAATTCTGTTGGGAATTGTAGCATTACATGCTGAATTCGGAGGTAAATGATCAACTAGTTGCTGCTGCTGATGTGCAAGAAGGAGATTTGGTGGTTGAAATTGGGCCTGGTACCGGTTCTCTTACCAATGTTCTTGTCAATTCTGGTGCCACTGTCCTCGCAATTGAAAAGGTTTATTCTTTTTCACTACCAATGTGCTTCTATTAGGAGTCTTTTGGTCTGGTAGAAAAGTCTTGTATGTCACTGTTAAGATAAATTTAAATAGAATGTAATGGGTATAGCCGACTGGCTTCGGATTAAAGTGTAGTGAGTGTATGCCTATGTGAGTGTGTGTGTGTGGAATAACCATATAACATTGAAAATGATCAGAATTAACAAACTTTGAGGATACATTAAGTGAACAGTTATGAGGGGAAAAAAGCTTTTCTATCTTCTGTTTTTCCATCTTGTTCCTTTTTTTGTTGTTGATACAATTGTCTCTTTTTCAATGATTTAAGGATCCTTACATGGCAGCCCTTGTAACGGAGAGATTTTCCAGTCTAGACGGTGTAAAGGTAACAACCTTTAGTTCAGTTTCCTCCACTTTGAATACAGGATTAAAAGTTAATGTTTGAGAATATAGTTCCTTACCCAATATAGTGTGTTCTTCTGCTGTAAAAGGTGATAAATGTACTTGGTTTACGCTATGCTTCAGTGGCTTCAATTGCAATGAAATATAGAAATGTGGTAATGTACCAACTGCATCTACAGGTTTTGCAAGAGGATTTCACAAAATGTCATATACGCTCCCATTTGTCCACAGTTTCGCGAAGTGGAAGAAATTCTTCAGGTGTGAAACCGCAATATGCAAAGGTGAGAACCTGCAGTCATTTCTCGAGTTCTTCCTTCAAATCTAGGTATAAGAACCAGTTGGTCCTATTCTTTGACACTTTTGTGCCTTTAAATGATGTGTCTCTAGTTCAAATTACCAATGTCTTCAATATCATGCTAACAGGAGTCATAACCCCTTTCCTTGTTGCAGGTAGTCTCCAATTTACCTTTCAACATAAGTACAGAAGTAATTAAGCAACTTCTTCCCATGGGTGATATCTTCACAGAAGTAATTTTGTTACTCCAGGTTGGTATTGTCAGTTTAAATATGCTTCCATATTAATTAATCACTCATGCCAAAAATAGTAGCAGGAATTATTTGTGGATATTAGCAATGGAGTTACAGTTCTCCTTTTTCCAGTTTTTCTTTGTCAACCTTCAACTTAAGTTTTGCATCAAAGACCATTGGTTGTTCTGTGTTTTGTCATACTTTTTAAGATCTGCCCCTCCTAGGTCTGGATTAGAATTCACCTATTGTATGTACAAGATTATCGGCTGAAGCAATAAAACTAAAACTTCTCAGTTCAAGCTTTCGCATCTGAATTTTCAACAGGTCGCTAATGACCTGTATGATTTCTTATGATAACTCACAGATCTATGCTAGCTTCTTTCTAATGCCTGTGCATGTTTAGAGTGAGTAATGTTGGTTGCCCTAAGTTTGCCTTGTGTCTTGTCATTTTTCTTGTGCACCACCCATTTTAATTTAGTGTAAGTTTCCCTGATATCTTTTTTCTTCTATATATGCCAAAGTTCTCATTACTGAATACAAGATAGTGACAACAATATGTCCAAGTTGTTAATATAACAACCCAAGCCATCTTCAGGAGGAAAGTTTCACAAAGTACACGATTTATGACGTAGAGTAAACAGTTTGATGGATTTCACCTGTTACTAAATCCCACCAAACTGTTCCAATTGTTGACAGAACAACTGACAGTTGATTGTATGGAATTTCAGGAGGAAGCAGCTGTGCGCATGGTGGATTCATCCTTAAGGTCCTCTGAGTATCGACCCATTAATATTTTCATCAACTTCTATTCAGGTACTTGAGAAGTGTTGTGACGGGTGAAAAAGTGCTTTAGACTTCAATGTCATCCCTTTAGTCTTGAACTGAGGACGACAAACATTTGCTTGTGATGTCTTTATAATAAACAACCCTAATTACTCAAAGTATATCTCTGTAGTTGTATATTATTTGACTCCTAAAACAACCCTCGGTTATCTTACTTGGACTGAACCAGTACACTCAGTGTTACTCTGTAGTTATGTATAAGAATACATACAATATATGAAGTAAATTTGCTGTGTAGGAAAGGTGACAAGTTTGCCCAAACCTCTTCCTTTTCCAAGTTTTATTTGGTTTCAAGCTAACGTTACACCGGGTCGTAGATACATGTTTGGCTACCTGGTTCCAGAAGGCAAAAAAGCATTTTTCCAAGATTCTGCTGCTAAATTCCAAAAGCTCCACTTCTAGTTATCTGATATACACTCCTATTTTGCAGTGGATATTGCATCTTTTATATCTGATCCTTAGTACCTCAAATTTGTGTTTAGTTGAATGCTCGCGGTCCATTTTCTTTGAGCCTCAAGATCACATCTTAGTATGACTGACATTTTCACCTCTTTGAGCTGAGGGTCTATGGGAAACAACACCTCACAAAGGTCAGGGTAAAGGGTAAGGTCTGCGTATACCCCACCCTCCCCAGATCCCACTTGTGGGATCACACTGGGTATGTTGGGTAAAGGGTAAGGTCTGCATAGACCCCATCATCCCCAGATCCCACTTGTGGGATCACACTGGGTATGTTGTTGGTGTTGTTGGCATTTTCACATCTTTGTAAACTGAGAATCCCCTAATCTTTTTCTATGTATTAATCAATAATCTCAAGCTTTTGCATTTACATTTATCTCTGCAGAACCTGAATATAAATTTAAGGTGCCGAGGACAAATTTCTTTCCACAACCTAAAGTAAGCGCCCCCTTTATATTTTCCTGTTTGAACACCTATTTAGAACCAAGAAAAGATTATATGCAACTATCTCTTGAGCTTAAACATTAGCAGTTTAGAATTTACACACTTCTAGGCACGGGCACTTTTAGTAATTTGAATGTATGCTCTTAGACAGCTTCAAGATGTGATGCTCTCTCCAACATCAAATTCTTTGAACCTAAGTTGATAGGACTCTCCAAAAGTGTTGCCGCACCCGTGTTGGATGCCGCACCCGTGTTGGATCCTCCAAAAAAGCACTACTTTTGAAGGATCCGACACGCACCCGATGACATTTTCAAAGAGTCCGAGCAACATAGCTTTGAACTATGGTAGAATGAAAAAGTACTTTAGCGTCTAGACGTGTTTCCTTACATTAGATATTTTTTTTCTAAGCCTGTTTCTTTAATATTTTCCATGATCTCTTTGACGAAAAGTATTACTCCCTCCGTTCAAAATTACTCGTCACTTTTTGGTTTGACACACTCATCAAGAAAACAATGATTAGCATAGTGACTTCACCATATTACCCCTATTAATGGTACTAGTTGACATTGACCGTTTGGGATTTCAAAAAGTCTTAGCGAATAAATTTAAGGGTAAAACAAGAATTTTTCTTTTGTCTTCTCTGAACATGTTAAAAATGACGAGTAAAAATGGATATAAAAAATAGAAACAAGTGATGAGTAATTTTGAACGGAGGGAGTATTTGATTACAGTCCCCAAATCTTGTATGTATAGCTTTTCCATGTCCATATGATGGTGTTTAATAGGTAGTTGTTATGATTATTCCATTGGGTCATAAAGTGAAATTATCTGTTTTTTTGTTCTTCTTCAGGTTGATGCAGCAGTAGTTTCCTTCAGACTGAAGCAACCTGTAGATTATCCTCCAGTTTCCTCAGCGAAAAGCTTCTTCTCAATGGTTCTCACAGCCTACCCTTGCACATTCCTCTTTGTTTTCCCCATGTATACATGTGTGATATAATGATTGGAAGCATCGCACTACTTCATAAACCTTTTAAAAAAAAGCATCTGAAATCCATGTTCATTAGGCCAATGCTTGGTTACAAAACCAATTTGGTAATTTAGAGTTAGATATAGTTAATAGTTTTATAATTCTTATTATTCATAGCTGACATTCTATTCCTCGTTATTGGTTAAGGTCAACTGTGCGTTTAATGGAAAACGTAAGATGTTACGGAAGACACTACAACATATATGCTCTCCTCCTGAGATTGAAGAAGCTCTTGTTAGTGCTGGTCTTCCATCCACGGTATTACTCCTGTAGTTTCTCATTTATCCAATTCAATGGAACTCCAGCAACTGTTCTATCTAAATCGGTTCTTCTCGCATTTGTTTTTTTCCCTTCTTTTCTTTTTCCTTTTCAGTCAAGGCCCGAGGAGCTTGCGCTAGATGATTTTGTAAGGCTGCATAATTCTATTGTTAAAGCCTAGGATTTTTCTGGTGTCGCTTGGTGTTGAGGATACTTGAGAGTAAAGGCCAGGCCAATGGTATCGGAATTTGGAATAGGGAGTGCACAGCCCTGCAGCAATATCACCAGCTGGTATTTCAAACAGCTACTACAGGTGACAGCAAAAAGAGCAACCCCACAACACTTTGATTTGAGCCTCCCTCCCTTGCTACTGCTGTTGTCAAATTCATCAAAGCTTTAATCCGGCATTCTGAGCACAAGTGCTGAGAGAATTGTCAACGTGTAAATATTGTATCCCATATCTTATTTCTTTCACTCTTACTAGTAAAGTCTTGAGTAATTAAAAACAAATAATGTATTCAAATTATGTATAAATGATATACAGTATACATGAATAGTGAGAATTCATGACTCTAACTTGGCCTGATATTAAGGCGTGACTGTTGTTAATTATAATTATGCACAGAGTGCTTGACCGTTGAAATTAATGTATGGATCAATTAGTACTATATTCTTAACAATTTTGCAGTGAAATGAAGAAGCAAAATCAACTCATAATTATGTCGATGGGGTTATGAAAATACAATAATTTATTTATCCACTCTCAATAATGTAGCTATAATTTCAAAGCAAAAAAAAAAGGAATCAAATTGTCTACAGAGTTGAGTTGTTCAAGAATGAAACTGATAAATAAGATCCAAGGACCTCAACTTAGTCCCAAGAGGATCAAATTCCAAAACAGGACCATCCTTGATATAGCTCCGCGGCTGCTCAGCGGCAGCGGAGACAGGGGAAAGAGGTCTTTTAGGTCTCTTATTCTGAATGAAACAATCCCTCATCTTCTCCTCAACTCCATCAACACTGGTCCTTGAATTCTGCTCGTTTTCATTCACATCACCAACTGAATTCTGCTCGTTTTCATTCACATCACCAACTTGCATAGGCTCACCGCCTACGGCTGAAGAGACGGAATTCTCGGGAACCGGAGGTGGTGGCATCGGTTGTTGGAATTGGAATTGGGAAAGGAAGAGGGAGAGATGGTGGTGAGCAGAGTGAAGGGAAGAGTGGATTTGGAGGAGTTGAGAAGAATCTAGAGCGGTGGGGAGTTGTTTAGCCATTAGGGTTGCTTGCTCAAGTGATTGTATTAGTTCAGCTATGCCGCCTCCTCCTCCTCCTTTCTCTGCCACTATCTCCATCTCCATTCTCTATTTCAACTGTTTCTTTGTGCGCCTCTTTGTTTCTATCTTTGCCTCTTCCTACTTCTCATTACTTGGTGAGCATTTATATCTACCATCCTTTTCAGTTCTTACTTTTAAGGGTGCTGGTTAAGAGTTATAGGCTTAGTGCAATAATATTTGTCTATTATAAGAACAACAACAGCAACAACAGTCCTAGTATATTATGTACGTAATTCATACCACTACTTTCGCAAAAGTAATAGACCCCCGATTCAAGATAGAGAATAGTTATTCATGGATAACTATTTCCACCTTCTATCATGGATAAAATAATCCTAAATAAATTTTCTCATAACTTATACAAGTATTAGTTATACGAATTTTTAAACGGTAAATAACCACTGTATTAAATTTATACATAAATAACTTATTCATCTACCGAACATTATATAAGTTATTACATACTATAATACAGGAATAACTCCTAACTCTACTCTTATCCGATAAGCAAACGGCCCTTAGCTTGAAATTAAAACAGAAACGCACTTCGGTCATATATGCATGTGAAAATTTTAAGTAGTACAAATAGGTTAATAATGGCATCTAGAAAGAAATTTGTACTATCTGACATATCCAATAAGCTAACCAAATATGTTGCCATCTTTCCAATCGGAGTAGTCTCTATACATTGTGAAACTTGCATAATGGCATTGTTAGGAGCTTCAAACTGATTATACAAGAACATACTTTGGGAGTAGTACCATTGTTATGTAACTTATAATAATAAATACAAACGCCTCTTCAAAATGGACACAGCTAAAGAACGACGAAAACTTTACAATGTAAAAGAAAATGAAGTGAATGAGCAAAAAAAAAACCAGCATCTAGACATTGAGCATCCGTAGATAGTCATCAATTATGGACATTGCATTAGACCGGTAACCCGATCCAAACAAGTTATAGTGGTTGAGGTAGTGATACAGCGTGTACAAGTCTCTCCTTTGTTCAAAACCAGGTTGTGCAGGCATCACCTGAACACACAAACGAATAAGAGTAACCACCAAGGAATGTAAGACGACCTGGTTAATAAGCCAATATGGTGGATCACAAAATGCAGTGTGATGCTATTACTTAACTCGTTATTAGAGACTACCGGTTAACTATTAAGTAACAGCGGGAGAAAAAGGATTTCTTTTTTTTTTCTTCAGAATATCCTCGCAGATCAAATGTAGAAGACAAGTGAAATGAATGTGAATTCTGGAAACGTAGTTAAATGCAGCACCTCAAAGTAAGCCTTGTAAAAATCTCCTCCAAATCCAGCACACCATGACATTCCAAATTCTGCCTCGTTATGTCCATCTACAGAAACCAGGATTCATAATATTAGTCTGCGAAGGGTGGGGTGTACGCAGATCTTACCCCTACCTAGTGAAGGCTGAGAGGCTGTTTTTGATAGACCCCCGGCTCAGGTAAAGCATTTCAAAATATGTTTGAAAAGAAAGTATAATAGTGCAGAAGTAAATAATGTAGAAAAGAGCAGTAACAACAACAAATAATACGATAACCAAAGCAAAGGAAAGAGTAGACTATAATAACAATCTAAGGATTAGTGCATCTGGAACCAGTAATTCGTATACCAAAAATCAAGCACCTGACATGCAGAATATAAATTTTGTACTGAGATTGTTCAGCTTACGTTTATTTCCTTGTCATCTGGATTGCAATGTACAGAAGATATTGGCACAAAGAATAATGAGAGAGAAAAGGATTCAAGTCATATTACCATAGCCATTAACATGAAACACATAAACCAGGCTTGTATATCTGGAAGTAAATCAAATGCAATGTCCAACTATAGAAGAGACTACTGGAGGATTACGCTACCAATTTATATGAAGTTTGCCACAATTCAAGAGGTAATGTCAGTTTTTAAGTGTCAACCTTCCATTAAACGGTAATCCCAATTCCTAACCGAATGTTTAAGAGTATAAGGGTGAATACCCAATAGAGGTAAGATTATGTCGCTCAGACTTTAAAAGTTCAGACAGGTGCATGTCAAATTCTCCAAAAGTAGTGCATTTTCGGAGGATCAGATCCGGGTTGCGGCAACATTTGTGAAGAGTCTAAGCAACGCAGGGTAAGATGACACCATATGGAAACTTTTCAACTTGGTGCATCTGTGGACTTTGGTTAAATGCATTTATAGACAAATTTAAGCAATTTGAGAAATTTCAAAGTTAATAAGAATTTCTCATATAGTTTATCATTTTCGCCATTTCATCATAAAAGTTTCAGCAATTGTCTTTAAATGTCTTTGATCAAAATGCCCAGCTTGGCCTTTGAAAGTCAAACTTAAGGCAATTGGAAAGGTTGGAGTATCTCATATTGGTCGTCCTCTAAAAAGTAGAAAAAGAAGCAAATATGTGCCTTATTAACATCCTATATTTCAATATTTGCTTGTCTAATTATCTTTAATATGCAGAAATATTATAGGAGTAAAATTTATCAGGATCCTAGTCGTTTACATTAACTATCCGATCTTCCATCTCTAATACTGTATCAATCTTTACTGCTATTACCACTAAAGTGAATGTCTCTGATAAGAAAATGAAGCTTGTTAAGTTGTGAATTATGAAGCAAAAACAACAATATTGGAACCGAAATCTAGGACTTACAGTAACATGCAGGGTCAAGAATCACTGGTTCACCATTCTTGTCATATGTGATGTTCCCGCTCCATAAATCTCCATGCAACAAACATGGCTCTACCACAACATCTTTGAATAAAGGTGCCAGGTTCCTTGCTAGCCTTTTCCCTAAGAATAGATCAATATGATAGAACGAAAAACAAATAAAACATGTCAGATATTGAACCAAGTAAACATCCTTGAGCTGTTTAAAATATTTACTAGATTATACATTTAATCTCAGGTTGTAGAAAGTTAGAAACTACCAACCCTCAAATTTCAGGAAAAAGGATTATTACAAAAATGTTGGGTTTGACATATGTTCAATTCCTTTAAAATTAGATATTTGTTCATCATTCCATGAATGTCGATATTGTCTCACTGCCCAATGAAAAGACTAGTTTGCAGAAGTTTAAGCTAAACACTATCTGTCTTAGAATGAGTACGGGAAGTTAGATATGACTATAAATCACTCAAAGCTAGATTAAAAGATAATTGGTAGCATTTGTTTGTGCATGAAAAGAAGAAAGAAAGCTACTGGGCCGTTACAATGAATTTCAGGAGTAAAAGTCATTCTCTGCTACTACAGTAAGTTGGTTCAAAGTGCGGTTCCGAAAGAAGCCTGAAGCAACTTCAAATTCAGGATAAACACATTTCCACATTGCATTAGGATCAAACAGGATAAATTCCATAAACGGAGTCAAAGTTTTCTTTTCCAATATAATGGTGATTTAAACCTCTCTCATAAATGGTTGAATCTCCATACTGTTCACGAGCCAACTTCAACTGGTATCCCAATCTGTGTTCCGCATAAAATTCAATCCAATCTGACATCCATGTGTTTATCTGTGGAGTACTACACATGCACAAATATTCAGCCCTTGATATGTCCAATATGTTTACGCCTTAATATATGGAGAAATACAAATGACGAGAAAACTCCAACTTCAACTACTAGACATTAAATTGAATGTTTCTCATTTCACTTTTTTTGTTTGCCTAATAGTATAAAAGATTCACATGATCTTTCCATTCATACAAAGAGCAGTAGAATGGCTAAATTTTAAGTGCAATTCATGATCTTTCCATTCATACAAAGAGCAGTAGAATGGCTAAATTTTAAGTGCAATCCATAATATAGTGGTTTCTGAGAAATGCATCCTCATAATGGAAGAATTTTGATATGATCCATGATCCTGGCATGATACCTGCCAATAGTATTGTCAACGTGAAAGCCAAACCCCTTCTCAGATTTTGCCGCTTTATGCATTTCAGCAAGCTTCCTTCCTAATGCAGACTGAAAAGCAGAAAATGGTCAAATATCTGAATGCTGTCACCAAATTAACAAAGAAAGGGATATAAAGGAAACAGTAATTATGGGAAAAAAGCCGAACAGTCACTCTCACCTGATTGCGTCTAGATGCACCAAACTCAATAAATTCCATAATGATATATGAGCCGCCTGTTGGCAGAGATCCAACCTACATAATGCATCAAACAACATCTTCTAGGATATACTTGTGAAACTTTCTTTTCTGGAGGAAGAGGAGGAAAGCTTCTACGAAGTTTAAGATGAGAAACAACTGACATCCTTACTTTATATGGTTTTGGTACACGGATTGACCCTGTCTCGTACATAGCATTTAAACCCAATGCCTCTCCCTCAAACATTGATGGTCCAATACGCCTGATTAGATTTTTAACGATACCATATTAAGCAACCTTCTACCTCCTTTAATAATACCATATTAAGCACCATCTGTGACATCGGTTTAATGTTTTGACAAGAGAAACATAATTGAAATACCTGTTTGTTTTAACAAAAAAGGAACCAGCATCAGTGTCATAACGAGTTGCGCTATTTATGCATCCACCACCAACTGGACTGATTCCTGTGATCTGTGTTGCCTTTCCTTCTGAAAGGATCCATTCACGAACTGGATCATTACTCATTGCAGCCACTGTGGAATCCAAAGGAACGAACACAGTTGATATGGAAATGAGTGTTTGCTACCGAATGGAAATAGCACATAATTGGATTGAAATCATAAAGGTTCAATTGATTGCCATGACCAATCAGAGGTACAGAGTGAAGACTTTTCAGGCGAAATTGCAATCACAATAATTTCTTTCGCACTTCAAAATGAGTTCAACAAGCTGTAAAGTGCAATGGAAGTGAACACTTGTATGCAACTAAATTCAACCCATGGTGTCAACATTGTAGGAGTGCAAGTCGCTATAGTCAAACACCTTAAAAATGAATTCCAGAATTTCAGATTCTGTTAAAAATTACTACATGCCACATGTGGCTGTGAAATGAACCAGAATAAAGTATTACAACCAATTTTCAGTTACCTAAATGAACAAGCATTTAGAAGAAAATGCTTAACCAAAAAACTCCACGTACAATGTTAAATGTTGGAAAAAAATCCTGAAAGGATCATTATTGATTTGAAAACGGACCAGTAAATGAAATTACTTAGTAGGCACTCAGTGAATGTTCTTATCTCTTTTTTACATACCAAAACTGGGATTTGATTAGCCAAGACTCAGGAATAATTTTAGCTAGGACAACTTACATTATTTGTGTTGTTTGAGCGGAGGAAAAGGAAGAAAGGGAATAGAGAGTGGAAGAACATAAAATGTGAAAGAAATTTAGTTTTAAAATCCTTCCTTTGTTTGCATAGGAAAGAAGTTGGTAACTCAATCAATTTTTATACTTATTTTTCATCATTCAACTAAAGCAATGGGTGCAGGAGAAAACTACTTCCTTTTCTTTTTCAACAACGATGGTGTTCGGACCAGCTTGTGGACACCTCGACTATTCCATCGAGTACCTAGTACCTCCCGTCAGCATAGGTGCCAGGTAACTTAGATCTCTCTATCATAAAACCAGTCATCAAAATGGATCCTTTGGAGCTTTATTCTGCTAATCCCAACAATTGATACAGCTAGAGATATAGGATCATAAAGAATTATTCCCTACGCTTCAATTTGTTTGACGTACTTTCCTTTTTAGCCCTTTTAAAAAAAGAGTGCCTCTTTCCTTTCCTGGCAACTGTTTAGTTCTAACTTTCTACGCGGCAGGTCTAACACCACAAGATTAAAGGAACGAGCTTTTTATACATTCTACGTATCTTTAGTTTAAGACCCAAGATTCAAAAGTCGTCTTTATCAAGCCAAGTCAAAACCATAGAAATAAATTGAAATGGAGGAAGCATTGAATTCATCTAATTTCTTGACACATCATTACACCTTAGAGGTTAAGCTCAATATGCCCCATAAATAACACCAACCCCAAACCCCCAAACTTCAAATTAACAGGAGAAAAAGAATCAAGTTAGCATTTCCACAATTAAAGTTGGCCAGAGAGTGAGCTCCTAAATTCATTTGAAACCATCCACTATGCTAAAAAAAACTCCAGGTTACAGTGAAAAAATTAACAAGAAAGTTTGTAGTAGTAGTAAAAGAAACAGATACACACAAAAAGTTGAAATATTTAAGCAGAAAATCTTCATTACATATAACCAAAAACAGAAAAAAAAAAAAAAAAAAAAAAAGACCCCAAATGAGGAAATTGAGAAGAGCAAGAAACTAATAAATGGTTCAATTTTGTAAAGAGGTATACCTATTAGGGGCTTGTTCTTGTTGAAATTGAAGGGGTGTATGATAGGAGGGCAATGCAGAGAAGCCATGCAACAGGAAAAGGAAATAGCTACAACCATTTTTGCTGTCACTTATTTGCTGCAGATATTTGCCCACCTTTAATTGGTTCTTGTTTCTTTATTTTTTTATTTTATTTTTCTTTCTTCTTTTTTACCTCTGCTACAGTGCTGCTCTATGGATTTTTCCAAATAAACTGAATTATAACCTTTTTCTTAAGACTTATTTTCACAATCTTTTAACAAAGAAAAAAAATGTGCCTGAGCCACTTTTTTAACATCTTTTTCCTTTAAAAATTTACTATTAGATTTATTTTTAAAAAATAAAAGGCCAAAATGTAAAGTAAAATATTATTGTTCATCGGACAATTATGATTTTTTTGTGTTAGTTGGGTGAATGTTTTATGATATTTTTGTTAAAAAACATAATTACGTGACTTTTTGTTTATAAGAATCATAGGTAACTGACTATTTCTAAAATGTATCGATTACAAAAGCGTGCATCATCTCATTGCTGAGTAATGGTGACATACTCCCTCCATATCATCATCTTACTTGTTAATACACGTATATTAAGAAAAATAATTAATAATGTAATTATTTTAACATATCATCTCTATTACATTGTATCTTGAAATTAATTTAAAATATAAATAATTAATGTTAAGGATAAAATAAGAAATTATCTTCTGTTGATATGTCAAAAGAAGAAATCCAGTTAAAAAATTAGTGACAAATAAAATCGAACTGAGGAAGTGTTATATACTCTAAACAGTACATGCCTATACTTTTTAAAACTTTTTAAATAAAAATATGCAAGTTGTGATGAAAGAAGTAGTAAAATAGTTAAAAAATGTGTTCGGATCTGTGATGATCTTAATTTTGCTATCTAATACTAATAGTCAAATAAGCTACTAATAAAGAATTATGAGATCCAATGATGATGACAACGATACTTTCTCCGTCCCAAATTGAACTGATACATTCATTAATAAAAATAATTAATAACATGATTAGTTTATTATAATATTCTTATTAAATAATGTTTACATTTTAATTTGAAGAAAAAATAATTAATGCAAAGGGTAAAACATGGAAAAAAAATTGTCTCTTCTTAATTAATGAAAAAAGATGAGTAAACTAAGAAATCAAATTAGAAAATTTGGGATCAATAATTTGGGACGGAGGGAGTATAATCCATGCAATATAAGGTGTAGTGGATCCAACTTCCAAGTAAAGAAAAAACAAAAGAAATTAAGAGATCCAAAGAATATCAACTACCATTTTGAAAATGTTAGATTCTTAAGAGGTATGAATGAAAAATGAATATGTGTTTCTTTTTTTAAAAAAAGATATTAAGAGAAAAGATGCAATTTGAATAAATATTTTTTTGGTTTGAATGGCTATAACTTTTTCAATGGGTTGTGACTTATCCGAAGAGTTGCACCTTTATAAAAGGGTGCACCTTTATGAAACATTGCTTCTCTTAATGAAGCAACACTTTGATGGCTATAAATATCTGAATTTTTTTCCAAGTAAAGATACGAAGATAAAGATATAATTTTGAGTTGAAAAATAATCTTCTTCTTCTGAAAACTCTTGTGTGATCATCAAATCATTGAGTAAGTTCGAAGTTTATGAGAATTTGAAGTACCGCTATTTTCATAAAGGGTGTGTTTGGTATGATGGAAAATGTTTTTCTATTCTCCCTTGTTTGGTTGTAGTAAAATATTAAGAAAATATTGTCCAAGATAACTCATTTTCCTCTATTTGATGGAAAATAACTTCTCTCATTGACCAAGGGAAGTCATTTTCCGAAAAATGGCAAATGAAATGTGACTTATGCCCCTACCCCCATCCCTCTTCCCCACCCCAACAACACTCATATTCAGATTTCTCAAAATTCACATTACTCGGAAATATTCTTCATTGTGTTTTGCTTCAATTCTTCATTGTGTTTTGCTTCAATTTTTCGCTGCTTGAAATAAAAAATAGTGAAGCCCGATTTTTTTTCCTTTTTCAATGTTCGTTGAATGTATTGTTATTTCCATATGCATAGAGGAAGACTTACCTATGTTACTTTTGCTAATTGCATATTTTATTTTGTCATTGATGTAGCTTGTTTCACAAGGTTGAATAAGCTTGTCGTTCTGTTGTATTTCTATTGATCGTAGTATCTTGAGATTGTCCTAACAAAATGTTGAAAAGTGTCTCCTATATTTGCTGATTAGTAGTTGATTAAATTTAGTGATTGTAATATTTTAGTATTCGATATTGATATTATTTGTTATGCTTAAATTAGTTCTTAGTTCTTACAAATTGTTTTGCTAGAGACACTGATATACTAGTTAATAGTTAGTAGTATTTTCTAAAAAAAAAATTTTCACTCACTAATCAAACACTAGAAAATATTTTTTACTCACCAACCAAACACCATAAAATATTTTTCGAAAAATATTTTCACTCACCAATCACCAACCAAACATGAGAAAATAAGTAGAAAACCAACTTATTTTTCAGGAAAAAAAAAAAATCCAGGAAAACATTTTCCATCATACCAAACACACCCAAAGTGAATCATTTTATCCTGAAGGAAAAGATTTCATTAACCTCGGATATTTGAGGAGAATAAATTCCTTAAGTACACACCGTGAGTCTGTGCACTTGATTCTAAACTTTTTAGCTTCATCTTTATTTCTTAAAGTTGATAAACGCTTTTCATTTTGATAATTCATTTGAACTTGTGTTTGAAGTTGTTGGAACTTCAATGTAGTTCGTATTGAAATATATAGATTTTCTACCCGAAAGTAACAGAAAACACAGTAGCATCTAGCAAAATTCAGTGTTTATTGGCATGATCTTGTAGATCAGCTGTTAGAAAAAGCTACAAAACCCTACATTTTATGGTTTCATCACATTCTGGATATTGCACATTAGAAACCAGAAATACAGTGAGTTAAAAACTTAAAAGCATATCTTGACTGTCAATTACTAAAAAAGGTATAAGAAGGCTCATATAGCAGCGTACATGACCTTCAAATGAGCCAATTCTAGAGCATTTCAAAGAGGACTATGGTAATGTCTATGATGAAAAACGGAGATTCTAAACGCCTTCTTTACAGTGATATTACAGAGGATTTGACATTGTACAACATGATATAAGACGCGCTTTGTTTTGATAGGATAACCAGTGTACCAAAAACTTGGTCCAAAATCTCTCAACTGCTAAAAGAGTGCAACTACAACTCCTAACCAGTTGTATGCAACATCCATCTATAGAAGATTCTGTGTCCTCCTTCCTTGGCTTCAGATTCTTATTGTTCAGATCAATCAGTCAAATTTGTCGGTCTCCAATAAGATAGGCCTGATACAAGGAAACATCTGAATGCAAACAGAAGGCGTAATTTCTTATGGTACCTCTATTTTTTGCCTTCCGTCATGACCTTGCTTCTGCTACCCTCGAGACCTCAGGTTCAGGGTTGATTGATACAGAAACAGCTTCGTTGCTGTTACTTACAGTACCTTGTGACCGTTCAGCAGTACGTAGCAGCCACTGCCTTGAATGCTCCAATGAAATCTCAGAGCTATCAGAGTTTTGATCCCTGCCAAGCATCGCAGGGCGCCTTTGTTTGTTTTCAATAGATTCTTGTAAGGAAAGACGGCAAACTGGACAGGTAGACTGTTTTCTTAGCCATATGTCAATGCATGAAAGATGAAAACTATGGCCACATTTGGGCATAATTCTCAAAACTTCGTTCTCCTGGTACTCCGATAAGCATATACTGCACCTGAAATTCAATTGCATGACCTCATCAATGGACAAACCTATCTAACTTACAATCAGAAAACACTTTAATTTTGTTCTCTTTTTTTAAAAAAGAAAATCAGGCTGGAAGACAAGGAAATAGTAGCCTGGCCGGTACAATCAGATTTATTATAACCTCAACGAAGAATCAGACCTATGGTTTCATTCGATCCCCTTTCGAAAGTTTAACATAGACAAGAGGGAACCGAATTAAACACGATTGGGTGCATTTTTTTTATCCTTATACCTATTTCTGCTAGCTTAGATAAATCATACATCAGAACATCCATTGCATTTATCTCTCCAAAAAATGCATAAGATGACAGTTAATTGCCAAATGTTGCGCGTAGCACATAGCTCAAACAGATTATATTGGCTTCACTTACTGTGTATCTTCTTCCGAGGAGGCGAAAGCCTCACTGTGAAATTTCATGGTCGGAATTGCAGCAACCACAACTGAGTCCAGCCCGTTAATTCGATGCTCTGGCTGCCAGAATAGGTTTACATTAGTGAAACTGTTGGGAATTTGTAGGCATAACAACTTAAATCACATTTCATACAGCTAACTGCTTAGAAGAGATATATCATAAATTCCAGCGAAACAATCTGCGGAAAGAACAAATGCCAGTAGCAAAAAGTTATTCACAGACCACAATCCGCGAAATACTATCTTGAAACTGACTCTTCATAATAATTAAGCACAAGCAATGACTTAATTCGGAATGCAGCCAAAGATAACAACAAATTCAGAACGCAAAAACATGCAATCTCGGCAAACTCTTCACATTGACTCATCGATCTCTCGATTTTTGGTGATTTTCTATCTTTTCTGCAGCTCCATCGATACTCGGATAGGGTAGTCTGTGTTACTATAATTTCATATTTCCACCCTTTGTTCCAAGATTAAAACAAAACATAATTTTTTTTCGGAAAATCTTTGTCAAAACCAGCAAGTCAAACTAGAACAAAGTTTAAGCGATCAAATCCTAAATCATTCTACAGAAAAAACAAAATACAATAAAAAAAGAACTAGGAATAAACTGCTGCAGCTCCAACAACGACAACACACCAAGTGTAATCCCACAAGTGGAGTCTAGGGAGGATAGTGTGTATGCAGACCTTACCCCTTCCTTACAAGGTAGAGAGGCTGTTTCCGATAGACCACTCAAGTAAATACAATACAAAGCAGTTTGAAGAAACAAAAACTGTTGTAGCTCTAACACAAAGCAAAATGATTTCCTGCAACCTTAAGGTTTCCTTCCAGGGGGCAGGGGTAGTTGTATCAACCACAATCACTAATTAAACAAAAATCAGAAAATCATCTTGAATGAATCAACAACAGTGGCAAACATTGATTGGGAACTAAGAAAAATGAGTCATTTAAGCAAAGACTTACCAGTTCAAGATCAATCCCTGATTCAATTTCAAACATTTGCCTTGATTGCCTCCTGCTTATCCTCCCACAAATCAGTCTAGTACACACAAACACAATAAAAGTTGCACTCATCCCAAAACCAATTATTGTGGTTATCAGATTCATTCCAGACCCAAACATCCCAACCCCACTCTGCAAATACAATAAACTTTCAATTCAAGAATGAGGAAGAAGCAAAATGAACAACATCTAGTCAATGAAAGAGCCAAAAGGAAAAAGGAAAAGAAAAGAAAAGAAAAAAAAGATTATATTTTTACATAGACCAATTATTAGAATAGATCCACCTGAATAAAACAAAGAAAAAGCAACAGAGATGGACTCAACAACTAATGAAAATAGTACAAATACCAACACCTAGAATGAGATTCACCTTAAAAATTCAAGATTATTTATCCAAAGAAATGAATTAACAAAAATTATAAAAATAGAAACTTTTTTATAAAATCCCATCTTGAATCCTAATCTCTTTGGGTGGACTCTAAGTTAAAAGAATTAAGACCAAGAATTGGGCCATAAATGGATAGTGTGAGGATGAGAAAAGATGTAGACTCTTTTCTTTTCCCCTTGGCTTGTTACCTTGGGCTTACATCTCAGTGGGGTCCACTCCTGTTCCACCCCCCACCCCCACCCCCACCTTTATTTGTTGATATTCAATAATAGTGCAATCAGAGATGTTGAGAACTTTTGGTGGCCTAAAAGGGTATAAACTTTTAAGGGAAATGATGGAATTGAAAGTTCTAAATTACTGTATAAAAAAGAGAAAGTGGATTCTTAAAGATTCCATAGTGAAAGAGTGACAAAGATTCTAAATTCTCTAGGTGATTTGTTCTCTACTTTTAGTTACTGTCAGCCTTTTTTGATTTGTGCTTAAATAACTACTAAGTGTGTGCTACTAATTTAGGATGATAATTCGTTCTCTTTTTTTATACCATTGACTTTCTATAGTGGGAATTTAACTCCACTTTTGTTAGTACAAAATTTGCAAGTGTTATTGTGGGCCAGATTTCAATAGTGAGAGTCACTAGAACTGGGTTGGGCTCGTAAGAAAAAGAGTGTTCATTCATTTATGGACTCATTGTTGGCCCATTTTTTTTTTTACTTTTCTCTTCTACCTTGTCTGCTCGATATATTCGGTGCCCGCATCGAAGCTAATTAATATTGATTCATGTCGCGTAGGATCCATTCGCAGAAGCTTTTCTGCAAATAATTTTTTATACCCAAGGCTCGATACTAAAACTCAGATAGTTAAGGGAGGAGCATCCCCATCAGTTGCACCTCGTGGCTTGCTCAGAGCCTCAAATAACTTTAGTTTCCTCAAAGGACTTGAACAATCATGCATAATGAATCTTGTTAATTATGTACAACTTTTAAAAGTCAAAATCTTTACATTTTTGACTAGGTGTAAGCCTCTTGTTAACTCCCTCAGCTTAGTCACAAACCACAGTACTTGCCAACTCGAGTTGATATATGTGTCATGGAAGCGAAAATCAGTATATATGTAAAATCTTCAAAATTTTCAACAAATATCAGATTATGAACCTCATAATCTTGAAATTAGTGAGTTCGGTGTTAAGAACGTACAAGATTGAACTCATCAAGTTTGAATTCTGAACTCGCGATCGCCTATATAAACTTAAGCTGACACATTAGCTAAGGACAACTTCGACATCTTAATAATGAAAATAGGTATACATTTAGGATCCGTTTGGTAGGTTATATTATTTTGATAGTCCATGAATTAAATGGTGGGAATATGTAATACATTGTTTGATAGTAAATTTAGAGCAATATATAATTAATACATGGATTAGTTATACACCCTACATGGTATTATAGGGTGAGATTAGTAATCCACGAATTACAATCCATGAATAAATATGAATAAAGATAAAAATGCCCTCAAATTTCCTTAATTCTTTTTCTAAATCTTTTTCGATTTATTCAATATGAGTTACTTCTTTTCAATTTATCAAGATAATAATATCCCTTTAAATAATTTTAGTTATAAAAAAAACTACTTCATTATCTTAAAAAATACTTATTGATCAAAATCCGAAAACAAATTGCATGATTGCATACAAGCTTTAGTTTTGTAAATAGGATATTCATAAATAAAAATATTTTTTCTACTTAGCTTTAATAATCTATAAACACAATTTTATGTTAATACTAATTTTATTATCTCATTAAAAGTTACATGTACCTCCCTCCAACTTAAGAACACCACAAAGAGGGAACAACAAATAAATGATGAACAAATAAAGAAAAGATAACCAAAAGAAAAAAAAATTGCAAGTGAATGAATAACTACCTTTCACTAATTTTATCTCTTTGCCAATGGAATATTTAATTTAATTGTTAGTTGCATAATGGAGAAGCTGACCATCATTTGACTATGTAAGATTGAGACTGCAACTATTAACTTGGAATGTTGCAGTGTGGGAGTTATTTATTGGGGTAGCCAATAGATTCTTTTTCACTCTCATTTCTAATGTTTATGTGCAATTTTTTGTGGTGCTCCAACGCCGTTAAATTTGATGCAGATTAAATATAATTATATAAGAATTAGTATAGGATTTAAAAGCACTCCTGAAATCAAGAAGATAGCTGAGCGCTTTAACTTTCAGTTGGAACCTTAAAACTTTGAATGTCAATATATGTGTTCGAACCTCCCGTACTCCGACCCCGGTCAAAAGTAACAATCTACCTACTTTTGATTGTAACACTGTAATTTTTTGTTGTACTACTTTATTCCTTGGCAAAAAAAATTTATCCATTACTTGTCCATATTATAAAATATGTAGCCAATGGAGAGTAAGTGAATTGCTGATGGTTGCTGATAATAAATTTATCCATTACTTGTCTCTAAGTTCCAAACCTTGTCTTGAATTTGATACCTTCGTCACTAATTACATACGTATAACAAAACATATTGTCCTTTTATGACCAAGAGAAAAAAGAATTAAAACCAATAATACAGCCGGATCATATTGATAATTGATTATAAGAAGTTCAACACTTCACATCAGTTGATCAACATTTGTCTATTAGCCTAACTATTACAAGACATAAATGAGCTAGCATTACAATTTTCGTCTATGAGAGTTGAAGTTACTCTTCAATGGATACAATTTATTGGTCAAACAACTTACATTAATTTTACCCAATTTTGATCACAAAACTGTAATTTTCTGTTTAACTTTATTTTCCCATGGCACAACTTATATCCATCACATATGTACATATTATCTATAATACATGAAACCAGTGGACAGGAGATTGAAGGGATAAACATGTTGAGTTTGTTAGTTATTTCAGTACTTGGTTGTCTGTACTGTTTGGTACTGTACAGGTTTAACCTTCAACTATCAATTTTACCTTCTCTAAAAAGTCTTTCAAAAGCACAAGTAGATGCTCATAAAGTACAACTATATGTTGTTTAACTGCCTGAATTAATATTAATTCTGAAATCTTTGTAGTGATTAAACTAGAATATTGGCCTTTCCTTGTAGATGTGTCACATATACAGGGACTCGACCTTCTTGTTAAAGTTTGTCTCACCATCGTACTATAGAGGTGCAGCTCTGGTATACTCAGATTTGTCACAACTCGATATATCGATCCATATCCATGATGTTTATTATACGCTCTGGACCAACTCAACTCACATATTTGCCTCTTGGACTACGCCGCATTAAGCCGAAAAGACCAACTAGCTATTGGAAATTGCTTAAGTTACTGCACTAGTTTTTAGCAAAATTTAGATTGTTTGATTTGTTGAGACATTTTAGTTAGTTTAAATTTTGAATGTTGCTGATTTTTCTATTGTAAGGTGGCTATTTAAAGCCCCTTGATGCTCAATAAAATTATTGAAAGCTTATTGAAAGTTATTCAATCCATTGAGAGTCATTTTAAACCTTTTTTCGCTGCCCCATCTTTTTTTAAAAAAAACAACAGTGGTATCAGAGTTTCATTGATCTTACGGGATCTGTGAATTCTTCCAAAGCACTACCACATCATTTTTTAATCCGTAAGGGCTACTTTTTAACCCGTCAGGGCTCCATTTTAACCCATTAGGGCTACTTTTTTCAACCCGTGTTTATTTTTAAAGCATTGAGCTATTTTCAACCAAAAAGGTATCAAGCAACAGTCTCTTCTTGAATGCCCCAAATATTTTCACTGGCGAAAAATATCAAGTTTGATCAGTGAAAATAAAATAAAATTTCAAAATTTATGCTTTTTGTGATGTTGTGAAAGAAGAAAAATTCTTACAACAACATTTTGTAATTCCCACAATTGTCGAGATGAAAGCTCTTTCAAACAAAACAAGATTGTTGATGGTGTTTTTCTTTTTGCAGTGTCTACAAGGAGGATAATTACCTTTTCCTTCTTTGTTTTGTGCATAAAAGGCACTTTCAGTAACATTGTCTTGTCTAAAGGCTTTTCTTTGCTCTTGTGCTTGAAGAACACTTATTAGTTCTTCAACAGAGATAGTAGAGAGATCTTTAGACTCTTCCAGAGATGAGATTTTAGACTCGAATCTCTCCGAAATTGTCACAAGAATTTTTTCTACTATTCTGTCATCTTTGAAATCCTCGCCAAGTAACCTGATTTTACTAACAAGCAAAGAAATCTTTTCAGAATACTTAGAAATAGTTTCATCCTCTTGCATTCTAAGAGATTCAAAATCTCTTTTCAAATTCAAAATTTGTATTTGTCTAACTCGATCACTTCCTTGATATTCTTTTTTTAGCTTTTCCCAAGCTTCATTTGTTGTCTCACAAGCAATGATTTTAGAAAAAATTGAATCCGCAACTGATTTCCCAAGCCCCTTGATGCTCAATAAAAATAATTGAATACTATTGAAAGTTATTCAATCCATTGAGAGCCATTTTAAATCCCTTTTCGCTGCCCCCATCTTCTTTTAAAAAAATCAACACTACCATGTGAACTTGTGTTTCATCTTATATTAAACTTTTTTTCTCCTTTTTCGATGTGGATTGCCCTGATGTTATATGAACTCCTCCTTTAAGAATTTGTTAATTTAGAAACCAGATGATTCTTCTGCATTGCTGATAATTCACCAGGCCATTAATTGATAACTTCATAACTTACATACTGTCCTTTTGTGATCAAGAGAAAAAAAATAAAATAATGCAGACGGATCAACTTGGATACTAGTAATTGATAAGTTCAACCTCCAAATAAGTCCAACACTTGCCTTTTCATCTAACTGCAGCAAAGTGGTCTCCACATACGTGACATATATAATAGTATATAGTTATAAATTTAATTTAATTTAATTTGTTATTGATTACTTATTTTAAGGTGGAATTGCCAACAAAAGCAAGTTGATTTTATCATTTTATGCCTTGGTGATGGCAAACCATATGCACTATATCCCAAATACAATGATTGAGGAACTCATGATGTATGGTGATAGAGACATTTTAGGTTGCAACTTATTTTTTTTAGGTTGGAAGTGAATTTAAAATGTTGCCAAGTTGTTGGAAGCTACCCCCTCCGTTTTTAAAATAATGACCTAACATTTTTTAATTCGTTTTAAAATGAATGATTTTTTTTTATCAATACTTTAATTTCAATTTTTCACGTGACATATTTAAGACAATAAAATTAAAGCGTATTTTGGTATATTTGATATGCCTTTAATTTAAGACCCCAAAATATAAAAAACTTATTTATTTTTTTAAATTTCGTGTCAAGTCAAAATCGATAGTTATTTTTTTAAACGGAGGGAGTATATAAGTTGACTCCATTCAAATGTGCTCTGAGAACGGCTAATTTAATGTTATTCTAAGCTTGTGATATTATCCAAGTGCACGCAGGAAAGACTAGATGTGCTAACCAAACACTGATTTACAGACATTTTTTTACATTTTCTATGTTTAACCAGAATGATAATATTTTCAAATTTAATGCACATTAGTCCTTGTTTAGAAATTAAATATTTCTAAACATCAAGATGGTTGAAGTTAATTAATAACCTGCTACCAATTGAAATCAACATAGACTCTCTCTGGAAATTATCTCTATGTTATCTTACGGTGACCTTCACTATGATGCCTCGATCTTGGACTACAGGTCAAGGCTAAAAAAGCTAGGGAATTCGAAAGTCTGCCATTGCTATATATAGAGAACAAAATGGGGTGGCGGATGCATTAGCTAAGGATGGTGCAAGGACATGCAGAGTTAACGAAACAACCTTTTTAGAAGTTCCACCGATGTGTGCAAAGAATGCAGTTTGGGTAGACATCTCGGGAATTTTTTTTTGAGAGGAAAATTAGTTCTAAGACTAATGAAAACATATTTCCTTTTTGAATCCTGATTAATCATCAAGGGATTTGTAATTAACTATGTTCGGTTACTTCTTTTAATTTCAATGCATCTCCTCTTTACCAAAAAAGAAGAAAAAAAGAAATTAAATATTTGTCTATTGTTTGTTGCCTCACCCATCTTAATTTCTAATTTGAATTTTGAGGGCAAAGTGCAAACGGAACAAAATAATCATTCTCTCTAAATACGAATTAATATAACTTCGTAACACAATAATTTATAGTACTTAATAATTAATCCATGATGTAATACTAATTTTGATAAAGAGCAAAACGGGACATGAAGAAAAAGACAGAAAGATGAAGACTTTAGGGGGCCCTTTAATCAATTGGTCCAAAAATCCAACGTTTCGAAAACGTTTTCTCCATTTCAAACCCTCTTCACTAATTTGTCTTTTCTTATATTTTAATTTTTTTTTTTGGTTAATCTAAACGATGAAGTAGAGCCTTGGAGCGACGTATAAAGTTATCTTCGTGTGATCTTACGAGATATGAATTATCTACATCATAACACTTGAAGTGCAGACTTTCTCCAGACTCTACTAACACATGATGTTTTGTGCACCAGACTTGCGTTACAAATTACAATCCAAATGACCCACTAATTGAAAGCCTATGACCGTCTTTAGTAGTTAAGTGATAGATTGAGATGAGATTTGCAAGCATATAACAATTTACAATAACCAAGTAATAAAACCATATAAAGAACAATAACACGCAGTCATTAATTTTGTGTAAATACACATTTAATTTGAATTACATCCATATGGATAAGTACTGTGTATAATAATAATATTCCATTTCAAATGAGAAGCAAGTTTATTACCAATCCATTCCCCTAGTTTGCCTTACATCCCTGTCTCTTAACTCTTAAGGTTAATACATTAAATAGTTTATTTAGCTCAGCCAAATTGAACTCAATTATATTCATTGCACGTCAAGTTGGTGTTTATATACCTATATATCAATGCACTCTTGTTTGTTTCTACATGGATGCTTAATAATATTAATTTATGAGTTTAATATGCTTCAGAGTTTTTAGTTGCTACGTCTTTGCATGTCAAACCAAGATATAATGCAATTAAAAAGATTGATCACTAAAATTAATAACGTAACAACAAACGAATAATTGAAAGAAAAGGTATATGCTTTACCCTTCGGGCCCTCAATATGCCTTTTTTTTTTTTAAATTAAATATATATGATATTTGAATCCATTTGTGCAGTACATTCTACGGGTACTTGCTATTTCCTACCAACATAAGTATGCGACAGATCGATCTGTCAAGGCTTAGACATATGAGAATAAAATCACCTAATTTTACTCTTTCATCTCTACTGCGACTTAAATCTTGATCTTATTTCACTTTTTTAAATGACCATTAGACCACATCTAACTAGGGGTCCAGTAAGCTACGAAGCGCACGGGTTCATTTGAACCTTCTTTATCGAAAAACTTACATTTACATTATATATATAAAGTTAAAATTATTTTTCGTATATATTTGGTTAGTACTTAGTTGATATTAAATCCCTTTAGCCTCATCATATATTTACTTGTTTGTATTTTGAAATTGTCGGATACCAAACCATACCCTCTTGTGCTCGGCCTGAATAGTACGTTCTTTAGATCGCCCTTATTTATAGTGCTAGATTAGCAACACTACTACTTATAGTACAATACTTTCTTCTCATTGTCAACCATAGTAGTACTATTTTGTAACTTTCTCCTTAATGGCTCCAGGTTCAGAAACCACCACAACCACCACCATCACCACAACCACCAATACCAATACCAATACCAATACCAATACCAATACCAGCACAACCAAATCATCATCATCAACACAAATAAGCAAATCAATAACAAGAAAATTTGTAGGTGTAAGACAAAGACCATCTGGAAGATGGGTTGCTGAGATCAAGGACTCATCTCAACGTGTGAGGCTATGGCTAGGAACATACGATACTCCTGAAGAAGCTGCTCGTGCCTACGACGAAGCTGCCCGTGCCCTACGTGGCGAAAATGCACGAACCAATTTCGCTCCTTCTGCTCCAAATAATCCTTATAATACAAACGATCGATCGAATGTATTGCAGAGTTATCATGATACCAAACATGGTCTTAGCTTTTCTTCGATAAAAGCAAAATTAAGTAAGAATTTACAAAGCATCATGGCTAGGAATTCGGAAAATAAGTCATCGTCAAAGAGTAGAGTAAGTGATCATTTCACATTTGCTAGGATTTTCCACTCTAAGAACAATTACGATCACCAATACCAAAATCCTCATCACGTAGACATGAAGAAAATTGAGAAAGTTGTGCAACCAAGTATTAGAGTACTTCCTCATCATGTGACCGATAACGATAACAATAATATTAATGATTCGTATACGTCTTGGGAAAATTCAAGTGTATCTGATTGTAGCAGTGAATGGACTGCCTTTAGGCAACTTGGGTTGGAATCTGATAATGGATCAGATGGAAGTGAGTTCTTTCTTGGATCAGATCCAATGGCAGGGTGGATTAGTAGTCCAGATATTATGAGTAGCAGTAGTACTACTGAAGGATCAAGAAGCAAAAGGTTTAAAGTTTCTTCTTCTGTTATGGTTCCTCCTACGTTTAGTGAATCTCCCTTACATGGTGACAACTATGTAGGATTTAATTAGTTTTTGCTAATTTGTACTTTTTATTTTAAGATATTGTTAAGAGTTGGATCTTTAAGAGATTATTCCACGAGTTTTAATTATTCTTGGATGCCCTTCAACTTCATCTAGGTAAATGTATCTTCACTTAATTGATGTTGCTCCTTAAATTTTCGCTAATAATAATTTCGAAGTCACGGTTTTATTGTTTTTAATTTGAATGTATATTGATGTTGCTCCTTAAATTTTCGCTAATAATAATTTCGAAGTCACGGTTTTATTGTTTTTAATTTGAATGTATATGTTTAACCTCATTTTAAATAATATAACGAAACATTTTCTTGTAATAGGCGTTTATACTAATTATTTTATGTTGTTAATTATTGGTAGATAGATGACGAACGTGATCAATATATTGATAAGATACACATTTTAGTTACTATTTGAGTTGCTCTTATTGATAAAAGGACCACACACGGAACTATGATTTACACTTGATGGATATTAATTAAATCTATTCGGATGTTGGCATATTGCAAATGGAATGGCTTTCATAACATTTCTAAACTAGTAGTAGACATAATAATTAAACAAGTCGTACGCTTAATTATGAGATAAATAAAACAACAAATGCTTAATTGCAGGCCCTTAATTCTTAGTATATATTAAGGAAAACGACTTAGAAAGTAAAGTTAAAAATATTGTCTTGATTGATCAAATATTCAATCTTCTTCTAATTAAACACAATGCACTATTCAAGATTCTAGAAAATCTACCTCTATGTATCCGATGTTTACATCAAATCAATAAATGCATGACACGTGTTATCCATTGAAAATTTAATCAGAAAGCTTCCCTCCTTCGAGTTACAGTTGTTCCTGACTTAGTGCAATCGATGCAGTTTTGAAGAACAATAACAATGAAGAAGAAACAGGAGAAACAAAGAAGAAGAAGAAGATGGAAGAAACACGTTCGCAATTTTATCGAGCAACTTAACACAAGTGCATAAGATTTAAATACTTTGCAAATGGATGCTATTTTTTAAATAAGTTCCCTAAAATGGCTAACTGTGCCAATGTCACACTGCAATCTTTTAATTTTTGTCATTGCCACTCATTTTAATTAAAAATATGTGGGTTATTTATGAAATTTCGCAATGTATAAGTTTAGAGAACTTTTTTCTTATCTGACATTAATTTTATAAGAATTAAGTTATGTATATAATTTGCTCGGCATAAGTTTAGATAACTTACATCTCTAACAGCACAACTTGTGTTATCCTCCCTCCGTCGAACAATACTTATCTATAATTGATTTGGATATATGTTAAAAAATAATAAATAATAAGAATAATTCTACTATATCACCTTTTGAATATAATAAATTTAATGATTTATAAAATGCATTGAGTGATGAATAATATTTAATAACGTAGGTAAAATGGGTAAAAATTGATTTTCCAAACTGAATAAGTATTGTTAGACATTTATTAATAGATAAGTATACGAAAACATACAATTTTTTTGTCGACAGGGGTATATTTTTTATTTATACTCTCTCCGTTCACTTTTATTTGTAATTATTTTTTTAATTTAATTTTTATTTTTACTTGTTATTTTTAATAAATTTTCAAAAAAACAATTCTTTTCATATATTTTTTTAGCATAAATTACTTATTTTTAAATCATTTTTCAATACTTATTACTACCAAATAACAATAGATAAAGGCAATTTTTAATGGGTCAACATTTCAAAAAAAATGGCAAACTAAAAGCGAATGGAAGGAGTACAAAATAAAATAGTATTTTCTTCGTTTAAAAAATAAGGCAAAATGCTCTATTGGATCCCTGTACTATGTCAGTTTTGTAAGTTGGACACTTCTACTTACATATTTGTCATCTGAACCCACGAAAAAACTACATTTTAAACACTTTTTTAGAGAGTGTAACACACTCTCCCATGTCAGCTGTCACGTCTGCCATGTCATCTGCCACACGTGTCACGTCATCTTCAACGTCATTTAAAAAAATAAAAATAAAAAAATAAAAAAAATAGTAAAAGTATTACATTAAATTTCAAGTCATTTTTACAAGGAAAAATATTTTATTGGACCCATGTGCTATGTCAGTTTTGTAAGTTGGACACTTCTACTTACATATTTGTCATCTGGACCCTTGAACCCACGAAAAAGCTACATTTTAAACACTTTTTTGGAGAGTGTAACACCCTCTCCCATGTCAGCTGCCACATCAACTGCCACGTGTGCCACGTCATCTGCCACACGTGCCACGTCATCTGCCACGTCATTTTAAAAAAAAATAGAAAAAGTATTACATTAAATTCCAAGTCATTTTTAAAATGCTACATAACAAATTAAATATTAAAATTAATTTAATTAAATAAGAAAAATTTATAAATTGCAGAAAAATTTGAATAATCATGCTTTTAAAATTTGAAAATTTTGAATAATCATTTTTAAAATAAAAAATAATAAAAAATATTACATTAAAATTAATTAAATATTAAAATTAATTTAATTTATTAATTTAAATTTTAGATTTAAATTAGTAAAAAATTAATTAATTAAAATTCTTAACTAATTAATTTATTTAAATTAATTAATTTATCAAATTTAAAATTCCTACCTAATTTAAATAAATTTTACTTAAATAATTAATTAATTTAAATATGATTTACATATTTAAAATATTTAATTTAAATTAATTGTGGGGGGAGGGGCTGGGGTGGGGTGGGTGGGGGGCTCGGGGAGGGGCTGAGTGGGGTGGGTGGGGGGCTCGGGGCTGAGTGGAGTGGGGGCTGGGGAAGGGGGTTGCGTGGGGTGGGGGGCTGGAGAAAGGGGGTTGAGTGAGGTGGGGGGCTGGGGAAGGGTTTGCGTGGGGCTGGGTGGGATGGGGACGGGCTGGGTGGGGTGGGGGGCTAGGGAAGGGGGAGGAGGAGGGGTTACGTGGGGCTGGGTGGGCTGGGGACGGGCTGGGTGGGGACAGGCTGATGTGGGGGTGGGGAGAGGCTGGAGAGGGGGGGGATTTTAAATTTATTATTTTTCAATTTTTAAAAATATTTTTAATTTTTTAAAATTATTTTTAAATTAAAAAGGATAGAGAAAAAAAAGAGAGGGGTTGTTGGGTGTGGAGGTGGGGGAGGCTGTGCTGGGTGGGATGGGGAGGGGCTGGAGATGTGGGTGGGAATTTTTTTTTAAATTTATTATCTTTAAATTTTTAAAAATATTTTTAAATTAAAAAGGATAGAGAAAAAAAAAAGAGGGGTTGTTGGGTATGGAGGTGGGGGAGGCTGTGCTGGGTGGGATGGGGAGGGGCTGGAGATGTGGGTGGGAATTTTTTTTTAAATTTATTATCTTTAAATTTTTAAAAATATTTTTAAATTAAAAAGGATGGAGGAAAAAAAGGACGGGCTGGGGGTGTGGGGGTGGGGATGGGCTGGGGTGGGGAGGGAAAAAAGTATTTTTTTTTAAAATTAAAATGATTTTTTAATGTTTAAAAATATTTTAAATTATTTTTAAATTATTTTTAAATTTAAAAAGATAGAGGAAAAAAAAAGGATCCTTTTTAATATTTTTTTTAACATTCTAAAAATATTTTTAATTTTTCTAAAAAAAATTAAAAATATTTTTTAATTATTTTAAAAAAATTAAAAATATTTTTAAATTATGTTTAAATTTTTAAAAATATTTTTAAATTTTAAAAGATGGAGGAAAAAAAAGGATCTTTTTTTTTTAAATTTTTTTTTAATATTTTTTAAAATTATTTTAATGTAAAATTTGTCAAAAATTGATCCCCACTCGCACCCCTAGGTGAGTGGTTACACTTTCTTTGTCCTGGTCACCATTATGTGGCAAGGTCAATGGTCTAAGGGTGCGAAATATTATTTTTTGATGGGTTCAAGGGTCCAGATGACAAACATGTAAGTAGAAGTGTCCAACTTACAAAACTGACATAGTACAGGGGTCCAATAGAGCATTTTGTCAAAAAAGAATGACCTACTTTAACTTGACACAAAGTTTAAGAAAATAAAGAAGACTTTTGAATCTTGTGGTCTTAAATTAAAGTTGTGTCAAATGTATCAAAATGTCCTTTAATCTTGTGATCCTAAATATGTCATATGAAATTAAAATATTATAAAAAAAAAAAAAAAAAGTTATCCTTTTTAGATAGATTAAAAAGAAAAGTACATCATTATATTTTAAACAATGGAGTATGGTATCGTTTTGCATGTCTCCTCCCTATTGATCTAAAATTTCGTCAACTTGCGGGTTTCATTATAAACGACGTCGTTTTGCATGTCTCCTCCCAATTGATCTAAAATTTCATCAACTTGCGGGTTTCATTCTGCTGCCAAACAAAAGCTTCAAAGGTACTGTACCATTTTTCGAATTTCTCTATTGGGATTCTGCAGAAGAATTTCATTACCAAAATTATTCTTCAGATTAAAGTTTGGAGTTCACCAAAATTGTAAAGCAAAGGCTGCATTCAGGTAAACTTTCCTTTTTTCTCTTCGTGTGGATCAAAAGATCCATTACATTTTGCTGTCTATTAATTTACTCGCTCCATTCACTTTTGCCTCACATTTTGACTTGGCACCCATTAAGAAAATAATACTCGCTCCTTCCCATTTTACTCGTCCCAATTTTGACATTACACATTGATTAGGAAATGATGTTTACATTTTAATCTGGAGAAAAAATAATTAATACTAAGGGTAAAAAAGAAAAAAAAATTGTCTTGTCTTGATTAATGAAAAATGACAAGTAAAAGGAGAAATCAAATTAGGAAATTCGGGACGAGTAAAATGGGACAAAGGGAGTAATTAACATGACTATTTTACCATAATATCCCTATTAATTAATGGTTGCTATTGTGTCTTGAGATTAGTTTGAAGAATAAATAATTAATGCTAAAAGTAAAATAGAAAAAATAAAAGTTGTCCCAGCTTGATTCATCAAAAAATGACAAGTAAAAGTGAAAATCGAGTAAATCGGTAAGAAGTAACTCTGAACAAAGGGAGCATATGATTTCTGGAACAAGAAACAATTTAAACATAGAGGCAAGAAAAAATTGTGATATAGATTTTGTTGAATTACTAATATAAAATAGATAAAATACTCAGTTACTCACCAAGGAGAAGTACACATATTGGGGGGTTAGGCCTTACTTTACTAATTTGTAACTATCTTCCACTAATTAACAAGCTTGCAAAAAAATAAGAACGATCATCACAGAGTTTATAACATACTCTATGTTGATATTACAGATGATAATACTTATGTAATGGAAAAAGATAAAAATGAAGAAGAAAGTTGACTTATCTTCCTCAAACCTCCTTCTACAAATCAAAGAATTAACAAAGAAGAACGGCTTAAGATATTCTGACAATTATAGAATTTTAAGTGCCTGGAATTTTGGTTAATTACAATAACTTGAAAGTGGCAGTGTTTGATATCTTGATAGTTTGAAGAATGGTCTAGCCTATGTACAATACTTAAGACTGACAGGTAGTCACATTAGGTTTATTGAGTTGAACTCTGTTGAAGTGGTGAATGCATGACTTAGTTGAGTTTTGTCAAAATCAGCTGGACATAGCTGAGGAAGAAGGTTCAGCATGAAGCTTAATCCATAGAAGCATAAATGTGAGAAGGGAAGAACAAATAGAAACTGAATAACTGCTTTCATTGATTATCAACGTGCCTATACAAGGGTATTTATAGAGAAGGAAAAGTAGCTAATGTTGTAACTAACTCCAGCTGTCAATGAGCTGTCCTCTAGCTAACACAACAAGTAACTAACTAACTCATACTAGCTAATACTAACTGTGCAATTAAGTAACTAGAAATAATTAATCTTAACAAGTTTGTTTCTAGAAAGGGATAACGAAAGATAATGCGTAAAATGTCACAGATTGTAGAATTTTTTTTTTTAAAAGTTCTTTAACTTCTTTTCACGATCTTGTCTCGAAATTTGCATGTTAAAGGATTTATGTATGACTATCCATATATCGCTTGCCGTGAATGGTTGTCTTACACCATCTTTTCTACTGAAGGGAAAAAAATACCCGACATGAGGGCCATATTTTGTGGCAATCTGGAGTTTGAAGCCCGCCAGTCAGATGTTGAGCGGCTTTTCAAAAGATATGGGAAGGTTGATAGGGTGGATATGAAATCTGGTATACCTACCATTTTCTTGAACTCATCATGTTGTTTTCTAGTTATTTTTTGAAAGGAAGCAATCTCTTAGAGATAGAAGCCTAATGAGTCAGGGTAAACTGTGTGTTTCCATTTGTTTCCAGGATGCCTGTCATGCTTGATGAAGGACTAGCCCATGATTATGTAGAGAAGTTCTTGCCGTATTTATAAATGAATCTGTTCCTTTTTAATAGTTTTCTCCATATACATGTATGCTGT
Source organism: Capsicum pubescens (assembly GCA_030864215.1). Lineage (NCBI taxonomy): Eukaryota > Viridiplantae > Streptophyta > Magnoliopsida > Solanales > Solanaceae > Capsicum > Capsicum pubescens. The sequence goes on along the minus strand of CM061538.1, from coordinate 293,580,842 downwards.
TGACCCATGGAAATTGAAGTTTTCGGTATTTGTTCCGATAGATGGCTTTATGTTTATTGAATTGCATCCTCGTAAAAGTCAGCTGATATCTTCTTTCTGCTTGTTGGAAATGTTCTCTCTAAATTGTCTTACCTGGAGAAAAAGCATGTTATTTAGTAGTTGTACTCGCATCTCAATAATTTCTTTGGCGCAGGATACTTGGATATTCCTAGATCTTCCTGGATGAAGGGTTCTCTGCGTTTCTTTTTTTGGCTTGTGGTCAAGATACATACTCTTATGTTTATTAAAAGAATCAATAGGATCTTCCATGATTCTACCATCATACAATTTACTGAGACCATTGCCTTTTGCTTTCCTCATGACCTTGCTCAGTCCTCGATATCCGACATGTTTCAACATAGATAGCATAACCACCTCTGATCCAGTTGCTGCTGTTGAGTTCCTTCGTACAGATTTTTCTTTCCCCTTTCCCCCTTCCCCCTCATTTGTGGGGGGTTTTGGGTGGTAAGTTTGATCTAGTCGCATTCTGTAGTGTGCTGATATTTATTTGCAGGAGGCATCTTAACTGACCTTTGTGTATGAAAAATATAACTGAATTTTTCTGGTTTGATTTTATGGCACTTCGGTTTTGTAGGATATGCTTTTGTTTATATGGAGGACGAGCGAGATGCTGATGATGCAATTAGAAGACTTGATAGGATAGAGTTTGGTAAAAAGGGACGCAGGCTTCGTGTAGAATGGACCAAGGTATGATGTTGTTGAATCGCGAAGTTGCAGCACCATGATAGATATATTTACAGCATCAGTTTGGTGTGGAAATGTGGCACTTTCTTTTGATGTTATATGAAGCACTAACCTGGCTAAGATGATTTTACAGCAGGATCGTGGTAGTAGGAGGCCTGAAATTTCCAGAAAACCTGCTGCGAATACTAGACCTTCAAAGACTTTATTTATAATCAATTTTGATCCGGTTCATACTCAGACAAGGGACATAGAGAGGTATTTTGAACCATATGGTAGAATATTAAATGTTCGAATCCGAAGGAATTTCGCGTTTGTTCGGTATGAGTCAGAGGATGATGCTAGCAGAGCATTACAAGCAACAAACATGAGGTTAGCAGTTTAGAAGGACCTTTTATGAGATTTTACTTTGCTTGCTTTTAGCTAGAATCACACATATCACTGTAACTGGAATATTTGATTACTCTTGCTAAGTGAGTACACTTCATTTCACCTAATAAAAAAATAATTAACCTCTCTGAAATAGCTGGGGAAATGACTGACTAAAGACTGTAGGCACAAAATGTTGAAGAGTCATTTTTCCTTCATCAGTTCATTGCTATGATGTATTTATTTCTAGAGATAAATTGCGGGTGTTTGTTTCCATCCTTGGGAGATAACTGAAAATCATTAGACAACCTTACAAAAGAAATTGAAATTCAGTAGACAAGCTGCTTATGTCTTTTCTACTTTTTTGGTTCTCTTTCCTTCACAGTGCCCTCTTTCTTCCCACTTTTTTTTTCTGGGATTATGGTAGTATCAGGATTAGCTTGTGCGTGCCTCCGCTATTCCATCGGGTACCTGGATTCCTCCACCGAATACTAGTACGGGTAACTTTAGCCAAGGCTTAGACAGATGTGAAAGAAATTACCTAACTTTGTTTCTGTGATTATTTGATCTCTGGTCTCTCATGGTTTCCCACTTCATCTACTATTGGGCAACAAACTTGGTTACACAAAAAAAGTCATTACTGCATTTCTCCTCTTTGTGGCTGTTGTAATTTTACATAATAATTCCTTTCAAATGACGCAATTGTATACCCCTACATTTGAGGTTGTCGCAGCAAGTTCATGGATCGAGTTATTTCTGTAGAATTTGCAACTCGAGACGATGATGACAGGAGAAAACGTCACAGTCCTGACAGAAGAGGTCGTGACATGTCACCTGACCGAAGAGGTTATGACCGTCGGCGTTCACCTAGCCCATATAGAAGGGATAGGGGTAGTCCCGACTATGGGCATGGAGCACGGCTAATCTCAAGGCTTCAGACCAGGAGAAGTCCCGAGTATGGCCGAGCAGAAAGCTCCGTCAATGAGAGACATCACAGGTCCCTTCACAATCTTTCTTTTCTTGTTTTTATCCCTTCATTTCACCCCACCCCGAAGATGGGGTGGGTTTATGCTATATGACTTGTCCGTAGTTCTCATATATGCTAATCTATGATCTGTACCAATGCAGTCGTTCACCACCGCGACGCGAGAGGTCTCGACCTTGAGAAGAAAACTTCCAAGCAAGAAGTATCAAGATGTCGTTTGTGTCGTCTGTAGGTCACATTGTGGTTTGGAATTTCTAGTTTTCAATCTTACGTATTCAACCTGCAGACTTCTTACTGTGTTGTAGCATTTTGTACGTTAGTTTGATTTTGATTTTTCATTCGAGTATGTTGTGTGCACTGAATACTGATAATGGAAATACTACTACACAATACACATTGCAGGTGCATTAGCTGAGGTGTGTTTGGTTAAAGGAGAATCGCTCTTGAAAACCACTTGATTCTATTTTTGTTTTCTTGCTGATTGTGAATGTGGGTGCCCAGTTACTAGGGGTGGGCGTTCGGTTTGATTATTAAATATCGGTTCGGTTTTTTTATTTTCGGCTTGAGGAAAAAGAAAACCATAACCAAACCAAAATTATTTCGGTTTGGTTCGTTTTTACAAATTTGGTTCAGGTATTTCGGTTTTTTATTTCGGTTTTAAAGATTAAAGTAGTGACCATTTAAAATTGGTGATTTTCTTAGAAAAATAATCTTTTTTTCAAACCTATTTTTCATTCACAAATATAATTAATTCAACACGCATGAAATAACCATAAATATCGATCTCGCTGAGTTGTCGCCATTGGTATGACAGCAGTGGCCGCACTCGACAGTGACGAATTGAGCAAATGACTGCCGACTGCCATTGGCGATGTTGAAATTTTAAATGAACTGACAAACTGAGGATGACTGAGCGCCACTGAAGCCTTCACGTTAATGTTAGGGTCTAAAGCAAAGCAATATATTAGTATTTAGGGTTACTAAATGATTATAATTTATATATTTATATGTTATATTAGATTATATTATATTTTTAGTATATTTATATATAAAAATTATAATATATTATTTATATAATTTCGGTTTTTCGGTTTATCCGCATTATTTTTTTGAAAATCCGAAAACCAAACCGTTTAACCAAATTTTTAAAATTTGAAATCGAAATCAATCTGAAAAATCAAAAAACCAAAATTAAATTTCGATTCAATTTTTCAATTTTTTCGATTTAAATCAAAATATGCCCAGTCCTATCAGTTACACTAATAAAATCGACTCGAATAAAGTGGAACAACCATACGATGTATTGTCTTAATTCACTGGACTCATGTACGCATTGATACAAAAAATGTCACTGTGAAAATCTCGAGGAGAAAGAAGTTTATGTGATTTATTTACAAAAGTCAAATTTTGATGTTAAACTAAATCTTTTTTTCATTCATCTTTACTTGTTCACGTTTTTATTTTCAGATATCCAAAAATATTTATTTAGTTTATAAAATAAATAGATAATTTATTTATTTTTACCCATTTTACTCTTGGTATTAAATACAATATATTACTCATTTTATTTTTCAAAGCAAAAAAATTATTATATTCAAAGAGTGATATAGTAAAATCATCCTCTATTTATTATTTTTCAAAAGTAGACGTGTTTATGAACGCAAGGAGTAATAAAGATTAAATTTCATTTTCACAAGCTATAAAAAAATATGAAGTTTGATAAAATCAATTAATATCACGAAAGAAGAGTTAAAATCTATGAAATAGAATAAAGTCTAAGATCTCATTACCTTGTCAGAATTTATTTATTTTTTTAAAAAGGCGTAGATGAGCTTTTAAGGCTATGTGCGATTCAAATGATAATATTGCATGATATAAAATCCAAATTTACTATCAAAGGTTATTTAAAAAAGAGGCATTGATTATCAAAAGGGAAAAGGTACGAATATATCCTTAAACTTTAATAAATGGTACAAATATATTTTCCGTTATATTTTAGGTATAAATATATCCTTCTCGTTAATGAAAGAATACATATATACCCTAAATTTTAATAAATAATACAGATATATCCTCCGTCATACTTTAAGTATAACTATACCCTTGCCGTTGATGAAAAGATATATTTATACCTCTAAATTTTAATAAATGGTACTGATATACCCTCCGTCATACTTTAGGTATAAAAATACCCTTGTCGTTAATGAAAAGGTACATATATACCCTGAACTTTGATAAATTGTACAGATATACCCTCCGTCATACTTTAGGTACAAATATATTCTTGTTGTTAATGAAAAGATACATATATACCCTTCTCACTAACGGCAAGACATGTGTCACAGTCTTGCTTATTTGTCCTTTTTAATTTAATTTATCCCCACCCTACCCAAAAATAATTTTAATTTAACCCACAAACCAATCCAAATAATAACCCAAATTCGACCCGGTCTAATAGAACCTTCAAGACGCATCTCTATTCAAGCATATTTATTCTCTCTTTCTCTTTCTATTAGACGGGGTCGGATTTGGGTTCTTATTTAGATGGGGCTATGGGTTAAATTAGAATTATTTTGGGGTGAGGTTGGAATAAATTAAATTAAAAAAGGCCAAATAAGCAGGATTGTGACACGTGTCTTGCCGTTAGTGAGAAGGGTGTATATATATATTTTTTTATTAATGCAAGGTATATTTGTACTTAAAGTATGACGGATGGTATATCTGTATCATTTATCAAAGTTTAGGATATATATGTACCTTTTCATAATATACCCTTAGTATGACAGAGGGTATATCAGTACCATTTATCAAAGTTCAGGGATATATATGTATCTTTTCACTAACGGCAATATCTGTACCATTTATCAAAATTGAGAGGTATATTCATATATTTTCCGTTATCAAAAAGATGGTTAATGGCTCATTATGATTGAGAATTGCACTAAATAAAGGTGAAAACTGTCTTTCTAAATAGAGACCGTCGAAGAGAAAATTTATATGGAAAACTAAGAGTCACGTCAATGGAATAATGCTAATGGTAAGTAAACTAAAGAAATCTATATATGGGTTTAAACACATGACAAATATGATAATACAAAATTCTAACACAATATTATCTTTGATTTTAACAAAAACTAGTTTCGTGGCACGTGTAACTTTTCATTATTTTAAATTAGACGATTTAGTCTATTGCGAAGGTTTTTAATGAAGTGCAAAATATTCAAATCACTTCTTACAGATCATTCACACTTTAATATACTAATGTAAACATAATATATATTTTACTGTAAGCACATATATATTTTACCACTAGAAGTTTCAAGTGGTTAATAGATCGTCAATTTGCGTTTGTCATGCAGTACTCTTTTCCTTGCCTCTAGAAACTAAGAGAGACACATCAATTTGAATCAATTTGTAGTACGACTTTTTTTTTATATTTTTTTCTGTATTTAAAATCTTTCTTTATTTTTAAAGCTAAATCTTTCGAAAGTCTTTGATTACTTACTTAAAACTTTTACAAATTTAGTATTTTTTATATTTTTCTTATTCTAACACTTTCATATTTATTTCTAGATTTTTCAAATTTTCTTAAAATCAATTTTAGTTGATTTTCAAAACAAAAATTCCATAAGAAATCTAAATTCAAGCAACAAAAAATTGAACTTTCATGATAATTTATACTCCTCCACCTACAGGACAAAGTATAAAATTTCAATGATCAATAATAGAGAACAATTAATATTGAATTTAAATAGACCACCTTAATATTTGCTTGAAAACAATTACTATTGAATTCAAATAGACCACCTTAATATTGCCTGGAGACGTAACTTTCAGACGATGAAGAAGAAAATTTATAGCTCGGTAATATAAAAAATAATGAAAAGACGATTTTATCTATTGCGAAGACTTATTACACTCAAACTATATCATGATTTCTCACCATACAACAATGTAATACTAGTAACCCACAATATATTGAGAAGTTAAATTATTTCCCCCACTTTGGGATTTCAAATCTCAAGTTACAGCAATACTAAAATAATTTGTTTCAATATTGTTAAGGAGCATTGACATAGAATAATGTTAAATAAACTATTGCCTTATCAATTATGAAAGCAGAAATTTGTGATATTGTATTTCTGACCACTATTTACATATTATGAGTGCAGAATTTACATATCAATGGTGTGTTAATAATATACATTAATGGATGTCTATTTATCGTAAGGATGTGTGTGTATTTCTTCTTTGAGATATTATAGAATAAGTCTTAATGAGACACCACTATAATCGTAAGTTGCTAATGTTATAGTATATGAAAATGGAGTATGAATCGCAGAATTATGTATGACTGTCATAATTTACATTAGTGGTTTGTCAAACTTGATGAACGTTTCAGATTAAGTCATTATTACTATGAATTGATCATTTTTCTATCCATTAGGGTTACACAACTTTTTCATCATAAAAGCCGCCATAATACACAACTTTTTCATCACTAAAGTCGCCGTAACATATGATAGGGGAAATGGTGAGAAGTCAATTTACCCATCGAATCTATTATTATTCTGTTTGACAACGCCTTCCGTACTACTATATGATTAATATATGTGAAATGTGTTTAACCCCCACCCCACCTCACCCCACCCCATATAGATATGTGTGTGCGCACGCGCCGAATACACTAGTTTAAATATTTGTGCATAAACTTTCATGTCTATAGTATGGGTTAATTAGTATCCATTGTTGATTGAATTTATATGTTACAAGTTAATTGCTTCAAGTTATGAAAATATCCTTCGATGCAAAATGCAGGATAAGACGGCGTATAATAGACTTTAATAATTTGATTTTTCCTGGAATTTTACACATAATGAGAGTTAGTACACCAAATTTCCTTTTATTGAAATCGATATTTACTGCTTAATTAAGGATGAAAAAAATTGATGGTTCATCCCAAATTCAATGAAAAAGGGGGCAAAGTCTTTGAAAGGGGCGCATGGTTTGTATTATTTTCACCATTTCAATTTAAGTGATATATTTTTTTAGTTTGTCTAAAAAAGGTCACTTTATATTTAGAAATAATAATTTTAATTTTTTTTATCCTTAATGAAATAATTTCAAAATATCTTTAAAAAATTTTAGATCACTGATTTTAAAAATACTTTCTTGCTTCACATATAAAACTTTATACTCCTAATTAATTAATATTATATAAATTGAGATGAAAAAAGTATGTAAAATAGAATTTGTACCTTAACAATTGGAATTATCGAGTCAAAACAGGAAAAAGATTTTAAAGTTATACTTGACATATATATATATATGCATGTATATGTATATATTTATTTGTGTAGTATAAACTTATACTAAAAAAAACTACTTGAAAGATTTGAGATTGTAAATTATTATTTTACTCAATATATATACTGTGGCACCTAAGGTAGCAGTATATGGAAATTTATGAGAAAATTGTATGCTCGGCTTCAGATTGGCTAGTTGGAGGCTAAACATAATGGTGAAGAAGATGTAAATCAACTCTTCATGGAAAATATAAGTCTTCAATTGTGATCCATAACTATACTTTAAAATAACTACATTTCTCAACTTCTATCATTACCTCTCTCTCCACTCTCCTTGCTCACTTTCAATCTCGCTACCTCTCTCCCTCCTATCTCTCTCCCACACCCAAGGGTGGCTCAACGGTAAGGCTGGTAAAATCTTTGCTTTAGGCCTCCAAAATTTTGAGGCCTCAAAAATTTTAATAGTAAACTATATGATTTCAACTTCACTTGAAATAATAATGAAGATTATGAAATTCATTTTAAAAAATTATTTTTTTTTTAAAAAAGAGAAAAACTATCTCATTTTTACCACAAATATTTTAGAACTTTGAACTAAACAACTCAAACTTTATATTAATAAATAAAATTTTAACAACAACATCCAAGTTAATGCATTGCAAGCAAATGACTAATATCTTATTGACTAAAATTAGTCCTTACTTTTATTAATAATTTTATTAATATGTAAAGTTAAAGGTTATATGTATTTTAAAAATACGACACCAAAACAACAACTACGCAAGAACAACTACACAAGAACAAATAAGACATCTCTAAATTATTATAGTAGTATTTTTGTACGTATGTTTAAATATGTAAGGGTCTCTTATTAAAACTTGTCTTTAGGCCACTAATTTTATTGAGACGCCACTGCTCACACCGTCCCTCTCCCTTACCCCTTCCTCTCTCTCGTAGCCTCTCCACTCTTTCTCTCGCTTTTTGTTCAAATACTTATAAGTAATAGAATACTATGTCTTTGTAGACATCGATCTCTCGTAGCCTCTCCACTCTTTCTCTCGCTTTTTGTTCTCGTAGCCTCTCCACTCTTTCTCTCACTTTTTGTTCAAATACTTATAAGTAATAGAATACTATGTCTCTGTAGACATCGAAAATCTATAGCGTATAAGATGAACCCAATCCTATTAGGGTTATTGAAGGTTACTCTACTTTAAATTCTATTACTACTCTACCCGCCAAAACCCATTTAAAGGGTGACCTCTAAGATCTCCAAAAATTTCATAAACTCATGCAATATTCACAAAAAGAGATCAAAACTCTCTCTTCTTGATAATCAAATACTTCAAGAAAATCTACAAGAATCCATGGAGATCAAATTCAATTCTTCCTACAATCGAGAAATATGCTACTAAAAATCCTTGAATTACAAAGAAAATTTATATCAAATCTAAATAGTCTACATTCGAGAAATACACTGCTAACGGCTTTCGAATTCCGATGAAAATCAAGAATTAAGGGAACAATAGAATTGTACTCATATTCTTAATCAGTAAAATTATACTTGTTCAAATCTTATTTTATGGTCGTTTATTTTTCACGAATTAAAATTTATTTCAAACAATCTTCCCCTCCAAATCTTATATTTTTACGAAATGGGTGTAGCATAAGGGCTTCGTTTCTTTCATTTTCCGATTAAAGCATTATCACAAATTAGTATTTGTATTTTGTATATTAACAAAATCAAATATAATTGATATTTTGTATTTTGTATTTTTGATGCAATTGTATTTATTGATACACATTGCATTTGTTAGTACAAATTGTATTCATCGATATGAATTGTATTTATTAAAACAAGTTAAACCATACAAATAATACATTTGTATTGCATATGGTAGATGCAAATATAGATGACCCATATAATTATTTATATACAAATATAAATGGTAAGTTTGAGTAAATACCCAATGCAAAATCATCCAAAGACAAATGATAAATGTGAGAAAGTGAGAGAAAGAGAGGTAAAAATAAGAGAGAGAGAAAATATAAAGAGGGGGAGAGAGAGAGAGAAAGAGAGAGATGGAAATACAAATACAAAGAAGATATATAGATGTATGTGTGTATATATATATGTATGTGTGTGTGTGTGTGAAAATAAGATAGGGAGAGAGAGAGAGAGAAAATATAAAGAGGGAGAGATGGAGAGAGAGAGAAAGAGAGAGATGGAGATACAAATACAAAGTATATATATATATATAGAGAGAGAGAGTTCATTAATCTATCAAAGAAAATCCGTAATATATATGTAATTGATCGGAATAATCTGTCGCATTATAAAAGATCGATAATTAATCAACTAGATTAATCGTCGAATTAAAAAAGACCGATGATTAACTTATCAGACTAATTATTATTGTCGGTCAGTTATTGAACAACATAGAACACTGATGTATAACATCTGTTAGATCGATAATGATCTGTCTATACATCGGTCGGATTAATAATCGATCTGTCCATAAAAATTGAGTTTTGATTAATTTATAATTTTTAAAAGATTTTGGAGAGAGGATTTCTTTTAAAATTTTTGGCAGTTGGGGATTTATGAACTAAATTGTAAATTTTAAATTAGAAATAAATTAAATTATTCAAAAGTGGGTCAATTCACTAAAAAAAACTTGTAGTTTGAATAGTAGACTTGAAGAGGCCATTTAACAAAAACTTATGCACTCGCTTAAAAAATAGGGGGTTCTTTGTTAAATGACCTCTTCAAGTTTACTTTTTAATTAAATAGACTACAATTTTTTTTTTTTAAGGAAAAGGACCCACTTTTGAATATTTAAATTTATTTGTGATTTAAAATTTATTTACAAATTTTAAAGTTACAAATTATCCACAAATCACTGATTGTCCAAAATTTAAATAAAACCCCTCCCAATCTTCTAAAAATTTTACAAATTAATTCAAAATCTGATTTGCGGTGGACAAGAAGATTATTAATCCAATTGATATATGAAAAGATCAATTATCGATCTGACCAATATATAAATATATTGATTATCGATCCGATCGATGTTATATATCGATCGTCTATGTTATTCAATGCTGATCGATTATAGTAATTAATCCGACAAATTAATCATCGTCTTTTTAGTTCAATGATCAATCTAGTTGATTGATTATCGGTCTTTTATAATCCAACAGATCAATCATCGTTCCTTTTTCATCCGATCGATTATATATATACACACACACAAATATAATACTAGTTTTATTTGGCCCGTGTTAAGCCTTAGCCAAATATGTAATTACATTGGTTATACAGTTAGTGATTCAAGTAGGGACAATAATGATCCAAATGAAAGTATTTGTGATGCTCTAAATCTAAATCCAAGAGACAAATATGAAATTATACCTTCATACTTGATCGGTAATGGATCCTTGTGACCTATACTTGACCCCTACATTGAGTATAGGGATCAATGTGTCCTATACTTGATCGATACAAGAATTAATGTGCCTTATACTTGACGGATAATGTGTCCTATATATACTTGATCAGTATATGAATTATTGTGCCCTATATTTGACCAATATGAAGATTATTTTTATATCTGTATATTGAATTTAAAGTATATAAATACTTTCTATCTGGATTATTATCCCCTACTTGAATCGCTATCTGCATAACCTATGCAATTAATTCTTGTACAAACGCTTGATATTTCAATTTTTTGAAATAGAAAAGCATACAAATTATGGTCTCTTTTTAGAGTGTTCTAATTGGAATTGCTAGACTCAACATATTTTCAAACACGGTTGAAAATTGTATTAGTAACCTCTGCAAATAAATAAGTAGACCATCAACTCATTTGTTCTCCCAAATGATAGTAAACCTTCAGTGACCATCGTACGTAAATTAAATTATTTTGAAATTATAATTCTGACCTTTAATCCCTGGACTAATGTATACCATATAAAATAATTTCATGTTGGATGAGATAAGATGAGATATTCCTAGACTAACTTTGGTATTAGATTTATACCATGTTTGGTTGATAGTATAAATTATTCTCGTGATAAATTTATATCATCAACCAAACATGAAATGAATTTAACACTAAACTTAACGATGAAATATCACGCCTTATACTGCACACCAAATGACTCCAAAATTGTTTCCACCTAAGGAGATATAATTGAAAATCAGTACATAACCTTACTAAAGAAATTGAAATTCATTAGACAAGCAGTTTATCTCTTATCTATTTTTTGGGTTCTCTTTCCCTCCTCGATGCCTTTTTTGTGGATTATTGTAGTATCGGAATTAGCTTATGTATACCTCGATTGTTCCATCTGGGTACCTGAATTTCCCATTGTTAGTAGTGCTGGGTAACAAATGTGAAAAAATTACCTAAATTTTGCTTTCTTCAAGATTTAAACTTTGGTCTCTCTCATTTGTTTCCCACTTCATCTACTGTTGGGTGACACCCTTCCTTGGTTACCAAAAAAAAGAATCATTACTGCATATCTCTTTTTTTTTTTCTTTTCTTTTCTGTGTCTACTGTAAGTTTACATTATAATTTATTTCAAATGACTCAAACTGTATATCCTAGTTTTACTCATTTGAGATTTTTGATTAAATGTGACAACAAGTTCATGAATCGATTTATTTCTATAGAAGTCATAATGATGACAGGAGAAATAGTCATGTTAATGACCATTACCATTTTCTTAGCCCATATAGAATGGATATGGAAAAATTCAAAGGCTTCAGATTAGGAGAAGTCCTAAATATGATCGATCTCTGGTCTCTCATGGTTTCCCATTTCATCTACAATATTTTGGGACAATCTGACAACTTATTTTGATAAATAGACACAAGTGTTTAAAAATTAAAAAAAAATAGACACTCTAATGGATCCACTAAAAAAGTGTAAACCCCAGCACACAAGTTTAAAAACGTGCACTTTAGTCTCACTCTCATTTCAGCCCCTATATTTTAGAAACTACACTTTAGTCCATGTCCAAAGTTGTAGTAGTTTCTAAAAAAAATAGGGGCTGAAATTTGAGTGGGGCTAAAGTGTATATTTTTAAACTTGTGTGTTAGGATTAAAACTTTTTTTATTGGAACCACTAAGATATTTATTTTTCCAATTTTTTGACACTTGTGTCTATCTTATCAAAATGTCCTTTTATCAAATTGTCCCCAATGACCACAAAGAATGTCACTAAGAAAATCTCAAGAAGAAAGAAGTTTCATCAGCTTAGATAATTATGTGATTTATTTATAGAAGTCAAATTTTGACATTAAATTTACTTCCTTCGTTTATTTTTACTTACTTTTTTTTATTATTTTAACATGTTTAATAATACTTATCTGATTCATAAAATTAATAGATAATTTATCTATTTTTATCCAATTTATCCTTGATATTTAATACAATACATCACTCATTTCATCTTTCAAAGTAAAAAAATTATTATATTCAACGGGTGATGTAGTAAAATCACCTTTCTTTTTATTATTTTATTAAGGTTGGTGCTAAGTCAAAAGTGAACAAGTATTTCGGACGAAGGAAAGAAAGTAATAAAAATTCAATTTCATTTTCACAAGCTATCAAAAAAAAATATGAAGTTTGATAAAATCAGTCAATGTCACGAAAGAAGAGCTAAGATCTATGGAATACAATAAAGTCTTAAGTCCTCGTTACCTTGTCAAAATATTTTTAAAATAAAAGGTGTAGATGGGCTTGTTTTTTTTTTTTTTGATTGGAGTAGATGAGCTTTTAAGACTATGCAGGGTTCAAATGACAATATTGCATGATATAAATTCAAATTTACTGTCAAAGGTTACTCAACAACGAGACATTGATTATCAAAAAAATATTTTCGTTCATGTCAAGAAAAGACTAACTTTAGTGGCTCATTATAATTGAGAGTTGCACCAAATGAATGTGAAAACTGTCTTTCTTACTAGAAACCTCGAAGAGGAAATTTATAAGGACAAACTAAGAGGTCTCACGTCGATGAAATAATGTTACTGGTATGTAAATTAAAGAAGTCAATATATGATTTTAAATGCGTAACAAAATATGATAATATAAAACTACTAATACTATAGTATCTTTGATTCAAAAAAAAGTATTGTAGATTGATAGATAATATATCAATAAATTGGTAAAAATAAATTTGTATTTTATTCTCGTATATTAATAATATGTTAGTTGTTTTAATAATTTAGCGATCTTCCATGAAAGTATTTTTTCACATAAAGAATGAAGATTTAAGTGAGATGTTTTTTTGATATGTATGAAATATTTCATAATAGGTCATATTAATTATCGAATTATCTCAACTATTGTCTAAAAATTCTAAAGATATTATATCCACCTATAATTTATTGCTGAAAAAATACAACAAAAAGTATTAGGATACCTAAAAGAAACATGTGATAAATATTTGTGTGTATAACATTGATATAACGAAAGTTTGATGATCAGATGTTTAGACTTAAATTTTATAGTTAAAGTCCGCACTAAGTATTTGTTTCAATATTGTTAAGGAGCATTGATATAGAATAATGTTAAGTAAAACTATTGCCTTATTAATTATGAAAGCAAAAATTTGTGATATTGTGTTTCTGATCATTATTTACATATTTATGATTGTAGAATTTTGTCTCAAGACTTGAGGTTATCAATGCTACCAAGAAGCAGCTGAAATTTATAACAATTACATATAAGTCTCAATGAGACATCATTATAATCATAAGTTGCTAATGTTATAGTATATGAAAGTAGAGTATGAATCGCAAAATTATGTATGACTGTCGTAATTTATATTAGTGGTTTGTCATATTATAATATGTAGAATAAAACTTATCGGAGAAAATCGTTTTATCCACAACTAATGAATATGTAATTAAATATTAGAGTTATGCTGCTATAGGGCCAAGTGGGAGAATGTTGGGCTTTTATGTGTGGCCCAATTAATGTGAAGCTCATCACTAATATTTAACGAAGGATAAATCTCGTTCGTAGAATGGTCACCTGATGAACGTTCCAGATTAAGTAATAATTACTTTAAATTGATCATTTTTCTATCCATTAGGTTACACAACTTTTTCATCACTAAAGCCATCGTAACATATGATAGGAAAAACGGTGAGAAGTCAATTTACCCACGAAATCTGTTACTTTTCTGTTTGACAACGCCTTTCATACCAGGTACACATTCTATGATTAATATATGTGAAATGTGTTTAAAACCATGTTTGTAGAATGGTTACCTGATGAACTTCCCTATTAAGTCATAATTACTTAAATTGATCATTTTTCTATCTATTAGGGTTACACAACTTTTTCTTCACTAAAGTCGTTGAAACATATGATAGGGAAAATGGTGAGAAGTCAATTTAGTTATGAAACCTGTTACTATTCTGTTTGACAACGTCGTCCATACCAGGTACATACTCTATGATTTATATATGTGAAATGTGTTTAAAATCCCTCAACCCCATATATATGTGTGTGTGTGCGCACACGCGCTAGTTTAAATGTTTGTGCATAAACTTTCATGTCTATAGTATGGGTTAAAGATCCATTGTTGATTAAATGTATATGTTATAAGGTAATGGCTTCAAGTTATGAAAATGTCCTCCTGTGCGAAATGTAGAATAAGACTGCATATAATAGACTTTCATGATTTGATTCTTTTTCAAATAACGAGAGTTACTACATCAAATTACCTTTATCAAATTACCTTTTACTGGAATCGATATTTACTGCTTAATTTAGAATTCAAAAATTGATAGTTGATCTCAAATTCAATGGAAAAGGGGGCAAAGTCTTTGAAAGGGGCGTATTGTTTGTATTACTTTCACAATTTCAATCTAAGTGATATATTTTTTAGTTTGTCTAAAAAAAGGTCATTTTTATAATTAAAAGTAATTTAATTTTAATTTTTTTTATTCTTAATGAAATAATTTTACCCATAAAAATATCTTTAAACAAATTTGACCACAAATTTTAAAATACTTTCTTCTTTCACATATTAAACTTTATAGTCCTAATTAACTAGTGTTATATAAATTGAGATGGAAAGAGTATGTAACATAAAATTTGTACCTTTACAATTTGAATTATCGAGTTAAAACAGGAAAAAAAGATTTTAAAGTTATACTTGACAATATATATATATAATCTATAATCTATCTATAATCTATATCTACAATCTATACTATATTAAAAGTGTGAAGAGTCTTAGAAATGTTGTTTGAACTTTTTGTCTTCCATTAAAAGTCCTTGCTTTATACAAATCGTCTTTTCACTATTTTTTTGTAATATTTAAGAGAAAAAATTAATTAATATATTTATGATAAAACTTTTCCTTATTAAAAGTCATCAAAATTTCAATATTTTTTCCTAATTTAAGAGTTGAAAATTAATTAAATATATTTATGGTAACTTTATTGAAGTCGTCAAAATTAATGACAAGAATTTTGTAAGGATTTGATTTTAAAAATAAGAAAAAAAATTAAATACATATATAAAAAAGAAAAATAATCGTAACACAAATATGGTTCAAATTGATGCGTCTCTCTTAGCCTGACGACAAGGGAAAGGAGTACTATATGACAAACGCAAAAATAATGATCCATCAACCACTTGAAACTTCTGGTGGTAAACATATATGTGTATATGTTTATATTTATATTATTATATTAAAATGTGAAAGATTTTTGAAAAGTAATTTGGACTTTTACACTTTATTAAAAATCTCTACAATAGGAAAAAAAATTATTTCATTTTAAATAATCAAATGTTGCACATGCGAGGCACGCGCGGTCAAACTAGTATATTAAAAGTGTGAAGACCCTTAGAAAATGATTTGAACTTTTTACCCTTCATTAAAAGACTTTCTTTAGACAAAACTATCTTTTCACTATTTTTTTATTTTATTATTTTTTATTATATTAACTAGACTTCCTAAAATATATGAGACTCCTAAAATATATGATAGAAAAATTAATTAATATTTTTCTTTCTACCAGACTTCCTAAACATATGGGACTCCTAAATATATGGTTGGAGAATTAATTAATGTTTTCCTTTAAATACTCCTAAAATAGGACTTTATTAAGGAAATTCTTCTATAAATATTGAGATGTACGTTAAACTAAAGAACAACCCAGTTTGCCTATCGGGAGAATAAGGAAATTCTTCTATAACTTGATTCGATTGCTTGTCTAGATGGTGGATGCTTAATTTTCTAACCCTCAACTTCTTCACTGTTTTTGTCATCATAATAGAATTCAACATGTGTGTGTATAAATATATATACCTTCTTTGTTTTCATTCAAAATCATTCTTTAGGGTCAAAATTTTCGCTCAAACAAGAATTAGTTTAATCAAAATCGAAGCTTTGTGAACACTATTATATTTTTTTTTATAGTTTACAAGTCGTAGATGAATGTCAGTTACCTTTGAAGAATTTCTTGTGTAAAGGTTAGGTTTTATTGTATTGTTTTGATAGCTTTATTATCTTATTATTTTATTTTAATTTACAGATGCTACATGAATGTGAGTCGTCTTTGAATTTTTTTTTTAGGTAAATGTTAGGTTTAATTATATTATCTTAATATCTCTATTAGTTTGTTATTTTGTGGTAGTTTATAGTTCGTAGTTGAATCTCGATCAACTTTGAGAAATTTTTGTGTGTATATTTAAGTTTAATTGTATTATTTTGATATCACTTTTATCGTATTATTTTGTTGCAGTTTACAGGTGATAGATAAATGTTGGTCGGCTTTGAGGAACTTTTCATGTAAAGGTTAGGTTTAGTTGTATTATTTTGATATCTCTGTTAGCATATTATTTTATTATTGTTTACAGGTGGTAGATGAGTGTCAGACGACTTTGAAATTTTTTTTGTGTATAAAGATTAGATTTAATTTTATTATTTTGATGTCTCTATCATTGTATTATTTTGTTGCAATTTATAGATGGTAGATGAATGTCGATCGACTTTTAAAAATATTTTTGGTAAAAGTTAGGTTTAATAAATAAATTCTCCATCTTTACATACTCAAAAAATATTAAATTTAATTATTATATTCATATTTATTATTTAAATAAATATTCTATTTAATGTAATATTTACACCTAAACTAGTATATATACACACATAAGGTTGAAGTCATGAAAAAAGATAAAAATCTACGCTTCATGGCAAACATAAGTCCTCAATTGTGATCCATAATTATACTTTAAAATAATTATATTTCTCAACTTTTGTGGCATTATTTTTAGCCTCACCCTTCCCTCTCTCTCCATTCTCCTTGCTCACTCTCAATCTTGCTACCTCTCTCCCTCCTATCTCTCTCTCGCTGCCTCTCTCTCCCTACCCTTCTATCTTTCGTAGCCTCAAATATTTGTAAGCAATAGAATATTATATCTTTGCAGTCATCGGAAATTTGTAGTACTCTACGAGATGAATTCAATCCTATTAGGGTTCTTAGGGGCTACTCTATCCTAAACTCTAGCTTGAAGACTACTCTACCCAAAACCCTAAATTATGCCTATTTAAAGGGTGACTTCTTTCCTTGAAGAGACATCTTAAGATCTCCAAAATATTTACAAGCTCATGCAATATTCACAGAAAAGAGATCGGAACTCTCTCTTCTTGATAATCAAACACTTCAAGAAGATCTACAAGAACCCTTTTCCAAAATATTTACAAACTCATGTAATATTCACAGAAAAGAGATCGAAACTCTCTCTTCTTGATAATCAAACACTTCAAGAAGATCTACAAAAACCCTTTTCATGGAGATCAAATTCAAATCTTCCTATGTTCTAGAAATACATTACTAAAAATCTTTGAATTACGGAGAAAATCTATATCAAATCCAAATCTTTCCTACATGCAAGAAATACGCTGCTTACGACCCTCGGATTCACTACCAAAAATTCGATATTTTCCGACTGCACATGTAGTCTGAATGTAGTCGGAAACTAATGGATTTTCGACCACTTTCCGACCACATGCTGTTGGAAGGAAAAGAGCTTGTCGAAAATATATTTTCGACTACATTCGTTGGAAATTTCCGACTATTATAGTCGGAAAAATAAATTAAGAATTAAAAATAATTATTTAATAAATTAAAATCTTCCGACTGATATGGTCGGAAGATTAATAAATAATTATTTAATAAACAAAATATTTTCAACCATTGTGGTCGGAAGATTAATAAATAATTATTTAATAAATAAAATAATTCCGACCATTATGGTCGGAAGATTAATACATAATTATTTAATAAAATAAATTATTATCGACTACTTTGGTTGGAATATCAATAAATAATAATTTAATAAATAAAATATTTTCAACCATAGTGGTCGAAAATAATTTATATATTTAATATTTTTTTACAGAGTTTCCGACCACTGTAGTCGGAAAAATTTTATTTATTAAATAATTAATTATTAATCTTCCGACCATCGTAGTCAAAAGATTAATAAATAATTATTTAATATATAAATTATTTGCAACCACTTTGAAACATCCAAAACAAATAGCGGAATCAAATAGTTTAAGCATTTTAAAACAAGTGTAAACGTCACAATCCAGAACAAACACCAATTCTAATAGTTTAAGTTTAAATGTCACAATCATAAACAAAAACTAACCATTACAATCTAATCAGCTTATTCACTATCTTCATCATCCTCAAATACTTGCGGCATATGCCTCTTCACTAACGCTTCAAACTTGGCAAATTTGGCACAGTGTTGCGTCAACTCTTTAATTTTTGTTCTCATCGCTTCCATTTCTTCCGCATTTTGCGAAATAGAAGTGGAGTTGGGCAACATTGGCGAAGAACTACTCGAGGATTGGTTACCTCCAAGCCCGTAGGTCTGACCCTTTTTTTGACCACCTACCACATTTGTCCACATTCTATTCATATCAGCAGGCGATGGTTGGAGTACTATGTTACCATCCTCTGAAGCAGGTTGGGTTTGACGTCAATCTTCAATGCTTTTTAGAAATCCTTCCTGAAAGAGAAATAATTGTTATTATGTAAACAAGCTAAGTTGAATAATAAGAAAATAATATATACAAACTTTATTATCTTACATATGCATCCTTAGCATGCGGTTTCACCCAATCTTCTCTTGTACCGTCTGAATTTTTCTTTTTATGTGTCTCTTCAAAGGTCTTAGTTTGAGGTACTTCTACTCCTCCATTTAAGAAATTCTGTAAAATTTTACCTATATGCAGGTCAATGCTATTGTAAAAGTTCATGCCAGAATTGAACATAGTGCAGAAAGGAAGCAAGCAATCATCACAGAGACTGTCCTAGTTTACAAAATGCAATCCAATTTATAACATCAAAGAGAATGAAACAACCAGTTTCTGGGGGCTCAGATTTGCTATTTAGAATATACCAAAAGACGAGCAACACCACTATGGCTGCAGACACTAGTTTGCTATTCAAAGCCATAAATAGGTCGCCATGCCAATATATGGGACGTGCTATTCTCGATGTCAAAATTGAACATAGTCCAGAAAGCAAGGAAGCAATCATCACAGCCCCTTTACAACATAATTATCAGCAGCAGCACAAGCACAAAAAAACAAGAGACCAGGAAATGGGTACATATATATTATTTGAAGCATGAAACAATTGATATAGTTACCAAGTTCCTCAGAATGCTACGTGGGTCATCAGGAAAATATTTGAAACCAGGAAACACATCAACACTCTGAATACTCTAAATGGTGGTGTTGGTTCCAGGTTGCAAACAATGGTGAGCAGAGATAGATTCATGATAAAAAAGATGTACAATGCACTAACACCTACATTTCCTAAACCAAACTGGAAGAGCTTGATAGAGCAGGCATGAATACACCTGAACAGGCCTCCGTGAGTATTTGTAGCATCTGGACACTTACTAGAATTGTTGTGGAAAGCATTTTGTAATTAATTTCCTTATTGTAAGTGAAACATAAAGTGTGTGGAATAAACCAGCTACATCAAGCAACCACTTTACAACATAATTATCAGCAGCAACAGAAGCATATAAAAACAAGAGGCTATCCTGGTTTAAAAAATGCAATTCAGTTTATAACATCAAAGAGAATGAAACAGCCAGCTTAAGGAGACTCAGATTTACTGTTTTAGAATAAACCAAAAGAGGAGCAACACCAACATCGCTGCAGACACCAATTTGTTATTCAAAGCCATAACCGGGTCGCCCTGCCAATATATGGGACGTATTATTCTGGATGCCAGAATTGAACATAGTACAGAAAATAAGGAAGCAATCATCACAGCCACTTTACCACATAATTATCAGCAGCACAAAAAAATAAGAGACTATCCTAGTTAAAAATATGCAATCTAGTTTATAACATCAAAGAGAATGAAACTACCAGCTTATGGAGGGCTCAGATTTGCTGTTTTGGAATAAACCAAAAGAGGAGCAACACCAACATGGCTGCAGACACCAGTTTTCTATTCAAAGCCATAACCGGGTCGCCCTGCCAATATATGGGACGTATTATTCTGGATGCCAGAATTGAACATAGTCCAGAAAATAAGGAAGCAATCATCACAACCACTTTACCACATAATTATCAGCAGCAGCAGAAGCACAAAAAAATAAGAGACTGTCCTAGTTAAAAATATGCAATCTAATTTATAACATCAAAGAGAATGAAACTACCAGCTTATGGAGGGCTCAGATTTGCTGTTTTGGAATAAACCAAAAGAGGAGCAACACCAACATGGCTGCAGACACTAGTTTGCTATTCAAATCCATAAACGGGTTGCCATGCCAATATATGGGACGTGTTATTCTCGTAGCCAGAATTGAACATGGTCCAGAAAAGAAGGAAGCAATCATCACAGCCCCTTTACAACATAATTATCAGCAGCAGAAAATACACATTCGATAATATCAACAAATTATTACTCAATGTATCATGTGTAAATGCACAAAGGGGTTGGACAAGAATAGTACCAGTCTTCGTTGGTGGGTAGCGAAATTCATCGAACCTCCGATGTGCAGCGAGCCACCTGTTTCAGAGCCTTTATTTGCCTTTCCTCGTTCCCTCTTCTCCTTAAATTCAGGAGTGTCCCATAATATCAAGAACTGAGTTCATACTTCATCATTCAACCAACCAGGTTTTATCAATTTCCTCCGGGCCTCATACAAGTGTTCTTTGACCCGTTGAGCTGCTTTCAACCTAAAAATATGGTCTATTTCATTATCATGACAATCATTCCATGTACACTTTTTCTGCAAAATAGTTTAATATAAAGTCATAAAATGAGTTAATGGAAACAATGGAAAAACTAGCTTTAGGCAATGAGATTCATAGCTTATAAAACTGCTTATACCACAAATTATTTCCACATGATAATTCTAATTTCCCATGGAATCTCTGACCAACTATTCCACGGCTTTGTGAAAAATGATTTAATTACTTCTATAACCATATGCCCGGCGGCATATGTTGGAATGAACCTGCAATAAGATTATATTAAACAACCATCGTAGGTTTTGAAAATTAAGGAAAAGTTAAGTGTTACTTACCCATTACAATAAGGGACAATTCGTAGCCTCCTAACATTGTCATATTCTAATACATCTTTAAATTGCAAATTTTGAGAAACAGGTGTTGTAGTATTAGGTGTTGGTGCACTATCAATGGATGGCAATATTGGTGTGTTAGGAACTACAACTCTCAATCCAGAACGGCTTGGTACGGATGATGTCGGAGGCACTAATGAAGAGCTACTATGCAAACTATTTTGACATGAAGAGGTGTGCAAATGGTCAGACGGTGGAGGAATGAAAAATACATTTGGTAGTGAAATAGTGCATCTAGGAGGGGGAGGAATATATAAAGTAGCCGGTTGAGAAGTTGTGGTAACAGGTGGTGGTGCTCCTTTCTTACTTTTCTTATGTCGTCCATTACCATTACCTTTTGAGGCTATTGATTTTCTTTACTACCCACCTAAAAAAAAAGGAACAACCAAATTTAAGAATAGTTATGTTTGTTACAAGGTAGGCAGATATATACTTTAAATACTTAGGCCGGAAATTCTTACCAAGACTTTAGATTATCGTTTCTACCACCGAGTTCTTGCCTACATCATAAAGGGTTTTGACATGATATAGATGTGGAAAGTGAATTGAGATATTCTTACTAAAAAGGAAACAAATACAATATCGAACGAATGAAACAAAACTATAGCAAGTGTTCATACAAAATAATTTTTTTACCTCTGCACATATAAAATGGATAGTTCTTTCCTGTAGTACCAATTGAATAAAACAGACAATACACAAATACTATAAAAAATCATCATTGCTACTTAATCCAACAACTGCATGTTTTTACTGGCACTACAAATGTTAACAAAAAAAAGGACAGTATAGTGTCAAGTAAAATAACAAAAAGCAGCAACTAAAATACAATTCAAGACCATGTTACTACACACTACTATTAATAACAACTCAATCTTCATCGCTTGTTTCATAGTCATTCATCAATTCTTTCTCATTACTTGACTCATATTCATCCATCGATTCTTCCTCATCACTTGTTTCATTTTTATCAAGTAACTCCTCCTCGCTTATGTTATTTTCATCAGTTGGATCTTCTTCATCATTTGCCCCGGATGTTCCTTCTCCATAATCATTAACATTCAATCTAAGTTCAGAAGGATCAAATTCTTCATATAGGCCTTCGCTATTTTGCAATTCACCTGCAAATTCATCATCCACCCTTTCTTCAACACTTGAAATGTCATTCCGATACACTACATCCAATGCATCCTCTACTTCAACTCTACCCACAGGCTTTATTTTTATAACTACCCGCCATGCAGATTTATTCTTACACAAAGGATAAGGAGCGTAATACACTTGCTTCACGTTTTGTGCAATGATAAATGGATCATACATTCCATACTCCCTTGTACGCTTAATTTCAATTATTTTATACTGAGGGTGCACCTTTGTACCTAACCTAGGCGTAGGATCATACCACTAACCACTTACACCGAAAGAGAACCAACTTTTTCTTTGGCCAACCAACATGATAATCAAGTTCTAAAATCTCCTGAAGCACACCATAATAATCAACACCGCCATCACCTTTTACCCAAACCCCACTATTATTGGTTTTCTTGCCCTTAGATAACTCTTCTGTATGAAATCTGTACCCATTAACAGAGTACTTAGAAAACTTTCTGACTTTAGTAGCAGGTCCCCAAGCTATATCACGTAAAAATTGGCCATTTGGGTCATAATTAAGCAGATTACGAACCTAAAAAAAAGTTCAAGCAGAGTTAGAATTTAACTATACATAAGACTGAACAAAATTATAAATTGTGTTAAATAATTTACACTTACATATTCTCTAAACCACGCTGAAAACATAGGATAAACAACAGCATTCCCGTGTAAAGCCACGAAGTAGTTGTCCAACAAAGTTATGACTTTCATTAGTTAAAACTTATATAGTCCTTGAATGATTGTCGTTAATATAAATATACTCACTTATAAAAAGGCAGGACCTAGGAACAATTTAATAATACATGTGTTGTAGCTGACTTAAGCTCCACCCCATTCAAATACCGAAGTGGACCAATTTTCGGACTTCCTTTACCTGGTTGATTGAATATTGAAAATGGTGGTGCTGAAAGATCTGTATTGTCTCCATCATTATGCCTATTAGGTCAGTTTCTCAGACATGGTATAACATGGTCAAAATAATATGAACAAAAATACGAGATCTCTTTAGCCAAATAAGATGCACATATTGATCCCTCAATTCGAGATTTGTTTTTTATGGCCCGCTTACATTTGTCAATAGTCCTGCATAGTATGATGTTTTAGATGAAATAATATTCAATAATAACACATGAAAGTAAATGTTAAAAGTGAATACCTCTCAAAATGATACATCCATCTACACTGAACGGGCCCTCCAAGTCATGCCTCACGAACAAGGGGAATTGAAAGATGCTCCATAACATAAAAAAAACTAGGAGGAAAAATCTTTGCCATCTTGTTTAAGCTTACGCGAATGTTGATTCCATCAAAGATAGGTTTTCCTCCCTTAATGTGTTAGAGCATAAGTCTTTGAAAAATAAGCTTATCTCTGTTATGGGCTTCCATATTCTATCGGGCAATGCACTGAATGCAATAGGTATCAGTGACTCCTTCAAAATGTGACAGGCATGGCTCTTCATAAAGGTCAACTTCCCTTCTTTCATGTCAACGCACCTCGATAAATTTGATGCATATCCATCTGGCATTCTCAAATTCTTAACCCAATCACAAATCACTCTTCTATCCTTTAAAGTGAATGTGTAACTGGCCTTGGGCTTCTGAATCTTATTGTTTAAGTATTTCAGGTACAACTCACTGCGCCGACAATACTCCTTTAAGTCCATCCTAGCCTTCAAGTTATCTTTTGTTTTGTTGCTTACATCCATCATAGTATTAAATAAGTTGTCAAAGAAGTTTTTCTCAATATGCATGGGATCCAGATTATGAGGCAGAAGATTATCCTTCCAGTAATCTAACTCCCAAAAAATGCTTTATTTAGTCCAGTTATGCGTAACACCATAACCAGGTATCCTAGATGGTGGAGACTCTGTTACCTTAGGCAGATTCCTCACTCTATCCCAAATTTCTTGTCGCGACAAAATCGGCGGTGGCTCCTCAAAATCAGTCTTATTCTTTATAAAATCACTGGTATTTCTCCTAAACTCATGTTGCATTGGCAAGAATCGACGGTGACAGCCAAAACATGAGTTTTTACCCCCATGTTTCAAAGTGAATGCTTTTGTGTCTTCCATATAACAAGGGCAAGCTAACTTGCCCGCGGTCGACCACCCAAACATCATTTCATAAGTAGGAAAGTCATTTATAGTCCACATCAAAATAGCACGCAATCTAAAGTTATGTTTCATTGATACATCATACGCTTCCATACCTTCATGCCACAATAAGTTTAACTCATCGATCAATGGCTGCAGATATACATCAATCATAACTTTTGGATTGCGAGGTCCCGAAATAATGCAAGTCAGAAATATATACGGACTTGTCATACACAATTCAGATGGGAGATTATAAGGAGTCACAAACACTTTCCAACATGAATATGGTGTAGCTGAGACAAAAAAGGAGTGAATCCATCAGTAGATAATCCCAACCTAATGTTTCTTGGTTCACTAGCAAAATTCGGATACACGCTATCAAAATGCTTCCATGCTTCTCCATCTGACGGGTGACATAAAACACCAGGTGGTTTTTTATTTTTATAGTGCCATCTCATGTGAGGGGCAGAGCTCATTGATGCATACAACCTCTTTAACCGTGATATAAGGGGTAAGTAATGCATCGACTTCACAGGAACCTTCTTCCCTTTGGCATGTATGACTTCCTTATAGCGAGGCTGGTTACAAAATTTGCAATGTTCTAAATTTGCATCTTCCTTATAGAATAACATGCAACCTTTCTCGCAACAGTGGATCCTCTCTGATGAAAGTCTTGACTTATAAACCAACTTCATTGTTGTGTAGAAATCTTTGGGTAAGTCAAGTTCATTTGGATTAAGTTCATTCATAAGTCCAATAATAGAATTCATGCCCTCTTGAGAAATAGAATAAGCTGACTTAATACGTAATAACCAAATGACAATAGATAACTTGGAATGCGTTGATCCTTCCTACAATGGATGACTAGCTTCCTCCAACTATTCATAAAAATGCTTAGACTCATCATTTGGTTCATTTTGAGCCCCTGAATGTGTCCCAAAAGCATCCCTGACCATCTCACTATATCGTGAACTTTCAACATTATTCTCTCTTATTGGACTTTCAACATAATTCTGAAAAGCAAAATCATTAGCATCACTACTCTATCCATGAGTTGTCCACATAGTATAATTCACCATAAAACCCTTCTTATAAAAATGTAATGTAACATCATCTGGACTCAATAAACAAGGACACCTAATTATTCCTTCGGTAAGAAAATCATCAAGTGTCATTACTTTAGCAATAAATCCAGCTACCCCAACTTTATATTCTGCCCTCAACCCCACACGGTTAGGATAAGTTCTATTATACATCCATGTACGATCTTCATTTTCTATCTACACAAGAACGCCAACAATGCTAGTGAATCGAAATAAGCCACGCACGGCTTCACTTGACTTCAAGATGAATAACCAAAGAAACAAGCAACAACAAGAGCAAAAAGATGTCGACAACAATGCTAGTGAATCGAAATAGGTCACACACGGCTTCGCTAGACTTCAAGATGAACAAAAAAAAAATAAGAGCAACAAGATGTCGACAACAATGCTAGTGAATCGAAATAAGCCACACACGGCTTCACTAGACTTCAAGATGAATAACAAAATAAACAAGCAACAACAAGAGCAAAAGATGTCGACAACAATGCTAGTGAATCTAAATAGGCCACACACGGCTTCACTAGACTTCAAGATGAACAACAAAAAAACAAGCAACAGCAAGAGCAACAAGTATATGCAAGCATTGGCACAACAAACTAAAAATAACATTGTATCAACAAGATAGGCATGTGAACTCAACAATAGGAACTAACATAATCTAAAGTCTACTTCCTATATGTGAAGAACGACTTACGAACAATGAAGTCATGTCCTTTTTTAAAGAAAAAAAAATCTTTAATTTGACATTAAAAAGGAGTACAGAACATTGGAGGTTTAAGAATGAAGATAGCTCAAGTTTGTTCTACATATTGGGAAGCACTACCGCTAAAACAAAAAATTTAATATTCTCAAAACAACACTATTAACCCATTCAATCATAATTCCAACAGAATTAATCTACTAATATAAATCATATGGCAACGAACAGTTACAAAAATGAACATTCAACTAAACAATTTGTCTTCAGTAATTAAGTTGACGAGCGCATGAACTTGTAGTGGCATAAACAAGGAAATATTTAGATATATGGCAATCACCTAATGAAAGACAAATCACTTAGTCTTTTAGCTGCTAAAAGGACAAGAAATGGGTAGAGATAGATGAAAACCACTATAATCATTCACTGAAAAAGCTTACACAGTTACACTAGTAAACAATGATACCAACTAGCCTCAATCCTAGACATGTTTGAATCTACTATATGAATCTTCATGGATCATATTGTTCAATTTGAACTTTTTCACTCAATGGTATATAAAACAGAAGCAAAAACAAAAAGGGTCGACCCGGTTCATACCCACTCAGTAGGTGTCGGGGAAGGGATAATCTAGGCAGCCTTACCCCAGCTTCGTTGAAGGGATGATTCAAACCCTGAACCTGGCACACCACGGTACGCAAGCTTACCGATGAGCCAAGCCGGCCCTTCAAAACAGAAGCAAAAACAGAAATCCCAAATCCTAGAAACTGATTTACACAAAAAAAAAAAAATCAAACAATTAGCAGCTCCAGAACAACAATAACGTAAACCTCAAACTAAAAAATTTAAGTAAAAAGTAATCAAAAATTACTTTTGGTGTCACGAAAGTAATTCTCCTCAAATTCCCAATTGCAAATCGTCAGGAAAACTCACCGTCGCGGTACTGTCGTGGTGGTCACCGTCGCGGTACTGTCGTGGTGGTCACCATCGCGGTACTGCCGTGGTGATCACCGTCGCGGTACTACCTTCACCGAAACCCTAGTGTAGAGGGAGAGAGAGAGAGATTTTGAGATGTTTGTTTCTGAAATGTAATGTAATGTATGTAATTGTTTGTGATATAATTATTAAAGGTTTCCGATTAAGGTAGTCGGAAGCATATTTAATAATATATTAAAATAATTATTTATTTTCTAAATAAGAATCTGTATATATAATTTTAATAATTATTTTCCTTTTCCGACTACAGTGGTCGAAAAGATATATTTAATAATATTTTTAATTAATTATTTTACGACCACAGTAGTCGGAACTATATTTAATAATTTATTAAATATATATTTAATTATTTATGTTTCCGACTACTTTTGTCGGAAATACATATTTAATAATATATTTATTTCAATATTTAGAATTCCGACTACAATGATCAAAAATAAATAATTTATAATTTATTTAAATAATTATTTTATTTTTGTATAAGGGTAAGATTATATATTTAGCAATATATTTATTTAATTATTTATATTTCCTACTATAATGGTCGTAAGTGAATATGTTATAATTTATTTGAATATCTTTTTAATTTTTGTACATCAAGCAGATTATATATTTTAATATATTTATTCATTATTTAGATTTCCGACTACATTAGTCAGAAGTAAATATGTTATAATTTATTTAAATAATTATTCTATTTTTGTATTAGGGTCTGATTATATATTAAATAATATATTTATTTAATTATTTAATATTCCGACTACTTTGGTCAAAAATAAATATTTAAAAATTATTTAATTAATTATTTAATATCCGTATAAGGGTCAGATTATATATTTAGTAATATATTTATTTAATTATTTTTAGTTCTGACTAAAGTCGTCGGAATATACATTTCCCGCAATTTTCCGCAAAATATACTGACGGTTTTAGTCACAAATAGTGCCGAAATAATATTTTGTAGAAAATAAATTAAAATTCATTATAGTTTTCGACCGAAGTAGTCGGAAATTTGCGACTACTTTTTTTCAGTCGGAAAGTTCGGTCGGAAAATGGCGATTTTCTAGTAGTGATTCCGGTGAAAAGCAAGAGAGGAGAATCTAGGGAACAGTAGAATTGTACTCCTATTCTTGATCAATAAAATTATGCTTCTTCAAATTTTATTTTGTGATCGTTTATTTTTCACGAATTAAAATTTGTTGCAAACAGTCTTTCACTCCAAATCTTTTATTTTTACGAAATGGGTGTAGCATAAGAGCTTCGTTTCTTTCATTTTCTAATTAAAATAATTTGTATTTTGTATATCAACAAAATCAAATATCATTGATATTTGTATTTTGTATTTTTGATATAATTGTATTTATTGATACACATTTCATTTGTTGTCTTGTTGACACAGTTTGAACCATTCAAATACAAAGAACACATTTGTGTACAATTGTATTCATTGATGCAAATTGTATTCATTGATGCAAATTGTATTTGTTAAAACAACTTAAACCATACAAATAATACATTTGTATCAAACAATACATTTATATTGTATATGGTAGATGCAAATATAGATGATCCACTTAATTATTTATATACAAATGTAAATGGTAAGTTTGAGTAAATACCAACGAAAATTCATCCAAAGACAAATGATAAAATTGAGAAAGTGAGAGAAAGAGTGGTGAAAATAAAAAATAGAGAGAGTGAGAGAGAGGGGTGAACATACAAAATATAAAGAGGGGGAGAGGGGGAGAGGGAGAGAGAGCAAGAGAGAGATGGAAATAAAAATATAAAGAAGATATATACAGAGAGAGAGAGATCATTAATCTACCATAGAAAATCCGTAATGTTTATGTAATTCATCGTATGAATCAGTCGCATTATAAAAGAACGATAATTAATCAATTAGATTAATTGTCGAACTAAAAAAAGACCGATGATTAACTTATCAAACTAATTATTGTAGTCGGTCAGCTATTAATAACATAGAACACTGATGTATAACATTGATCGGATTGATAATGATCTGTCTATATATCGATCGGACTAATAATCGATTTGTCCATAAAAATTGAGTTTTTGATTAATTTGTAGTTTTAAAAAGATTTTGGTTGGAGGATTTCTTTTAAAAATTTTGGCAGTTAGGTGATTTGTGAACTAAGTTGTAACTTTTAAAACTTGTACTTATATTTTAAATCACAAATAAATTAAATTATTCAAAAGCGGGTCATTTTACTTAAAAAATTATAGTTTGAATAGTAGACTTGAAGAGGACATTTAACAAAAACTTATGCACTCGGTTCAAAAATAAGGAATTCTTTGTTAAATGACTTTTTCAAGTCTATTTTGTAGTTAAATAGACTACAAGCTTTTTTAAGAAAAATGATCCACTTTTAAATATTTAAATTTGTTTGTGATTTAAAATTTATTTACAAGTTTTAAAGTTTACAATCATCCACAAATCACCGATTGTCCAAAATTTAAATAAAACCCCTCCCAATCTTCTAAAAGTTTTACAAATTAATTCAAAACTTGATTTGCGATGAATTGGTTGATTATCAATCCGATCGATATATGGATAGATCAATTATCGATCTGATCGATATATGAACAGATCGATTATTGGTCTGATCGATGTTATATATCGATCTTCTATGTTATTCAATGTTGATCGATTATAGTAATTAGTCTGACAAATTAATCATCGTTTTCTTAGTTCGACGATCAATTCAATTGATTGATTATCGGTCTTTTATAATTCAATAGATTAATCATCGCTCCTTTTTCATCCGATCGATTATATATATATATTTAAACATATGTATGTATATACACACACATAAAGAAAATATAACACTAGTTTTGTTTGGCCTGTGTTGAGCCTGGACCAAATAAGTAATTGCATTGGATATACAGTTAGTAATTCACGTAGGGACAATAATGATCCAAATGAAAGTATTTGTAATGCTCCAAATCTAAATACAAGAGACAGATATGAAAATATACCTTTTTACTTGACAGATAATGGATCCTTGTGACGTATACTTAACCCCTATATTGAGTATGGAGATTAATGTGTCCTATACTTGATTGATATAAGATTAATGTGCCCTATATTTGATCAATCTAGAGTATATAAATACTTTCATCTGGATTATTATTCCTTCTACTTGAATCGCTAACTGCATTATCTATGCAATCAATTCTTGTACAAGCGCTTGATATTTTAGTTTTATGAAATAGAAACGCATATAAATTATGGTCTCTTTTTAAAGTCTCCTACTACAAATTAAATGTCTAAAGAGAAATCATGTGAAAAAGAACAAACGCAAAAAAAAATAAGAAGAAGAATAAAATGTGATTCAGTTGCAATATAAATATAAGCAATGTTATGTATTAATTAAATTAAAGGTCCTGATCTGTTTTTATCGAACAATATTAAAAATTTAGTCTA
Source organism: Capsicum pubescens (assembly GCA_030864215.1). Taxonomy (NCBI): domain Eukaryota; kingdom Viridiplantae; phylum Streptophyta; class Magnoliopsida; order Solanales; family Solanaceae; genus Capsicum; species Capsicum pubescens. Next base: position 293,549,286 of record CM061538.1, on the reverse strand, counting down.
ACTAAACTTGATTGAGTACTCACATGTCCGCGTGAATTGCAGCCTGCTCTTGTAACACAATTTCATTATCGAAAATGCTAATTATCTTTCTTTTCTCGAAATGCAGTGAGTTCTTTTATGTACCCTAGGAGAAGTTGCTAAATTATTTTCTCACACAAAAAGGAAAACAAGAAAAGAGAAGAAGTGTTCATCAACCTATAAACACAAAAGTTATTCATTCATGATTAGATATTATTAATCCCCATCCAAATGAATGAAAAAAGGAAGAAGGTTAAGATACAGAACGATTTGTGAAAATGTTATGTTTAGAAATTTCTTTGTTCGTAATGAAGTGTTTGTTGTTGTAATACCATTAATGCCCTTGCCCGTATTGATAAATCTGTTAAAATTTCTAATTACCCTTTCTTAAAGGATTAAAATCATTCACTTTGATTAATTAAAGGGTTAAATGAAGGAAGCCAAATATCACAGGGACCAAAATCATAATAAGGCCTTAACATAGGAACTAAAACAATTATTTTTCCTAATTTATTTGTTAATCACCAAAGCGGTATAGCTAGAAATGTTTATACTTTATACAAATTCAAAATTATTTAGGGAATATTCTGTGTATATAATTATATTTATATAATTTGTTAACCATTAAAATGATCGAATTAACATTATTAGATTATTTATATACGTAGAATGTCTATACATGGATATGTGCATTATATTAATGCTTATAGCTTGCCAGCCACTAAAATGGATAAACTAATATGTTAGAAAAATATATACATATATACATGCATAAAATAACCTCATATTTTTATCATGGATGTATTCATGTTCATTGACTTTTTTTTTTCTTTTTTGGTTAAATGTTCATTGACTTTGTTAATTACTGAAGTTGTCAAAATAGTATATTTATAATCAAACAGTACATATGTAAAGTTCGTCATTTATACGTAGAAGAAAAAATAAGAAACAAAAGTTGTCAACTAAAATGTCATTTATACATAGAAGAAAAAATAAGAAACAAAGGGTGCCAACTAAAATGATCTTATGATCGTAGATTTATTAATTAAAATTTTCAGCGAAATACATTTAAATAATATGCATTTTTAATGATTATTGGTTGTACTTATGAACGATGTGCATATAATATTTTGACGCCCAAAACTTATTATGTATCTATGATATACATTAATA